>BSBN01000394.1:5000000-5625000 GCA_027924645.1 Cunninghamia lanceolata
AGATAGAGACAAGGAGAGGGAGAGATCAGGATTGAGATAGACAAAGGGGTCTATAGAGGGAGAAAGATAGAGATACATATATATAGAGAGGGGAGATATAGGGAGATAGATCTAGCAAGGGAGAGATAGATAGGGAAATACAGAGAGAGAGGTAGAGAGGGATATATTAAGGGAGGGTTATGCGGATAGATAGAGATAGGGAAAGAGATGTAGAGATGTCTAGAGACAGGGAGAGAGATTTCAAGAGGTAGAGGGATGGAGAGAGAGAGAGATAGAGAGGAGGAGAGAGAGGTAGCGAGGGATAGATTCAGAGATAGGGATCCATATGTCCAAAGAGATAGAGATAGGGAAAGAGATCAAGAGATACAACTTCCAGAGACATAGGGAGATAGATTTGAGGTACAGAGATTGGGAGAGTGATAGAGAGGGGGTGTGAGATAGTTAGGGAGGGAGAGATAGAAAAGTAGAGTTAGAGAGAGGGGATCGAAAGAGAGAGCAAGATAGAGAGACAAGGAGAGAGAGAGAGAGAGGTAGGTATAGTTAGAGAGAGGGATAGAGGAGACAGAGATATCTCTCCTAGGCTCGGTCTCCTCTATATCTCCCTATTCTCCTCTCTACCTAAACCATAAACCTAAACCTTTAAACCTTAACCCCTAACCCCTAAATAATGCCCCTATACCCTAATCCCTAACCCCTAACCCCTAAACCCTAAAAACAAGCAACCCCTAACCCCTAAACCATAAAACCTGGAAGCAACCCTAAACCTTTATCTCCCTATCTCTCCCAATCTCTATTGGTCCCCTCACTCTATCTCTCTCTAAACCCTAAACCCTAACCCCTAAATTTGAGCAACCCTAAACCCCTAACCCCTAAACCCTAAACCCTAAACCCTAAACTCAAGCATCCCTAAACCCCTAAAGCCTAAATAATTCCCCTAAACCCTAACCCTCAACCCTAAACCCTATTTACTTGAGCAGCCCTAAACTCATGTAAACCTCAAATAATGCCCCTGACCCTAAACCCTAAACTCGAGCAACCAGGCTAAACACCTAAACATATAGTTCGATAGGGGATGATGGAGGATCAATGGGAAATGGATGTAGAGTTCTTGGATATTGATTAAATCATTATACTCATTGGGATGTGATTTGATAGGATCCAAGTTATTTGTTTGATTGTCTATGTTCTCTTGGGGAACAAGTGTCTCATCATGGGATATTGATGGATAATTAATAGGGCTAGAATGGGATGATGGTGTTGCAAATATGCGCCTAATAGATGTTATCATTGATGTCAACATATCCCTGTTGCCATTAGTGTCAACTGTATCCTATTTTGTTGCCTATTTAGAAGACTAGAATGTTGAAGATATTGAGAAAATTAATGAAGATCAATATATGCGGACCATATGGTGGTGTAGAGGATTGTCTGAAGTAGCTCCAGTTAAGTTTTGAGAGGTCTGCATGAAGATTTGAAGAAGCTATGGCCATTTGAGTAGAACCAAGTTTTGTTGTGTTCAGAAGAGATAGAGTGATAGTAAATTGGTCCAGATTGCTCTGCATTGAAATATTATGATCTATGGTTCTAGAGGCATGTTTGGGAAGTCAGTGTGTATCATCAACTCAAGTGGTTTGTGGTTTGGAGGTCCGCAAATAATATTTCTAGTATGACAGTCATGGCAGACAGTGTTCTTGAGATTCTAGAAGAAGATACAAGTGATTCTGATGATTTGGAGGAGTGCGGGTGTCTTTGTTGAATTCAATATGCTTGTGGAGGTCTCTGGATCATGTGCCTACTATGTTGGAGGTCTGCATTGAAGATTGAGCTCGTTTTTGAAGATTTATTCCTTGGTATTACTATTCTTCCTAGTGTTGGCCGACCAAATGATTCAAGCGTGTTGCGGATTATCTAAGAGCAATCTCTAGAGCGTGGCATATTGATCAAGGAAGATTTGAGTCCCAGTTATGTTTAGCCGACAACCTAGTGATTCGCATTAAGTCAGATGCTTGTAGTGCTAACCTTGATGTTTATTCCAAGGTTGACGAAGCATATAAAGGCGTGTAGTTGAGTCATGGAAAATTATCCTTGTGCGAAATAATCAAATCCCAAGAAAGGATCAGAGGCAGAGTAGAGAAGAGGAAGAGTAGAGGAACAAGAATAGTAAAGGATGAAGTGATAGTGAAGAAGTATTTGGGAGAAGAGCAGAAGTTTTGTGAGCATTCAATGAGACTGAACAAAGCATGAAGAAGATGTTATTTCTAAGTTAATTCTTTCTATATTAAACATAAATTTCTGTAGGCAGTCACCCTCTTTTGAGCAGCGAGCTCTGGGCAGTGTGCCTGAAGGCAAGTGCCTTCCAAATTTTAAGTTCTTTTAACAAGGTACGAATCTTGTGGGTTAACCCCCATCATGGTTTTCCCTTAACCGAGTTTCCACGTTAAAAATCTTGGTGTCAAGTGCATTAATTATGTTTCTGCTCGTGTGTTATTGTTTCATGCTTTAATGTTTACATCATTAATCTATTTGTAAGTTGTTAAAGAAGATGAAAAAGAGGAAAAGGTTAATTTGGAGGGACTACTGATTCACCCCCCCTCTCAGTTGTCTGGTCTAATCCCAACAATTGGTATTAGAGCCAAGTTCCTCTGAAAGAAGCTTGACTACTTGAGGAGATCTAGAATGTCAACTTACAAGAAAGATAGGCCAAGATTTGATGGAACAAATTATACTCTGTGGAAGATGCGCATGCAATGTCATTTGCAATGTATGGGTGATGCCTACTGGTTGATAACTAAGAATGAGTATAAGATTCCAAAAAAAGGTCCTACAACTCCAGATGAAATCAAAGATGCTGAGAAAAACATTCAATCTAAAGAAGCCTTGTTGAGTACCCTATCTAATACAGAAATGACAAATGTACTAGAATTGAAAACCGCGCATGAAATCTGGGAGAAGTTGGAAACCCTGCATGAAGGTGATGAACATGTCAAATGTGCCAAGCTACAAAGACTGAAGGGTAGATATGAAATCTTAAGGATGAGTGAAGATGAAAATATTACCTCCTACATGCTAAAAGTGAATGAACTTGTGAGCGGTATAAGGTGTGCTGGTGGAAAATTGGAAGAATCAGAAATTGTTGCCAAAGTGCTCAGAACCTTACCTCCACCCTACAAGCATAAAGTTGTTGCCATTGAAAAAATTAGGACTGTGACAACTGTTACAAGGGATCAGTTGGTTGGTAAACTCTCAGCATTTGAAATGAGTGAGTTTGGTGATTCTCTTCCTAAGTCTGAATCTACATTTAAAGCTAGTATTCATGGAAAACAAAGATATGATCCAGGTGAAATCTCTTCAAGAAGATCAAATAGGTTTGACAAGATAAGGAAGGATCTTGAAGATAATGAAACTAAGTTTGATGAACTTGAAGCCCTTTTTTTCCAAAAGATTGCCAAGAGGATTTGGTAAGTATGAAGGAAAGTTGCCATTCAAATGTTTTTCTTGTAATAAGATTAGCCATTTTGCCTCAACATGTCTAGAGAGGGGTTCAAGGCCAAACCCTAATAGACCTAGAGTTTAGAAGAAATGCTACTATGTCCAAGAAGCTGGTGAAGGAGTCATATATGATGAGTCTGATCATGGAGGTTCCACTGAAAGTGATTGGGTGTTCATTGTTATCAAAGAAGAAGATCTGGTGCCTACTGAGTCTTCTAGTTGTGCAAATGTGGAAAGTTCCTTGGCTGCTCAGGTTGTAGAAAAAGATGAATGGGTAATTGACAGTGGATGTTCTCATCATATGAATGGTGATAAAAGTAAGTTTGTAATATTTGAAAAATATGAAAGTGGAATTGTGAAATTTGAAGACAACTCACCTGGTAGAATCCATGGCAGAGGATCCATCTCTTTTGATGGTAAGAATAACACTAATCATATTCTGTATGTGGAAGGATTGAAGCATAATCTTCTTAGTTTTGGATAGTTGGTTGACAAGGGTTATGATCTCTGATTCAAAGATGGAAAATGCAGAATCTTGGAAAGCTCTGGAATTAAAATTACATCTGGTACTCAGACTAGAGGTAACATCTTTCATTTAAGTAGTTTTGGAAAAAGTTGTTTGATTGCTCAGATTGATCAGAGTTGGTTATGGCATAGGAGAATGTGTCATGTAAATTTTGATAACATTGTCAAGAAAAGTTCTACTCAGGCTATGAGAGATCTTCCAAAACTTATGAAACCTGCTGATAGCATGTGTAGAGAATGTCAATTGGGTAAACAAAACAAAATTTCATTCAAGAGCAAAGAACAATTTTCAAATGGATGGTTGGAACTTGTGCATATTGATCTATGTGGTCCTGCTAGAATTAGGAGTGTGCAAGGAGACAGATATTTTATGTTGTTGATTGATGATTACTCCAGGATGATGTGGGTAACCTTCTTAAAAGAAAAATTAGAAGCTATTGACAAGTTTAAGGTGTTCAAGGTTATGGTGGAAAATGAGATTGGTGAGAAAATAAAGTGTCTAAGATCTAATAGAGGTGGAGAGTTTACCTCCGGTGAGTTTGATACATTTTGTGAAAAGCATGGAATAAAAAGACAATTATCTGCTCCTAGGATTCCTCAGCAAAATGGAGTTGTGGAAAGAAAGAACCAGACCATTCAAGAAGCTGCCAAGACCATGATGATGGAAGCAAATTTTCTACAAGTCTATTGGAGAGAAGTTGTGGGTACTACTGTCTACACTCTCAACCGGGTGTAGATCAAAGGCAAATCTGGTAAGACCCCTTATGAACTATGGTTTGGTCATCCTCCTACTGTAAGATACTTCAAAGTTTTTCGTAGTAAGTGCTATATCAAAAGAGATGAGGATCTAGGCAAGTTTAAAGTTAAGAAGTGATGAAGGGATATTTCTGGGTTGCTCTACTCAAAGAAAGGCATATCAATGCTTTAACAAAAGATTGAAAAAGATTGTTGAAAGTGCAAATGTTAGAGTTAATGAGAGCAAAGGACATTCTAGGTCTTGCGGATATGAATTAGATGATCAAGATGAAAGTCAAAGTCAAGGAAGACAAGTTCAAACCCAGACTCAGATTTAGATTGATTCAAAAAATCCAGTGACTCAAGAGGATAGTGCAGATGTTGAAGAACAAGCTCAAGAAATAGAGGTTCAAATAAATCCCAAAACTCGTAGGTATGTAAGACTGAATCATCCTAAAGATCAAATCATAGGAGATAGATAATAAGGTGTTCAAACTAGGAAAAGAATTGTTGAAGATCAAGAGGAGATTTGTTTGATTTCAAAGATTGAACAAAATTTAGTAAGTGAAGCTTGCAATGATGAAAATTGGGTAAAAGCCATGGAAGAAGAATTAATGCAAATTGAAAAAAATCACACTTGGGATCTTGTTCCTAGACCTGAAGACACAAATGTGATTGGAACTAAATGGGTCTTCCGAAATAAACTAAATGAAGATGGTGAAGTTGTAAGAAACAAAGCAAGACTGGTATGCAAAGGATATTCTCAAGTGGAAGGAATTGATTTTGAAGAAATGTTTGCTTCGGTGGCAAGAATAGAGATAGTCAGATTATTTCTTGCATTTGCTGCTTATAAAGATTTCAAGGTCTATCAGATGGATGTCAAATCAGTATTCCTAAATAGAGAATTAGAAGAAGTCTACATTGAGCAACTGGAAGGATTTCAGTTGTCTGATCAAAGAGATATGGTCTGTAGGTTAAGGAAAGCATTGTATGGACTCAAACAAGCCCCAAGAGCTTGGTATGCAAGATTAGATAAGTATTTGCTAAAGCTAGGATATAGCAAAGGCACTGCTGACAATAATCTTTACTTCAAGATTGATCATAAGCACATTCTAATTGTTGAGGTATTTGTTGATGATATCATTTTTGGTGGAAATGAGAGCATGTGCAAAACATTTGCTGATCAGATGGAGAGTGAATTTGAGATGTCCATGTTTGGTGAAATGAACTTCTTCTTAGGTCTGCAAATCATTCATTCAGATAAAGGTATCTTCATAGCTCAATCTAAGTATGTGAAAGAATTGTTGAAAATGTTTGGAATGGAAGATTCAAAGCCAGTGGGTACACCCATGGTAACCGGATGTAAGCTGAGAAAAGATAATGACTCCCCTAAGGCAAATTAGAAAAGGTATAGATCACTTATTGGAGGACTGCTCTATTTGACTCAGACTAGACCTGATATCATCAATGCAGTTAGACTTGTTGCTAGATTTCAAGCTAATCCTAGAGAATCCCATGTTGTAGCAGTCAAGAGAATTTTTAGATATCTCAAAGGGACATTTGATTATGGCTTATAGTATCCAAAGGATAATGACTTCACTCTTCATGCATATATAGATGCTGATTGGGCAGGAGATGTGGATGACAGAAAAAGTACTAGTGGTGGTGCATTCTTCTTGGGAAGTAGATTGGTTTCTTGGCTAAGCAAAAAGCAGGAGGCAATATCCCTATCTATAGTAGAGGTAGAGTATATAGCAGCAGCAAACAATTGCACTCAAGTTCTGTGGATGAAGCAAATGCCTAAGGACATTAGAATTGTGTTTGAGGAGCCTGTCACAATCTTCTGTGATAATTCAAGTACAATAAGTATCTCAAAGAATCTAGTGTTGCATTCAAAGACAAAGCACATATCAATCAAGTTTCACTTTTTAAGAGAGAAGGTTAATGAGAATGAAGTCAGATTGGAGTTTGTTTCTTCAAAGGATCAGATTGTGGATATTTTCACTAAGCCTCTACCCAAGGATACTTTTTAATATCTTAGAGAGAAGTTAGGGGTTATTACCCCTCCTGATCAGAACTAAGATGCACTAAGGTGCATCAGTCCGGTGGAATTCACAGTCATATCTTGTGATCTAGATTGATGTTAAGGAGATACTACTCAGGGGGAGTAGTCAGTATGCAAATTTTGAGATCAGTCTGAAACAAAAAGGGGGAGAAAAGGTTGCAAATATGTGCCCTTTTCCATTGATGTCAAAGGGGGAGAGAAGTCATGTGAAAAACTAGTTGCTGATAAAAGGGAGAGTTGTAAAGAAAAATGGTTGCAGGTGTATAAGAGAAAGGGGGAGAAGTTCTTGTCTTGATGGTTGAATCAATTTTTCACATCATATGTTGCCATCAATGATAAAGGGGGAGATTGTTGCAAATATGCACCTAATCGATGTTGTCATTGATGTCAACATATCCTTGTTGCCATTAGTGTCAACTGTATCCTATTTTGTTATATGTTTAGAAGACTGGAATGTTGAGGATATTGAGAAAATTAATGAAGATCAATAGATGTGGACCATATGGTGGTGTAGAGGATTGCCTGAAGTAGCTCCAGTTAAGTTTTGAGAGGTCCGCATGAAGATTTGAAGAAGCTATGGCCATCTGAGTAGAACCAGGTTTTGTTGTGTTCAGAAGAGACAGAGTGATAGTAAATTGGTCTAGATTGCTCCGCATTGAAATATTATGATCCACAGTTCTAGAGGCATGTTTGGGAAGTCAATGTGTATCATCAACTCAAGTGGTTCATGGTTTGGAGGTCCGCAAACAATCTTTCTAGTATGACAATCATGGCAGATAGTGTTCTTGAGGTTCTGGAAGAAGATGCAAGTGATTCTAATGATTTGGAGGAGTGCAGATGTTTTTTTTGAATTAAATGTGCTTATGGAGGTCTCTAGATCATGTGCTTGTTGTGTTGGAGGTCCGCATTGAAGATTGAGCTCATTGTTGAAGATTTCTTCCTTGGTATTATTGTTCTTCCCAGTCTTGGCCAACCGAATGATTCAGCATGTTGCGGATGATCTAGGAGAAATTCTTTGGAGCATGGCATATTGATCAAGGAAGATTTGAGTCCCAGTTATGTTTGGCCGACAGCCTAGTGATTCACATTAAGTCAGATGCTTGTAGTGCTGAACTTGATGTTTATTCCAAGGTTGATGAAGCATATAAAGGCATGTAGTTGAGTCATGGAAAATTATCCTTGTGCAGAATAATCAAATACCAAGAAAGGATCAGAGACAGAGCATAGAAGAGGAAGAGCAGAGGAACAAGAATAGTAAAGGATGAAGTGATAGTGACGAAGTATTTGGGAGAAGAGCAGAAGTTTTGTGAACATTCAATGAGACTGAACCAGGCATGAAGAAGATGTTATTTCTCAGTTAATTCTTTCTGTATTAAACATAAATTTCTATAGGTGGTGAGCCTCTTTTGAGCAGTGAGCTCTGGGCAGTATGTCTAAAGGCAAGTGCCTTCCAATTTTTAAGTACTTTTAATAGGGTACAAATCTTGTGGGTTAACCCCCACCATGGTTTTCCCTTAACCGGGTTTCCACGTTAAAAATTTTGGTGTCAAGTGTGTTAATTATGTTTCTGCTCATGTGTTATTGTTTCATGCTTTAATGTTTACATCATTAATCTATTTGTAAGTTGTGAAAGAAGATCAAAAAGAGGAAAAGGTTAATTTTGAGGGACAACTAATTCACCCCCCCGCCTCTCAGTTGTCTGCTCTAATCCCAACAGATGGATAGGGCTAAGGGGATGATGGATAGGAGTGATGTGGGTTACTTGCTCATGGATAAGATCTTGATCATAGATAATATCTTGATCATAGGGAGGATAAGCATGGATAGCGTGATATTAGATATGGATAGGGTAAGTGGGGATGCATTGATATTCATTGAATTGGGGAGTAAGAGGTGGTGATGGGGGTTCACTAGGAGATGTTGGAGGATTAGTGATGGGATCAATGTACAAAGGGGTTGACCATGAGATGGTAAGCAAACTAAGATGGGATTAGATGGGATGTTTAGATTTTGATTCGGATGGGTGGTTTTGTTTCCACATTCTTTGGACTAGGCTCTTAATGTATAGCTATTGGGTTTCTTAAATTGATGTGACAGGTTCTTGGATCCAGGATCAATAATCTTTGGATGTTTGACAAGATGGCTACATGATGGGGTTTGACTTGGACTTATGGTAGGAGACTCTTCAATGAAATGGATAGACATAGGAGTGGATGATGGTGTTGGGGTGGTATAAATGTTATTAGGAGGTTCTTTGTTAGGCTCAAGGATAGGAATTTGAGTACATGATGTTCTTAGATTCCTTGCTAATAGTCCTTGGGTCACATCCTTCATGGATTCATGGGTTGATGGACTAGGATATGCATATAGTTGATGGATAATGATGGAAGATGTTGTGGGGTTAGGATTAGGATCGAGTGAATCAATATAGGAGGCCTAGATGGATTAGGATTGGGAGTGTTAAAGGGGGATGAAATTGGATCAGTGGATTTGGATGGCTCCATATCTTTGCTTTTATTTTTGGATAAATTGTAAAGACTCTTTGGAGAAAAATTTTCAAGCATTCATGGGTTGATGGATTAGAGCTTAGAATGTTTGATGGTGGATTAGATAGTAAGTTATATAGTGGATGGATGATAGGTATTGATGGATTAGGAGATGGGTGGACTAATGTGTTAGGATTAGGAGGATTGCAGGGAAATTATAAAATAATTCCCCTTTAAGCCTAATGCCTAAACCTGAGCAACCCTAAACCTCTCTCTCTCCTAAAACCCCTAAACCCTAAATAATACCCCTAAAATCTAACCCCTAAACCATAAACCCGAGCAACCCTAAACCCCTAAACCCTAAATAATTTCACTAAACCCTAAACTCAAGCAACCCTAAACTCATAAACCTGACCAACCCTCTCTCTCTCCAAAACAAGAAAACTAGGACTCTCTCTCTCCTTATCACCCTATCTCTCCCCTCTCTCTCCCATCCATCTCCATCCTCTCTCCCTCTTCCTCCCTCTCCTCTCACATGTTGACAAAGAATATGGAAATAAGAAAACTAGGACATGCAAAGAGGGACGAGGATATAAATTGGGATGATGAAATGGAAACAAGATAATTTATGAAATTTCATTGGATGGGAATAATGATGAGGAGAGGTAGAGAGGGGAGGGAAGTAGAGAGTGAGAGAGAGGATAGGAGGTAGAGATGGGAGGGAAGTAGAGAGTGGGAGAGGACCGTAGGAGGTAGATAGGGGAAGGAAGAAGAGAGAGAGGGTAGGAGGTAGACATGGGAGGGAAGCAGAGACTCTGAGAGAGGACCTAGGAGGTAGACAGGGGAGGGAAGTAGAAAGTGAGAGAGAGGGTAAGAGGTAAAGAAGGGGGGAGAAGAGAATGAGAGAGAAGGTAGGAGGTAGAGAGGCGAGGGAAGCAAAGACTCAGAAAGAGGGTAGGAGGTAGATAGGGGAGGGAAGTAGAGAGTGAGAGAGAGGGTAGAAGGCAGAGAGGGGAGGGAAGAAGAGAGTGAGAGAGAAGGTAGGAGGTAGAGAGGGGAGGGAAGCAGAGACTCAGAGAGAGGGTAAACCATAGAGAGGGGAGGGAAGTAGAGAGTGAGAGAGACGATAGGAAGTGCAGCTGCCCTTGTAGACATGTATGTAAAGTGTGGAAGCATAGACAAGGCATGTCAATTGTATGACGTAACAACTTAAAGAGATGTTCTATAATGGAATACAATGATTGCAAGATATGAAAAAAATGGATTTGTTGAAAAGGCTTTAGAAACTTTCAAGCAAATGCAATTGGCGTGTGTATTGCCAGTTATGATCAACTTTCTTTGACATGTTTTTATCAGTTTTTAGCAAAATCTGGAGATAATCTAGAGCGTGCTCCCCATCAGGATGGCACTTTTTTTAATGAAAACTCAAAAAAATACCACCATAATCTTAAGCTCTTTGTTAGCTATCTAATCATATAATTTTTTTCACATTTTGAGTACGTTTAGTGTTTCATCTTGAATTTCTTTTGTTAGTGTGTCCATTTTTTGTCAAAAACTAGTGTCTAGTATTTTTTACTTTTTTTAACCGTTCATCAAAATTTGAAATAAGTTACATTTTTAGAAACTAGACTCCATTGTACACGTATTAAAAAAAATTCAATTTTTGATTAGTTTTCAAACATTTTCAGGGGGAGCATGCTCAAATTTCTAATTTTCAGGATGTGTCCACTTTAAAAATTACTAAAAAATCAATTATTCATTAAAAAATTATCAGAAAAATCAAGGATAAACTACATGGTGTTAGCTAATTTTTTACTGGAACGATTATTGTGTGTATGAGGAAAATTGACTAAATTAAACTAAACAAATCAAAAACCCAATAACATAAAGAGAACCGATCTAAATAAAAGCCATTAATAATAAATCAATGAAACATGAAAGCTTTTACCAAGATTTGTATTGTTCCCTTTGGATTGAATGTGGATTGCTCAATAGTATTGCAAAACCATGGTTGCAACAAGCAAGTAGTGTGCTCAAAAGATCAATGTTAAGAGATCGTAAAGTTGCTCAATCGATGCGATGTATGCTCAAAACACTGTTAAGTATGCCTGAGAATAAGTGATCGAAGAGAGATTGTGAAGGAGATGAGGGGGGTTTATATAGGTTTCAACAGAGATCGATCAACGGTCTAGATAATTCAAAAGAATCAACGGAGGAGAACAGTTGAGGAATGTGTATTGAATAAGAAAAAAACATGTGTCTTGCTTTCTTTTGCATGAGAAGAGTTATCAAGAATAGAAGAATGAGTTAAAGCAATTAAAAGAATATAATAATCAGTTAAGTGATTTAAAACAAGAAGAGGGGATTTGCATGAGAATAAGAAGATGTTTTGCTTTATTAAATATTAGGAATATTTAATTGCATGTGCAAGAAAGCTTGAATTATATTTAGAGATAACTCAATTTAGAAGAAAAAGCAACTTAAATAAATATTTGATTTATTTAAATTTAGAGAAGATATTATTGGAAGAAAACAATTAAATAATTAGAAATATTTAATTTAGAAGATTTGAACGCAAATTAAATAAATAAATTTATTTAATTGTTGTGCATGATTTTGGAAGAATAAATATGATTTAATTAAATAGGAGGGAATTATTTAATTGTAGATAAGAGGAAATTTGTGATGAATTAATTAAATAATTGGATTTATTTAATTAATGTGGATTTGAATTTTGAAAAGAGGATAATGATCTAATTAAATAATATAAATTATTTAATGGAGACTTGAAATTTGAAAGAGGATAATGATTTAATTAAATAATATAAATTATTTAATGGAGACTTGAAATTTGAAAGAGGATAATGATTTAATTAATGGAAGAATAAAGTTGATTTTGCTAAAATCAATTAAATAAAGGGGATTTATTTAATTAATGTTAAATTTTGAAGTTTTGGAAGAATTTGATGAAATTAATTAAATAATTAGATTATTCAATTAATGTTGAAATGCAGGTGATGCTATAGATTAGACGAAATGCAAGTGATTCGAAGACATGGTCATTTTAGGGTGTCTACATTTTGCCCCTCTTTGATGCAATGCAGTTTACAGTGTTGCTTTAAAGAAATTGATAGTTGAAGACATGATACAATTTTTGATGCCCCAGCGTAGCTGGCGTAGGGTGCCCCCTCGAGAGGAAAGATAGGGAAGTGACAGAAGAACTGTGTTGACGCTCGACTAGAAGATTTGTTAGAGATAGGCGAGGTTGAATAGAAGAAAGTGGAGATAGAAAAGAACATAAGAGAAAGACTGTTGATTGATCTTTGCTGGAAAACTATATAAGGCCATGGAAAAATGGATGGTGTAAATGGATGAGCTTGTTGCAATGGTTTCACATTTGTTTATAAAGAGCAATCCTTATTTTTGATATAGCACGTGGATAGTTTGCTACCAAGGTATAAAAGACCAAGGTGTTGTAATATCCGAGTGCATGGACGTTGACTCTGCAAGCAAGCGGTTTGAACTTAGATCCCTTAGACATAATATGACCTTGTTGGAACATGTGCCTGAGTCATAGTCTTGAACATAAAATAAACTTCAATACATGCAAATGCAAGAAGAGTATTAAATATGTAAGATGCTAGGTCGTAACACACACAAGATAAATAGAATGCTAAGAAAGATGCTAAAGATCATTCCTCAAACACGGCACACAAAAGCAATGACTATGCCCCCAATCCGTACTGTATCGCAACATACCAAGATTATAGATAAATCAAGGTAGTCTTGAATAGGTAATGGAAAAAGAACAAAAGATAAACCAAAAAGCACATTGGCTGACTTACAAAGTAAACATACAGCCAACATATTCTCTTTCCAAAGAGGTTGCTCAGGATAGATTGGATAGGAAAGACAACAGCCTTATCGTAGGAACTCTGTGTCTGTTAAAGGGTGTTATCTACCTAAAAAGACAATGTCTCACTGCAGAAAATGCCACATGTCGCAGGAGATGCGTGTGTTGGTCTCGACAATGGAACACTTTGCAGAAGACAAGCTTGTGGATCTGGTGCTTTGGTTAAGCTAGACTTAGCTGATGTTGGCAATCGGAATAGTTGGACAGTAGAAGACTCTGGAGGAAGCCGCTTTGCTTCAGGTTTGCTAAGAACTTTTGCTTTGAAAGGATGTGCTAGCTTGCTACTTGAGTTAGTCAAGTTGAGGCAAATGGACTTTGATAAACAGAAGACTAGAAAGGTGACATGCTAATGACTTGAGACGGGTGGAGAATGATGAATCGTATGTGCCTGAGTACTGAATATATCCTTCGTATTCTAGACTACCTACATACCCTGTATCCACGGGATCAAGGCATATTATGATGAAAGATGAAAGATGATAATATGTAGTTCTGGATAGATTGATGAATGGGTCAAGGTGAAAGGAGGGGATCTTATGTACCTAAGTACTGGATACTTCCTTTGTATGCCAGACTGCCTACATACCCATATCCATGGGATCAAGGTACCTTAAGACTGAGAAGAGATAATAGGTAGTTCTAGTTGATGTGATGATGGGGGAAAAGTGTTGAGAAGATAACAACCTTATCGTAGGAGCGATGTGTCTGTTAAAGGGTGCTATCTGTAGAAAGGAGAAAAGATTGAAGTGATTTGCGAACCACGAACAAGGAACCCCTCTTAGACCTAGGTTAAGGAAAGAGTTGCCCCCATTCCGGTAGAGGAAATTTCATGGATGATTGACGAAGAAGACATAGAAAGTCGTGACCTAGGACAAGACAGTGCAAACTGTTGACACAGATCAAGATGTGGGATGATGACGAGGGACATTGACAAATTTCTAAGCTATACTAGATAGGGAGATGGAAATCAAACAAAGTCAATGGTTTTATTATGGATGGATGGAAAGTGCGTTGTGACAGCGAGAAATGGACAAGACTCTATAGACAATGGGTGCTAACTCTACACATAGCACCTGTTTGCCAGGTTTTCACTATGGTACTTATCCAAGGCACCTATTTGCCAGGTTTTCACCAGAGGATGAATTTTTTTTTGGATTTTTTGTTTTGTGTGTGTTTTTTTTTTTGGAATACTCTAAGGATCAAGCATAGAACTTCTTGAGATGGACACTGTTAAGTGGCTCATCTAGAGGAATGCCATTAGGTGTAGCTAAAGTATAAGCTCCTAATCCATATGCTACTGTGACAATAAAGGGACCTAACCAATTAGGCTCAAACTTGCCCTTCTTTTCTCGATCTGCTTGATTTCTCTGATTCTCTTTAAGTACAAGATCACCAACTTGAAACCATCTTTCTTTGATCTTTTTGTTGTCAGTTTTGAAAGACATGTAGATGATTAAGTGCGACATGGTGCCTCTCATCTAGTAGTTCAAGCTTAGCTAATCTGGAAGTGCAATACTCCTCTCCGCCGATTAGGTCCTGCATGGATACTCTGAGGGATGGGATCTCGACCTCTATAGGTAGGATGGCTTCAGAGCCATAGACCAAGGCATATGGTGTGGCACCAGTTGGTGTTCTGATACTAGTGCGGTAGGCCCATAGGGTGGGATTGAGTTGCAAGTGCCAATCACGACCAGCTTCATTGACCGTTTTCTTGAGGATTTTAAGAATGGTTTTATTAGAAGCCTTAGCTTGGCCGTTACTCTGCGGATAGTAGGGAGTTGAAAAGTGATGTTGGATATTGTATTGTGTGCATAAGGCACAAACATCTTGATTCTTGAATGGTCTCCCATTATCAATGACAATGGCTTAGGGAATACCATACTGGCACTAGTTAAGGATAAACTTGGCTATTTGCTTTCTGGTGATATAGGTCATGGGAATGGCTTCAACCCACTTCATGAAATACTCAGTGGCTGTAATGATAAACTTGTGGCCATTGGATGAGGATGGGTGGATTTGTCCTACGAGGTCGAGACCCCATTGAGAAAAAGGCCATGGAGTAGTCACAGGTTGTAGTTCATGAGCTGGTGCTTGAATCAAATCTCCATGCTACTGGCACTGTAGACACTTCTTAACAAACTGTGCAGCATCTTGTTCTATTGTAGGCCAGTAGTACCCTGTTCTGAGTATCTTCTTAGTGAGATTAGGACCGGTAGAATGTGCACCACAAACACCTTTGTGTATGTCTCGTAAGGTAGCGTCAGCTTCTTTTACATTAAGACATTGTAAGAGGATACCATTGAGACTCCGGCGATATAGTGTATCACCCAGAATGGTGTAACGGGAGGATTGACGGATAAAGGTTTTGCGTTGGGTGGATGATAGGTCAGGGGGCAAGGTATTGTGTTTAAGGTATTCATAGATATCTTCATACCATGGGGAATTGGGACCAACAAGTTCACAGATGATTTCAGTAACGGGAACATTGACAGCTGGTATTAATAATTGCTCAATCAAGAATTCGCATTTCTGTGTATTAATAGGCATGTCTATAAGTGACCCGACAGAAGCCATAGAATCTGCAGATTTGTTGTGCTCTCTTGGAATTTGCTCAAATGTGATGCTAGAAAAATGTGGTTTGTAGGCATCCACTAGTTGCTTGTAGGGGACTAACTTTTCATCCTTTGTTTGGTACTCATCTGTGACTTGGCGAATGACTAGCTGTGAGTCTCCATATACTTGTAATTCTGTGATGTCCCATTGAACTGTTGTATTGAGACCTATGAGGAATGCTTCATACTCGACAATGTTGTTGGTGCAAGGGAATGCAAGCCAATATGACTTTGGAATATAGTCATTCTGAGGTGTGACAAATAAGATGCCGGCCCCTGATCCAGTTGTGTGTACGAATCGTCAAAGTATAACTTCCACATTATTGAGTTAGAAAGAGTGAATAGATTCTCATCCAGAAAGTCTGCTATCATAGGGTGTGTATCAGTCATGGGTGCTTCTGCTAGTTGATCTGCTAGTGCTTGTCCTTTGATTGCTTTATGATCTATATACTCAATGTCAAACTCACTAAGGATCATGACCCATTTAGCTAGTCTGCCTGTAAGAGCTGCTTTGGCAAGTAGATACTTCAAGGGATCAATTTTGGCTATAAGATTTGTGTGTTGGTTCAACATGTAATGCCGCAGCTTTTGGGAAGCAAACACTACTGCTAAACAAGCCCTTTCCATTGGTGAATAATCAAGTTCATATCCCACCAAGGTTCTACTGATATAATAGATTGCATGCTCTTTTCCTATTTCATCATGTTGTGCTAGCAAGGCCCCTAGGGCCGAAGTTGTAGTTGAGATGTATAATATAAAAGGTTTATGCGCGACTGATGGAACCAATACAGGAGGTGTAGCTAGATACTCTTTGATCTGATCAAATGTTGCTTGACACTTATCATCCCATCGAAATGAGACATCCTTTCGGAGTAAGTGTTGAAATGGTTGACATTTATCTGCTAGCTATGAGATGAAATGCCTGATGGATTGCAACCTTCCTTGAAGGCTCCTTAATGCTTTAAGGTTCTTTGGTGGAGGCATCTCCACTATAGCCTTGACTTTTGCGGGGTCTACTTCGATACCTCTGCGAGATACAATGTATCCCAATAGCTTTCCTGATGTTACACTGAAGACACACTTCTTTGGATTGAGGTGCACTTGATATTTCTCAAGCCTGTCAAAGATCTCTCCTAGAACCTGTATGTGATCTTCCCTAGAAGATTTAGCTAGTAGGTCATCAACATAGTCCTCCATGATATGATGAAAGAGGTCATGGAATATCCCTGTCATTGCTCTCTGATAGGTTGCTCCTGCATTCTTTAGGCCAAATGGCATGACACACCAACAATAGTTGCCCCAAGGACAAGTAAAAGTTGTTTTATGTTGATCTTCTTCTGCTATCCTTATCTGATTGTAGCCTGAGAATCCGTCCATGAGAGAAAGCATTTCATGACCTGCTGTCAAGTCTACTATAATATCAATGTTTGGTAGTGGAAAGTCATCTTTGGGACATGCTTTATTAAGATCTCTAAAATCATTGCACATGCGGATGAGCCCATTGGGTTTAGACATAGGTACAATGTTTGATACCCAGTCTGAATAGTTAATAGGTCGTATGAACTTTGCATCTAACAATTTCTATATTTCCACTTTTACCAAGAGAGCTATCTGTGGGTGCATCTTCCTCAGCTTTTGCTTGACTGGTTTTACTTTTGGATCAACTATGAGATAGTGAACAACTAGCTTAGGGTCTAACCCTGGCATATCAGCATTCCATGCAAAGTTGATGGTTCTCTGTAAGAATAATGTGTTGAGATTCATGTCCTCTGTCTCTGATAATGATGCTGCTAGGAATGTGGTCTTTGGATTTTGCTCTATGCCAAGGTTTATCTCTGTAGAATCTTCCACTAGGAGAGCTGACTTCTCTTGATACTTAGATGGTAGGGGAAGGTCAAATCCTCCATCCTTAGGTGCCACAGTTGGGTTTTCACCTTTGGATACGTCCTTTGTTTTTACTATTTTGTGATCAGGAGGTGCCACAGTGTGGTTTTTTACCTAGAGATCTTTCTTTATTTTTACTTTTGCGACTGGATGATTTGGCATTCTCACCAAAATGAGTTGTTGGCTCTAGTTCCATTACAAAACCTGCTTTATGATCACCCAGAGGGATACCTTCCCGAAGTCCCATGAACTCAATGATAGCTTCGTCATTCTGAAATACATCTATAACGGGGGACCCTTGTTGGTCCCAATCGATAAGTTCAGGATAGACAAGTGTTACATTCTGGGTTTTTGTGGTGGAGGTTAAGGATACAGAGGATAGTGTAAAAATGGAGGATTCTACGAATAGGTTGGTCATATGGAGGGAAGAGTCATCGATGATATCCTCAGTAGACATTAAATCAACGGGAAAAGTTTCAGCCACCTCGTCGAGGATATACTCGATGTCCAAGGCGTGCGGTACCTTTCTACCAAATCCTAACCCCTTCTTGTCTAGTTTCTTTGTCACAACAATGGGCTCCATATTTCCTTGATTCTATTTCCCAAGGCCACCTTTTCCTTTATAGCCCATGTTTTTTACCATTTTTAAGCCATTATCGTATTGCTTGACTGGTATTGTGACTGGTTCTTTCTCTTTATCGAGCCAAGAAGAAATGTCCTCAATAGTTTCTTCTTCTAATAACCATCCCTGTTGGAATTGGGTTAGGAATGTTGGGGGAGGAATAGCTACTTTTTTGGTGACTTTGGCAATGGGCGGTTGGCCATAAGATTTAGGGGATAAAGGCATCCGCCCTACACAACAAGATTTGTAGAGATCATATGTTCCAAAGCCTATATCACAGATGTACGTTTTGACTTCAAGAAGAGGATTAGGTTTACTTATAGAGCCTAGTATCAGAGTTTCAGGATCAACATATAGTGGGGATTCAAGGGCTTTTGCATTGTTAGGCACTTGGTTGCAATTCTTATAACTGCCTTGCAAGACACGACAGAATTCAAAAGGATTAGGGTCTCCAGGGATAGTGATCTCCGTACCATTGAATGGGAACTTTAGAGATTGATGGTATGTGGAGGGAACAGCTTTCATTGTATGGATCCATGGGCAGCCTAGGATAATGTTGTAAGGAAGCTCAATATCAAGGACTTGACATCTGGTTTCAAGCATGGCAGGGCCCAGTTGAATAGGCAAGTGGATAATACCTTCTGAACGGCGTTCAGCATCATCATATCCCTTGATTGTAATACTTTGATCAGTGTTGACATGATCCTCAGAGTATCCCAATTGCTTAAGTAACTTTAAAGAATAGATGTCGAGACCAGCACCACCATCTATGAGTATACGTTTGATTTTGCGCTTATGGATGAGAACTTCAATATGAAGGGCATCATTGTGACATGGATCGTGAGATGGGAGATCTTTCTCAGAGAAGACCACATTGTAGGGTGAGGCAATGTTACCTACTATAGCTTGGAAATCCGCAACCACTATGTTGTTAGGAACCGAAGACTCTTGGAGGGCTTTTTCTAGCACTACTCTATGTGCAGGTGATGACCGTAGAAGGTCCAAGATAGAGATCTGTGCTGGTGTTTTCCCTAGATGTTCGACAAGACTATAATCAGATTGAGCTAGAAGACTGGGTATAGGACCATGAATGGTGACACGACCTTGACGAGTTGTAACAGCGCAATCCATAGATTTGCCTTTGATTGTGAGGGTAGACACTTGACTCTCTTCAAAATGACCTACAATGGAATCAAAGGAAGTGGAAGCATGATTGATACCTTTACCTCTATCCTGAGGAGGTGGTGGACCATGATGAGGGAATGGTTCCTTGTACAAGTCGAGATCTTTATTCGTGTGTTGAGCTGGTGGATCTTCTTGTAGAGATATTTGATTGCCTTTGATGAGATTTTGGATTAGGTGCTTGAGTTTCATGCACGATGCGGTTCTATGCCCTTTGCTCTGATGGAATTCACAGTATTCATTTTCTCTATACCGCGCAGTTTTGTAAACAGGCTCCCCATACGGGGGAGCATCAGGTAGGGTGATGAGTCCTTTCTGTAAGATCTTTTGTAAGACTATCTCAATGGGCTCTCCCAAGGGAGTGAATTGATGCCGCGAAGGGTAATCTTGTTGAGGCCGCTCTTGTTGTCATTGTTGTTGGTTTTGATAAGGTTGCCACTGTTGTTGCTATTGTTGAGGCACTTGATTTGGTTTGGAAAGTTGCAGCAGTGTTTGCAACGTTTGGACATGCTTAGAATCGACCACACCATCGTTGACCACGTTTTTGTTTTTGTTCCAATATTTGGGTTTATCGCTCGATTGTTGATGAGGAGCATGTCTTTTGTTTCTTTGAAGATTTTGACCACACCCTTAGCAATGAGGGCCTTTTCAATATTGATTACCTTGTATGTGATTTCATCGAAGGTCGTAGCACTAAGAATTTGCAAATGAAAACCTAACTCTTGGTTGAGGTTCTGCACAAATATGCTAACTAGCTATTTCTTAGGAATCTTGAAAGGGAATTTGCTAGCCATTTGTCTCCATCATTGAAGGAAAGAAATGAAAGTTTCACCATTTTTCTGTTTATTGTTGCATAGATCAGTCATGGAAATCTCATGCTCTACGTTGTAAGAAAAATGGGTGGCAAATTTCTCTGCTAGCTTGTTAAAAGACTTGATGCCCGTAGGTAAGTGTGAGAACCATTCTATAGCTTGACCTCCAAGACTGCAAGGAAAGAGAGGCATAAGATATGTGTCGTTATGTGAGACCTCGAAGCAAGCAAGATAGAATTCCCTAAGATGGTCTTTTGGGTCACCTTTTCCTTTGTATTTATCAAACTTAGGAATAGTAAAATTTTAAGGAAAAGGGATCATAGGTAATGACCGATCAAAAGGATAGGGACACACTTCTTCTAAAGAGAAGGTCTTCTTGGTGTGGCCAAACGTAAGATCTGATAGTTGTTGAACTTCCATGATTTTTAGCTCCATCGCGGTGGGAGGGGTTGGAAACATCTCCTGTTGTCTTAGAAGTGGTTGTTACTGCCCATACGAAAGATTGTATTGTAAGCCATGAGCGTTGGTATTATAAGGGTCGTAAGATTGGTTGGAGTCGTATGCATTGTACGTTGGGTTCAAATTGGGTTGAAATTGGATGTTTTGATTTGGAAGAGGTGGAGGTGGCGCTAGGTAAGAATGTTGGCTTTGTGATGGTTGAAGAAAAGTATTGGGTGGAGGATAGCCAAAGTGTGTTGGATTAGGCTGCGATGGTGGCACATAGCCTTGGGAAACTTGATGTTGGAGAATTTGAGGGTGGCTAGGCAATGTGTGAAAGAAATTTAGCGCGAATGAA
The DNA here is from genome assembly GCA_027924645.1 of Cunninghamia lanceolata. Classification (NCBI taxonomy): domain Eukaryota; kingdom Viridiplantae; phylum Streptophyta; class Pinopsida; order Cupressales; family Cupressaceae; genus Cunninghamia; species Cunninghamia lanceolata. The sequence goes on from BSBN01000394.1 coordinate 5,021,122, forward strand.
CGTAGCGGAGGAGGGACATAGGTAGACGTGATTTGTGATGGTTGAGGTTGATTGAGGATGAGAGTAGAAGAATGTTGTGGGGGGGGCTACATGACTCTAATTGGTTGAGAGACATGGAGGTTTGATGATATGGGAGGTGGTATGTGTTGCCCTTGTTGCATGGCTACATAGTTGTTCCCTGGATTGTAATTGGGTGGGAAACCTATTTGTGAAGGAGTAACCAAAATTCCACTTGCAGTTGGTGTGGACACTTTAGGAGTTTGTTGTATATTTTCTTGAGCTAAGGTGGCTTGCTTAGCTAGCTCCGCTTGACGTTGTAGAGTCTCTTGTTGATTTTTGTAGATTTCCATAGGAGTCAGAAGCGGTGATACGGCGCTCTTTCCTGTTGGGTTTTGAAAAAGGGGATTCTTATATTGTACCATTGTTTTCCCTTGTGAGCCTTGTTCAAGTAAAGGCGTGGTCACTATTGACATGGTTTGCACCGCTTCTATGGTGTCTAGGGTATTGTTTGTCTCCTTGAGATTGGAAAGATCAAAATCCTGAGGTAGTTTGGCTCCTTGCTCTGCTAGCAAGCGAAAGAAATGATCTTGGTTCTCACTAAGGATTTTGTCAAAGGCGGCTACAGCTCTAGGATCTTGTATGAATTCATCAAGATCTTGCCCATCTTCTTGAGAGGATTGACCCATTTCAAAGTGTTGCTCTTCTTGAGATGGGGCTAGCTCAGTAGTATAACCTTGTGGGACAAAATTGGGAGGCAAGCCGGTGGTGTAATGAGGTGTACTTACCAAAGGAACTCTTTCCTCCTAAGACGGGACCGGATTGGCAATATAACCTTGTGGGACAAAATCCGGAGGCAAGCCGGTGGTATAGTGGGGTGTATTGACCAAAGGGACCCTACCTTCTTGAGAATTGCTTGGTTGGTCAATGTGCGGCATGTTCAGAGAGCTGGTTGATTTTGCCGCGGGTGTCATAGGAGTAACCTTGGGAGTAATGTTGAGACGGCCCAATTGTGATGTGTGAGGAGGTGATTTACGCTTCCTAAGGACAACTTGCTTGGACTTCATAGTTTGTTGGAACCTAGTGGTTACCATGGAATACACTAGGACAAAAGGTAATGCTGAGATTCTGCTTGTGTTTTGAGAAAGACAAACTCTGATGCACAAGTGACTGGACCAAAGGCGCTATACTGTTTGACCAGAGGTGCAGGACTGTGCAACTAAAAGTGTGCTACTGTAATACCAAAGGTGATGGACTGAGCTACCAAAAGCGAGGTACTGCTATACCAAAGGTGAGCTACAGTGACCAAAAGTGAGCTACTGTACTACCAAGGGCGAGCTGTTGTAATACCAAAGGCGCTGAAGTAGTGTCTGATGTTTTTAAAGGCAAATTTGATAGATTTGGTTATGGTTCTGATTGGATTTGTCTTTGGCAAGAGAAAACATAGCAAACAAGTGGTCAAAAAAGGACTGACACAACAGATAGTGTATGTTTGAGGCTTACGAAAAAATCCCAATGTTTCCACAGGTATAAGACAATTGCAAATCAATAACAAGCACTTTTTATCCCTAGAGACAAGGTTTCATTGTAGTAGATCAGCTCACAGCTTAATACTCCATTGATAAGAATATCATTCCATAAAGGTGTCAGAAATTTTGTATCTTTGCGAGAGACGATAGGTGGGGATATCTCACCCTCCCCTTGGAAAGCTCAAGTAGGTCACAAGAGCTTTATGGCCAAGGGAATACTATTTCTTCTCAAGGGAGCCAATGGTGAGTATCTTAAGGGCTTAAATTGATTCCTCTTGCACTGATGATTACCGCAATGTTCAGAGGTAGGTCAGGTAGTCTCTATCTAAAATGGTTCTTAGTAACTTTGAGGGACCAACGCCTTACAAGCAATGTGACAAGATACTAAAAGCTTTAACCAATCCTACTAAGAGTATCAAACACTTCACTCAATGTGAAAATCGTTTCCACAAAGAGCTAGTACACTTATTTTTAGTTTGGCACCACAAGGTAAGGCTGACGTCGGTTAGGACTTGGCTTTCGCCTTATCCCTCTTATATAGTGGTTCAAAGGAAAACTATGCTTAGGGTCGTCCCTTTTGGATGAAACACAATCCAAAAGCAAGCCCTTCTAAAGGAAATACTAAAATGTAAGAGCAAGAACGTCAAACAAAGGTTTAATTGTCCCGTTATAAGAAAAATAAGGTGCAACTAAATTAGGCACACACACGTTTGTAGTTATCAATTGTCCCTTATGAAATTGAAGTGTTTGGCATTCATGTCCATTGTCCCTTAGAAAATTGAGGTGTTTTCACATTCATGTCCATTGTCCCTTAAGAAAAGCAGTATGTTCCTAAGACTTAGATTACCGAAAAAAATGATTTGTTCAATTATCCCTTAAGAAGGCAATATGTTTTCTAAGACTTAGTGAGATAAATCAAGAGGTCTTCAATGCTCGTCCTACATGAACATGTTAAAAAAAACTTTTTTGCTCTGTGTGAGTGATAAGAAGCTGCAACAAGTCAATTAGTTTCCACAAAAACTCACAAGTTAGCAAAAATAAATCAATTTGACCAAGAGTGCGTTATTGTCTTACCAAAAGTGACTCACTGTGATACCAAAGACGCCGCACTGTGTTTCCAACAGCGCGGTGATGTAGACCAGAAGTGCTTTACTGTATTACCCGAAGCGTTGTAACAAACCCAAAAGCGTTGTATTGTATATCCAAAAGCGCTGTCCAAAAGCATCGTTCTGTGTTGCCAAAAGCGCCACTCTGTGCTACCAGAAGCGCCGTAGTATCGCCCGAGGGCGCTTTACTATGCCTCCAAGAGCACTTAAGAATACTGCCAAAAGCACTTTTCTGTGTCTTTTGCGCTGTTCCGTACTGTAACTTCAAAAAAATCAATTTCTCAAAGAAAAAGAGGGATTAGTGGGTCCCACCGGGCGTGCCAGAATGTGTATGAGGAAAATTGACTAAATTAAACTAAACAAATCAAAAACCCAATAATATAAAGAGAACCAATCTAAATAAAAGCCATTAATAATAAATCAATGAAACATGAAAGCTTTTACCGAGATTTGTATTGTTCCCTTTGGATTGAATGTGGATTGCTCAATAGTATTGCAAAACCATGGTTGCAACAAGCAAGTAGTGTGCTCAAAAGATCAATGTTAAGAGATCGTAAAGTTGCTCAATCGATGCGATATATGCTCAAAGCGTTGTTAAGTATGCCTGAGAATAAGTGATCGAAGAGAGATTGTGAAGGAGATGAGGGGGGTTTATATAGGTTTCAATAGAGATCGATCAACGGTCCAGATAATTCAGAAGAATCAACAGAGGAGAACAGTTGAGGAACGTGCATCGAATAAGAAAAAAATATGTCTTGCTTTCTTTTGCATGAGAGGAGTTATCAAGAATAGAAGAATGAGTTAAAGCAATTAAAAGAATATAATAATCAGTTAAGTGATTTAAAACAAGAAGAGGGGATTTGCATGAGAATAAAAAGATGTTTTGCTTTATTAAATATTAGGAATATTTAATTGCATGTGCAAGAAAGCTTGAATTATATTTAGAGATAACTCAATTTAGAAGAAAAAACAACTTAAATAAATATTTGATTTATTTAAATTTAGAGAAGATATTATTAGAAGAAAACAATTAAATAATTAGAAATATTTAATTTAGAAGATTTGAAAGCAAATTAAATAAATAAATTTATTTAATTGTTGTGCATGATTTTGGAAGAATAAATATGATTTAATTAAATAAGAGGGATTTATTTAATTGTAGATAAGAGGGAATTTGTGATGAATTAATCAAATAATTGGATTTATTTAATTAATGCAGATTTGAGTTTTGAAAAGAGGATAATGATCTAATTAAATAATATAAATTATTTAATGGAGACTTGAAATTTGAAAGAGGATAATGATTTAAGTAAATAATATAAATTATTTAATGGAGACTTGAAATTTGAAAGAGGATAATGATTTAATTAATGGAAGAATAAAGTTGATTTTACTAAAATTAATTAAATAAAGGGGATTTATTTAATTAATGTTGAATTTTGAAGTTTTGGAAGACTTTGATGAAATTAATTAAATAATTAGATTATTTAATTAATTTGAAATGCAGGTGATGCTATAGATTAGACAAAATGCAAGTGATTCGAAGACATGGTCATTTTAGGGTGTCTACATATTGAAATACTAAAAAAAGTTAACATTTTAGGGGGAGCACACCAGACGCTATGTTATATTTTTTTTAGAAAAATAGGACCAATTTGTGTGCTCCCCCTTTTTGAACCCCTTAATCTCAACCATTTTTAGAAAAAAATAGTAGTTTAGAAACTAGATTCAGAGCACTACAACTCTTGTTTTTGTTACATTATCAAATTTTGAGTGTAGCTATCTTTAATTTCTCATCCAACATCAATGTTTCCTGATTTCAGAAAAAAAAAAAAAATAAGTGGCATCTTAAGACCCCATTTTGGTCCCTCATCTTTGTGCACTTACCCTAATATATCTCTTGTATATATCTTTATATTAAGAAAGAGGATTGGAAAATAAATAGATATATATTGATGTGGTGAATGAAATGAATCTTGTAATTAATCAATGTTAGTATTGCAGTGAATTTAATGATGTAACCATAACTAGATAAGCTTATTTTAACTATTTAACATTGTTCCTGCCGGTAATTTGTTGATTGACATTATGGTTGGAAGTGTAGATAGTGATAATTAGATTTGGCAAAAGTTGTGGTCAGATCATATTATAGTATTATGTCATGCCCACATTTTAAACGTGGACATGAAAACTGAACTTACAAAAAATTTCTATAACCTGACACTAAAACCCCCTCGCACGCTACATGTGCACTCAACATTATTGCATGTGCAACCAACGTTTAGCATGCCACACTAAAGTGAGGTAGAGAAATACAAGAGAAGGGAAGTGTGAAACTCCTTTCACACCCCTTAGATTCGGGGAGTAACTTATTAGGTTTAAGCATCATGGCATGCATCGCCAAGGGGGAAAGTCTCTCCCAAGGGATAGTCCCTAGGCTTTACTAGATAAAGAGGTTATGTGGTCTCGCCCTAAGGTCAAGACCCCAAACCTAACCAAATAATTAAAAAGGAACTATAATGCAAAAACAAAAATAATAATTTAATCTAACATCGTTAAAGGTTACAATAAACAACTATAATCACAATTATGTGAACAAAGTTATTTCAAAGGTGGAAGTCTAACAAATCTAATTTAATAAACGACCATCAAATTGGCCCCAAAACGATATTTAAAAGTAATCAAAAATTAATTAACAATAAGTATTAAATTTGAATTTGAATAAACATTCACTTTACTATTAGAATTATAACTTCAAATTTAATTAAATCAATTCAAGAAAATTTCGTACTAAAACATTACAATTTGCCCCTCTAGGGTCAAATACATTTATACTCTCAAAAATTCAATTCAAGACTAAAGAACCTTACAAATAGGGTTTAATTTTCCCTAAGTGGAATGAATTATTAAAATTAGGTTTAGGATCCCTAATCATATGGACTTTGAGTTTAGGAATTAATTATTAAAATCAGGCTATGTATAATATGGACTTCATTATTTATCAAGTTCTCTCCTAACCACCTAATAATCTATTGTTCACCTTCTAGTATTCCATCTACTCATATCCATTCCATCCATACCACTAACCTTGTCACACGCTTGGGGTAATGGATTGTTCCTTGCTTTGGAAAAGGCTCCCAACATTATCCCTATTGCTTATTATGTGTTTTGGATGAGTCTTCTTCCTAGTTCTATGTTTCATGCACTTGCAAGTCCAATGATCTCATATCCACAAGTTTTGCACCCAAAACATAAAACTTAAACATTCCAACAAAGATCAAACTATAACCTCAATAACATGCATCAATCAAAACATTTGTCGTCATGAAAACCATTATCTCACTCTTTGCCTTCATGAGATATATCATTCCCACATCAAACATCACCCATCGCATCCTTCTGCTTTCACGGGATATATCATTCCCCAAATTAGACATCAGTTTAATATCCTCATCATCATTTTGACACTTTGGAAAAAGGTAACACAATTGTATGTATTTCGGCTATTGCTTTTTAATCTTTGTTTATCTTTATCCTGCACTATACCTCCCCAAGGTCACCATGATCTATTATATCATGGTGTGTCTTGAATGGTATATACCAGGGAATTAGTCTATTTTTGTGTCATGTTTTCTTGATTGTCCCAACTTAGTACACACCAAGGTCATCAAATTCCTTGTGATGTGTTAGGGCATCCTCCTACCTGTTGGTTGTCTCATCGTAGTACGCACCAAGATCATTAAATGCCTTGTGATGTGCTCAGGAATCCTCTTGTTTACTTCTTGCAAGTCAATCCTATACATGGGATACATCATCAACTTGGTCTTTATACCCCGATGCATAACATCTCATGCTATATCAAAATAAATGCTCCCTACATATTAGCATAATACTTGCATTCAAGATGAAACCACTCATCAGCTTATCCATTACCCATTTTATTCCATTATCTATTTCATCCATTGTAAATCACGTCCATTAGGCTTTATTAATCATGATTTAAGATGATTAGTTGATTATTATTATTTTTGCTAGGTGACAAGCTTTTGACTAGAGCTTTTAACTGATGAGGCCACAACACGGGGACCTCATCCCTAGGCATGAACACCTTGGCATGAACTCTCTTAGCATGAATGATTGCATTAATACTAGTGGTTCAAACCTGCAAGCTCATTGGCCCAACGAGGGCTTTAAGCCACGAGCTCATTAGCCTAGCAAGGGTCCTACGAGGATGTAAGGTCTGTAAGGAAGCTAAGGTAGTAGACAACTTCCTACACTAATCTTAAGAGGAGGGATATGCAAAACTTTTCAAATATTTACAACAGTTATATAAATTATATAGAAATAAACATAAATAGCAATCATAACACAACACAATGATTTACATGGGGAAACCCTTTTGGGAGAAAAACCCCACACTCTAAAAGTTGCCCAATATATTATTCAAAAAGCAACAAGATTACAATATACTTGCAAAGCAAGATTTCATAGGAGTATAAGCAACCAAAGATCCAGAGGCAACTCAACATCTATAAGACTCTCTCACACACAACCTCCATCTCAAGCTCCTGATATATAGGAGATACAATACAGAAAACTGTCAATGGTAATTACAAAACCGTGAGCCAAAACCACCCAAAAGTGGCCCAAATTATCTCCAATCAAAGATGCCTTGTGATGTGCCAACTCACACACCAACATGTGTAAGTCTCCCATTTATAGCTCTTTTAAGTGTCCAACATGTTTTCACATTTCCCAAATTGGAAGGCCCAACTTCCAGAGGCCATAACTTTTGATTCAGGTGTCTGATTGACGAACTGTTTGATGCATCAGAAAGCTCGTGAAGAGATCAATCAAACTATAATAGACTTCATCAATTATGAAATCTTTTAGGGTAAATCAAGGCCTCTAAGTGCCTCAAACTTGAGTTCAAAACTTTTTTAGAAGTTTCAAAATAGAAACTTTAATAGCTTGCAATATAGGTATGATCTTGGGTCGAAACTCACCCAAGATGTTTATTTAGCAGTTTTGTAGCTTTTGGAAAAATTTCAGGTCCATCTGAGCTCAAATGTAGACTTAATAAAAATAGTAAGCCCTGCCATTTTTAGCCCCTTTTGGAAACATTGAAAGTTCTAAACCACTCTTCATGATAAAAGGTATTCAAAAAGACTAAAATTGAAAAAAATAGTAACCTTTTGTAGTTGCAAGGTTGAGACACCTTTCCTAACAAGGCCTGCAAGCTCGTCGGCCCAATTGGGCTCAATGCTCGAAAGCTCGTTGGCCCAACGGGGGTTTGAACCTTGGTGGCATGGATAACAACGCCATGATTTAAACATCACATTGTGTCATTAACGGTATTGATTAGTTGATTATTTATTTGACTAGTTGACTATTTGATTAACATCCATTTCATTATCATCATAAGTTTGTATCTCCCACCCATCATTTTTTCCTCTATATATCATCATCCTTTTTATCTATCATTCATCATTTTATAATTCTAACATAATTATACCATGACCAAAATTATTTACATCCATCGCATATATGTATACATCCATTGATCCATATATAGAATCATCATTATCATGTATAAATCATGCATACATACATCATATCAAAATCATGTCCATCTATGCATCACATCTCTAACAAAATATATCATCTATCATCTAATCTATGGATCCATACATTCACATTGCATCATTATATACATCGTCAAATCAATTTACATTATCCATTACAATAATCATATCATTCAAATCAAATCACAATTACATGCATCATCCATAATACAAATCAAATCACAATTTCATGCATCATCCATAAAACCATAACCATCACATAGCATAAATCAAATCACATCATATTTATATATAGGCATCACATCATAAAAATCATAAATGTAAATCATGGATAGTTGTATCATCATATATCATAAAAAATGGGGTATGTTAAGCTCCATAGAGCATATATGTCATAAATGCACATCTCAAAATAATACATCATATATGTGCATCAAAATGGAAGCTAATCTTGGAATGCATTGCCTATGAGTGACCCTAAGGAAGCTCCTGATCCTCTAGGTGGTGGCAAAGGAGGTGGTTTCATATCCATTTTTACCGATCTGTCAAATCTACTTGATCTGACTAACCTACATTATGTGTGCTCGACATATAAGGGTGCCCTTTGATTTGATGACACTACCTACTCATAAAGAGAGCAATAATGCATTACCTCTCCCCTAGATCATGCTACATCTATTGCCACCCTCCTTGCATCTTGGTAATTCTCTGCATTTGTAATGTTTGTATTTACTATTCAATTGCCTATGTTGTAAATAATTGGAAATTCCACTTTGTCATATTGTGGGATGTGGCACGGTGATGTGTCAATCCTACATGGATTATGACAACTTGTTATTTTGTCCTCACATGAGGAGATAGGCGTCCCACTTAGTGGTAGGAATATTCTACCATGTGTCGGCATCTTCTATGTTGTGTAAGGAATGTTTGACCGAAACGGTTATGACGGATTCCTATGATGAATCTATGACATGTACAAGTCAAAAATAGAAGGTTGTAAGACAGGTAATGACATGTGTCATGAAGCATCTTTGAATGAGGCATATTTGGGCACCCCAAGGTAGAATATGATGTGTTGTAAGAGAATATGCTATTTATAGCATGTGTATGAGAGATTCTCTTACAATTGTAAGTTGTAACCGCTATGACAGATTCAATGACGGTCGTAAGTGTCGTAAGAGCATCTGTCATAGCTCATTTTGGAAATAGGGGACCTCTTTGGGATGGGAGCTATGGACAAGTGTCAGACACATTCTACAATGTTGACCAAGTGTCCCTAGGCATGGGTTTTGGTCCAAGATGCCATATTGGATGCCCATTCCAAGAAAGGTCCAAAATTGCCTTGTATGTTCTATTTAAACGGGTGCTTGGAGATAGAATTTGTATCATAGGTTTATAGGTATTGTTATGCTACCGGATTGACTCCAGACATGAGTGTCAAAGACCATTAAAGCTTGCATTGCAAGTGTGTTGTAAACATTCTTTCAGATTTGTTAATACATTGTGCAGGTTTCTGAGTGTGGGGTTTTTCACCCGATAAGGGTTTTCCCCACCGTAAATCTTTGTCTCTCTTCTTCTGTCTTCATCCTGGCTCTTGTGTTTTGCTGCTATATCTCATAATAATGGTTTAACATTGTTGTAATAGTTAGGATAAATTTGAATTTGCATAGCCCTCTCCTCAATAGATTAGTGTAGGAAGCATTTCCGCACACCTGGTTTCCTTTCAGTTGGTATCAGAGCTTGATCACCTTTGGTCCTAGTTGTTGGGTAGGGGTTTTTTGAGCTAATCTTAGGTTGAGTGGGAGTCTGTACAGAGCATTTTGTATCTTATTGCAGCAAGGAGATGGCAAGCACATTAGGAAGGTTTGAAGTAGAGAAGTTCAATGGCAGTAATTTCAAGCTATGGAAGCTCAAGATGGAAGACATGTTAGTTGACCGAGACCTTTGGGAAAGTGTGAACGGAACTAAACCAGCTACAATGACTCGAGATGAGTGCGATCTCAAGGATCGGAAGGCTAAGGGTCTCATAAGACTTAGTCTTGTTGATTCTGTGTTGTTAAATGTCCATGAGGAGGCTACTGTAAAACTCCTTTGGAAGAAGTTAGGGGATGTGTATCAAGCCAAATCCCTAGTCAATAAACTTTTTCTGAGAAAGAAGTTGTATTCTCTTCAAATGGAGGATGGAGGATCCGTGGCTGAGCATATGAATGCCTTTAACATGTTGGTTGCACAATTGACATTTATTGGTGTAAAGATGGAAGAGGAGGATCAGTGTATGACCCTGCTTTGTTCTCTGCCAGACTCATGGGATCATCTTGTCATGGAAATCGGAAGCACCACATCCACATTCAAAATGGAAGAGGTGGTTTCTTCACTGTTATCTGAAGAGATGCGGAGAAAGTCTTCTAAGGCAGCCAAAGAAGCCCTTGCAATTCGTGGAAGACCCAAGGAGAAAGGGAAGAAGGACAAGAAAGCTGAGAAGGGTAGATCCAAATCCCGTGGGAGATCCAAATCTCCTAGAAAGTCCAAGGCTCTTTGTTGGAACTGTGGAAAGACTGGGCATTTCTGAAAGGAATGCAAAGAGGAGAAGAAGAAAAAGAAGAAAGCTCCTAATTCATATTCTGACAAATCACAAGATAACGGTGATGCCTTCATCGCAGCCCTAGCAACCCATGCATCTGATGATGTGTGGCTAATCGACTCAGGTGCATCATTCCACATGACCTCACATCGAGACTGGTTCACTAAGTATGAGGAGTTTAATGGTGGAAAGGTGTATCTAGGTGACGACTCTCATCTAAAGATTGTTGGTCGTGGAAGAGTCTCTATCTGATTCCCTGATGGTCGAGTGAAGGGGATCTCTGCGATTATGCACATCCCAGGCTTAGCACGAAACCTGCTTTTTGTAAGTAATTTGAATGATGTAGGTGTGCAGGTTGTCTTTTCGAAAGAAGGATGTAAGATGACTAGAGGATCTATGGTGCTTGCTAAGGGTACTCGGAGAGGTACTCTGTTTCAGCTGGAGGCATGCATTTCACAATGCAATAGTTCTTCTAAGTCAAGGAAGAGGGCAGCAGTCACTTCATCCCCACCATCTGAATGAGCAATGAAGAAATCTGTTGTTTCTAGTCTTGATGGTTGTAATCGTGCATTGGAAGTTAAATTTCCTGTAGAAAAGACAATGTTATGGCATAAGAGATTTGGCCACATTGGTGAGAAGGGTCTGCGTACCCTAAAAAATAAGAACCTCATTGAGGGGTTAGATGATTGTAATCTTGAGTTTGACTTTTACGAACATTGCATTTATGGAAAACAAAACCATGTTCAGTTTTACTCGAGTTCTCATAAGTCTTCTGGTGTGTTGGACCTCATTCATTCTGATGTGTTTGGTCCTATTAATGTTCCTTCGTTATCAAAATCTGTATACTTTGTATCTTTTATAGATGATTACAGTAGAAGGACATGGATTTATTTTCTCAGAAGCAAATCTGAAGTCTATAGCAAGTTTAAGGAGTTTAAAGCCTTTGCTGAAAATTAGACTGGTAAAAAGATTAAATGTTTGAGAACTGACAACGGTGGTGAGTTATGTTCTATAGAATTCGATAAGTATTGCAAGGAACTTGGGATTGAAAGACATAAGACAACTCCATACACACCACAGCAACATGGAGTTGCAGAGAGGATGAACAGGACACTATTGGAGAAGGCTAGGAGTATGCTTAGTGGAGCTGGTCTAGAACAAAAGTTTTGGGCTGAAGCTGTTGCCACTGCTTGCTATTTGGTAATTAGATCTCCTACATCATCTCTTGTTGGAAAGACACCCATGTAGGTGTGGTTTGGTAGAAAGCCTTCAGTAAGACATCTTCGTGTTTTTGGTTGTGAGGCATATGCACATGTGCCAAGGGAGAAGTGGTCAAAGTTGGAGAACAAAGTTGTTAAGTGTATCTTCATCGGCTATGGTGTTGGTGTGAAAGGATACAAGCTTTGGGACCTCGTGGCTGAAAAAGTGTTGTATAGCAGAAGTGTCATCTTCAGAGAGCTTACACCTTCTTCCACTATTTTGCAACCAGAAGAAAAAGAAAAGAAAGAGGATGTTGTTCAGTTTCCTCTTACCCCTGAGAAGACTGAACAGAAAGACAATGTTGGACCTGATGATGAGGAGAGCTCTAGCAGCTTTGAAAGCTCAGAAGAAGAAGGTGAACCTCAACCTCAGCTCTTGAGGAGGTCTACATGGATAAGGAGGCAACCTGAAAGGTTTGGTTTTACATTGCTTGATTCTAGTTGTGCTTATGCTTTGCTCACTAACAGTGATGAACCTAGAACTGTATCAGAGGCTTTGGATATGAAGGATGCAGGTTCCTGGAAGGAGGCCATGGAGGAAGAAATGGCTTCTTTGGAAAAGAATCAAACTTGGGACTTGGTGCCTTTGCCTCCTGGATGGAAACCCGTTGGATGCAAATGGGTGTTCAAGAAGAAGATTGGTGCAGATGGCAGTATTCAGAAGTATAAGGCCAGATTGGTTGCGAAGGGGTATTCACAAGTGGAGGGTATAGATTATGGTGAGATCTTCTCTCCCGTTGCAACGTTAACATCCATTCGATTCATGTTGTCTCTCGCAGCAGCTTATGACTTGGAGGTAGAATAGATGGATGTGAAGACAGCTTTCCTTCACGGTGACTTGGAGGAGGAAATCTACATGTCATAGCCAGAGCATTACATGGTAAAAGATAAAGAAAATTTGGTTTGCAAACTTAAGAAGTCTTTGTATGGTTTGAAGCAACCCCTAGGAGATGGTACTTGAAGTTTGATGCCTTTGTGTTGTCAATTAGATTTGTGAGATTGAAATCGGATCACTGTGTTTATTATAAGTTTGATAGTGATCGTATTCTCATTGTTGCACTGTATGTTGATGATATGTTGCTCATTGGGAAGGGTAAGAATATGATTTTTGATTTTAAATCTCAGTTGTCAGCTCAGTTTGAAATGAAAGATTTAGGGGCAGCCAGGTACATTCTAGGAATGGAAATCAAAAGAGACATAACCAACAGAAAACTTTGGTTAAGTTAGAGTAAGTATGTTAAGACCGTGTTGGACAGATTCAGCATGGGAGATTGTAGACCATTGTGTGTTCCCGTTTCCTTGGGGACAAAGTTGTCTGTTGAGGATTGTCCAAAATCTCCTAGTGAGGTGGAGGACATGAGCAAAGTACCTTATGCTAGTGTTGTTGCCAATTTGATGTATGCTATGGTTTGCACAAGACCAGACATTGCCCAAGTAGTGGGAGTCCTTAGTCGATTTATGGCTAATCCTGGACGGGTTTATTGGGATGCAGTTAAGCGAGTGTTTAGATATCTAAGGGGTACTTCCGAGCATTCCATTTGTTATCATGGTAATGTTTCAGGACCTCCGCATTCTGTTGATATTCGTGGATTTATGGATTCAGATTGGGCAGGTGACATTAACATCAGGAGATCCACAAGTGCTTATGTTTTTACACTGTTTGGTGGTGCTATTAGTTGGATGAGTAAGCGACAACCTGTTGTTGCTTTGTCCACGATAGAAGCTGAGTATATGGCAGCAACTCATGCTTGTAAGGAAGCCATTTGGCTTAAGAGATTATGTTTCGATATTGGTGTTGATGCAGGTCAGATCACGATCAGTTGTGACAGTCAGAGTGCAATTTGCCTTGCAAAGAATCCAACTTTCCATGCTAGAACCAAGCACATTGATGTTCAGTTTCACTTCATGAGGGACATGGTTGAGGATGGAAAGGTAAATTTGGAGAAGGTAGATACTTTGAAGAATGTTGCAGATGCATTGACGAAACCAGTGGGCACAGAGAAGTTCAGATGGTGTTCAGAGTCTATGGGCCTGTCGGCCTATAGCAGTTAAATCTTGTTCTTCTATTAGCTCTTACAAAGTGTTCGACAAGTGGGAGAATGTTGGGAATTAAGGTGTCTCAACCTTGGTAATTCTCTGCATTTGTAATGTTTGTATTTATTATTCAATTGCCTATGTTGTAAATAATTGGAAATTCCACTTTGTCATATTGTGGGATGTGGCACGGTGATGTGTCAATCCTACATGGATTATGACAACTTGTTATTTTGTCCTCACATGAGGAGATAGGCGTCCCACTTAGTGGTAGGAATATTCTTCCATGTGTCGGCATCTCCTATGTTGTGTAAGGAAGGTTTGACCGAAACAGTTATGACGGATTCCTATGACGAATCTATGACATGTAAGAGTCGAGAATAGAAGGTTGTAAGATAGGTAATGACATGTGTCATGAAGCATCTTTGAATGAGGCATATTTGGGTGCCCCAAGGTGGATTATGATGTGTTATAAGAGAATATGCTATTTATAGCATGTGTATGACAGATTCTCTTACAGCTGTAAATTGTAACCGCTATGACAGATTCTATGACGGTCGTAAGTGTCGTAAGAGCATCTATCATAGCCCATTTTGGAAATAGGTGACCTCTTTGGGATGGGAGCTGTGGACAAGTGTCAGACACATTCTACAATGTTGACCAAGTGTCCTTAGGTGTGGGTTTTGGTCCAAGATGCCATATTGGATGCCCATTCCAAGAAAGGTCCAAAATTGCCTTGTATGTTCTATTTAAATAGGTGCTTGGAGATGGAGTTTGTATCACAGGTTTACAGGTACTGTTATGCTATCGGATTGACTCCAGACACGAGTGTCAAAGACCATTGAAGCTTGCATTGCAAGTGTGTTGTAAACATTCTTTCAGATTTGTTAATACATTGTACAGGTTTCTGAGTGTGGGGTTTTTCACCCAATAAGGGTTTTCCCCACCGTAAATCTTTGTCTCTCTTCTTCTGTCTTCTTTCTGGCTCTTGTGTTTTGCTGCGATATCTCATGTTAATGGTTTAACATTGCTGTAATAGTTAGGATAAATTTGAATTTGCATAGCCCTCTCCTCAATAGATTAGTGTAGGAAGCGTTTCCACACACCTAGCTTCCTTTCATATGGCCCTTGCTTGATCTCTCTCCTACTATAGTCTATATATATCAACTTGCGCCCTATGCAATTATACCTACATACCATCCCTTGTTGTACATATGTTACCTAAGGTTGTCACTGATATGGTTGTGTGGATGTCATTAATGTCAACACTTACACTTAGTTTGGACTATCATTGATGATGGTGTGCTAGCAGTGGTTGTTGATGTTCATGATCGGATGTCATGCCTTGTTAAGGTTGTATTGAGTATGTTTGTTGTCAACAGAGATGATATCATAATGATATATTAATATGGGAATTAAAAGCACTAAGATGAATGATGATATATTAATATGGGGATTAGAAGCTATGAGAAGATGTTGTTGATGACTTATAGCTCATTGTATGCTCTTTCCTGATGATCCTAAGGAAGTTTTGGTCTCCAAATGTTGGTGAAGGTTTCTAATGCAAGAAGCTGCCTTGAAGACTAGTTGGTAGAATGCTCTGCATTCTTCTGCATTTGAAGATCTAGTCATGTGATTTAGAAGTTAAGTTGAGTATGTTCTGAAGGTATTATATCCAAGAGTTCAAGTCATTATACCTTTAGCAGTGAAAGTTACAAGTGATAGAGTTCTAGTATGTGCTCTAGCAGAGTAAAGTGATGATGAAGGCTTGTTGGAATGCTCTGCATTCCTCTAAAAGTGAAGATTTGTTCATGTGGTTTTGAGGATGTGCTTAGAGAAGGATAATGCATGGTACCTTGTAGTATTAGGTGATTTGGAGGTCCACATGATGTTTTGGTCTCTCCCCAGTGGTGTGAAGATAAACATTGGGCAGTGTTGATGTTGTTGAGGCCAACTGGGGAATGTTGATGATGTGCACCACAAAGTTGTTGCTATATGGAGTTCAAGGATTGTTTGGAGATGTTGTGTGGGTCATGTCAACTTATCTGGAAGAAGAACAAGCAATGTTTAATCATTCATGAGTACCGCCAAGATTATAAAGACCGATGTACTACAAGCTTCATGTTTTCTTGTTCAAGGGAGACTTAATTCAATTGTGTGAAGTGTACGGATGTTGTTCCTTGAAGGATGATGCTATAAAGAATGTTGAGGACTGGATTAAGCATGTGTTGGGATCTGCAAGCTGTGTTTCTCTTCCTAGAGTTGTGTGTAGTTCATGTTAGGGCTTCCCCTCTACATGGTTCATATTGTGTGATCTCTGGCTGACTTGCAAATTGTAATATTCTTGTTGTATTGGTCGACTTGTAATGTAATCAATATAATATCAAGTATATATTGTAAACCTAGTTGATCTAAGTGAAGTATGATTGTGAAGATGAGAATATGAGAAGCATAATATGAATGTGTAATGCATTATGACGTGCGACTGAAAGAGAAAGAGCATAAGTGTTAGAGCCTATCCTGATTCATATTGAAGATATCTTTGTGATAGTAAGGAAGTGAAGAGTGTGCCTAGAAGAGAAATCATCAAAAAGAGGAGTGAAAAGGCAAAAGTGCAATCATCAAAGGAGTGAGCTTCATTGTCAGTTTCAGATAGTAGAATTACTGTCATGCTATAATCATTTCTAAGTTTGTTCTCAGTTTAGGGAGTAGTTGCTTCCTTGGGTTGTAGCCCTAAAACAAAGCCAGCAGGGAGTTATAGATTCCTTGGGAGTGACCCTAAAACCTTTCTTCAGGGAGTAGTATCTTCCTTGGGTTGTAGCCCTAAAACAAAGTCAGTAGGGAGTAGTAGCTCCCTTGGGTTGTAGCCCTAAAATAAATTTGTAATCATTTATTGCAGTGAGTTTCATATATTGTGAGTTAATCCTCACTATGTCTTTTCCCCTTTTGGGGTTTTCCACGTATATCTGGTGTTATGTGTTGTTATGCATTGTGTTGATCTTTCATGTTTATGTTAATGCTGTAAATTTTAAGTTTTAATCTACTCCAGAGGATTTGAAGTTGTTTTGGACACTAATTCAGCCCCCCTCTCAGTATCCAGGTGTGTTCAACAAATGGTATCAGAGCCAAGTTACTCAGAAGAAGCTTAACTACTTGAGGAAGGTTTGGGATGGCTCATAATGGATCTCACAAGGCACCTATGTTAGATGGATCAAATTATTCCATTTGGAAGCTAAAGATGGAAAACTATCTATCTTCTCTAGGGTTTGGTATTTGGTAATCTATCAAGAATGGTTACACTACTCCTGCTAATAATCCCACATATGTAGATGAGATTAAGTTGTATGAGAACAATGCCAAGACAAAGAGTACTATCACGAGTGGGCTAGCTGATTCAGAACTTTTGAAGGTAATGAGTTGCAGTTCTACTAAGGATGTCTGGGTAAAACATAGCAACATTTATGAAGGAGATAGTAAAGTGAAGCAAGCCAAGATGCAAATCTTCAAGAGCAAATTTGAGACCTTGAGGATGATAGAAGATGAATAAATTGCTAGTTACATGCCTCAAGTGGATGAAATAGTTAATGGCATCAGAGGTCTTGGTGGAGAAGTGAAAGAAGACGAGATTGTGAAGAAGGTTCTAACATCTCTTCCTAAATGTTACAGTCATAAGGTGTCTGCTATTGAGGAGACTCGAAATTTGGATCAATGTATAGTAGATCAATTGTTTGGCTCTCTCACAGCCTTTTAAATGAGAGAATTTGACAAAGGTGCTCCAAAGAAGGAAGCAACATTCAAAGCAAGTAAGGAGATAGAAGATGAAGTAGCTAATCAAGATGATGACCTTGATGAGGTAGAAGCAAACTTTGTAAGAAGATTGAAGAAGGGCACTAGAAAATACAAAGGCAAGTTACGTTTCAAATGCTTTAATTATGGAAAAATTGGTCATTTTTCTTCTAAATGTCCTTTTAAAGATTCAAATCATAACAACAAAAGAGAGAAGCCCAAAAGAAGTATGTATTCCATGGAGAGCAGATGTTCTTTAGAAGATGAGGATCATGATGATTCAAATGATAAAACACTTTTCATGGCCTTGAATGTTAGTGATAAAAAGGATGATATTGGGAATTGTGAAAAGTATGATACCTTCCAGGATGATGAAGATAATGAAAAATCAATGGCTGTATGGACTGCTTTTCATGCAAAAGAAGAAGCCAATGCTTGGGTTATTGATAGTGGTTGCTCTGACCACATGACTGGTGACAAGGAGAAGTTTATCAGCCTTAAGAAGTGGAATAGTGGAGATGTTAAGTTTGGTGGTGATGAGTCAGCACAAATCTGTGGAAAGGGTGTTATAACTATTGATGGAAAGAATACGAGTGAGGATGTTCTCTATGTCAAAGGGATAAAGCACAATCTTCTAAGTATCAGTCATATGTGCAGTAAAGGATACAATCTTACCTTTCATGTCAAAGGATGTGAAATCAAGAAGGCAAGGTCTAGAAGATTATTTGCAGAAGGTATCAAGACATATGGAAATATCTATCATCTAAAGGAGGTAAATGGAAGAACTTGCTTATTGGCTCAATCTAGTGAGTGTTGGTTGTGGCACAATCGAATGTGACATGTCAACTTTGATAATATGGTAAAGATCATCTCTATTCATGCGGTGAGAGATATGCCTAAAATAACCAAGCCTGCAAACACATTTTGCAAGGAATGTCAAATGGGAAAATAGACAAAGACAAATTTCAAGAGCAAGAAGTATTCTTCTACAATGCCTCTAGAGCTGATTCACACTGACCTATGTGGTCCTATAAGAACAAAGAGTCAACAAGGTGAAAGGTATTTCATGTTGCTTATTGATGATTACTCTAGAATGACTTGGGTTACTTTCTAAAGAGAAAAATTAGAAGCCTTTGATAAGTTTAAGATTTTCAAAGCAATAATTGAGAATGAAATGGATGCTAAGATCAAATGCTTAAGATCTAATAGATGGGGTGAGTTTACTTCAAATGAATTTGAAAAGTTTTGTGGAGATCATGGCATTGGGAGACATCTATCTGCTCCTAGGACCCCTTAGTAGAATGGAGTAGTGGAGAGGAAGAATAGGACTATGCAAGAGATAGCTAGGGCAATGTTGAAAGATGTAGATCTGTTTGATATGTATTGGAAGGAAGCAATTCACATTGTTGTCTATCTACTCAATAAAGTACAATTGAGGGTCAATAGCACTAAGACTTCTTATGAGCTATGGTATGGAAGACCTCCCACTGTTAGATACTTCAGGATCTTTGGCAGCAAATGCTACATTAGGACAGATGAAGAAGACCTTGGAAAGTTTGATGCAAGGTGTGATGAAAGGATCTTTCTTGATTACTCAACCAGAAGCAAGGCCTATAGATGCTACAACAAGAGATTGTATTAGATCCTACAAGAACTAGATGACTACGGATCTGATATACTTCCCTGCATTGAAGAAGAAGAAGAGGAGAAGGAAGAAAAGGAACAAGAATCAGAGCAGATCCCTAAGACTCTAGCAAAGGATGTCCAGAGGAATCATTCGGCTGATTAGATCATTGGGGATAAGAATGAAGGTGTGCAGACAAAGAGAAGGCTTGTAAAAACAAGTGAGTAAGTAAACTTGTGTTTACTATCAAAGGTAGAGCCCAAAACCTTTGCTAATGCTAGCAAAGATGATGGATGGTTGAAAGCAATGGAAGAATAATTGAAATAGGTAGAAAAGAATCAAACATGGGAACTGGTTCCCAAACCAACCAATAAGAATGTTATAGGAACAAAGTGGGTGTTCTAGAACAAACTGAATGAAGATGGTGAAGTTGTGAGCAACAAAGCAATATTGTTATGTAAGGGTTAGTCACAAGTTGAAGGCATTGATTTTTTAGGAGACTTTTGCTCTAGTAGCTAGGATGGAGGCAATCAAGATGCTTCTTGACCTTGTTACTCACAAGAACTTCAAGGTTTATCAGATGGATGTCAAGTTAGAATTCTTGAATGGTGATCTAGATGAAGAGGTCTACATTGAGCAACTAGATGGTTTTCAGTTATCAGAAGATCTGAACATGGTGTGTAGACTCAAAAAGGCATTGTATGGACTCAAGCAAGCTCCCAGAGCTTGGTATGCTAGGTTGGATAAATACTCATTTCAACAAGACTTCAAAAAAGGTACCATAGATAGTAATCTTTACATTAAAGAAGAAGGAGACATGATTTTGATAGTTGCAGTATATGTTGATGACATTATCTTTGGTGGAGATGATGATATGTGTAAGAGGTTTGTAGAAGATGCAAAAAAAGTTTGACATGTCTATGATTGGTGAGATATCTTTTTTCCTTGGGCTTCAAATTGTTCAACTATATGATGGTATCTTTATTTGTCAGGCTAAGTATGTTAGAGAGATGTTGAAGAATTTTGGTATGGAAGATTCCAAACCAATAAGTACTCCTACGGTTACTGGTTGTCACTTGAGCAAGAATGATGAGTCACTGGAGGTTGATTAAACTCTTTATAAATCTATGATTGGAGTATTATTGTACTTGGTTGCTTCTAGACCTGATATTATGCATGTAGTGTGTGTGGTTTCCAGATATCAAGCTAATCCTAAACAAACTCATGAGAAGGCAGTGAAAAGAATATTCAGATACTTAAGGGAACTGTGGATTATGGCTTATGGTATCCAAGAGGTAATGATTTTGATCTGAGTGCTTACACTGATGTTGATTGGGCTGGTTTTGTTGATGATAGAAGAAGTACAAGTTGTGGTGCTTTCTATTTAGGAAGCAGATTGGTTTCATGGCATAGTAAGAAACAAGATTCAATATCTTTATCAACTGCAAAGGTAGAGTATATTGCAACAACATTCTGTTGTACACAAGTGTTGTGGATGAAACAAACATTGAAGGATATCAAGGTACTGTATGATGAGCCTATTCCTATTTTGTGTGATAATACTAGTGCTATCAATATTTCAAGGAATCCAGTGATGCATTCTATAACCAAGCACATATCAATCAGGTATCACTTTTTGAGAGAGAAGGTTGCAGATAAAGAAGTGAAGTTGGAATATGTTCCAACAAAGGATCAGATTGCAAATATTTTCACAAAGGCTCTTGCAAAGGATACTTTTGAGTATCTCTGACAGAAGTTAGGGGTAATTGCCCCTCCTTCTTAGATGCATAGTTGGTGCATCTATCTAGGGGAATTAATTCATGCTATATCTTTTTCCTGGATTGATGGTGGCTACCTCTCAGGGGGAGTAGGGAGTTGTTGTTGGTGATAGGGAGAGAAGGTTGAAAAGGAGAGTTTGTACCCTAAGGGGAGAAGAATATGCCCTTGTCCTTGATGTTAAAGGGGGAGAATGAGTAGGTGTGTGTTACCATCAATGCCAAAGGGGGAGATTGTTGCACATATGTTACCTAAAGTTGTCAATGATGTGGTTGTGTGGTTGTCATTGATGTCAACACTTACACTTAGTTTGGATTGTCATTGATGATGGTGTGCTAACAATGGTTGTTGATGTTCATGGTTGGTTGCTGATGTTCATAGTTGGATGTCATGCCCTGTTAAGGTTTTATTGAGTATGTTTGTTGTTAGCAGAGATGATATCATAATGATATATGAAGATGGGAATTAGAAGCATTAAGATGAATGATGATATATTAAGATGAGAATTAGAAGCTATGAGAAGATGTTGATGATGACCTATAGCTCATTGTATAATTTTTCTTGATAATCCTAAGGAAGTTCTAGTCTTTAGATGTTGGTGAAGGTTTTTGATGCAGGAAACTACCTTGAATACTGGTTGGTATAATGTTTTGCATTCCTCCGCATTTGAAGATCTAGTCATGTAGTTCAGAAGTTGAGTTTAGTATGTTTTGAAGGTGTTATATCCAAGAGTTCAAGTCATTATACCTTCAACAATGAAAGTTACAAGTGATAGAGTTCTGGTCCGTGCTCTGGTAGAGTAAAGTGATGATGAAGGCTTGTTCGAATGCTCCGCATTCCTCTAGAAATGAAGATTTGTTCATGCAATTTTGAGGACATGCTTAGAGAAGGTTAATGCATGCTACCTTGCAGTATTAGGTGATTTGGAGGTCTACATGATTTTTTTGGTCTCTCCCTGGTGGTGTGAGGATAAACAGTGGGCAATGTTGATGTTGTTGAGGTCGACTGAGGAATGTTGATGTGTGCCACAAAGTTGTTGTTGTGTGGAGTTCAAGGAGTGTTTGGAGATGTTGTGTGGGTCATTTTGACTCATCTGGAATAATAACAAGTAATATTGAATCATTCATGAGTACCACCAAGATTATAAAGACCAATGTGCTACAAACTTCATGTTTTCCTATTTAAGGGAGACTTGATTCAATTGTGTGAAGCGTGTGGATGTTGTTCCTTGAAGGATGATGTTGTGAAGAATGTTTAGGACTAGGTTAAGCATGTGTTGGGATCTACAAGGTGTGTTTCTCTTCTTGGAGTTGCATGTAGTTCATGTTAGGGCTTCTCCTCTACATGTTTCATGTTGTGTGATCTCTAGCCGACATATAAATTGTAATATTCTTGTTGTATTATCCAACTTGTAATGTAATCAATCTAATATCAAGTATATATTGTAAACCTAGTTGATCTAGGTGAAGTATGATTGTGAAGATGAGAATATGAGGAGCAGAATATGAATGTGTAATGCATTATGATGTACGACTGAAAGAGAAAGAGCAGCAGTGTTAGAGCCTATCCTAATTCATCTTGAAGATATCTTTGTGATAGCACGGAAGTGAAGAGTGTGCCTAGAAGATAAATCATCAAAAAGAGGAGTTAAAAGTCAAAAGTGCAATCATCAAAGGAGTGAGCTTCATTGTTAGTTTTAGACAGTAGAATGACTGTTATGTTGTAATCATTTCTAAGTTTGTTCTTAGTTTAGGGAGTAGTTGCTTCCTTGGGTTGTAGCCCTAAAACAAAGTCAGCAAGGAGTTGTAGCTTCCTTGGGTGTGCCCCTAAAAGATTTCTTCGAGGAGTACTAGTTTCATTGGGTTGTAGCCCTAAAACAACATCAGCAGGGAGTAGTAGCGTCATTGGGTTGTAGCCCTAAAACAAATTTGTAATCTTTTATTGCAGTGAGCTTCATATATTGGGAGTTAATCCTCACCGTGGTTTTTCCCCTTTTGGGGTTTTCCATGTATATCTGGTGTTATGTGTTGTTATGCATTGTGTTGACCTTTCATGTTTATGTTAATGCTGTAAAGTTTATATTTTAATCTACTCTAAAGGATTTGAAGTTTGTTTGGATACTAATTCACCACCCCTCTCAGTATCTGAGTGTGTTCAACATCCCTCTCAGTGACCAAGCTATCCTACTCAACCTACAATGTGTCCCTATCATCCCTGGTCTGATCTCACTCTACCTAAATGACATCATGCTTTGATAGCATCATCCCTAGTCTCACCAATAGATCATTGGTGACATCATGCCCTCCCTCTACTTGTGAATCATGCATCTCAGGGACATCAACATCCATGGCCTCCTAGTCCCCACCTTGTCCATCTCCTCCTAGAGGATGTCCCTATAGTACTTTTCCAAGTACCATGGTGTCTACACTACTAGTGCTTGTCCAACATGTCCTTGGCCATTACATCCCTAAGGCGATACTTGCTATGGGGTTTATCATGGCATAGCCAGTTGCACTAGCGGTGGTGTTGCCCTATGCCTCTAACTTTTCCTCACCTACTGGAAACATCCCCTATGAAACACCACCACTACTCTCCTAATCTATGCCTGAATGTCTTCCTATCACAAAATTATCAGTCTAAGTGGCCTCCTCTAATCCCACCAAGTCCTATAATCCTAGGCGATGTTTGCATCTTCCACCCCTAGCCTTAGATCCTAGGGTACTCCAACCAAATAAAGCTAGTCCAGTATCACCAACATATGATCTATCTTGGGCCCCCATCGGTCCTCCTCGTAGGCCACCCATAAAAAATCATGCTCATCCTCTACATGGACCCCCTAATAGGTCCTGAACTACCTCAAAACCCTATTAGGTCGATACCTCTTAATGATGTGGTGGTGGCATCCAATAATGTACATCAGAGTTTGCATAAACTACATCATCCATGCATCCTCCTCCCACTGCTCACACTGA
Source organism: Cunninghamia lanceolata (assembly GCA_027924645.1). NCBI lineage: Eukaryota > Viridiplantae > Streptophyta > Pinopsida > Cupressales > Cupressaceae > Cunninghamia > Cunninghamia lanceolata. The sequence continues at coordinate 5,045,371 of BSBN01000394.1, forward strand.
AGGTACGGTCTCCAAATAACCCCATCCATATCATCCAATACATGCTACCAATGCAGCACAACCCCTACATGTTTGTATCTCTGTCTCTTGTCCCATGCAAATGCATAGGGCTCTTCCTACTGCCTCTTGTCTCTGTCCCCTATGGGTCAAAGCACTACAACATTCTCCCACACCCAAATCTGTAGAAGTGTCATGCTAATGCTATGCTCCTACCTCCCTTGTATGTGTTAAGGTGTAAGTCTATAGATTTGTGCCAACACACAACCCCCATGCAAACACGTGCTCATTAACGTGCATGTCACTCATGCACTTTGCCATGTTGATTGGTTAGAATATCCTGGTCTTGTTAGGTAGTAATATGCCATTGACAAGAGTCACCATGACAATTGGGAGCTCCTCTACCATATCCTCGCAAGCATCCAAGTTAAGGGAGAGTCCTTGCTTTAGTAGATATGCTCTTTTGAATAGCCAAATCAATGTTGTATCTAGCACTCCAGCCCTATAGTATAACTGATGCCCCCTGATCAAAATCTTGAGAATCTACCACATGTCCTCTAACATGAAGGTAATTTAACCTATTTCTAGGTGAACTTTAATCATCTTGCTATGCCACCTCTTTGCTAGGGCCATCAGCATGTCCTTTATGCTTGGATCACCAGCATCTACATAATGTACTAGAGTCCAACCTATGCAAGGTAGTCCCAATCATGCTCCTCCAAATGCTTTGTAAGTTAGAGCACCCTCAACCTCCTCTCCCATGCCACTATAGGTATTAGTCACTCTTGCATCTAGCTAGAATCCATGTCATACTTAGCCAAATCTCCAATCCTTGATGCATGTGCCACTTCTTTAGCGCACACACCAAAATACCCCACCCACGTGCTAATCCATGACATATGCACTAAAATGTATATATGAATAAATTTTAGCGCTTGCACCACTTTGTGACACACATGCTAATCTATCCTCCACACACACACCAAAATGATCCACATGCATCAATCCATGCCATACATGTGCTAATTCACGCTACGCATACGTTGAATCATGGCTTTCACAGATTAGTGTGTGCATACCCACTTTTCTTCCCCTCCTAATTAGCAATAAATGCCTACAAAATTAACCTAAAGTTATGAGACCCTATATACTAGTGCCACTACACCTGTTGGCCGCCTTTATATCCAAACCTGCTCTTCTTGATGCTCGTGGACTAGCACATTCTCCATTTTCTCTGCACTCCTCTGCTAAGCTCAAAATTCTTCTAGGGTTGAGAGTGAAAATGAATTATTTTCACCACCTAGGTGCCCTATTTATACATCCCACTCCCATGATCAAATTTTTCACCTATCCTTCACTCATTTTTACCCCATTTTCATTTTTCAGCCTTTTTTGCCCATTCTTCTTCTATCACTCCTCATTTTTCCTCTATCATAATTTTCAATTAGTTCCTTCTTTCAAGAAGCTCACCTGCACTCTTTTTCTACCAACTGACCTCTCCAGGGGGCATCATCCCTCTATCCTAACTAATCATTTTTCCAATTGACTAGGGCATCCTATCACCCCTTCCTCTTCAAAAAATGCTATATTTTATTTTTCTTTACAACAATTTTATTTAATGACATTTCAAAGAGGAGAAAAATATAAATACTTGAAATCATCTCATCGCCATTTCAATCATCACCTAATCATTCTTCTATAATTAATTAAATAAACCCCATTTATTTAATTAATTATCCCCAATTTTCCCTCTAATATTGACTAATTTTTATTATTATTTAATTAATAAATCCACTATTCCTCTAGCATTAATTAAATAAATTAGGGCTATTCATTTAACTAATCAAACTTTCATCTATAGACCAACTTTAGTTAAGTAAATTTAATTATTTATTTAGGTCTCATCATCCCTATCCTAAAAATTAAATAAATATACATATTTATTTAATTCTTATTTTATCCATCAATCATTAGTTTTCAAAATCAAACCATTAACCTTCTATAATCATTTGCACATTCTAAAGCATGATTAATCAAGGTAAATCTTGCACAAGTTCCTAAAGTGTACATGGATCAAAGGTATGGCCTTGATTTGTACAAGATTTGTGCTTAGGCAAGGGCAAGGATTTGCACATCCATCCAAAAATATACTTTTTGGATCTCCACCATCCACTTTCTCCAACACAATCCTCCACCATTGTTCTCCCTTGAATCTTGGAACCTCCTTTGACTACCTCTCACAAAGTGACACTTGGAGGTTCCTCATCAACCCAATTCTCTCAAGCATTCTCATCCATTGATCTTTCTAATCAATCATATCCCTTCATCCACCCATCCAAAAATTTATAAATAGCACCCTCCACAAGCCATTTTGAACATAAGTCTTGAATGTAATGTTATGCTACCAATTTGAGCATTTAACATATTATCTCTCAACCACAACCATCTTTGGGCACAACCATCATTGCTTGGTGCAATAAAGGAGCTTGTGGGTGAGGACTTTAGTTTATTTCTCATATTTTTTATGCATGTTTCTTTATGTCTTATCTTGAGGTTGCATGTATTTGTAAATTGAATAGGTTAGGCTTAGCTTATCTTGTTTGTATATGTTTGCATTTACTTGTACACTATAGTGGATATTTGTAATGATGAATCTTGGTGTTTTGAATTCTATACTATCGGTTACTATCATTTGGAATTAGAACCATCTATATTTGGGATGAGATTCATTTCATGGTAATGCATGTTGTCCTTATTTCAGTAGCATTTTGTCATCATTTTAGAAGGGATTTAGCATGTTTTGGCAATCCTAATTATGAGATGTTTAGGTTTAATTATTATGAAGTTGAAATGAATCTAGAAGCTATGTTTTCTTATCATTTAAATGCTATGGATAAATAGAATCAATGATATGTTGTGTAGTTGACATTATGCTAGGAATTGAATTACTCTTTTATGCTTGTTGCATTTGATATACGATGTCATTGCTTATGAATTATGTTGTGTTGGAACATTGCTATGATTATGGGGTAGAATCATTAGTTTATGTTGTGAAATTGACTCTTGTAAGATTTAAGACCCACCATGTATGCTTGTGTCATGATGAGGCAAATGGGTATGCTTGTGAATAATAGCATTTTGGGTTGAAATGAATCCCTTGTTTTATGTGAATTTTTATGCATGTTGTTTAACCTAGATTGCAAGTAAACATAGTTTGGTTCAAACCTTTTATGATTAGCTCTTGGCTTGAGGTTGTTATTCCATGTTTTGAGGCTAGCATTCTATAGGCTTGTTCAGCCTAGCTCTACCCTTGTCTTGGTTTGTGTGACCTCATTTTTTCCTTTTGAGGTTCCTTGCAAGTTATTCATTCTAGTGTGTTGGAATGTGTACCTTTGTGTGTTTGTGTCATCTTGGGATGTGTAATGAAGTGGGTGTCTCTCTCCTTCTAATCCTTGTGTTTGCAAAAGAACAGAATCATGGACTAGTATTTGATCTCCAGATTAGAGGAAACTCTATCCTTTCATATGTGTGTCATGGTGACCTTGTCACACAACATTATTAAGTCTTTCACTTGTGTTTCAATGCTTGATGCATTGGCATTGTGTACCCTAAGTGTTGTGTTATGTCGCGATATCTCCAATGCATAGGCATGTAATGTAATTTGTCATATTTTCATCACATCATTAATTTCTTGGGTAAAAGTGTGGGGCCTTACACTCTCACTCAAGGTATATTTTTTATTTTCACTATTATTGGAGGCATCATCCATTTGTAACCCTCTCATATACCACCTTAAATTGGTTGGCTCTATCCCTTCACCAATCAATTTAAGGGGGTATATATCACATACATCATTTTACATCAACAACGTTGATATCACAAATTTTACCCAATGAGTGGGCTTGGCCTAGCCCCATTAAACTAGATTTCACCTAGTGAATGAACTTGGCCTAGTCTCATTTACCCAGTTACCTAATGAATGGGCTTAGCTTGGCCTTATTTAGCCTATTTATCTAGTGATTGGACCTACCCTAGCCCTATTTGCCCAATTTACCTAGGGAATGGACTGGCCTAGCCCCTTTTACCTTTTTATCCTTTTCTAGGTGGCTTGACCTCTTTTACCTTTTTATCCTTATTAGAATGGCTTGACCCGTTTTACCTTTTGTTTGGGATGGCTTGGCTCCATTTACCTATTTTTATCCTTTTGGGGGTGGCATGACCACTTTTACCTTTTGTAATTTACCATTTAGTGCTTATTGGAGTGGCTTGCCTCTTTTACCATTTTATCCTTTTTGGGGCTGCTTGAGCCCATATACCCATTTTATCCTTTTGGGGTGGCTTGGCCACTTTTACCTTTTGCCCTTTACCATTTAGTTCTTATTTAGTTGAGTGTATTACCATTTATCCTAAACACCATTGTCCCAGATGATCCTATCATAGCCAATCCTATCTCCTCAAATCCATTCTCATTTTTTATTCTACCCAGTTATGCTCATAATAGTCATGTAGACTATGGGGTGTGTGTACTTAGCATTTCATTTTTTAGTCATTCTTATGTTTATTTTATCATTGTCTTTGTTCATGTTATCATTGTTCATATTTAGTTTTTTTTCCAATTGTAGTGTTGTGTTTAGTTTAGTTTATTGTTATGTATTGTTTCAATTTAATATATGTTTTTGGTATTACTATTGGTTTTTCATACAATAAGTATGTTTACTTTGATGTGGTGCATATATGGGAGTAGGTACATGAGTACAGAAGAGAATGAAGAAGAGAAGACCTATATCTTTTTATGTATCCTTTAAAAGTAATGATTTATTATTATATTTTACTTTAGCATGCTTATTCACTTTAGTGATATCAACCTGCTAAAGTGGGAGCAAAATGTAAGGTAGAAAATTGCATACTTTGCAATTCCTACCTTACTTTTACACATCCACTTTAGTCTCTATTCCCCTAGTTTGTATTAAGACCACTTTTGCTTGTTTCCAACCAACCCAATGATTACAGAAGGATTTTGCAAATAGCACAAACCTTAGAAAACCAACCCAAAACACCCTAGAAACTTTGATGTACAAATCACAAAGGATCACCAACACCCCTAGTACTAGTACCCTGGGCCCTAGCAACCCCTAGTGCTAGTGATCCTCTTTAATAAAGGGAAAAAAAAGTATTTCCCATGTGTTTTAACCCTAAAACTTACTATGTTCTTGTCAGCTATGACTTTATAAGAATTTGTACTTAAGCTAATATTTCTCTCCACTCATTCATTAAACACCATTAGGCATTCTCATTCCAAATTTAGAAAACTTAGTATCTCTCTACATATAGAAAAGCTTGCAAAAATTTCCATCATAGCTAGAGGACAGAACATTGAAGAATTTCATATCTAAAGCATATTAGAGCCTCTCTTAAGCATTCAAATAGGTATTCTCTGTAATCCCCTCCTCTCTCCATCTGTAGTGTTACTTTTCCCATTCCTCTATTAGACTGTCATTTAAAGAACCTCTCCCCTAGCCATAGCAATACAAGTCTACATAAACCCTTCAATTCCCACTTTCCCCAAGTCTTAAATATTTCTCCTTGTTGCATATCCCTTATGATCACTATCATCACTCACTTGACACCTCACTTGCACACACCACGTATAGTAGATTCCCTGTAGGGTCTTTATTGTGCTTCTACCATTGTTGTCCACACACCACTACCACTAAGCACCTAGGTCTGTACACACCCCTTACCTATATCAATATTGTTGTTAGGTTGGAATATAACTCCTAAGAGACTAATCAAGGTAGTCTCTTAAACATAACTACTCATTTATATGTCCTCTACATTTTAGATTAGGCTTCAAATATTTTTAGAGTGAATGGAGACATTCTATAAATAGGAATAAAGTAAGTAGATAGACACATAATAACCCTAAAATTAATAGAGTGGCAGCAAACAAGGTCATCAGTGCCCCTAAAGGGTTGCAATGCTTGCCTAGACTATAATAGTGCCCCCTTTGGATTGCAACAATGCCCCAAGGTTAGAAAAGTGCTCCTATAATTTTAGATTTTTTACAAAGCCTCCTCTAATATTCCCAATGCCTTTTTCAATTTCAGAGTCAATAGAAATCAAGTCATGTGTATTTTTCAACTTTCCTTTTATTTTAAAGAACACTTCCAATTTTATTATGAGTTATCATACTCCAACTCTTATATCTATTAGTGCAAGTTGAATATTGGAATAATTTATTCTATTGTATTGTGTTATTTAATCTATCTTATATTATTAGATATAATAGAAACAAAGAACTAGTTTATAGACATATCTTATATTATTAGATATAATAGAAATAAAGAACTAGTTTATAGACATAGAAAATGTAAGGAAAGCAGAGGTGCGGAAAACAGCTTCCCTAATGTTAATTCTAAGGGGATAATCCAACCAGGTAACTTTTAATTCAAACTCAAAACAGATAAATACATCAGAGAAACAAAATAAACAAATCAGACAACACAAACTCCAGTATTACGTGGGAAAACCCTTTCAGGTAAAAAACCCACCACCACAATAGAAGCTTTCTTTATTACAGTAATCTAACCAATTACAATAATGATGCCCAGCTCTATTGCTCAGGTATATATCCTCAACAACTATACAAAACCATTTTATTCCATCTGCACAACTATAGAATAAAACTGTATAATTCGAACATAGTTTTCATCACTATATATTCCTACAACGATGCCAGAAGAATAGATTATATCACCAGTCTCCAAGAGCAAAAGATAACGGTTACACATTTTTGCCCTAACTGATCGATTATACTTCTCTGGCATCGCTGCCTTCCAACCGTCGCAACGGTGCACATTCCAGAGAGACCTTTAGTCCCACATGCACCCAGTCGCGTATACTATTTTGGTTTATAACCACAAATGATCAATAAGACTATCGTCGGCAATTTTTTTGCTGACAATGACAGTCAAAGACTCATCGGGATAACTTTCATCATCGGTGAACTGTTTAACACTTACTCCGACGGATCCTTGTCTCACCGATGCCACTGCTATGCCACCCCTTCATTGGAGTGACTGGTAGCTTCGGAGAGACATCTCAATGCTGGGCCGATAACAGCTCTTACGCCGATGATCCATTGATCCCAACGCACACTTCCATCGAGGTAACTCAATACCATCAGAATGACCACCATGAGTTTACCCGACGCCCAACCTTATGCCGATGGATATAAGGCATCAATGGGACATCACATATCGATCACTTACTCTTAACTCCCGCCGATACAGGAAGTCTGCCCGATCACTAACTCTACATCAGTGAGAACATAACTGTCGATGTAACAATACCAAGGTCTGCCGATAGCTTCAGTATGGCCGATGACCAAGGATAGAATAAGGTTCAAGCAGCAATTTGAGACACACGTTCTCTTCAATCTCCCACTTGTCGAGGAGATTACTGCTACATCTCAATCCTCATATGATTACTGAGAATTATGGGCCCGAAGACCCATTCCATCTGAACACCATTTGAACTTGGCTGTGCTTACTGGTTTAGTTAAGGCATCAGCGACATTTTCCAAAGTGTCAACCTTTTCCAGCTTCACCTTCTTGTCCTCCACCATATCACGAACAAAGTGATATTGGACATCAATATGTTTTGTCCTAGCATGAAATGTAGGATTCTTCACCAAACATATAGCACTTTGACTGTCACAGTGAATTTGTATTTGCCCTATAGTAAAACCAACATCAAAACACAACCTCTTCAACCAAACGACTTCTTGGCATGCACGAGTAGCTACCATGTACTCTGCCCCTGTTGTGGACAAAGCGACTACAGCGTACCGCTTGCTCATCCAACTGATAGCACCACCATTTAACGTGAATACATATCCACTGGTGGATCTTCTACTGTCAATGTCCCCTGCCCAATCAGAATCAACATAACCCTAAATGCTTATAGACCTCTAAGATCTAACTGAGTTTCCATGATAGCAAATAGAATAGTCTGAAGTTCCCTTCAAATACCTCATAACTCTTTTCACAGCATCCCAATGTGATCTGCCTGGATTCGCCATAAACTGGCTCAAAACTCCCACTTCTTGGGCAATGTATGGTCTGGTACAGACCATTGCATACATTAAACTACCAACAGTACTTGCATAGGGCACTTTTTTCATATCGTCAATTTCATTCGAAGATTCTGGACAATCTTCAACAGATAATTTCGTTCCCTGTAAAACTGGAACAACTAACTGTTTAGAATCAGACATATGAAACTTATCAAGAACATTAGTAATATACTTGCTCTGGCTGAGCCAAATCTTTCTCTTAGATCTGTCCCTTTTGATTTCCATTCCCAGAATGTACTTCGCTGCCCCAAGATTCTTCATTTCAAATTTCAAGGACAACTGAGATTTTAATTCTGAGATCATCCCCTTACCATTGCCAATGAATAACATCTCATCCACATACAATGCAATTATAAGAATCCGATCACCTTCAATTTTATAATAGACACAATGATCAGACTTAGATCTCACATACCCCAAGGATAAAACATATGTATCAAATTTTTGATACCACATTCTAGGAGATTGCTTAAAACCATAAAGAGACTTTTTAAGTTTACATACCAGATGTTCTTTACCTATTTCCACAAAATGCTCTGGTTGGGACATATAAATTTCTTCTTCAAGGTCCCCATGAAGAAATGTTGTTGTCACATCCATTTGCTCAATTTCAAAATCATATGCTGCTGCAAGTGACAACAGAAATCTAATGGATGTCAGTTTAGCTATAGGAGAAAAGATTTCTCCTTAATCAATACCTTCCTTTTGGGAATACCCCTTAGCAACTAGTCTTGCCTTGTATTTATCAATACTACATCTGGACCATATTTCTTTTTAAATACACACTTACAGCCCACAGGTTTTCTACCTTCAGGCAAGGGCACTAGATCCCAGGTTCCATTTTTCTCCAATGATGACATTTCATTATCCATGGCTTCCAACCAAGAATCTGAATCAGATAAACTAATAGCTTCTCTCACAGTCCTAGGTTCATCAATATCAGTAAGTAAAGCATAGGTACAACTTGAATCAAGTACTGAAAATCCATACCTATCTGGGTGTCTCCTTTCACGTGTAGACCTCCTCAATGGCTGAGGTGCAAATTCAGGTTCTTGCTCTGGATCAGAATCTTCAGAGCTACTAGAACTCTCATCCGAATTATCTACACTTGGTGCCTGTTGTTCCTCTTTTATAGGGGTCAGAGGAATAGTAACAACACTCTTTTCTTTCTTCTTTTCTATCTTCTCCGGCTGAGGATCAATAACCAAAGTTTTTAGCTCTCTGAAAAATACATTCTTGCTATAAATTATTTTTTCAGTTTCAGGATTCCAAAGCTTGTATCCTTTTAACACCGACTCCATAGCCAATAAAGATACACTTGACTACTTTGTAATCCAACTTAGATCTCTTTACCTCAGGAATATGAGCATATGCCTCACAGCCAAAGACACGAAGATGTCTTAAAGAGGGTTTCTTTCTAGACCACACTTCCATAGGCGTCTTATCAACCAATGCTGAAGTAGGAGAACGATTCAGCAAGTAACAAGCTGTAGCAACTGCCTCAGCCCAGAACCTTTGTTCAAGACCTGCATAACTCAACATACTTCTTGCTTTCTCCATCAGTGATCGATTCAACCTTTCAGCAACTCCATTTTGCTATGGAGTATAAGGTGTAGTTTTGTGCCTTTTATACCATGATCTACACAATACTTATCAAAATCTGCATTGCAATATTCACCACCGTTATCTGTTCTCAAGCATTTTATTTTTCTACCAGTCTGGTTTTCCACAAGAGTTTTAAATTCTTTAAACCGACCAAACACTTCTGATTTATTTTTCAAAAAATATGCAAATGCCCTCCTTGAATAATCATCAATAAACGATACGTAGTATCTTGATTTAGATAAAGAAGGAACATCAACTGGACCAAAAACATCAGAATGTACATAGTCCAGAACACCAGAAGATTTATGAGAACTAGAGTAAAAAGAAACACGGTTCTATTTTCCATATATACAATGTTCACAGAAATCGAACTCCATATTACAATCAATCAGTCCATCTACCAGGGTTTTGTTTTTCAAGGTTTTTAAACCTTTTTCACCTATGTGACCAAGTCTATGATGCCAAAGCATTGTTTTCTCTACATGAAGTTTAACTTCCATAGAGTTTGCATCATGTGTTACAATAGTAGCTTTTTCAGATTTTATAGAGACACTATTACAGCACACTGGTTTAGCATCTAACCTATACAGAGTTCCAATGCATTCACCCTTTGCCAGTACAATAGACCCTCTAGTCATTTTACAACCACCATTCACAAAAGTAACTTGCACACCAACATCATTAAGCTTACTAACAGAAAGTAAATTTCGAGCCAGACCTGGTATGTGTAAAACTCCATTCATTCCCTTTATTCTGCCATCTGGGAACTAGATTCTGACTCTTCCTCGGCCAACAATTTCCAGTGTCGAATCACTTGCCAGGAACACCTTCCCACCAGCATACGGTTCATACTTTGTGAACCACTCTCTATGAGATGTCATATGAAAAGATGCTCCTGAATCCACCAGCCACACATCTTCAAATGCAGGCATTGCCAAGGCAGCAATGAAGGCATCAACATCACTCTGAGAAGAATCGTTATTATAAGAGTTCTTCTTCTTCTTTTTCTCCTCTTTGCAGTCTCACCTTGGACTTTGTGCCAGGAGATTTCGATTTCCCCTCTGACTTGGACTTTGACTTATTGTCCTTCTTATTGCCTCTTTCCTTTGATCTACCTCGAATAGACAAGGCCTCTTTGGCTGTCTCAGAAGATTTCCTCCACATCTCTTCAGATAACACGAGGTAACAACCGCTTCAATTGTAAACATGGTTGTTGTACTTCCAATAGCCATCACAAGATGATCCCAAGAGTCGGGTAAGGAACACAATAGAAGCATACAACGATCTTCCTCTTCTATTTTTACACCTACAGACGTCAACTGTACAACAATCAGATTAAATGTGTTCAGATGGTCTACTATAGATGCACCTTCATCCATCTTCAGAGAATACAACTTCTTTCTGAGGAACAGTTTATTCACCAAGGACTTGCCCTAGTAAATATCTCCCAACTTCTTCCACAAATCTTTGGCTGACTTCTCTTCATGGACGTTCAGTAGAACAGAATCTGTAAGACTTAATCTTATCAATCCTCTGGCTTTCCTGTCAGCTAGGTCCCAATCTTCTTGCTTCATGCTTGCAGTTTTAACCGCAGACACAGCAATCCAAAGATCTTTGTCGACCAGTAAATCTTCAGCCTTAATCTTCCACAACTCAAAGTTTGTGCCATTAAACTTTTCAATGTCTATTTTTCCTGATGTACTTGCCATCTTATTTAACAGAATAGACCTCTACAGAACTCCCACTCCCAGAATTAACACAAAAAACCCAACCTACCAACAAGGATAACACAACGAGCTAGGGTCTGATACCACTTGTAAGGAAAGTAGAGGTGCGGAAAACAGCTTCCCTAATGTTAATTCTAAGGGGATAATCCAACCAGGTAACTTTTAATTCAAACTCAAAACTGATGAATACATCAGAGAAAGAAAATAAACCAATCAGACAACACAGACTCCAGTATTACGTGGGAAAACCCTTTCGGGTAAAAAACCCACCACCACAATAGAAGCTTTCTTTATTACAGTAATCTAACCAATTACAATAATGATGCCCAACTCTATTGCTCAGGTATATATCCTCAACAACTATACAAAACCATTTTATTCCATCTGCACAACTACAGAATAAAACTGTATAATTCGAACATAGTTTTCATCACTATATATTCCTATAATGATGCCAGAAGAACAGATTATATCACCAGTCTCCAAGAGCAAAAGATAACAGTTCACATTTTTGCCCTAACTGATCGATTATACTTCTTCGGTGTCGTTGCCTTCCAACCGTCGCAACGGTTCACATTCCAGCGAGACCTTTAGTCCCACATGCACCCAGTCGCGTATACTATTCTGGTTTATAACCACAAATGATCAATAAGACTATCGTCGGCAATTTTGTTGCCGACGATGACAGTCAAAGACTCATCGGGATAAACTTCATCATTGGCAAACTGTTCAACACTTACTCTGACGGATCCTTGTCTCACCGACACCACTGCTATGCCAACCCTTCATCGGAGTGACTGGTAGCTTCGGAGAGACATCTCAACGCTGGGCTGATAATAGTTCTTACGCCGATGATCTATTGATCCCAACACACACTTCCATCAGGGTAACTCAATACTATCGGAATGACCACCATGATTTTACTCGACGCCCAACCTTATGTTGATGGATATAAGGCATCGATGGGACACCGCATATCGGTCACTTACTCTTAACTCCCGCCGATACAGGAAGTTTGCCCGATCACTAACTCTACATCGGTGAGAACATAACTGTCGGTGTAACAATACCAAGGTCTGCCGATAGCTTCAGTGTGGCCGATGACCAAGGATAGAATAAGGTTCAAGCAGTAATTTGAGACACACGTTCTCTTCAGAAAAACCCTAGCAAATGAAATTCCTCTTATCATTCAAATATGTGGATTAGACCTTTGTTTACATATTTAACTTGGGTATTTCTAATCTTTTGAATCTTGTTCATCTCACTATCTAAACATGGTGCTACCAATAGACTATTGAACATAAGGAATACTAAGAGGGGGGTGAGTCAGTATTCCATAAAACAATTTCTTTACATGCACTTTAATCCAATTACCAAATTTAATAACATCAAAACAGAATAAACATAGGAACAACCATAAAGACATAACACATAGACACCGGGATTTTTACGTGGAAAACCCAAAAAGGGAAAAACCACGGTGAGTGTTAGCTCACAATATATTATGATAACAATACCGGATTACATGAGGCTCACTGCCCAAAGAAATGCTCACTACATGTGGACTCGCTGTCCAAGTGGACTCACTATTCACTAAGAAAGAAAGATATATGAGAGGAAAGAAATAGCTCACTGCTAGTAGTGAACTGTTACAAATGCATCTATAGAATGTTGGATTACAGTTACATTGATAGATCAACATACAGACCCAAAGCTCTTCATCATGACTGCTATGTTCTTCTGATCTATCTACATACTCTATTATGATGCCTTCAGAACTCTTACTACACTTGTCGGATCTCAAAAAGGGAGTTAGATCGCACATGCATCTATTTTGCAATATCTTCCACACCTTCAACATTGAATCCCATCAAATATATATATCTGAAACATGATTTAACTCACAACTAGGTTGGCAAGCCAAACATGAAACGTGTACCCAAATATTATACCTTGTCAACTTGATCTTGTGCACAAATAGTAATGCGGACCCAAACAAACATTCCAAAGTCTTCATATAGATCTGGACCTATTGTGCAACCGCTTAGATTGATAATTTAAACAATATATCTTCATCGCATATTGATCTAACATGAGTGTCGGCTTTGTCCTGAAGTGCACACTCAGTTAACTCGGCTGTCATATCACAACTTTCAATGCGGACCATATGAGACTCTGAGATTCATAACTAACCTTCATTATTGAACTCTTAACATACCTTCAGAACCACAAAGCATAATAATCTTCTACAGAAAAATGTAGATCTCAGAACTATTGTTCTGTCACTGTGAAATACTATCAAATTGGAAGCCGATACTGAAGAACTTGTAGAATGTGATATGGTGAACTTTAAGCTCTACAAACCTGGATTTAGATACTCATGACATGTTTCTTCAATGCCTCTAAACCACAAATCAAAATATTCATCAATGGAGGAATGCGGACCAAATTACTTGGGTACTCTACACTGCTTTGACTTAGCTCTGTTCTTCCAAACTTAGTCAAATCATAGTATGACTTCCGAAGGAAGTTAGGACTTGAACACTAGAACATGTCATTACTAGGTAGCTATGAATAACATACCAGAACCGCATGCAATAATCTTCAATTGCAGAGGCATACCATTCCTATTACTATTAATCACTCTGTGTACTATCATACTTAGTCATTCTGGCTAATTAGTCTTCTAGAGTGAAATCCCCTTTACCAAACCTTGTTGCCATCAATGACAACATTATTCCTTAATCAACAGAGCAGTGTCTCTTGCCTATGTTGCCAACAATCTCCCCCTTTGTCATTGATGGCAACACTTAGTGAAAATGCTTGTGTTTCTCCCCCTTACTCTGTTCACTCTATTTTTCTACTCCCCTTTAGGTGTTTGATCATTTTTCACTAGTTCTCTTCTCCCCCTTTCACATCAATGGCAAAGGTAAATGTACAAATACCAAAATTGTGTCAAAATTTCAAAATTGTCATACTCTTCCACATATGTACAGGTACAATCTTTAACTCAATCAATTAGTTGTAGGAGGAAGAATATCACTATAACTGGTCTTTAGCAAAGATGACTCTCCATCCCATCTATTCCTTGCACTTTCCAAATTTTGAATATGACCATTTATCAGAAAAACTAATTTTTCTGCTTTCTGCAAATCTGAAGGTGTATCAATTATTTCCTGTACTTTCAAGGCTTCTGCTGCAAGATTAGTCATTGAATCTATTTTAGGACTTATCAGCCCTCTTAGCTAGCATAATCTATTTTTAACTTCTTCCCTCTTATTCATCAGATTGCTCAAGTCATTGTGGATATTCACAACTTGTATCTCTTTACTACTTATTGATTCAGTTGTTGAATCATATGACTTAGAAATATTTAGCAATTTGAGTTCCAGACCCTTGATTTTTTCTTCTAACTCCTTAGAAACTTCTGGCCATGATAAGCAAAATTTGTATATATCATATGATTCTTTGATAGCCTTTTCTATACTTTTGATTTTATTGTCTAGCAGAATTTTATCATTGTCAATCATGGTTCTTAATTCGGCTAACCTTTTCTCATTATATTCTTTTCTAACCTTTATTTCTATAGACTTTTCAAATGACTCAAAATGTGTACTTACTAAGTTTATTAGGCCTTTGAGTTGATTAGTTGGTGGCAATGATGTGTCCTTTTGGAATGAAGGAACCAACTTTTCTAGTATACTGGATGCTTCACCAATAAGTTCATTGTCATGTATATGTGACTTTAACATTTCTTCTTGTGCCTTAGCTTGAACAATTGATACTAGTTTGAATTTCTGCACAAGAGACATTGAAGCCAAATTTATTGGTCCTTGCAGAAGCTCAGACTCATCTAAAGCTTATGTTTCATGTTGTTTCTCCAAAAATTCTTTAACAGAGTCAACTAGATTCTGTGAGGCAGCAGTGTCTCTTGCCATATCAGAAACTTTTTCTTCTTTGTTCTGCTCAGGAGGTTCCAAATCCATATCTTCTTGTTGATCAATGTTTTTCTTTGGTGAATGGTTTTTCTTAGCTTGTTCCTATTCTTGATTATCAACTTTATTCATCTCATCTGTCTTCTCCTTGTTTGCTTGATCATTAGTTTGGTCCTTGTCAGATGTGTCTAGACCATCAGTAGCAAGGGCTTGATCTTCTTTCTCCTTAATCTCTTCATCATTTTTCTCTAACCCTTGGTCCAAGCTGACATCCAGAGTAGATGTGTCATCTCCAACACTTGTTTTTCATTATCATATATAGTTTGGAGATGAAATTCCTTTAACACTCTCAAAGTGATTTCCTCAATTTCTTTAACTACTTTCTCAATGTCATCTGACATGAGAGTGTTAATCCTCCTCTTTGTTCTAAAATTCTCTACCAAGCACTTTGGAGACTTTTGCCTTTTCTTCTGGGGTGATTTCAGGACAGCGTTATTAGTGTATGTTCTCTAAGCTCAATGTCCTTGGCCATAACAGCTTCTTTCCTTGCAGTCATTATACTTCCCAAGCTATCTGAGAGATTAATAATTATCTCAATGAGGGCTTTGTTGTAAATGTCCAAGTATTTGATGACAGTAGTCTCAATGATGTTTTTATCTGCATCATCATATTCATCATACAACTGGGCAATAGGTTTTATATTGCCATCAACTGTAATGGCCTTCAATACATCCTCTAGACTTATTGTAGCATGTACTTTCACAAGCTCTGCCTTCTTCTCCTTCTTTCTTCCTTTCCCCTTTTCGGAGGGTTTGCCTTGACTAGCACTAGAGGCTTCTGTTGATTTAACCTTCATCATTTTAACTTCATCTGATTTTGTTCCCTCATCATCTTTATCCACACAGACATATATTTTGTTTCCTTTGGTCTTTTGCCTTTTATGACCCTTGTCAGTGGTTTTCTTGGAGGGTGCTTCTATAGATTGGGTAGGACCTGGGAATTTTGAGGTTGTTTCAGTAGATGTGGAACCTCTTGTCCTTTTCTTTAGAGCTGCAGGTGCCTCTGTCTTTATCTCTTGCACTTCCAGATCCTTGTCAGGCTCACCTTCCTTCAATTTTTCAGTTGTTCTTGCCCTTGTTTTAGCAACTTCTTGTTTTGTAATCCCTATGCTCTGGGCATATTCCTCTAGCAATTTCTTCATCTTTTTCTAAGTTTCTAGTCTCCTTAGTTCGACATGAACTTTTACATATAACTCTTCATAAATGCCAAATCTTGGCTCGGATGTATCCCTAGGTTTGCTTAACACGAGCTTGGCATATCCATCTAACACATCTGCATCTACTTCGTACCCCATTGGCTTAATCCAAACTGTTCTAGGCTCGACAACCTCCATCATGCACTAATCCTTATTTACTATAAATCATGTCATTTTTATACTTTTCCACAATGGACTAGGGTATTCTTTCCCTTGATTGCATGATTCTCTGGAAATTCTTAAAGTAATCCCATAGGGCAGTAGTTTGTGCATCATAACTTCCTATCTCACTAAGATGGTTTCTGATCTGTACTGCAACTGGTTTGTCACTAGTCCAAAACAAGTTCTTTAATCCTGGTATCTCTTACATAAAATAAAAGAATAGGCAAAGAATTAAAGTACCAAACTTAAAGGGATACTTTCTTTCTTTTGACTTCTTCAGATTCTCCATTAACTGTTGTCAGAGTAATTCACACAAGTCATACTCTACATTCTTCTTCACCATCTCATAGGCTGTATATATAGCAGTACTGGAGACAAAATTCTCCCAGTTTGTGAAGTAGATTTTGTAGCCTAACACCATTGATGCAAACCTTACGACATGGTCTTCAATGTCATTAATTGTCAATGCCCTTTTGTCAAATTTAGCTTCGGTGGCTTCTACCACTGTGTTATTTTTCACTGCCTCCAATATAGGCACTGTATCGGTAGAATTCAACCCTGTGACCGCCCTTATGGTATCTTTTGTGATCATGAATGGAGTGTTAAGCCACATAAACTCATCGTGGATTTTGCTTAGCACACATCGAACCCATTCGTCCTCCGCAAATGTCAGGAAATCTATATACTAAATGAATTTCTTTTCTTTCAATGCCTTGTACTCTTCCTTCAGATCAAAGTTGTCGCTACTCAAGTGTTTCACATAAAGATCAGAAAACCTACTGTCTCTGAATTCTTCTAGGGCTACATGAATGTAAGCCCTAACATCATTTGCATGCATTACACCAAACGAAATTTTTGAAAATGCACCATTTGGGTCAATCTTTGTTGACTTGAAAGGATGCTTTTTGAATTTTGGTCGAGGTCTCTTAGTGAGATCAACAATCTGTGGTGTTGCCATTTGTGTAATGATTTAAACAAGTTTGTAGTAGGGTTTCAAACTGAAAAATACCTCTTTTGTCGAGTTAGGGTTTTCTTCACTTGAAATCTCTCTGAGTGCTTTGGATCTCTGGAAATGGTTGCAATCGCTTAGAATCTTGCTTCAGCTCTCCTTGGACTCTTGATAGCTTGAATATGAAGTGATTAATCTTTTGGATACAACCTTTTTATCCTTTGTTTACCAAAACCTAATTGTCATTTAATGTTGATTTCAAAAAGATGTTAAACACTTCACTGATAACCACAATCGATCAAGATTGCTCCACAATGTACCACATCAATTCATTTTCTACCAGTTTCTTCTCCAAATGATCTATTCAATATTGCTTTAGCTTATACCTTAGTGCTAGATCTCAGCACGATCAATCTGGATAGGGGATTATGATTTTCAAGATAACTCCCCTTGAGCCAGAGCTCTCAATTTACTTCTCAGAGGAAGTATCTGAACCAAAAGCTGGTGCAGACCCCTCCTTGACCTCAATCACATCTTTCTTGATCTAGATCTTGCCCATCTCTTTCTTAGTTTCAACCGGATCAACTTTATTCTTTCCTTTATCACCCGTCTGCTCTATTTTCTTCTCTTCTGCATAGTAGTTTCTTTTCACATTCTTGCTTCTGCAGAATTTTGACACATGTCCAGGTTTGTTGCAATTGTAACACATAATATTCCTCTGTCCTTGATTCCTTCCATTGATTGGATTTATCCTTGATCTGCATTGGTTAGCCATATTCCCAAATTTATTGCATGCAAAGCATTTTCCATTGAAGGATTGTGTGTTATTGCACTCCTACATTCACTTGCCATATGACTAATTCTTTTGCAATTGAAACATTAACCAGAGAAGGATGGAACATTTTGATTCATTCTACTCCTGCATTGAGTAGCCCTATGACCAAACTTATTACACTTGAAACAATAGCCATTAAAAGATGGGTACCTTTGAGCATTTGGTTGTCTTACTACAGGTCTTCTAGGTCTGTTTCTCTAATTCCTGATTTGGTTGCCTTTGTCTTTCTTCTTCTCAGTAATGACTTGTCCTGAATTTGAACTTTCTCCTTTTTCAAATCCCAAGCCTTGCTTGTCATCTGGACTCTTCTTTCTTTCAATCAACTCCTCAAGCTTTGCAGAGCTTATTTTGAATTTTTCTTTATAGCGATTAGCTGCTTCCAGATCACATTTCAAAAGTAACACATCTTTTCCCAATTTTTCACATTTCTCAGACTTATCCTTCATAGTCTGATTCAGATACTCCTCAACTTTTGTTTTTTCTTCAACTAGCCTTGATAGATTGTCTATGGATTCATGTGCTTCTTTCAGTTGCTCACTTAGCTCTTTTCTTCTTTCCTGGGACTTCTTGACTTGATCCTTTAGTTTCAAAATGCAATCATCAGCTTCTTTGATATTTTCCGTCAAATCTTTGATATCTGCTTCAGACTTGTCAAGATCTTCAAGAGTAGCTTGTAGTTGTTCATTGTTAACATATATGCAATCACCAATTTTAATGGTACCTGGATGACTTGCTTGTGGAGAAGTGAGATATCTTTTTGCTACCATGTGTACACCTTCCTAGATCTTCCTCAAGTTGTTAAGCTCCTTCCAAGGAACCTTGCTCTGATACGAATTGTTGAACACAAGGAATACTGAGAGGGGGGTGAATCAGTATTCCATAAAACAATTTTTTTACATGTACTTTAATCCAATTACCAAATTTACTAACATGAAAACAAAATAAACATAGGAACAACAAACCATAAAGACAACACAGACACCAGGATTTTTATGTGAAAAACCCAAAAAAGGAAAAACCACAGTGAGTGTTAGCTCACAATATATTATGATAACAATACCAGATTACATGAGGCTCACTGCCCAAAGAAATGCTCACTGCAGGTGGACTCACTGTCCACTAAGAAAGAAAGATATATGAGAGGAAAGAAATGGCTCACTACTAGTAGTGAACTGTTACAAATGCATCTACAGAATGTTGGATTACAGTTCCATTGATAGTTCAATATACAAACCCAAAGCTCTTCATCATGACTGCTCTATTCTTCTACTTTGTCTACATATACTCTTTTTTGCTGCCTTCAGAACTCTTACTGCACTTGTCAGATCTCAAAAAGAGAGTTAGATTGCACATGCATCTATTTCGCAATATCTTCCACACCTTCAACATCAAATCCCATCAAATATATATATCCACAACATGATTTAACTCACAACTAGGTCGGCAAGCCAAACATGAAACGTGTACCCAAATATTATACCTTGTAGGCTTGATCTTGTGCACAAATAGTAATGCGGACCCAAACAAACATTCCAGAGTCTTCATATAGGTCTAGACCTATTATGCAACTGCTTAGATTGATGATGTCATGCCCACATTTCCCATGCGGTCACAACACACAACACACGTGTCATGTCCACATTTGTCATGTGGTCATGACACGAATTACAAAAAACTTTTCTACCTAACCCTAGGAACCCCCTCGCACGCATCTGCGTGCTAGGTGGCAATACGCATGAGGCGTAAACATGTCAAACATAATTCGGGAACGTGCATTAACCTACGTCGTCCCCTGCGTGATGAAAGTCGTCCAGGGGGTATGTGACGTGAAGCATGCCACTTTTAGGGTTAGGACGGTTTAATTCTGAACCCTAAGTTTCCTAGGTGAGAAGGCGATTTCGTCAGATTCGAAATCAAATCCTATCTCTAAAACAAAATGAAATCGAATAAATAAATATGAGATAATGGCAAAATGGATGCATGATAAAATGGAGTGATAAAATGAAAGTCAATAAAATGACGAATTTAAAACCCTAAAATCTAGGAAAAATTCGACAGCATAACACATTTTCAATAATTGAATTAAAAATTTTAAAATAAAAACTCCAACAAGAATTCAAGCAAAAATTTAAAAATAATATTTAAACTTAAAGAAAATTAAAAAAATTAAAATTAAAAAGATAAATACCTTGCTAAGGCCAATTAAATCGACCTTGCAATTAAAGATTAAAATTCGAAATAAAATAATTAAACGTCACCAAAAATAAATTTCAAAATTAAGTCCGATAATAAATATAATTTCGACATTATATTTATTAACTAACTCGAAAATAATAGAAAGAAGGGAAAGATTAAAATACCTTTCCTCGTAAAATAATAATTAAATCGATTAAAATAAAAGAAAATCAAATAAAAGACTCCTCATCTAAGACAATTTAACCTATTCCCCCTTTAATTAAATCCACATGAAGGGATAAAAATCCCACCCCAAATAAAATTATAAATGAAAAATACTTTAAAAACCCCAAGGGGGCAAAAACTCCAAAGTCAAAAAAATAAAGAAAAGAGGGAAGTTAGAATTCCCGTGCACAAGAATGAATGGGAAAAGTTTAAATAAAATAGAAAAGGCTTATTTTCCCCTCATTTCCACTCAACCCTAAGCAATATTTTATTGTTTTCTTTGCTGGAAGCCCTAATATTATTTTATTGGTTTCTTTATGGAAACCCTTATCTCTTTTGTCTCCTCATTTCCTCTCCTTGGTTTTGTTTTGTTTTCCCCTTTCTTTTTGCAAGTTGAAGCAATCCTTCATGGCTGCCAAGGAATGCACAGGGGTATACACACTGAGTATACCCCATAGGGTTTGTGCATATGCCTCTCTTATTATTCTTTATATATATATAAATATTTTTGTTTAATAATATCTATCTATATATGTATATATACATTGCTGTATATATATATACATTGTTTCAAACTGAACAGCAAGTTATATATATATAATGCAGGCTTGAAAATGAAGATCAGGCATAATCAACGGACAAAAACCTACTGTCAAAGTTTGTTAAGGGCAGGGTGTACGCTGAGCCGCCGCCGCCGCTACATACATTAGGGTTTAGGCCGAACAGTGGAGGGGAGTTTTGGAGTGTGGTGTGGAAGGGACGACACAGACTAAAGTATGGGGAGGCAGAGTGTGGGGAGCCGTGGGGAGTGGAGTTTGGGGTTTGGGGGTGTGGGGAGGAGACGGTGCCTCCACCCACACCCGCGGGTGTCGGTGGAGGCACCGTCTCCTCCCCACACCCCTCTCCATTAAGCCAAACGGTGGGGGCTATGGGCGTTATCGCCCACAGTCCCCCAACTCTTTTTTTTTATATGTAAAAAAAAGCAGAACACACAATCCGCCATTAAATAGTTTGTTCTCTATATTTTATTTTTAATACATAATCTCAATTTATTTAATATATTGTATATATACATAAATGTATATATATTTATGTTTATATGTATATACAGTTACATTCATATTATATTTTTTTTAAATAATATATATATGCACTTATATGTGTGTGTGTGTGTGTGTGTATTTCAATATGTACAGTAAATATAAATGCATTTTTTTTTCGAATATCAGTATATAAACAATGACATAAAATGAACAGCAAGTTGGATTTCAATATATATATAAACTAACTTTCTCAAAAAACACAAATGTTGATCAACATAGAATACTAATTTTCAATTCTATAACATAAAATATTTCAGTAGCCCCTTTTTTTTTAAAAATTAAATATACAGAAATCACTTTTTTGAATGAAAACTAGAAGGAAGAAATTATAATTTCATCTATATCTTCAACAACTTATTTTTCCTAACAGCAACTTATAACATGAAATTTCAATGCAACACAACAGAAATAATACATTTAAATTTCTCTCTTCTTTTGCATGCACTAAAAAATTATTCAGTAACTTATATATATTTTTTTGTAAGGAACAAATGATAGAAAATACATTTTCTCTTGCATTCTTCCTTCACTCATAAACTCAACAACATAGAAAATAATAACAACTTCTCTCTCTTTTTAAAATTAAAAAAAAAACAAAATAGTGCTCACATTAGATACTCACACAATAACCGACAAATCGGGTAAAAATTAAACTTGCCAAAAATTACAATAGGGCCACAAAGGCCATGGCTCAAACAGCCAACAACATATTACTAAAACAACACTAAATGGACTTCTCCAAAGCTCCATCTCTTCAATAAGCACCTATAATAAATACACAACGAAAAGGGGAAACCAAACCACTACAAAATGCCCTCCTCCCTACCGTAGACCCGCCAAGGGGAGGTCTTCTTAGTGAAAGGATTCCCAAACTTTGGGAAGGGAGATGAGTCTTTCCCAAAGCATGACTCATCTCCCACCCTTATCTATTTCAAAATTCGTCACTTTGACTAAACCTCAGTTAGAGTGACCAAAAGTGAGTTATCCCAAGGTTTAGTTAGTCAAAATTGACCCTAGACCCATGGGTAACCACCTAGGGTAAGTTTTAGGATACTAAGGTTCACTTAGGGAGTCATAAATCCACTTTAAATGGCCTCAAAAATAAAAACAATATCAAGTGGCATAAGACAATAAAAATTATACAACACATGATATAATTAATTTAAATAAAGGGGTACTAGGCCAAAATGATAAAATAAACAAACACTTAATCGTCACTCAAATCAAACGTGATCCTCATCCCTCTTTGGAATGGATCAGTTTCACAGGGAATAACATATGTGTGAATACTACCTCCAATTTCCCATGGCCTGGGAATGTAATCCTGCACATCTAGATCAAGTGTCAATCATATCATGAATAATCATAGCCGAAGCAACTGGAATTAAATTTATGTCATTGAATGCAACATTAATCATCTACAACATAATTCAAGATTAAACTGCACTTTCTATCTAATGTCACATAGTCATCATCACATAAGAACTAGAAATCATATCACAAAACATCATCTAATATATCTCGCATGTCTAGTCTCAACATGGCATCAAAATATGATCAAATCGAATCTCCATATGTCTAATCAATGTCATATCGAAATCAGGAGATATAATCAAATTAGGATAATGGAACCATAGTCTCTAAAAGTATGATAATGTCATCAACTAAAATATAAAACGATCAAAATATGGAAGGAAAAATAATCAGCCTCACAGATGATTCAAACAATATATCTTCATCGCATATTGATCTAACATGAGTGTCGGCTTTGCCCTGAAGTGCACACTCAGCTAACTCGACTGTCATATCACAACTTTCAATGCGGACCATGTGAGACTCTGAGATTCATAACTAACCTCCATTATTGACCTCTTAACATATCTTTAGAACCGCAAAGCATAATAATCTTCTACAGAAAAATGTGGATCTCAGAACTATTGTTATGTCACTGTAAAATACTGTCAAACTGGAAGTTGATACTGAAGAACTTGCAGAATGTGATATGGTGAACTTTAAGCTCTACAAACCTGGATTTAGATGCTCATGACATGTATCTTCAATGCCTCAAAACCGCAAATCAAAATATTCATCAGTGGAGGAATGTGGACCAAATTAACTGGGTACTCTGCACTGCTTTGACTTAGCACTGTTCTTCCGAACTTAGTCAAATCATAGTATGACTTCCGGAGGAAGTTAAGACGTGAACACTAGAACATGTCATTACTAGGTAGCTATGAATAACATACCAGAACCGCATGTAATAATCTTCAACTTCAGAGGCATACCATTCCTATTACTGTCAATCACTCTGTGTACTGTCATACTTAGTCATTCTGGCTAATTAGTCTTCCGGACTGAAATCCCCTTTACCAAACCTTGTTGCCATCAATGACAACATTCTTCCTTAATCAACAGAGCAGTGTCTCTTGCCTATGTTGCCAACATAGACATTGGTAGAGTTTGTTGTGTTAGGCATGGGAGATGACTTGCTCCTCTACTTTTTCCTTGGTCAAACCCTTGGAATTGATTCAATGATTTGAACAAGTTTGAAGACACTTTAAATAGCCATACAAATTGCTATTCTGTTATTCTTAGTGTAGATGTTGATGTAATGATGATGCAATCATTTTTCATGATGTCATAAGATGATTTCTTTCTCTCCCATGATGTCTAAAATAATTTTAGACCTTTTTCTTTTCTACAACACCCTAGTATGCAATTTTGAACATTTTGTACTCAAATCAACAAATAACAACTAGTTGGAAGGGGGTCAACTTGGGCTCACAGTTAAATGTGGATTTACAACTTTAGGGGGTCAAATATATGTTGTGGATCTAAGCTAGGTTCTAGTCCACACAAATTCAACCCAAGATAAGGGATGGAAAAACTAAAGATCAAGTCCAGACTCTTGGGATGTGTGGAATCAAGTTTAGTCAAGTCTCGAGTTAGTTACCAACTTTACACAGAAACATATCACTTTAAACTAGTCATTATATTGTTGACTAACATGGTAAAGAACACAATGAGAATATTAACGCAATAGAGATTTAATCTAATAAAACACGTGATTAAGCTAATAAAATTAATGAATAATGAAGAAGCAAACAAAACAAATATAAACCATAACCCCAAATTTACATGGAAAAACTCGTGGGGAAAAACTCCACCACTGAAGAGAACCAAACTTGTACTAATCTCAAAAAATATACACCAATACAATCATTTATCCCTCTCACAATAAATGGGTAGCATAAGAGTTCCTAAAAAAAAAACTTACAATTCACTATCACATGCCTTTAATACATGGAAATTTAGAAACTAGGAACTATCAAGTAGTATCTAAAATCATGAGCTAGGGCAAAAATCCAACACCCTTATGGTCATGGTCAAGCATCTCAAAATAGTATGTAACTCCTCTTACACCTCTTACACATTATTTATTTATTATTTATTCTTTGAGATACTTGGGATATTGTGTAAGATGACACTAAAATAAAGAAATTGCATTGAAAAGGTCAAAATCAGAAGTTATAGAGAATCTTCTTAATTTAGTGTGTATGACACAAACATTGAATGCCCTCAAGGAGTGTTAGGATTGAAATCTTGGTCAGTTTGATTGTTATGATAGAATCTATAGCATTTATGATGTATAAGAAAAGTGTAAGAGGTGTAAGAAGAGTTACATACTATTCTAAGATGTTTGACCATGACCACTCGAGTGTTGATTTTTTTTTTTAATTATTTATTCAACAAATACTCATAATATTATATAAGAAGACATTGAATTTTGACATTTTGAATGTAACCTCCCTATTCGAACACCTTATACAATATCTCAAATATATTGAAAAATAAACAATAAATAAATAATGTCATGTATTTAAGAAAAGCATGTCAAAATCTGAGGGGAAAATGCTTAGTATCCACCAAACTAATTATTTTTGGCTTGACATGATTATGTGCCTGACCTGTACGGAAACAAAGGATTAGTTGTAACGATACTTCCGATTGATTCTTTTCATTCATCTTCCTTTTGTTTGCTCTTAATTAAGGGGAAGGGAAGGTTATTCAAATACCTCATGTCATCAAAGATTCCATTGCTGCAATTATTGGATAGACGCTACAATGACTCCTGACGCTCGAGCGCGAGACTGTGCGGACTCCAGGGTTTTGGCCTCCATTTCCAGCGACTCCATTCTTCAATACCACTCTTTTCCTGCGCATGGGCAGACAAACTTTATCAAGGGTTCGGCCAAAGGATCTTGTGCCCCTGCTGTTTCGATCGGTTCCCATCCTCTGGACCCGCGATCTGATCTTGATTCTAGAAGCGCCCAGCTGGGATCCTCTGTTTTTCAGGGACGAACCAGTTCATTTCATTCAAGCGATCAGCCCTGTTCAGAGCCTGTCAATCAAAGGTCGGGTTCTCTCCCCAATCTGGAGGCTACAGCGGATGATTTAACCCTAGTCGAGTTTGGATCAGATATATTAGAAGCCGAAAGGAGTCACAGGGAGCACACTCTGATCTGCCGTTTCCATAATCTCTGGCCAAGTTTGGCTGATTTGCACAAGTGGATCTCGAAAACATGGCAACCGTTGCTGGCAGAAGAACTTTGCATTTGCCCTTGCGCCAAAGGCTTCTTTCTGGTTATCTGCAGCTCTACAGAAGACAGGGATTTGCTGCTTCAGAAGGGGCCATGGTCTTGGGATAAAACCCACCTCTGTCTGAAACCCTGGTACTCTGATTTCGATCCCCTTACAGAGTCTTTTTCAAAAATCCCGGTTTGGGTTCGGCTACCCAACCTCCCACTACATTTTTGGGGCCCTTCTAGCCTCTCTAGAATTGGGAACTCCATTGGAAATTTCATTATGACTCCCGAAAAATCAAAGCTTCTTTCCACTTTCACCTTCGCTCGGATTCTGGTGGAGATGGATTTTTCTAAACAACTACCTGCTGAAATTGGGCTCAAGGTTGGTTCCAAAATTTGGAGGCAGCAGTTGGATTATGAAGGAGTAGCTTTCAGGTGTCAGTTGTGTAATGCAACAGGTCACACCGCCGAAGGCTGCTCAAAATCTTCACCCACAGCAAAAAGGCTTAAGTCGACTAAGCAGGCTACATGGTGGGTAGGGGCAGATCCGAACCATCAAAGCATATATTCAGATGCCTGCGATGATGATGTGATCTCTGATCGCTCGGATCGTAATGAAAAGGAGCCTTCGGAGGCCAATACTCTTTCTGGGTTTCCTGCCACTCGAGAGATGGGATCAATTCCTTCTGAAGCAGGGGGCGTTTCTCCTCTTTCCCCGTGCGGGTCTGCTCATCTTCTTGCTACAGTCAAGGAGGAGGAGGAGCCTCTCGAGCCAGGTGATTCATAGGTGCTTTCTAGGACTGTAGATTCAGCGGAGGAAGGTTCAGCTATTTGGACAACAGTTGAGAAAAGAAAGAAATATTCCGCTAACAAGGCTAGAGGGCAATGCACAATGACCTTGCGGTACCATGACAAAAAGGGATAGCCGAGCCTTTGGGCCGTGGGCGAGGTTGTTCTGCTGGTAAGGTATTGAAGGATGCGAGTGCTCTTGAGGCCGCAGATTTTCGTACTGTCCTGGCAGTTAGGCTTCTCCCAATTTTGGTCTAGTGGCTTGGGTTTTTCTTGTTCATCCTTTGTCGGAGTGATGTTAGTCTTCGTTCTTTTTTAACAGAGTTAGTGTTGCGGCTCCATGTCAAATGGCTTATGGGCTCATTCATGCTTGAAATGTACTCGGTTTTCTGATACCATAAATGAAAGGGCGAGGGACCCAAAACCCTTGTTAACTAGCCAAAAAAATCAATTGGTGCAAAAGAGGGAATGTAACCTAAATACATAATTATTCCAAAAATAGAAACCTTGACATTTGACAAATCATGAACAATGTGGCTTTGAGGCTAACATCTTAAGTCAGCTTGATCTGTTGATGTATTCCTAGTTTGAACTGCATTGTCCGCTAACTCAAGTTGCTGAATGTTCTGCATGAATCATATAAAACATTAGAAGGCAAATGCTCATCAAAGTTGATTAACCCAGCTTCATATGATAACTGCAATATCACAAGGGCAGCCCATTGATCAAGGGAAATATGTCACACATACATCACAACAAGTTGTCTGTCAGATTCATAATGATGTTACATTCTCGTGTGGTATTATATGGCTTTATAGACCTAACATATTTGGTAGATAGTCGATGATATTTCGAGTTATCTGCAAAGCACAATCTTTGCCCTCAGCTATAATGTGCCTCAAACAAATCCAGAAAATCCTTTATAAAACTTGCCCACCTACTTGTATCTAGATTTGTAACAATTTTCAAATATTAAAATGACTAATTTAACATTAATATAACACCAAGAGAAAACCAATTCAACAACAAAAAAATAACATTTGTTCTTCAACGTCACAAAATATGGAACTACAGTTTTAATAAAATAACCTTTGGTTATGCATATCAATGCATCTGATTTACCTTACTGTTGTAATTAGTAATTACTATTATAGTTGTTCTTGTTTGTTTCTGGGATCGAAACATAATATCTCAATAAATTACTCTAATTGATTATAAATGAAAAAATATTTCCAACATCTTAAAATATTTCCCAGATCTCATCAACGGGCCAAAAATATTTGGGCAAACATTTGCAGATGGAGGAATGTCAATGAGAGCTACACTTCTAAACTATAGCTCCACCTAGGCACTCAAGATGGCCAAATCAATCCCAATACTTTAGTTAAATTAGAAAATTATACATCTCTAGATTCACAGAAATGTTGAAAATTGACTTAACCCCTACATTATGCTTATCCCTTTTTCCTAAATATGTCTTTATTGAGTTAATTCCAAATATAGAAAATTTGATGTTAAAAAATTATGGACATATTTTTTTGAAAGTTCAGAATTAGGCCATATCTCGGAAGCTAACAATGTCCTAATTGAGTAAATTCCAAATATAGAAACTTTGATGTTAACAAATTATGAACATCATTTTTTTGAAAGTTTAGAAATAATCAGACCATGGTTTGGAAGCCGACAATCTGAAGCTAGCTTGATCTATCAACCTGTTCATACTTAGAATTGAATTTTCCACTAATTCAAGTTAGTGAATGTTGTGCATTAATCATGTTAAATATAAGTCAGATGCTCATCAAAGTCGATGAACCCCAACTCCATATGAACCGCAATATCATAAAAACAACTTATAAATTAAGGGGAATACATCGTCAACATAGACCCCAGCAAACATATGCCTTGAGAATGGCAATGTTAGTCCTTTAAAGAGCAAAAAACAGGCTCATCAATGATCCAAAAGCAATTTAAAACTACAATCAAAGCTTTTTAGCTTTACATCAAATATAATGGAGTGCAGCTTGCTAAGCTGGTTTAACTGTTCTCCAAGGATTACATCTTTTCTGGGTTAGTTTTCAAAAGTACACACAAATTAATGAGCTTTAAACAAAAATTAAAAATGAACAGATGATTCACATGTAGCCTTAAGTCCTTTTGCAGTCGACCATATATCATCAAACGGTGGTTAATACTTATGCTGGGGAATCTGATTCTGAAAACTCCTAGTTCTTAGTTAACCACCAGGCAAAGGGATATTGATGTCAGTATTACGCCTTATGTCACTCATAGACTGTGAACCTGACCAGCCCATGGACTGAAAATTGGCAACATTCCGAACTTGTTGCTGACTAGCATTGTTACTAATAGAAGCTCCGGTGCCTTGATTCAACAAAGGACTACTAGGAGCACCAGATTTAGCTCCCAAGGAGTCATTCATAGGTCCCCTAGAAATGGGGATAGAAGCTACTGGGCCGCCAGAATTCCCAGCCTGTAACAAGCCAATGGAAGGCTCAGGATTTGCTGGCTTAGCCTGAGCTTTTCGGCCATTTGAAATGAAACTACCTACCACCACCTGCAGCAAATTGCAAGTTGCATAAATTAACTTGTAAATATAACAAACAAAAATAAAAATGTTTGCCTCTGATGTTACCTGCACTGGACTGGCTGCCATTAAATTTCCAGCCACCCCTCCACCAATAACACGACCATCAGGCCCAGCCAATGAAACACTAAGCCCACCAGTTCTACTCCGTGTTCCACCATTCTCGGTGAGCAAGAAAGAGCCTGACAAGGAGAGTATCTCAAAGCGACCCTACACAATGAAAATGTTGAATTGTTGATTGTATGTGGTGTACGAGCTTGGTTATTATCAGTGCCATTAGTGTCCAATATATCCATTATAATATCTGATTCTGAATTTAATGGTACCAAATACTTGTAAACTTTCAGCATACTGGTGATTGAATCTCTTAGAAAAAATTTAAAGCTGGTCCAATTTAAGAATCAAAACAGAAAGTTGGCATGGGTGAGAAAGTGTGTCAAGTCCCTCAAAATAAAAGAACTGTAGCTATCGTCTTCCACTCTTACTCAGAAATTGCACCAGAGAGCCAGATCTGTGTTCTCTAAACATCATCTCTTTGAAATAAATTCTACCAGCTGGGTCATAACTTTTACCAACAGCTCTGCAAGTCTATTACTCAAAACTGGTTTTCAAAATGCAAGAGATTTAGAGCCTGTATAAGATATTCGAGATGAAAAATCCTCTTATTCCCATGCAAATAAAGATCTCCATGACCGGAAGGCACAAGTTCCACTTTCTTCTTGGCTAAATAAAAATGTTGAGAAACCAAAATAAGGAGCAACAGTTGTTTTTAACGTCCCTGGAAGACTAAAATTGTGTTCAAGCAGAGATTATTGAGTTGGTTGCTTCTTAAGCAAATCTTGGAAGTAAGGCAATGTTAAATAAGAAAAAGTTCATTTATGCTACCTAGAGTATGTACTGGGAAGAAGAAAGTGTTTCACACCATTTTCCTATGCAAAAGTGCTAAAAACATTTGACAGCAGAACCAGGCAGAACAAGTCCAGCTTCTTTTGGGCACCTTTCCAGAAACATTTGCATATAAGCAGATAACTACAAGGCAACAAGACTTATATTGTTTGTACACATCTTCAAGATAGTAAATCTTCTTTACGTAAGTCTAGGTTTTCATTAATATATTTTGAGAAACACCCTTTTAGAAGGTTAATAAATTAGCAGATTTATACAATGCATCACTAAAAGATAATATGATGGGAAGTAAGAGGGAAGGTGAGGTAGTAACAAAAGAACTAAGAAACTAATGGCCTGTAGAGATGAAAGTCACGTGAACTCTTATGAAAAGAAATAAGTATCCTTATTTACTCAAGGAATACTTATAAAAGATAAATCACTTCATTTTCTTGATAAAATAAGAAAGAAATGATCTGCTCTCCCTCTTTTCTTTTCACTGCATATGCAAAGCTTGAAAAACCAAAGATAAGCTATCATGTCCCGAGTGCAAAAATATGAAGAGCAAAGAGCAGACCACTCAGCTTTCATGCCTTCTCATTCATTCTTGATCTAGGAAGAAATGCCTCAAAGTTGATGATATACCCCCAATATACAGACTATTGAGCCTCAAAACTCACCCAAAGCAAATCAGAATACAATGGAAGTATCCTCCAGTGCAAATTCAGTGGAGGGCCATCCAGGCCTGAACCTTTCACATGCAAATGCAGAAATCATGGTAAAACATTTGCTACCAAAAAATTGAATACCACTAACCTTCTACGCTCGAAAATTAGCAGAAGAAAATTTATCCATCACTAATAATCCACACAAATCTGAAAGCAAAGCATTTTTCCATAAAATATGTGTACTTACTCTCAAGGTCAAGAGAGACAATCTAAGAGACTGCAATGTTCCTTATACTTGATCTTGAATGGATTTGTTGCAATGGAAAAAAAAAATTGATAAATCTTCTTCGAAGCTTTTAAGGTCGGGAGTATTCTGATGAGAGGTTTCAGATGATAATGACTATGTATGCCCATGTCATTGCCCCAGAAGCAAATATATAACCTCTTCAAGTATAGACTCTGGATGGGCCCCAACCAAACAAGCTACTAGAATCCTACTAAGATTTGCACCACAAACCAATAACATCATCAATAACCAAGCAGTAACAACTTCCACTAGGAGACATTATCACATGAGACTCACATCAAAGGTATCCGTTAAAACTGTCAAAATTGATTGGCATACTTCTGTGTTGCATTGTGATGCCAATCTTTGTATGGCCAACCAATGAAGCAAAAATGTTGAGCGTGTTGGTAAATGTGGGCAGTATCTAATCATGATGCCCAAAAAACAGTGTCATCTGCAATTTCTAGCCTTGATTTAAATTCCTGAATTCTCTTAAGGCCTATGTTGTGTCCAAAAAGTTCTAAATCAAACCTCCTACATAATTTGCACATAAAGAATCACTACCAAAGACCTTAATTACTTCACTGGAAAGACAGAAAGCAAAAAATGATGGTTTGCTTTATACTGCACTTGGTGACCTCCTATAGAATATCAACTTAACTGCCATATATTTTCCAATTTTTCTCATCACATATTTGCATAACTTGCAAAACCACTTCATGATTGTAAAATCTCAAGCTTGTTGACCAAAGATTGTTTGTCAATGCCTAGACTATGTCCCTCATGCAGTGATGTTTGTCCATGCCTAGTCGGTGTCTCTCATGCAGTGATGTTTGTCAATGCCGAGTCTGTGTCCCACATGCCACTGTTATCCCACAGACATAAAAAAGAATCTGCACCAAAAATGGCACTTAATCTGACCTGCCTATATATGCCTGCATATCTTAATCTTACTAATTCACAAACTCTGATTGCACAAAAAGAGATGTCCAATAAGTACAGAACTGGCAAAAACAACCATCCAGCTACTATAGGAAAGAAAGACAGAAGCTTTCATATTTCTAGAACAAAGATGGTACACTTGGTGCAAATGGTTGCGAACATAAAATTCATAAATATTTCTATCTTCTTATATAGATCTTAATGGTTTTGAATTGCTATTTTTGACAAAATACATTGCCATCAAAGTGAAAGTAGGATGAATGTTTTCAGCACAAATTTTTGCACTGTATCATTAATTAGGCCTATCCATTTCTATCATTGTTACCATCCTCTTCATCACAAAACACAAATTTTGCACTGTATCAATATTCAGGCTTATCCATTTCTACCATTGTTACCATCCTCTTCATCGCAAACCTCTACCATCTCTGGTCCCTCCTCAACTTTGGATCCTTTTCGTCAGAAACAATGTATCTCGTGATATTTGTCCTTAGGAATTGGGCATTCACCTAGGCAACCCCATAGACTAGGAGCTCATATTCTCTCTGCAGTCCTTAGTCCTAATACTAAAAATCCTGCGAGTAAAACAGTGCT
The DNA here is from genome assembly GCA_027924645.1 of Cunninghamia lanceolata. Lineage (NCBI taxonomy): Eukaryota > Viridiplantae > Streptophyta > Pinopsida > Cupressales > Cupressaceae > Cunninghamia > Cunninghamia lanceolata. The sequence continues at coordinate 5,078,828 of BSBN01000394.1, forward strand.
CCCATCTATTTTATCATGGTCCTGCACATAGTTTTAAAGCTCGCCAAGTACACATGAGCATTTCAGGAAAACAATCTACTTGCATTCAAACTCGCAAATCAGCACAGATGATTTTTGGCGAGTTCACAGTGCAGACTTGTTGCAATTACTCAGTGAGTCCGCCACTTGGACTCACCAGACACATTGCAGGTATACATGGCTGAAAATAGACTGAAAATCACAGTTTTTTGGCCTTTTATTTGTCCATGCCATTTCATCACACAGTATTTGCAAGTTTGATTGAGTAAATTTTGCATAAAATTTATGTTTTTTTAAGGAATTGAAGTGTTTTTTTAAGTCGTCGAGCCACTAAGTCCAAGTCAAATTTGGGTCTGCTGAGTTTTTGCCTCCAAGTTTTCGAACCATAGTCCTGTGAATGTCTAAGAGCATAACATCCTGGCTGTAAAATCTGCTGCTTGGTTACTCTTCCACTTGATATGGATAAACTTGATGTTCTTGAATGAATTGAAATGCTTAGAGCTTCTTGGATATGGGGTTTACTCGCCCATGCCTGACAATTATGGCTCCTCATTGCATTCATCAAAATGATTTACCTTCCACTTATACGTCCTCCCAGCTTGCTTCCCTAGTAATCTCCAGTTACCTGGTTATTTCCATAGAGATTCTTTAAACTGTACTTGGGTAGTCTTCTATCAATATAAGGAGCCCTAGGTTTTCTTGATAGCAAAAGGTCACATGTTTATCAATCAGTTGACCTTATTATTTTAACACTAGTACAATAGTGGTTTGTGTTGAATATGGGTGTTGTATTAAACTTTGGAAAGCATAATTTATATTGAGATAGACATGCAAAGCTATAAATATAGTACTGCTGCTGCCAACCAAAAATACTGATGGTCAATAAGAAATAGAAATAACAAGTACAATAGTGGTTTGTGTTGAATATGGGTGTTGTATTGAACTTTGCAAAGCATAATTTATATTGAGATAGACATGCAAAGCTATAATATAAATATAGTGCTGCTGCTGCCAACCAAAAATGTTGATGATCAATAAGAAATAGAAATAAAAAAGAAAGCGAACACAACCAAGAACCAATCTCCAACAGAAACATAAGTGTGCACATTTTTGGATAATATGGAAATTATATTACTTGAAGTTTAAAAAAGGCATACAGGTAAACATCACAACCATGAACTTTGATGGAAGAAAAACTTTTAAAAATGGTAGTCACGAAAATCTTAGACTACTGCATCCTTAGTTAAAAAGATTTCGCAAGATAAAAAGAAAAGATGAGATAGAAAGATCAGTTATGCACTGTGTACAGACAGAGCCAAAAAGAAAAGATTGACATGCATGACTCAATTTTCACTAAAGCATATGAAACTGCATGACTCAATTTTCAGCTAAAGTATATGGTCGGGTTCATACGATATACATGTGGTTGCCGAGCCAAATACATGCTATTTATCCAATCAATAGGCAGCATCTCAGCTTCTTTTTCTGTAACTCCTTTCAAGCGTCTGGTGCCTTAGGATAAGTGTAGGTACATGAATAAGTTGAATCATAGTCAATGACCCACAATATGTTAGGTCTTTGTTTCTTTTTCTGGCATTGATAAGAATTCATTGTGAGCTCTTTCAAACATTTAAAAAATTCATTAGTTGACTTAGGATGATACCTTTCCCTTGGCTCTCCTTTAAAATTTCTGGATCTACAAATATCAACAATATTGGAATTTTGTTATCCCAACAGGAGACGCTATCTCCAAACATGAGCCACTGTAATCCTCTGATAAAACCTCAGATTTCATCAGGGATTGTTCAAAAAGTAGGGGCAAATGCTCATCTAAAAAGATTTATGGTTGGTCCTTTTTCTAGTCCGTATTCTCAAAAAATGCCTCTAGTCAAGATGTCAGTCATCCTTTTGTATTCCAATGATAATCCTTCCCATACCATGTCATGAAGAACTTCGCCAATTTTTAAATTATGTGGGTCAATTCGTCTGTAGGATTGTCAGTCCATGTCTTCAAAATGATAACTCAGTGCACTGACTAAACCATTGAGAATTTTGTAAATCATTGGCTTATCACTAGTGTCAGCATAAACACATTTGCCCATATGTCGATGTTCTGATAGATTCATTCAAAAAATTTGCTGAGGCATTTATATTGTTGGCTTATCAGAATGTCAGCCTGAACTTATGTGCCAATGTTCCGAATAAGTTTGTATGCAAAATTGGCTAAGACATTCAGATTATCGTCTGGTCAGTATGAATTTTTTGTGCTGATGTCCAGATAAATAGCTTCATATTGTTACAAAAGAATGAGAAATGTCAGAATACCAGCATGACGACATGCAAGCTTCAACTTTGCAACTGGCATGCTGATAACTTTAAAAGGCTAATGAACCTAATTAATCACATAAGAACTACATTAAAGAGGAATGATGAATACAAATGTAACAATTAATAAGAAAGGGATAAGTAATAACTTATGTAACATCACACACTTTGTATGAATAATTATTGCAGTAAAATTCAAATTTTGTATCTCATGAGAGGGTTGTATTGTGCTTTTTCAATATAATAGTCATTTATCATAATGGAAAGTAAATGATTGTTGTAAGTACGAGTTCAAAGTTCATGAAGATTCATACAAGAGTTCAAGATACCAGGAACGTAGAAAAAAAGGGGGGGTTAAATGGAACCCAGAAAGAAATAAAGATTTACAGATGACAGCTAGCGTGCATACCCTCAAATGACTGAAGTTTGCTAACATTACCACTATGGTTAAGCATGAGAATGGAAAGAAACCAATAAGCACTTCAACACAATTTTTTTGGGAAATTGATGAAATGCCTGCTACTGGAAGATCTGTCAGTCAACAACCTGAACAAATGCTTATGCAGAGAAGGGATCTTGCCACTGATATTGAGGGAGGTATTGTCAATACCTATAAAGATATAAGTGACTGTAGGACTAAAGGGGACCATGAAGGAGGATTGTAGTGAAAATATACCATACACAAGAATGAAACCAGAATGCCTTACGGCTCTGCTATACTGGAATTGCTTGGTTATTTCAGAAATTTAGTGGGTGCCAGAGGAACCCATTGGTTAAGTGAGCACATCACCCTGATAAGAGTGCTGTAATATATGAAGAAAGAGAAGTTGTAGCTCACATTGATTCAAATGATATCAGAAATATGTTGGGTCTTCCTTAAGTAGGAGATGATTTGAACCCTAACCACATGGTACAACTATATCAGGCCAACTCTGATAAGTGGCACAAAGCAATTGCAAGTTACTAGATTATAGGAAAACCTGAGAACTTAAGAGCCCACTATTATTCTGTTAATTTCAACAACATAATGTTGCAAAATATCACTATGACGTCACAAGTGTTTGGCAATACAGATGGTGCTCTATTGTACTCCTCCATGATTTTTCTAATTGCAAATATATTGTTTAAATGATAAATCATAGCAGCAAAAGCCTTTCTCAGGAATAAGTCAGCAGTTGACAAATCAAAAGATAAAGATTTTTTCTATTAACCAGAAAAAAAATTGGATCAGGGTTAGAGTTAGGGTTATGGTTTACTATTTTTTGTTAAATTGCCAAAATCAGTGTCGAATAATCAAAAAAATGGTGTAAAATGAGCAGGATTGACCGAAATGCAGGTTTTATAGACAAAAATCCCATTTTTTAATTTTTATCAAAATTTGTGAAAAACTCACAATTCCTGAAAATTTTGAGATTTAACTGGAATTTAATAACAATAAAATCACACTTTGTTGACCAAAAAACTAGGTTGACCAATTAATTGAAAAAACTGGAGATTTTTTGGGGAAAAAACAGCAGCAAGGCCGACTGGAAATTAATTGGAATAAATTACAATTTATTTAAGATTTCTACAACTATGGTTTAATTGCTTGGCATACAGATTTGTGACCAGGCTACAATGATAGTTGCAAGTGCAACTATAGTGTCAACGCCCAAAAGGAATTGCTATCACCTTTTAACTGATGGTACATGTACTTCCACAGGTTAATATTGAGGACACAGCTCTCTTTGATGTCCAATAAGGAATAGTAGAGGGAGAGATTCAGCATGAATAGGTTGGGATGCAAGAATGAAAATAATCTCCTTTATAATGTAATTGGAACAAAGGGTTGTCACACGCATGTTGTCATAACCTTGTCCAATGATGATTATAGGGAAAAGGTTTGGAGAGCATGGCCTCATAGGCCAATAATGTTGAGGAATATAAAACAAGAATTCATTGATGACATAGGCAAAGGTGAAAGGCCTCAAGATTCAATTGCTGCACAGAAAAAATAAAATCACCTAAAGGCTGAAGAAGATTCTCTTATAAAGAAAGGGAGATCTCCCCCTGGAAAACAAAGTCAGCTTCCATCTCAAAAAAGAAAAAGACAGATGATTCTCAAAAGGAAAATGTGTTGCAGGATGTCAGTCTTGTAGACAACCCAAGCTCAAGCATTCCTTCAATAGTTGTCATGCATTGTGTACTTTTGATATGTGAATCTCCTTAGGTTTTGGAAACTCACCTAGGCAAGCCCATAGATAAGGAGCTTACACTCTCTTTGCAGTCCTTAGTTATGATGCTAATGATTTTGCATGTAAAAGATTGCTCCCATCTATGTTTCAGGGTCGTGTAAAGTGTTTAAGAGCATAACAGTCCAAATGGCTACAAAATCTGTTGTGTATAGTCGCCATGCCTGACAAGTATGACATTATATTGCATTCATCAAAACCATTGAGTCCTCTTCCACCCAAACTTTCTGCCATCTTGCTTCCCTAGCAATCTCCAATCCCTCAAGGAGGGCCAAGGCTTCCACCTGATTATTCCCATATAGATTCTTTAAATTGTACTAGGGTAATTTACTATCAATTTAATGATATCCTAGGTTTTCTTAATTGCAAAAGATCGTGTGTTTCCCAATCAGTTAGTCTCACTATTTTGACACTAGTGCAATAGCGATTTATCTTTAATATGGGTGTTGTATCAACCTTTGCCAAGTATAATTCAAATTGCAATCAATGTAGAGGACTATAAAAATAGTACCACAAGTGCCAATAAAAAATATTGATGGCCAATGAAAACTAGAAAACCAAAAAGAAGCCAATGCAAATGAGAACTAATCTTAAGAGCACTACATTTTTTTGATAATTGGTGTTTATATTAATCAAAAACATACAGAAAAGTAGGAAACCACTGCTAGGAGCTTTGCAAGAAACAAAAAATAAAATTGATAGTCAAAAGAATTTTGAACTATTCCTCCATCCGTCCACTAATATTGGAGGGTGTAAGTGGAGCTTGAACAATAATGAGTTTGTTCATTCAATTGGTTGTGTGAAGTTTGAACAGTAGAAGTAAGACCTCTCTGAACCAATTCTTCCACAAAGTCAGCATTGATCTCAAATCTCAAATATCTGTAGTAACCTTCCTGATTTCCACCTCAAGAAAGTCTTCCCATTTCTTTTGTTCCTCCATTTTCCACATGGTGAGCCACTGGAGCTAGAAGTTGGTGAAGTTGCCCTTGATGTGACAAATACATTCCCTCAATTCTCTCATGTCGGCTTCTATCATGTCCATGCATTGGCTCATCTTAAGGTGTTGATTATTCACATCTTCCTGCATTCTTTCCAAGTGCTATGACAACCTACAAAAATGGTTTGACGTGCACTGATGATAATCACCATTAACCCCAGCCACAATGTGCACATGATTCAGTTTTCTTTTTGATAATCACTCATTTGCATTGGCTTTATTTTTGGTTTTCTAGTTTTCACTGGCCATCAATATTTTTTATTGGCACTTGTGGTACTATTTTTATAGCCCTCTACATTGATTGCAATTTGAATTATATTTGGCAAAGGTTAATACAACACCCATATTAAAGATAAATCGCTATTGCACTAATGTCAAAATAGTGAGACTAACTGATTGAGAAACACATGATCTTTTGCAATTAAGAAAACCTAGGATATCATTAAATTGATAGTAAATTACCCTAGTACAATTTAAAGAATCTATATGGGAATAATCAGGTGGAAGCCTTGGCCCTCCTTGAGGGATTGGAGATTGCTAGGGAAGCAAGATGGCAGAAAGTTCGGGTGGAAGAGGACTCAATGGTTTTGATGAATGCAATATAATGTCATACTTGTCAGGCATGGCAACTATACACAACAGATTTTGTAGCCATTTGGACTGTTATGCTCTTAAACACTTTACACGACCCTGAAACATAGATGGGAGCAATCTTTATATGCAGAATCATTAGTATCATAACTAAGGACTGCAGAGAGAGTGTAAGCCCCTTGTCTATGGGCTTGCCTAGGTGAATTTCCAAAACCTCATGAGATTCACATATCAAAAGTACACAATGCATGACAAATATTGAAGGAATGTTTAAGCTTGGGTTGTCTATGAGACTGGCATCCTGCAACACATTTTCCTTTCGAGAATCACCTGTCTTTTTCTTTTTTGAGATGGGAGCTGACTTTGTGTTCCAAGGGGAGATCTCCCTTTCTTTATAAGAGAATCTTCTTCAGCCTTTAGGTGATTTTATTTTTTCTGTGCATAAATTGAATCTTGAGGCCTTTCACCTTTGCCTATGTCATCAGTGAATTCTTGTTTTATATTCCTCAACATTATTGGCCTATAAGGTCATGTTCTCCAAACCTTTTCCCTATAGTCATCATTGGACAAGGTTATGACAACATTCATGTGACAACCCTTTTTTCCGATTACATTATAAAGGAGATTATTTTCATTCTTGCATCCCAACCTATTCATGCTGAATCTCTCCCTCTACTATTCCTTATTGGACGTCAGAGAGAGTTGTGTCCTCAATATTAACCTGTGGAAGTACATGTACCATCAGTTAAAAGGTGATAACAATTCCTTTTGGGCATTGACACTATAAGCGCCTTATAAGTCACTTTATTAAATTAAATAACGCTAAGTTAAATCTTTAATTTAACTTTAATATTTTATCGTTATTTAAATTAATTGCCCTGCACCATGTTGACTACCAAGATATCACCGTCAAATACATTCACCGACATTCCCAAAATAGAAATACTACTAACTGACCAAGTCGGTGTCCAGCCTGTGACTTACTAAAAATGGTAAATGTGGACAAAATGCCCGAATCCACCCCAGAAAAGGACATTATGCAAATCTCAACTAACGGAGCTCAAGGCAACACCTGTCATCACCAAATAAATAGGATTGAACGATCACAAAGGGTGTTCCCTAACCCTAACTGATTAGCCCACAGGAATCTATTGAATAGACTAACAATCACCAAGCTGAGTGCTTAGGGAGGGGACATTACAGTCTACCCTTCAAAATTGCTTGCCCCCAAGCAACTTCAACTCTGGATGCTGTAAAATATGCTCATTCTCCCATGTTGCATCCTCTACCGGCAAGTTCTTCCATTTGACCAAGTACTCTTTTATGACTCTCTTTCATAGAGTACGCTCCCTGTAGTCTATAATAGTTTATGGAATCAAGATTAATTTCCCCTCCTCATCCAAGGGTGGCAATTCTGATGAAGGAACCACATTATGCCCAAGTGCCTTTTTGAGTCTAGACTCATGAAACACATTATGCACTCTGCTCCTAGCCGGTAGCACTAGCTCGTAGGCTATTTCTCCAATTCTTTAGGAGACTCTGAAAGGACCATAGAACCTAGGTTTTAGCTTTTCTGACCCACTCTTCTTGAGAGTGGACTGTCTATATGGCTGGAGCCTCAAATATACCATGTCACCCACCTCAAAACTGCGCTCTATTTGATGTTGATCAGCATATAGCTTCTACTGATTCTATGCCTGCTGCAAGTTCTCCTTCAATGATTTCATAATATCTTGACTCTCCTACAACAAATCTCTCGCCTTAGGCACTCTACTATCCCCAAAGAGCAGATCAATAAAGTTAAATGCCTCGTACCCACACAACGCCATGAATGGTGACATCCTGATAGACATGTGATAGGTAGAATTATAGCAATATTCTCCAAGGTGTAGCCATTTCACCAATGCTCTATCTTGTCCTGAAATGTAATTTCTGAGATACCCCTCCACCCATTTGTTCACTATCTCTATATGCCCATCTGTCTGCAGGTGGTAGCTAGTACTAGGAGTGAGTTCAATCCCACTCAATTTGAAAAGTTCCTGCCAAAAGAGGCTTAGGAACTTGTTGTCCCTGTCACTCACTATGCTTTTGGGCATCTTGTGAAGTCTGAAAATCTCCCTTAAAAATAAATCAGCCACCTGTGCTGCAATATATGTTGCAGAAATAGCAAAAAAGTGTGCAAATTTGGTCAACCTGTCTACTACAACATATATACAGTCCTTGCCCTATACCTTAGGTAGCCCATTGATGAAGTCCATGGAAATACATTCCCATTTCTAATTAGGAATGGGTAAGGGCTAAAGCAAGCCAATTGGATAAGTGTGCTCATTTTTATTCTGTTGGCAAGTGGGGCACTCTCTAACATACTTAAGGACTTCATTTTTAAGTCACTTCCAGGTGAACCTCTCCCTGATTTGCCTGTAGATCTTGAAGAACCCTGCGTGACCAGCCATAGGTGCATCATGAAAAGTCCTCAATATCTTCACCTTCAGCTGTGAAGTAGGCACCAAATAGATGATCTCCTTATAGATGATGAGCTCATTGAGTACCGTGTACCTGTCCTCATGATTAGTACCCTCAATGATTCTTGTTGCCCAAGAATCCTTAGCATACTCTACTGAAATCAACTCCCTCCAATCAGCAACGATCTCAACCAATGAACACAAATGAGGCCTCCTAGAAAGTGCATCAGCAACTACATTGTTCTTCCCCTTAACATATACAATGTCAAAATCATAGGCATGTAATCTACTCACCCACTTCTGTTGCCTATCGTTGAGATCGTTCTAGTTCATAAAATATTTGATGCTATTGTGATCCGTTTTGATCATGAATTTGACCCCCACCAAATACAGTCTGAACTTGGCCAAACCATGCATAATGGTCAACATCTCCCTGTCATATATGGAGTAGCTCTTCTCCACACCTCTCAACTTCCTACTCTCGAAGGCTATGGGATGCTTCTCCTGCATCAAAATAGCTCCAATTTCCTCTCTTGAAGCATCACACTCCAACTCAAAAGGTTTGGAGAAGTCTAGAATTGCCAACACTAGGCATGTAGACATCAACTGTTTGAAGTGATCAAAACACTTATGCACTAAATCGGACCATGCAAAGGCTCTCTTCTTCGTCAAATCTATAAGTGGAGCTGCAGTATGTGAAAAACCCTTAACAAACCTTCTGTAAAAACCACACAGACCAAAGAATCCCTTAAGCTGAGAGAGATTCGTAGGTGTAGGCCATTCAATAATAGCCCTAATCTTTTTAGGATCAACTCTCACTCCCTCAACACTGATAATATGACCAAGATAGAGAAGCTCTGTGATGCCAAAGTCACACTTGGACTCCTTAGCATACAAGGACTCACTCTCCAATATGCTCAAAACCTCCTCGCGATGCCTCATATGGTTTTCCCAAGTTCTACTGAAAATCAAGATATCATCAAAAAATATTAACACAAAATTCCTTAACTGCTTCTTGAATATCTGATTCATACAACTCTGGAAAGTAGTTGGTGCATTAGTCAATCTGAAAGGCATCACCATGAACTCAAAGTGTCCAAAGTGACATCTGAAAGTTGTCTTCTCTATATCCTCCTTCCTCGTCTTGATTTGATGGTAGCCTGACCTCAAATCAATCTTCGAAAAATAACAAGCACTATGCAGCTCATCTATCAACTCATAAATCCTAGGAATGGGATACCTATTTTTTATTGTCTTTTTATTTAAAGCCCTATAATCAATGCACATTTGTATTGTCCCATCCTTCTTCTTCACCAAAACTACTGCTGAAGTAAAAGAGCTCTTGTTGGGTCTAATGTGCCCCATCTCTAGTAACTCCTTAGAAGTTTTTTCTATCTCATCCTTAAGCCTCTTAGGATGTCTGTACAGTGTAGTAATTACTGGTTTGGCACCCTCCTCCAACTCTATCACATGCTCTATCCCTCTATCGGGTGGTACTCCAAGTGGAATACTCCCAAACACCTTGCTATGTTTTAATAGCAGCTTCTGAATATTTGGATGGTAATTGTTCTTCTGCTGATCTGGGACTGTAGGCATGATGAGACACTATGTTGCCCACTCCACCTGATCATGTCTATTCAAACGCTACATCCTCTTTAAGGATACTACTCTGGGACCTCCATCTGACATGCCTCTAAGTACTATCTTTTTGCCATTTGAGTCAAATTTCATCTCCATAGTATGCAAATTCATAGTGAACTCTCCAAGAGTCCTCATCCAATGCATGCCAAGTACTACATCTGTATCACCTATGCCAACCACATAGAAATCATCTCTCAGCTCATATTCACCCAACCATATACTTAGGCCAGCAATTTTACAAGTGCACGTGAGTTTAAATCCATCTGCAACCATTACCTTAAACCCTTAAAATTCTTTTGTTTTGAGTCCCCTCTTGGCTACAAGCCCCTCATCAATAAAATTGTGTGGCACCTGTATTGATGAGAGTTATTATACGTTGTCCACAAAGCACTCCTCTAACCTTGAATGACCCAACTTTCTGAAAACTAGAGAGCTGAGCCATCACTCCTTCACTATCTTGTTCCTCATTTGACAAATTTTCTTCTTCACTACCCTCCAAATCGGAATGCTAATCTAACTTTTCAACTGATGCTGATACCACTATAATATACACCTTTGTTCTGATTTTTTTTCTGTTGTTTTGTTTTAGCTGAAAAGTATTCTATTTGTTTAGCCTTTGCTTTGATATTGCATTTATGAGATGGATCCCATGGCTCCCTACAATGAAAACACAATTTCTTCCTTCTGAGCTCATTGAGCTGATCACTACTCAATTCGTTTGTCTCATTTTTTCGCTGATTGGAATTTCACTGAAATTTACTTCTTGAAGTGGATGATTCCATGTCTCTCGCCTTCCTGATTGCCTCATGTAATGTGGGTGGATTAAGTGCCTTAATCCAACCTCTCAATGGATCGGACAACCCACCAATGAATAACACTATCAATCTCCTCTCTAAAAAATCGGTCACCATTATGGATAGCTTCTGAAAATCAGAGATATACGTATCAACAGAACTCCACTACTAAAGTTGTGCCAATTCCTTGAAGTGCAATTCGAGATCCTTCTTATCAAAACGATCAATCAACCTCTCAGTAAACTCCACATATGACTCAATCTGATCGTGGCCCAAAGTGATCATCCCATGGTGCCACCACCCATGGGCATTACCATCCAAATGTAGAGCCTCACACTTAATAGCCTCATCCTCAGGCATAGGATTGAGTTGAAAGTAACTATCTAATATATGCACCCAAACTCTAGCCGTAGTCTTCCCAGACCCATCAAAATATGGAATAGACAACTTACCCACCTTCCACTGCAACTCCTGGTTCTGTAATCTCCCACCTCCATGGGGTCTATGCTTAACTCTTAGGTCCATGTAATCGCGGAAGGACATCTCAGCCTAACATTCCATTCCGAAATTCCTCCAATCATCTAAAGATTTGATCATGTAACTCATGTTGTGTGGATTCTTCTTCAATCTGTGGGTTGATCCTTGGTGGAAAGTTAGGCATGAGGGGCCTAGACTTGGCTATTGTAGCTCTTGTATGCTGATTTGCAGCCCTATTATTTACCAAACCATCCTCATTTCCATTGTTCCTTTCGTGCTCATTATTGCCACCATTGTTTCCCCCATTGTTACCTGCATTGTTCCCACCATTGTTGCCTGCATTGTTCCCACCATTATTGTTATTTCCCAACACTTGTTGGTTCATTAATGCCACCATCTGAGCTAAACTCTGTTGTAACTCTCGCTGCCCTCTAGCAAGATCATTTAGCATCTCCCTGGTGCTTGGTTCCTATGGTTCCCTATCACCCATGTTAACACCTGCAAATCTAACAGTCCCTGTTTGACCTCCAAATTTTGGATTAGACCTGTTTCTTCTCAGTTTATAATCATGAGTAAATGGTGGCTGCATTACTCATTCCACTGTCATGTCTCTGTTTTTTTAACAAACCCTCCAGGATGGTAGGATACTTCGACTCCGATACCACTGTAATATACATCCTTGTTCTGATTTTTTTTTCTGTTGTTTTGTTTCAGTTTTTGAAGTGTTTTATAGAAGTAGACAGAGATGCAAAAGTTGTGTTTCACAATAGATATATTTGCAATAAATATAGAACTGAAATAACTCAAACAACACAAACACAAACACTTACCTCCAACATTGAATTGAATTGAATTGCAAACAGGTGTATTAAAACTATAGGTTCCAACATTGGTGATAAAGAAAAAAAAAAGAAATCATATTAAGGTCTACAAATGACTAAAAATAGGTCAATGAGAATCCAAAAGTACATTCACTTACAGAAGTACTATGGTAAAAAGAACCCTATTGTATGAATAGTAACTAAACTTTGCACTACAGAAATGCAAACATAACAAGAGAGGTAAACCTAAAATGGTTAAACCTTGAACCATGAGAACCAAATACAAGTACATGCAGCACTATATGGGAGCATTCTTCAATGAAACATGGAGAGGATAGCCACGGTACATGCAAAGGCTTGACATATTTTCCCCTATGGTAGATGTTGAGGTGAAGGCAGGGTTCATGAAGGCAATTTAGAAGATGTACAGTGTTGAGGATTCTGCCACAATTTGTACTAAGTAGACCAAATTTACCACACTTAGGGGATATCTAGAAGACATAAATGTGTATAGGGAGATTATGGCATAGGAGGACTCAATGCTCTAGTGGACTATGTATGGGCCTCATTCATTGACAACCACACTAGCCATTCATCTCTTGTCCAAGGTTTCTAGTTCTTTTGCTATTGAGAGAATTGGTCTACCTACAACTTCATCCACTCTATTAAGAGGAACATGCTTACCTCTAGGAGGGTGGATAAGATTGTATCTATACATAGTTGATTGACCACAACACACTTACGTACAAGGAGAGTCCAACAACATTATGGGATGTAGACCCTGATGAGCTAGTGCAGATTGATGATGATGCAACTCAAATAGGGTTGGTTGGTATTTGTTTGGAAGAGCTTGAGCTAGATGGGTTTAACAGTTCCAGTGATGAGGAGTTTGCCACGACCTTTGGGGATGATGATCAGAGGCATTGGCCAATTGCATTTCAATTTTGAATGTAATCATCATATTGACATATTGAATATAATAATATATTGATATTTGACCATTGTGTTTACTACTAGGTAGTTTATAGTTTCAATTGTTATTTCTTATACATTTTTTAATAACTAATTTTTCAAGTACTATATTATATTTGCACCATTGTTCCCTTGCTGTCCCCAAATTGAGGTCATTGGTCCCCCTGTCCTCGAAATCCATCCCCTGAAACGGATCCCCCCATTTCGAAGCTCGGTGGATCTATAGAAAAATCACCATGGGTAGGTAATTTTTCTTTATGTTTGTGAGGGGCAACTTCGTTGTATGATAAGGGGTTTTAGGGTTTTGGGTACTTTTAACTAGAAATCACAAAAAGGAAACAAAATGGGAAGAGGGGAAGTGAAAGAAAGAGAAACCCATGATGGAATAAATATAGAGAAGCACCTAGATGAGTCAAGATCAAAAAGAAATGTGGAAAAAGAAAAAAATGTGCAAAATTAAATAGAAAGACAATTTAATTCCCACATTCATCATAAACATACTTTGAATTCTAACCTTTTAGCGTTGGGCACATTTTGTTGGGCTTAGATCTTATCGTAGTCCCTTGCACAAACACTGGTGCATGGAAATATACTAAAGACAAAAACATTATGCTGAAAGGAATGTTCTTCTGGATACAAGCTTGTGACTATACAAAGAAGCAAGGTTAGGAATATTGTGTGATGATGACAATACTTAGTGAGACATGATAGCTGATTCTAAATTGCGGTTATCCACAATAGAAGGGAATGGCAGTACAATATACCTTGATGGATCTTCCAACCCATCTATTGTGACTAATGAGTGCTGTTTGAGTAAGGACTCAAGTTGTGATCTAGGGGATCAATGGTTAAAGATCATCACCTCAACTAGAGAAATGCCACTTATGCCAAATATATTAATAGAGAAATAAAAAGAAAATATGGAGGCGACATCAGCTTATAATCAATTCAAGAAATTCTAATAAAATCAGAAGGGGGAAGCAATTCAGATATTGCAATCAAGCAATTCAAAGGAATGGCTGATCAAGGCGAACAATATAAGCCCGAGCAACATCAGCTTATAATCAATTCAAGAAATTCTAATAAAATCAGAAGGGGGAAGCAATTCAGATATTGCAATCAAGCAATTCAAAGGAATGGCTGATCAAGGCGAACAATATAAGCCTTAGCAATTAATCGAGTGCATAGGATTGGCCAAGGAAACAAAGCATTTGTTCATCATTTCATTGTCAAAGGAATGATTAAAGGAAGCATCTACAAGCTGAACAATAGCAAGCCAATCAATCTTTCAGGAACTCCTAGCAGCATCCACGAGATCAATTTTCAATTGCCATCAAAGAACATGAATAATGTGGCTCAAGTTCAAAGAGAAAGTATCTTCAAAATACATTATTATATTATAATGTTATTTTATAAAGATACTTTTTATAAAAGAGCACAATAAGTACAAAATATAAAGTCATTTATTATAAATGTAATTTATATTTTCAAACATATTGTAAAGGAAGCCCTAACTATTAGCTAGTTATTTGTCTATGTAAGGGGCAATTTGAGCATTGTAAAGGGCTTTTGGCTTTTTGCACAACTTTTATACATGTAGAGAAAAGTTGAGAATTTGAGCTTATTTTTGAAGAAATAAGAACAAGTTGCAAGGATGTGCCCCTTTTGTTCTTTGTGACTTTTTGTATTATTCTTAAGTCTACTATGAAATTCACTTAATCTTTTCCTCGTGTAATTTGTGTGAAACGCTAAAAGGTTAAAATTCAAAGTATGTTTATGATGAATGTGGGATTTAAATTGTCTTTCTATTTAATTTTGCACATTTTTTTCTTTTTCCACATTTCTATTTGATCTTGACTCATCTAGGTGCTTCTCTATATTTATTCAATCATGGGTTTCTCTCTCTTTCACTTTCCCCTCTTCCCATTTTGTTTCCTTTTTGTGATTTCTAGTTAAAAGTATCCAAATCCCTAATACCCCTTATCATACAAGGAAGTTACCCCTCACAAACGCAAAGAAAAATTACCTACCCATGGTGATTTTTCTATAGATCCACCGAGCTTCGAAATGGGGGGATCCGTTTCAGGGGATGGATTTCGAGGACAGGGGGACCTGTTGTGACCTAATCACACATCGCCCCATTGCAAATGGGGACCCCCTTTTTTTGAGGCTCCAATGCTTTGCCTTGGTCTTGGACGATGTCTTTGATTTATTTCATGATGAAGTCCGTGGTGATTCTAGGAGGTTTTTATCGTGACTAGCCCAATTTTGTATGAAACCGTGGCACCTTGATAGAAAATGATGTTTTGATACTTGAAATGCCTTAGACGTTGGAAAGTTTACAAGGAAGTGACTCTAGAGTTTAGGCACACTTTAGCCTCCCTGTACACCAAGATGTGCGCCTAGAGTTGGAACTGATGAAATCATCACTGATATTGGCAAATTTCCACTTAGAGACGCCTTGAAGGTTTAAACTTAGCAAAAAATTGCTTCAAGGATGCTAGGCGCCAATTTACACTTGTAGAACCTCACTTTTGCGCCTAAGAGGAAATGTGATTAAATCTAGGATTGTTGAGTGTTTGTCTTTGATAGAATCCTCAAGAGCAACTACAATGGTTTGAACACAAGAGAAGTGAAGAAAACACTCATCTATACCTAGGCACCAATTCACATTCAAAGGATCATCAAGATGCACCTAAGAGATAGGAGGCCAAGAACCTTGAGTTTTGATATCACCTTGAAGTAAGAGGTCTTTAAACAACAATACCTTGGTAAAGGAGACTTGAGATCATCACAATGCCTAAGAACAATCCAAGAGATCTAGGCGCATTTCTACCATTGAAGAGTCTATTCTGGCGCCTAGGAGGGAGCATGCTTGAATCAATAAACATTGAAGATATTGAAGTTTGACAAGTTCACAAGAGCATATACAAGTCATGAAGATCATGAAATTTTGAAGTAAAAGTTACATCAATGCAAGGCACAATTCCATACCTTGAGCATCATCAAAGTGCGCCTTAGGGGCTAGTGAACATCATATCAAGGTTGGGCATAATTTCTTGCTGCTCTAGTCATCTTGAGCGCCTAGGAAGTAGATTGTTGGAGAGATGAGTTTGAGCGCCTAATAATCAAAGGGGCATTCATCAAGCAACTTGAAGGAGTTTGAGTCTCAAGATACCTTTGTTGAACCTCCACAAGTGTTTGAATACATGAGAAATGAAGCAAGTATCCTTCAAGTAACAAGGTGCATTTCCTTATCTTTTTCACCCAATTCTGGCGCCTTGAATGATGAGAGCATTGAAACTTTGAAATCTAGTATATGAAGGATGAGAGAACCTCTTGGAAGTTTGAATAAGTAATTAAAGGTGTTAGAAAGTCAAGAAACTAAGTCAAGTATAGTTAGGCGCATATCCATCTCTATGCCATCTAGTTTTAGCACCTAGCTTAGAGAAGCATGATTCATGACCACTTGAATGAGCACCTTAATAAAGAGCATCCAAATTGGGCATCATGAATTGGCGCCTAAGGTGAAGGAGGATCCAATAAACATTTGAGTGTGATATTGAAGTTAATGAGTGACAAGAAACTAGTTAAGGAGGTCTAGGGGCAATTTTTGACTCATTAAGACTTAAATCAGCGCCTAAGACAAAGAGAACATGAATTTATATCAAGGTGCTAATCCATGACCATACAGTCTTCAAGTTGCGCCTTGATTGAGGGAGGCATTTGAGCATCAAAATCAAGTTATATTGAAACAAGGACTCCCTTAGATGATTTGCATTGGATTGAAGTCTATAAGGAGACTAGGCGCTGATTTCACCCCAAGAGATCATAAGGTGCGCCCAAGCAATCAAGAAGTTTCATTAAGACTTAAATCAGCGCCTTATTTGGATGAGCATCAAATCTGATTGCAAGATGAAGAATTTACTAGATGTCTAAACATGAGCTAGAGATCATTGAAGGTCAAACAACAAACTAAGCAATTAAGGCGCAATTTTCAGTCCATTTTGCCTCAAATCAGCGCCTAAAATGAAGAGAGTACTCATCCAACACAAGGCGTCAATTCATGTTTGTTTCACTGAGGCTTAAAAGCAAAGTCTTGAAACTTTGAAAATAGGCGCCCTAATGAAGAAGTCTCTGGGAAGTCTACACAAGTATTTGAAATCATAAAAATGCCAAGAAACAAGCTAAGTAGGTTTAGGCGCACTTTCACCTATTTGCTGACCTAAATCTATGCCTTGGTTAGAAAGATGTCTAATGTATTAGAAAGTGTGCAAAATGATTTTTATGTGCTATGAGATTCAATGTTTATCAATGGTTTAATAGGTGGTTCTCTTGTGTTGCAAGAACATCAACAAAGCTGAGAAATCATTCAAGGAGCAAGAGCTTGGAGTCATCTTCAAGCGAGGAGTGAGGCTAGAAGGCCATTACTAAGGAAGAGACATCATGTAGCTGCTCCAAGAGGTCACTTCAAGTCTAACATGCAAGTACTCTTCATCATTTGCACAAGAGAAGACATTCATCTATCAAGCTTCAAGTTCTCTCAATCTTCAAGTCTCCGAGAAGTCTCTTACTCCATGAAGCATCATCACATCTATACTACTCTCTACAACGAAGCATCACAAAAAAAACCTATATCTTGCAAGAAGAAGTACACAAAGTTAAGCAAATGAGCTACATACATCATACATATCCTACTTACAACGAACAAGGCAGAATCAACAAGGAACATTCCCAAACATTCAAGTTCAAAGCAATCATGTTCGAAGACATCACACAGATGATGCAATTTGGGAATATGCCCAAAAGCAAATTGAATTAACTATTGAAATCCATAAGAGTTGCTGAAGTGGCACCTACGTGGCGGATACACACCATCATTCAATCACAGTTTGCCACATCATTTAACAAGCAAGAAGCCAAAGAGGACGCCCATGTGGAAGATGCTCTAAAAGATTCCATTTCATCCTTATCTTCTTGGAAAGCGTGCCTTCATTGCCTCTCTTATGTACTAAAAATAGCAATTTGTTGTAACTACCTACTGAGATGGCATGATCTGGGCCCTTGGCTACTTGAACTGATCCAGGCCATTCATTGTAATTTTGGACTTCTATATAAAGGCCTTGTTGCCTCATTTGTAAAGTTAGTAGTTAATAGCTAGTGTAGTAGAGTAGAATAGAATAGGAAGAGACTCTCAAAATTCTCTGAGAGTACTTGAAAATTGTTGTAAATATTTCTCAAGATTAATGCAAAGACATCGGAGCTTGTTTGGTGTTAAGTGTTGTCTTGTGGACTAACATGGTTTCTTGTATCTTGATGAAATAGAGAGATGTTTCTAAGTAGATTAGAAATAGAGTAGTAGCTTTTTGATGTAATGCATGTATGTATTGAATATTTGATCAACTCCTAGCTCATGCTTTTGACATTCATCGTTGGTGAAGTGTTGTGTAAAGCTAGTCTAAGCTTTATTATAATTTGCTTAAGTTCGATTGTGGATGCTTGTTTGAGCTGCGCCGTCTAATGGGTGCTTATATGAGCCTTCATGATTTGAAAACCTTTCGCTATCCTGAGGAGATTGCACCAACTCCATGTAGTTGTAGGAATCCTTGGCGAAGTGAAATTAGGTTGATTAAGGAATTTGTCTATTTATGCATCATCATTGCTTCATTGACCTTAGATTAGTTCCTCTAAACCTTTATCTTTTTCCTTTTCTTTATCATTGAAGCATTATACATATGTCATCCACACTGAAAGGAGAAACAAGCTAAATGAAGTAAGAAGAAGTCTACGTAAGTCCCCTTGTGATAACCAGCAAGATCACATCAATTCATTGAGTTCATCCATCGCAAATCATAAGTAAGGAACCTTGAAGTTATTTCATTGGATCACATAGCTTAGCCTTTGAAGAACTTTATCCAAGAGAGAGTGGGATACTTAGTGTTTTACTCTATTGTTGAGTTGTCTAAAAACAATCATCAACAAGACCAAGGACCTAAATTTGGGGACAGCGAGGGAACAATGGTGCAAATATAATATAGTACTTGAAAAATTAGTTATTAAAACATGTATAAGAAATAACAATTGAAACTATAAACTACCTAGTAGCAAACACAATGGTCAACTATCAATATATTATTCTATTCAATATGTCAATACGATGATTACATTCAAAATTGAAATGCAATTGACCAATGCCTCTGATCATCATCCCCAAAGGTTGTGGCAAACTCCTCATCACTGGAACTATTAAACCCATCTAGCTCAAGCTCCTCCAAACAAATACCAACCAACCCTATTTGAGTTGCATCATCGTCAATCTGCACTAGCTCATCAGGCTCTACATCTCATAATGTTGTTGGACTCTCCTTGTACGTAAATGTGTTGTGGTCAATCAACTATATATAGATACAATCTTATCCACCCTCCTAGAGGTAAGCATGTTCCTCTTAATAGAGTGGATGAAGTTGTAGGTAGACCAATTCTCTCAATAGCAAAAGAACTAGAAACCTGGGACAAGAGATGAATGGCTAGTGTGGTTGCCAATAAATGAGGCCCATTGTCATAACCCGTTACTTTCAAGATTAAAGAACATCTCAAATGAGGACAAGAGAAAATCAAAGCCATAACACGGTGGTAAGAGATAATCCATCTTCATAATCAAAGCCGATAGTGAAGTTGGCAATAAATCACATCATAGAGCATTTTAAATAACCAACGAATGGTTAATGATAAATGATAAGCAAGAGATAAGAATCGATCCATATTATGTTAAGATAACTAATGGTCGATTAACCAAAAGAGGCAACCATCATGAAACAACACGTCATCTCAAGAGAAATCCATCATATAAAAAGGGGTCGAATGGATGGCAGGAGGCAGATTCAGGTTTTGAATTCAATAACACATCAAATAAATAGCATCGAATCATAAGAGATCGATCACCAAGAGAGAGCCGCGATCCTTCCATCAGCAGATATCATTATTTACTCATTATTACAGCAGATAACAAGTATAAGTTCCAGCAAAGTGCATCCATAACATTACAGTAAAGCGCCCCTGCCATATATTCGCCCACCTTTTCATAATCAGAATTCGAATAATTGTTGATCATTGTCATAGCATATATATATACATATATTGTCATTATTTCTGTAGGCAGAACCAAATCTATTCAGCCACAAGTCATATCGACCATAACAAGGTATGTAATTTACATTCAATATCTCTTTGCTCTATTATATTGTTTAATGTCTAATTCAATGATATGATGAACATAGATGAGTGAATTTCTCATAATGAAAAAGCTAGATATTACATGAAATAAGACATAACAGTTGTGAAGCATATTGAGCAATGAAATTAATACATTAACTTCATAGGAGAAGGTGAGTATGAGATGTCCATTTAGCCAACCATGGGTAATTAGTGGCCCTTGTCTCAGCTGGTACAAAAGGTACCCCTCGAGGCAAGTGGATAGAGGCCTTTGTCACAGTTGGTACAAAAGGTACCCCTTGTGCAAAGGATTATTATATAGTGGCCTTTGTCACAGTTGGTACAAAAGGTACCCCTTGTGCAAAGGATTATGATATAGAGGCCTTGGTTACAGCTGGTGCAAAAGGCATCCCTCGTACCAAGGATTATCATAGTGGCCTTGACTCAGCAGGTACAAAAGGTACTCCTCGAGTCAAAGGATAAAAATAGTGGACCCATAATGGTAAGTGGCAAAGACATCATATCACTCCTCTCATATGAAATTAATGATTAATGCATGGATAATAGAGACTGTGAAATGTAAATTGATAGTGATCATGACATTTAATGATAGAGAATATGAAATATATATTGATAGTGAACTTAAGATTATTGAGGGAACATGTGAAATATATAATGAAAATGATTATAAGATTAGTAATAGAAATGTGTAGTGATCATAAGATTATTGTGTCCGAGATGGCAAGGGGCGGGGGGACACAATTCCAAGACGAATTTTTTGGGTGCCCATTTCAGCAAGGGACAACTATTAAAAAATATAGTAAAGTTCAAATATTCATATGATAACATTGATAAGGCGTTCATCATATACATTATAGAACCCTAATACATGGCATTAGACTTGAATAGAGATTTCACGAGTCAACAAACAAATTAACAATTTAATTGCTTTCATTATCAATGTGCATATATATTATATAAAAATTCCAACAAAATGCCCAAAGGTTGCAAGTTTAAACTACAAAATGACAAAAACATAGTAAATTTGCTGCTGCCCCCAATTAGCATTTGCTAACACTGCACCAAAATTGGAGTCTAAATTTGAGTCACTACCACTCAGAAGGGTTGCCTCATCCAAATGGAACCCCAACCAATCCCTCATGCGCCTCCTACTTATCAACTTGTGTCATCTTCGAGATCAACATCCCAATGAGCGGTTAGAGTCTATTGTAATATAACACCCCTAATATTTCTTTTTGAAATCAACACTACTAAAATGGAATGCAACAATTAGAATCTTCCACACCTTTTTGATCACCCAGTTCCCGATACGAGCAAGATGAGACCATACAAGTGTTTCAAACTAAACAAATAAATTATTGTTGCAGCAATAACAACATCCACTTATTCAGCGGGCATCTACTTATTCAACGGGGATCCACTTATTCAGTGGGATATACTGAAAGAAAGCATAGGCACATCCACTTATTTAGCGGGAAGCCTTAAAAATGAACCACTTGTTCAGTGGGATCATAACCATAAAAAAGAATCTACCAATCCCACTAGCGGTACTACCATCCAAGGGTTTAATCACCCAATACATAAATATAAATGTTTATCACAATGATTATAATGTTGCAATAACAACAACCAATTCAGATCACATAGTCTAACCCTACTGCAATCAAAAGATGAACACAAACTTGTCAAACACATCAAAATCACATCAGAAATGAAACTAGAACTTTGGGAAACCTGCACACAAACTGATCAGCAAAAAACTTCCTCAAAAAACCATCCAAACTGATCATAAACACCTTCAATCATTGTTGCTATCAATAACAGATCTGATCAACCCCTATAGCTACTGTACGACCTGCCAAATGAAGTCAAATAACCCTCAATATAGTCCCCAACAGGTACAGTCACTCCTAATGATGAAGCACCTTGCCAAAAGATGGAGTTTGGTATAGAAAACAGGCAGCGCCTCCCTTATAATCTCTCACGACCACCACTAAGGATGCACAGCAATCATAGGGTGTATGACTCAGAACTTGTATGGCTGCAAGCTATCTTTCCTTGAATCACCTCAATCAATCATCAATGACAACAAACAATGAGCGCAAGCAATGGAGTATTAAATATCCATCAAACTTGGCTCAAAAAGCAGGTTCGCAAGTATAGCTGGTTCGACTGCCATGGAATGGTATGGCCAGCAAGAAGAAAGCTTCAAAACTCCTCAAAATGATCAGTAATTCCAATCTTTATTCACTCTAAAAATCCAATCTACAGAACTCAGAAAACATCAAAATCCCTTATAGCACCACTGTGATCTTTGTGTGAAATCACCATTACCAACTAGGGTGGGTCTTTCACCACCAAAACTGATCTTCTCCAAAAGGGTTTTCGTCCTCAAGAAGGAATGGAAGAACTCGTAGGTTCAATCCAACAACATAACAATATCAAATCAACAGCATCCCCCAACAATGAGCTCCCAATCTCCTTATATAGGCACTTTTAGGTTACATGGGAATATATTTCTTTTTGAAAATAATTAACTTTTCACTTACTTCAATAATTCCCTCTTTCCCCATGTCAAGGCGCTCACTTTAATGTGCCTAATCAATTAATAAATCACTTTACCTTTCCAATGAGCTATTGCACTTAAGTCATCATTATATATTTTCAACTTTAGAAGACTTAACTGAATTTAATAATTAAATAGCTCAATAACCCATCCAACTTGCGAAAAATCTCAAACTGAAGCAAAATGCAAAATAAACCATACCAACATGATCCTGGAGGTTTGGGATGAAAAATGATGCCAACTGGGTGACTTACTAAAAATAGACGGCTTCTCCAAGAAGTTTGGAGAACAAACTGGAAGCCCAAAAATGCTTTGGAAAGCATCACTGTGATCCTGAACACTAACTAAGCTCAATGCCAACGAAAGGAATCCAAAAGAACTAAACCTGTGCTCTCCAAGAAATATGAAGTTCTCCCTTGCACTCCAATTAGCCTACGGGAAAACTCGGAAATAGGCTAATTGTTCATGACTTGGCTAAGCGCCAATTAGGGACATTACAGTCCTCCCTCCCCAAAATTGCTTGCCTTCAAGCAATTGTTAGTCAGGGTGACCATATATCAACTCAACATTCCCCAAAACACATCTGCCCATTGAATCACCAACACATGCTATCCTTCTCACAAATAAAATTGTTGGCAAACACTTGGAATGTCAAGAGAGGAGGAGGGTCTAAAGCAAAAGAAAGTACTTATAGTGGAACACTCTCTCAAGTGATCAAGTAATTGACCTTATGCTCCTGACGATAAATTGAGCCCAATAGCCTACAATGGCATATGGAAATGATAGGGAGCAAACTCAAATACTATGGTCGATAGTAGATCTGGCATGAACATGCTTCCAAAGGAAACTTAGAAGAGTCTTAGGAAGCCCACTATTTGGCTACTAACCTTCTAATTAGTGGGAACAAATCAATATGGTATAAAAGCGGTGGGCATCTACATGGCTCAAAAGGTAATCGTGGTACTCAACCCTTTATTTTGAATTTTGTAGTCATTTCTTTGAAGAAAAAGGCCTATGATGCATTATTCAGTCAGGGTTCGTTGAAAGTAGCCAAAGCCAACCATAACTAGAAAAAGAATTTATTGTCTATTGAAAATAAAGGCAAGGACATAATAGATTTGACAAACCAAGCACTAAGTGAAGAGCTAGTTTCATTGGAAGAATCATCGACTTCAAACTCTGAAGAATGCTTGGTAGCTGGAAACTGAGGTACTCTAGAGCCTAATGATGAAGGGGTCTTACAGTTACAATCTTGCTTCGAGGATGGAACCAACTCCCTTAGAGGTCTTTTCCATTAGCAAATGGAAGATTATTAGGTGTTCCAACCTAGTTGTAATTTTGTGGAGATCAAGGAAATAGAAAAACGTGAGGGGAAGAAGCATAATGACTAGGATCTACGAAACCAACCTTGAAAGGATCATCATTTGTGCATCCTATTTTACCTCAAAAATTTATAAAGTACAAAGTGGGTGATGCCAAGCTACACGAGAAGCTTAAGCATCAAATTGGTAGCCTTGAGGATATGAAATACAAGGATCGTCCCATCGTCAGTCAACCCTTAGTCAAGCAAACCATTGTTGAGCCTCCCACCATCAAGAAATCCATCATCAGTCAAACCCACCATTAAGCAACCCACTCTTTGGCCTCCTATCATTAATCAAACATGTTGGTGCTCAATCATGCAAATCCACAAATCTTAAAGACTCAACACCAGAACCTAAGACCAGGGATAGGTCGTGCTTAGGCAATGGATAAGGCTTATAATCAGACGGTCGCATGAATGGATCAATTGTTATGAGTGGGTAAACTCACCTTCATCTTTAGGCTCTACAAGGCCAAGGGGGGTGTTCCTTGAGGTCTCAACAACAAAAAGACAACTTAAGCACCGGGTCCTTAAGCAGCTATACCCAATGTCTATGAACACCTATAATTGTCACTAGGCTCATGTCAGCACTAACTACATACAAACCTCTTAGACCTCTAATAAACAGATGAAAATTCACTCTTACCCTACACCCAAAGATGACAACTATATTATATTTCCCTGGCAGATGAATCCACTTAACATTGCATACACAGGGATAAGAGGAAAGAACACACATGCATGATTCTCTAATGATGTTCAATTTTAGAATTGCATAAGGTATAACTAAGTTTAAATACAGAATCATGCAAGCATAGTGGAACCTAAACCTACTCCTACAACTAACCGAAGAAAGAGGTTAATAATTAGCCGATAGGCTTTTATATGTGAGCATCATAGTGCTCGGAATTGTCTCACGCAGTTAAAAAAATTCACGCCGGAAAATTTTCTAAACTCGTCGGTTGTTCCTATCGGTGTATTCCTTGAACCTCCTATGGGTGCAAGTGCTAGTTTTAAAGGATGTTAACCCTTCACCAATTAGACCGGTACCTACTCCATTGGGCAACAAAGTCATAGATTACAAGAGGGAAAGAAATGCAATTGTAAAACATAAACAAAATCTTATGTGCATCCTCATACAATGCATATATCTCATCTCATGTAATGGACATTCTTAGTAATCCAAATAGAAATGCAAAAACCCACATGGAACAGAAAAGAAATAGCATCACAAAAGCTTTGTAATGAATTAAAACACTATAACCTGTTTCTCTAACTTTTGTTACATTCATACCAGCAAATGTGGCAAAGAAGGATGAGCAACTAGGTTCAAACACCCTCCAAAATAATTACAATCTATCATGGAGATATACCACCACATGCATCTATCTTTGAATAACCTTCCTATGTTTTACCAAATGCAATCAATCCCCTTACAAACCACACAGCATCATTTGATGGCCTAGAACACTGCTGAGATATTTGCAGTCAAGAAGTTAGTTCAATGACCAACCCCTATTACATCTTAAAACATGTATATATAGCATTACAATTCCCTGATGCAACTTGGACGCGGATCTCGACTAGTCAACATGTTTGCAAATCACCCATACTTGTTGCATCATCTTCACATGGCCTTGCACCTATAAAATGTACCCATTTGGACATTTTGCCCATGGCTAAGTGATGAAATTCATCCTTGAGGGGTCCACATGAGTTCTGAAGCATATGGAGTTCTTCACCTTTGCTATCGCGCCTCAAAGCGGTTATTAATGGTGGTCCTAGGAGTAGTCGAGGCATCCCATCGCATTTTTGGGCATAATAGTGCACTTTGCCAAGGTTTCGTGTTTCTGGGGGACATGCGAACCTACGAGCATTGGAATGGGGCAAGCTGGGACCCGAGGTCTGGGAGGGACATGGGACCGAGAAGCAGGGAGAGACCAGAAACAGGACCAAGAATGGGTTCGGGCCCGTGATCAGGTCCAGCAAGTGGACAAGGATTAGGGAGCGGGAATCAGGGAGGACTTGAAACCACAGAAGCCAGGACTAATGAACAACGGGCACTGGGGTCCGAGAAGGATCGAGGACCAGGGACCAAGAATCAGAGAGGACTCGAAACCACAAAAGCCAGAACTAATAAACGACGGGAACCGAGGTCCAAGAAGGATCAAGGACTGGGGTCCGGAGTTTCAAGGGAACTTGGAACTCCGGGACCAAAGGATGAAGGGAGCGGGAAATCGAGGATTCGAGGAACCCAAGGACCTTGGAACTAGGTGCAAAGGTTCCAAGAACCCTCGAATTCCTGAAAACCCGAAAAGGCATAACAAGGCAGGGAACGTGAACCCTCAGGGATTCGGCAAGTTCACGAACTAGCGAACTTGTCTAAACATTCTTCTCTTCGCCCTTTTCAGCATTTCAACAAGTTCACAAACTTATGAACTTGTCGCAAGCCACTTTCCTTATTCTTTCTCCTTCTTTTTCGATGATTCGACAATTTTGGGAACTTATGAACTCTTTTGATGTTTCACTGAGTTTGCGAACCTACAGACTCGCTGAAACATTTAACTTTCTTGCTATTTCTTTGTTCTCTTTTGGAATTCGGCATGTTCACAAACAAACGAACTTGTCAAAACATTTTTCTTCATGTCTCTCTCTTCTTTGTTCCCTTTTCTTCTTCCTTTTCAACATTTTGGCAAGTTCGCGAACTCACAAACCTACTGAAACATTTGTCTTTACTTCATTATTTATTTTCTTTCTTTCGGCCTTTCAGGCCTTTTGAGAACCCGTGAACCTACCGAAATGTTGAAACCATTGTCTTTTGCCAACTTTCCTCTTTCTTTTCGTGCTCCTACCTTCTTCTTCAATGCTTTGAGCTAAACAAGAACTAAAGAACCTTTTCAACAGGTTCGTGAGTTTATAAACCTACCGAAAAGCTAAAACACAAGGCTTTCAAGCTTCCGATGGATTCACAAACCTACGAACCTACCGAAAGGATTTTTTAACTTAGAGGATTTGATGGATTTTTAAAGGCTTTATGAGGGACTTAGGGGATCTTGAAGGTGAGGGCCCATAGAAGATCCCTCTGATCGAATATAATTGATGGGCACACCATAGGAAGGTAACAAAGGGGGCACAAGACTTAGGATATTTCTCAGGTTTTGAGTCTTGTGGAGCCATGCTCCAACAAAACCCTTGTCAGAAAACTTGCCATCAAGCAAGTCATCATCGACAAACCCACCATCAGGCAAATCACTGCTAACCAAGCCACTTCACGATCACCTGCTTATTTCACCATAGCCATATGGCCTGCAATTGTACAACATTCAATTGATGTTGTACACTCAATTGCTGCTGCAATACAGCCTAAAATTTCTACAATACGACTGCACAAGATCATATTGCAGCAGTGGCTCCCACTATACTGTCTATACAGCACAACTGAAATTTTTCCAAGACTGTTGACTGCAACAACTTGCATAAATGATCATGCCACCTCCAGCATATGGTCTGCAGTACAGTCTGAAAATCTTGTTATACGTTCTACCATACCATCTACAATGCATCATTCTACCATATGATGTAGAAGTTGTTCTCCTGCAATGTTTTCTGCGGTGCAGCCTGAACACTCTTTTGACTCTATGATGTTGTTTCTGCTGCATCTGACCTTTCAATTGCTATTTCCGTAAACTCACATGCGGACACTGTACGTTCAATGAATACTGCCGTACAGTCTGTATATTTTTATGTTGTTGCTGATGTCAAAATTTTTTGATGTCACCATTGCTTCCATACATCCTGTTGCTGCATCAAATTATCCTGCATTCAGAGCAGATCGTACAAACCACGAACCAGACCATACAGTCTACCACAGGGTTGCCTGCCGTGGGAAACTTGTCTGCTGGGTAAGTCCAGCTTTTTAACTATATACAGCTTTTGATCCACTGGCTGAAAAGAGTGTGGCTATTTTGAAATATCCCACCCTTCCTGAGATATTTACTAATTGTTCTGCCTTGTCTGAGTTTTTGATATTTTATGCTATGTTGGGTATAACAGTGTAGTACAGCAAACAGAGATATTGCGAATATATATATTTTCTACACTAACAAGAAATTTCAAAGGAAATGAACCGCTGAAAATTCCAGATTTCTATATCTCCCAAAATACCTCAGTATTTTGACAAAATATTAAGTACCCAGTTGAGAAAATATCCCCTATTATCTAAGCAACAAATACCCAGAGAAATATATTGCCAAAATATGAAGCATTTTACATACCCATTACGCTGCCATGCAAAATACAGGTCTGTCACACTTGTTACAGCAACTGGAATGCTCAATCTCCATTAATATGGCAGGGTACAATGTTGTAATGTCCTCAAAAGTGAAGACAACAATATATGGAGCAGATTCAATACATCCAATGGCTGTCAAACAGGGCAAAATCATTCACAGCAGATATCTCTGAACTTAGATGATTAATCTCCAAACCCTTGAACAATCTTTGAAAATAATCACTTTCAGATTTGCATAAACTCCATCGATGCTCAGATGTGACCTCCGTATGAAGCCACCAATAACCTGCAACCCCCGGGTGATCTTCTCACCTGTAGGTAGCACAATTGAAGAGAGGCTACATTCTCCAAGATTGAAATTACAGCGAAACCCTAGGTTTCTTCTCCAAAGCCAAAGCTTCTTCAAAATAGACAAGTGTTGAATGATCAAAGAATGAATGAAATCCCATTTCAAAAAGCCTTTATATAATATTCAATTTGTATTTGGCTTCATCTCATTAAATTTCACTTTAATTTCATTTACTTTTCCCTCCATTTGGTGCACAACAAAATAATATAAAGTATATTTTAATAATCACTTATATCTCCCTTAAAATTGGCACTTTATATTATTCCACAAGTAGGTGCCCATAATATGCACTTTATAATTTGACTTAAATGCACTTTATATAACTTGACTTTATAATCATTAAATACCCCTTTTAATAATAAAGTCAAATAACATTTAATGAGCCCTTCGGGGCACAACGTGGTGATGAGTTCACTTGGTTACGGTGATCACCACCCGAGTTCAAATCCCCACTGGGCCAACGAGCTCGCAGGCCTTGTGCCTTCGTTGGGCTACCATGCTCGCAAGACCCTTCTCAGGTCCTCCGCTAGGCTGGCGTGCTCGCAGGCTATGGGCCTCCGCTAGGCCAACGAGCTTGCGGATTAGAACCAAAGGGTGATAATGCCCATTGGGGACAGAGACCCCCCAGCAGTGGTCTTAGGCGATAAAGCCATGGGAAGAGATCCCCCGTAAGGGTCTCTCTGGGCTCGGACAAGGCTGAAAACCCGAGTACTCCCAATAAAAAAAAAATAACATTTAATGATGTGCATTTTTTTAATTAATTATTATTAAAGTATTACTTTATTAATAATTAAAATGTCATAACTCCAAGAATACTCATTATTTCTTGATTCCGTCAGAACCAAGTGGTCAACCACAAAAACCACTACTCATCCAGATGCCTTTCCCAAAATAGAAAGGTTGGCCACTGACACTCAACTAACTTACTATGAATAGTAAGTGCCTCAAAACGGAACTAGAAACCTCTGAATAGCTTAGCCTCAGAATATACCAACAATCTGGAGAGGTAAACACTGTCAACTGCCACCTAAAGAGCTCATTAACGCCCACTGGACCCTTTAATCACTGAACACTAGCCTACGAGGGTCAACTGATAGGCTAATCCTCCGAACTTTGATGCTCACGAAAATGGGGACATTACAGTCCGCCCTCCCTGAAATTGCTTGTCCCCAAGCAACCTCCACTGCAAAGAAACTCCACTCCACCAGAGACCCAAAGGAAGAACTGTGAAATGTCCCACACATCTCTGACAATCCCCTGTAGCACCAGCATAAATACAACTGCGCAAGGGTATGCCTCATACTGACTAACCATCTCATGCGCACAAGATTTGGGCATCGAAATCAACTCATATACATGTGAATCAAAGATGAAACTGTATGCAAACCTCACAATGTACACGCTGCAATACTCAACAGTAAGCCCCGTCTGGAATCCTAATGCACCAGAAGGATCCCAATTTCTACGATCAAACCTCAGCTGAATACCCAAACCTAATGCCTGGATACCAACATCCCAAATCACCCTGTAGAATACCCAACTACTTGTCCACTGTACCCACTGGAGAAAGACTGAACTATGCTCAATATTGTTGTGAACAACTACCAAGGCGTAGAGCAATCTACTAAACGGAAGAATCCCTGGATCCCACAACCAGAATGGAAGTCTGCCATGCATATCATCCTCTGACTTCCGCTGCGTTGTCCTAACCTCAACTTCACCACTCTAAGAATAATGAAGTAGCCCATCGGGATTCATCCAATCCAAAGTGCCATACCTGACACCACCTGGATCCCAATACAACCGAAACTCACATCCATTAGTGATGAGGAGGTAAATATATCTCGAAGAGTCTGAACCACAACATCCCCCTTCAATCTCTGCATAACTCCTATGGATGTGCTGACTATCCCTCCTAGGTGCTGGAAGATATGTAACTTCTCCTCCCAAGTCAAGGGAATGATATATCTCTCCTCCATCACCACTGTAAGGACTACACAAGACATCATGCCTACCAACACTGCAACCTCTCTGAAGCCATGTCTCCACTGGAAATTTTTGTGCCAAAGGGGTTACAGACTCTGACTAGTACACATCTGCATGATGGTAGTCTGATCTCTAACTCTACAAGTAACCCTCTACAAATAACACAGTCGGATACTTGCAATCTCTAGTCCCATCTTCTGTAGATGGTAACACCTCATCCCACAATAGATGGTATAAATCCTGAGCCAATCCACACCTACGTGTCATCATGTCATCAATGTGTGGACTAAAGGAGAAGTGATGAGCACTCCTCACTATGCAGTCAAGGTAAAAAGCACCTGCCTGTGTCAACAGTTGATCGTCATAGTCATGGGGAATACTCTCCTCATCACTCTCATCACTCGAATCAGAAGATGGCTCACGTCTCTGATCTCGAATGGCTAATTGGATAGATGCTATGCCAACCGTTTCTGCGTACCCAATAGCATACTCTCTATCATGAAATAATTGGAGATATTTTGATTTTATCTCCTCCAAACCTCTCCTGATGAACCACAAATCATGAATGTGAGTACCAATCAAGACCCCATACCGTCTCTCCTCAAACTCTGTTGTCCAAATAAGGTACTCAACATACTTATGAGTGCAATCAAAATGAGATAAGGTTGAATCAACCTTCTCTCCTATAACCTTCAGCTGATCTCTCCATCTATGTGGCTCAATAAGTTGTCGATCAAAATCAACTGCATGGGATGTAATTTTTGATTTGCTTCCAAGAGAGCGAAACAAATCAACATGAGAACCAACCTCCCAACTAGGTGATACCTTGCATATCTCCTGTGATGACGATGGAGTAGCGTCGTGATCTGTCACACAGCTCTCTGGAGAATCTACTACCACATCACAAGAACTATCAATCACCTACTCTGCATCACCTATCATGGGACTATCCTCAGAGACCCTTGATGCAACATCTGGTTCTCTGCTACTCTCAAACAAAGCACCATCCCATCAATATCACCTGCACCTGCAACTGTAATGGATGTAGCCACATCCACAAAGTACTCCTTACCACTATCCGTGAGTGTATGCTCATCACCAGTAACTATTATAGATATTGGGACTGTAACTGCTGGAAATGAAGACTGTGCTAAGCTCAACTCCACGGTAAACACATCTATCTATAACTTTGACTCTTGAAGGGCTAATTGAGTGCTCTTCAAAGAGTTTGTGATGACCTCGAGCTCATAGGTGAGCTCATCAACCTCCACTTCCTTTCCCTTCAGTGCATCATAACAGATTCTATCCCACTTGAGAAGATACTCTCGGTTAGATAGTAACTGCAAGTAATTATTCTTCATTATCCCAAACGCTTCTCTAAGTGCATGAAACCCTGCAAGGGAAAGTCCACTATCACCATGCTCATTTGTCTCAAGAGTACTCCAACAATAAGTTGCCAACATCTGTCGGGCAACATCAAAATGCTCTAAGGCTGTAGCAATCATACTATCACTAACCTTCAATTGCCTACCAAATGATGATACCCCTGTGACGAATCATTACTGCACAAATCTTCTGATTTGTTATCAGCACTATGATAAGGGGTTGATTCATCACCACTCATTGTTTGACACCCATCATCATGTGAGCCAGCAGCACTGCACACTTCCTCAACGAAGGTATTGTTGTTATGTACCACGTGGGATGGCTCCAATGACATAATAGAAGCTGCTGATTGGATACAATCATTGCACACTTCTTCCCCATCACCAACAAGCAGATTTTCTAATTCGTTCACATCTTCTAAGGTCTGATTTGCAAAATCAGACTTGAATCAGCATCACATAATTCATTTTTAAACACTCAGATCTTGAGTGTCAATGTTAGAGAACTCCACACATCCATCATCCTCACAAGGAATGGTGGCTATCTCATGAGTAAGCTCAACACTATGACAATTGTCATAAAACAGAAAATCAGGAGCTACATCATACTTATCTGTAGTGTCTTCAAGGATCTCAACCAAAACTTCGTCCTTTGCTAACTGACCATTACCAAGTGCTGGTTCAAGAGGTATCCCCAAAGGAAAATTAAGTGTATCATGTGCCATAACCTCTGTCCCATGGCTGCAAGGTAAATCAGCATGTGTATAAGTCTCCTTAACCTCTATGACTTCATCACGGGATCCTCTTTGTCCTTCCAGACTATGTGAGTTACGAAACCCAACATCTTCTTGCAACATGTGCACCTCCAAATCTGCCTCCTTCGTGGCTTCTTCTTCAATGCATCCATGTGTCAAAACGAGGTCTTCCTCAAGCTCCTTTACCTCATTATCCATGCATTGGTGGTTAGGCTCCTGAAAACCTTTGCAAGAGAAGCATAGACCTTGCCTTCTCATTTCGTTCTTGCTCATTATGGGAATTCCTGTAACCTATCCATTGAGTTTAGATGTAGAACCATCATCATTATATGAATTGAAGGTTCCACCATACTTGCTCACACTATGACCATGACTGAATTTTGCCCCTTTAGATGAAATTTTCTCCTTATACACCCTCCTAATATACTTTACCAATCCAATCTTTTCAGGACTCAAGGTGACAACAAAGCTCAAATATTTATTAAGAGAGTATTGTGCTTTAAAATCATCTAGCATGCTCTAATAGTCTCCAAAGAGTCGAGGAGCTTCCCGTTCATAGCCTTCCCTGAGCTTAACGGCGTCCTGTTTAATTCCTTCTCTTGACTTCCCTTCAATACTGTAGTAACCCATAACTAAAACTGATGAGTGTTGGTCACTCAAATGAAGCTAGATGTTAATTCACTAAATATTTATTTAAACCCAACAGGATGGCAGGAGACCGCTCTGATACCACTGAAATATCCCACCCCTTCTGAGATATTTACTAACTGTTCTGCCTTGTCTGAGTTTTTGATATTTTATGTTATGTTGGGTATAACAATGTAGTACAGCAAATAGAGATATTGCAAATATATATATATTTTCTACACTAACAGGAAATTTCAAAGGAAATGAACTGCTCAAAATTTCAAATTTCTATATCTCCCAAAATACTCAGTATTTTGACAAAATATTAAGTACCCAATAGAAAAAATATCCCCTATTATCTAAGCAACAAATACCCAGAAAAATATATTGCCAAAATATGAAGCATTTTACATACACATTACGCTGCCATGCAAAATACAGGTCTGTCACTTGTTATAGCAACTGGAATGCTCAATCTCCATTAATATGGCAGGGTACAATGGTGTAATGTCCTCAAAAGTGAAGACAGCAATATATGGAGCAAATACAATACGTCCAATGGTTGTCAAACAAGGTAAAATCATTCACAGCAGATATCTCTGAACTTAGATGATTAATCTCCAAACCCTTGAACAATCTTTGAAAATAATCACTTTCAGATTTGCATAAACTCCATTGATGCTCAGATGTGACCTCCATATGAAGCCACCAATAACTTGCAAACCCTGGGTGATCTTCTCACCTGTACGTAGCACAATCGAAGAGAGGCTACGTTCTCCAAGATTGAAATTACAAGGAAACCCCTAGGTTTCTTCTCCAAAGCCAAAGTTTCTTCAAAATAGACAAGTGTTGAATGATCAAATAATGAATGAAATCCCATTTCAAAAAGCCTTTATATAATATTCAATTTGTATTTGGCTTCATCTCATTAAATTTCACTTTAATTTCATTTACTTTTCCCTCCATTTGGTGCACAACAAAATAATATAAAGTATATTTTAATAATCACTTATATCTCCCTTAAAATTGGCACTTTATATTATTCCACAAGTAGGTGCCCATAATATGCACTTTATAATTTGACTTAAATGCACTTTACATAACTTGACTTTATAATCATTAAATACCCCTTTTAATGATAAAGTCAAATAACATTTAATAATGTGCATTTTTTTAATTAATTATTAATAAAGTATTATTTTATTAATAATTAAAATGTCATAACTCCAAGAATACTCATTATTTCTCGATTCCGTCAAAACCAGGTGGTCAACCACAGAAACCACTACTCATCCAGATGCCTTTCCCAAAATAAAAAGATTGGCCACTGACACTCAACTAACTTACTATAAATAGCAAGTGCCTCAAAACGGAACCAGAAACCTCTGAATAGCTTAACCTCAAAATATACCAACAATCTAGAGAGGTAAACATTGTCAACTGCCACCTGAAGAGCTCATTAACGCTCACTAGACCCTCTAATCTTTGAACACTAGCCTACGAGGGTCAACTGATAGGCTAATCCTCCGAACTCTGATACTCAACTAACACTCAACTAACTTACTATAAATAGTAAGTGCCTCAAAACGGAACCAGAAACCTCTGAATAGCTTAACCTCAAAATATACCAACAATCTGGAGAGGTAAACACTGTCAACTGCCACCTGAAGAGCTCATTAACGCTCACTGGACCCTCTAATCATTGAACACTAGCCTACGAGGGTCAACTGATAGGCTAATCCTCCGAACTCTGATGCTCACGAAAATGGGGACATTACATATTTATACTTGTGAGCAGGTCTGCCAAAGGCTTAAAGATCCAGAGAATGATGTTTTTGTTTTAAATTACCACAGCTTAAGGCAAAACAAGCAGCCTCATCAGCTTCACCACCTATTGGAGCTCCAGGGACATCCTCTTCTCCCGCACCTCCAGCTTCTTCTTGCTAAGTTCTTTCTTTTTGTTATTATTGTTGTCAGAAGGGACTCGACTTTTATAAAAGAGGGAATAATGTAGACCATACAAATAAATAATGGTTTGTTAGTAAGATAATGTTGTCATGTTAATCCTTGTTGGCATTAGATAGTAATGTAACTTCTTGTGTTTGGTTGTTGACAGTTGTGTAACCAATGACCGTAGGTATTGTCATTTAAAAACAAAGTCTATGTCAAGAAAGGTATGTTGTCTTGGGCCAACCCTATACAGAACAATTGCAAAGACACTACCCATATGAAAAGCTCTGCTTATCTAGTATTCATTGTTAATTTTGTTGTCATTTCCATTGTTGAACTTTGGTAGTGTTGAATTAATATCAAACAGCACTGAGCTTGTATTGCATTGCAGTGCACTGATGAATATATGTTTGGTTTGGTTCTAATTGGTGAATGAATGTATGTGGCAGAATTGTCTCTCTACTGATTCTTTTAAAAAGCAAGCTTATTTTCTCCCTAGCCCACCCTAACTCTTATGATACTTTTTGGAAAGTATTGATAGCGTACAATAGATTAGATCTCTATCAAAGTTATTTTGAATTCCTTGTAGTTCTCAAGTTCAATAAATGTTCAGAGAAACCCTAACCAATTAAGGACACTAATTAGTCATCAGGATACCGTAGCCCCTTCTAAACACAAAAACAGTTTGCATACTCAAATTTCCAATAAATGACCACTTATCAACAGGTTTTGATCTTGGGAAAATTGAATAATCCTCTTTCAAGCAGAGAGTGCTTAGAACTTCCACTCTCACTGGTGGCGTGCCGAAAGCCCCGTCAACACAAAGGAGCTATGCAAGTTGGATACAAAAGATAGATAACATGGCTTTATAATGCAATCCAAACAGTCTCTCAAGAAATGATTCAATTAATGCAAAATTTTCTCTAAATATGAGAAATTACAGGTTAGATGGTAACTTCAAAGCAAACCTCATATGTCACAGTGCCACCGGAAGTTGCAGACTGACGAAGTGTCACGTTAGAAATAGCCCCATTTGCTGAAAGAATGCATACTGCTCTGGGTCCTTGTTGTGAAAATGACATTATTTTTGATGAAACATCCTGCATATAGTAGAAAGATCATAAGTAGACAATAATGATAAAAATAGTAACCCTTTACTCAAAAGTAAGTTCCCAAACTGCTCGGACTCATCAATCTAATTTAAAGCATATTCAATGGGTCTGCTGACATATCTGGTATTTGATCCAAGAAAGACAAATTTAGCATTCCAAACATAAATGTGCACATTTGAATCTAAACACGCCCATTTATACAAATATTCAAAAAAGTGGTTCTTTTCAATTGATTATAGCAGTGAAAACCATTTAAAAAAAAGACATCTACAATTTGCACACTAACCAGACTGGTAAGTATATCATGTAAACACCATTTACATTGCAGACAGTAGCCAGTAAATACAGAAAGTAAACATGTTAACACTTCAATTCATTTTTCATTTTTTATTTTGATACTTTCCTCTTGCATTTATACAAACTTCTGATCATGCATGTTGTCTTAAGATGATGAAAGCTTTAAGAAAATAAAGAAGTGCATACTAAAGTTGAGTTCAGGCACTTTGTACAATAACCCAGGATAAGAAAAACTGAAACCTAAAAACCTTTCAAACCACTTAAAATGGTTCCTCAAACTTCAAACAAGACGACAGAAATTATATTTTGTTCAACATGATCAAAGTTAGCACATGGGACTGAAAAATCCATCCTGTTAAGATGAAACCAGCAATAGGATGTCTAGAAACACCCCTTAAAACACAGTTTACTAAAAATGTAAATCCAAAGATCTAAAAACTAATGACTGAGCAATTAATTAGAAAATAAACAAGCTACAGAAGCGAATACAGAGGGTACAGCATAACCACTAGTCAAGATTATCCTTTTGGCATCATAACAAAATGGTAGTTCTCCACCAGGCCTACATGTTTTCTCAATGTTAAGCAGCCCAGAAATCATTGACTTCATTACCTGAGCGACCAAACCTGTAAGATTGAACTAGTCGTGACTATTCTTTTCGTTATCTCATTACCTGCTCTAAATTACATCAGAGGAAGACTGAACTTTAAGATGAATGAATCCTGATCAACTGACTTCAAAGCACCAATCCAGCACAGTGTAATAGAACCCAATGCAAAGAGTAGAAGCAAAGCTGCTGAACTTTCAACATATTGGCTTAACAAGTCTGGGTAGAGAAAATATCATTAAGTGTAAAATAAGTGCACCATTAAGTGTTTTCACTGCACTTATTTTATGCTTAATGATATGTTCTCTAGTTTTAGAGAAATTGACAAACCAAATACCTAAGGGAAAGTCTATAAGGTGTATTGGTAACTTGAAGGCTAAATTTTTTGAAAAAAATGCAACATGACAGGTGCTAAAATTGTTTGGCCTTTGTTTCCCCCAAAATTTTGAAAATTTTGGCCTTTTCCATTCTCGTTGTATTTTCGAGTCATAACCCAAAGGTCTTGTACCATTGTTCTTCCTAGTCAGCAATTTCTCTCTTTTTCAAATGTCGCAATCTTATTGTTCTAGTACCTTGTCGGCAAAATTGAAATTTCAGAAACTTAGCTTGTTCCATGTTCTATCGGGAAATATTCCAATCGGCGAACTTGTCGGGAAGCAAAGTGATTCATGAACCTTATCGGCAAAAGTTCAAGTTTTCGAACCTTAAGTTTCCCCGACAAGCCTTCGTGTTTTATTTTGCCTTGGTCAATCTTTCTTCATTTTCATGAACTTTCATTCTTAGTTCGCCAGTTAAGCTTTCCCCCAATTCGTCGGTTTCCCGATAAGTCACCTTGGTTTGTCCTTGTCGGCTGTCTTTTCTCTTTGCTAAGTGAAACTTTGGTTCTCAAGTTCTATTTTTCCCCGGATTGCCGATATGTCAACAAATCGTGTCATAAACCCTTGTATCAGCCGTTCACATCTATCACGAAGCCGATAAAGCAATGGAAGCTCATAGTTAGGTATATGACAGGTTTGTGAAAGTTATATTTTGCCAATTAAGAGGAGACAGGGCACAAAGGAAAAGTTCGCAAAATAAAAGATTTGCGATAAGGGAGAAAGGTATATTACCGGCTAAACAGATGGTTCGCAAAAGTTACCTTTTGCTGACAATGCTTAACAAAAAGGGATTGTGATACAAAAACACACAAATTGTCGGTAAAGGAGAAAATGCAAGTTTAATAAAGCGCCCGAGTAAGCCAAAAGGGGGCATTTATTGCAAAGGGTATTAAATGTCCTAACCTTATCCCCACTACTTATGAAGCAAAGTCTTCTTCCAAATTGTCATTTTCTATCGCTATTCGAAGAAGCGTTGGGAGTTAACCATAGCTAGCTTAGCCGTCTTCTTCTCCTCAAGTGTCACCACCAAGGTAAGTCCTGATACCTTCTTCTTTGAAATTGAAAGGATTGTTGTTAGCTAGCTAAGTCTGGGGGGGGTATATTTTGAAGTTTCTCCTGTTGTTTATGATGCGTCAAACCCTAGTTTTCTTCGCTACTTGCCATAGCTTCCTTCCACTCAACCCGAGTTCGTCCTACTTAACCCTGGTCGAAGATCCCACTCACTGGTTGCTCGGGTTAGTAAAGATGAAATACAAATACAAGGGACTAAACATTTCTTTTTATCATCAGCAATGAATTATCGAGGATCAGGGATACAACCTGGGGCACATTAATCTTCGCGAATTTTGGCTCCGAATGAATGCCAACCATAGATCTCCCATAGCCCAAAAAATATTTGATAGCAGGTTGGTACACACTAGAGGTTTTCCCCCGGCAATGAAATGTCCATATTTGATAATGGCATGTATTCAGAATTATAACGCAGAAACACGGGAAATCAGGACCATGAGTGGTCAAGTGCTCTTGCAGTTGCATACAGATTCTATTGCTAATAGATTGGGCTTACCTGTTCATGAGGTATACGCAGATATAACTTGAGAAAAGGCCACTAACTTCTATATCGACAGGAAGAAGACATGTAAAGATACAATGGCCACTACTTGGTTGAAGAAGGAGAAAAAGGGAGGGTCACAGTTACCTAAGAACCTGGTTAGAGGACATTTCAAAGATGAAATCTCAGATATTATCACATTACTACACAAAGTAGTGGGAAGTAAGGACTGTGATGAATTTGAAAACTGGATGTGTCAGTATATTTTAGTGATCTGTACAAGGAAACAACATATTGATTGGTCTCAACTAATAAATGACCAACTGCATGAGCAGTTAGTGAATTTTCAAAGAAACAAGTTCCACATGTGTTCCTATTTAATTTATTTGTTGGCTACCATACAGCCAGATTGGCTAGGATTACAAGTAGCAGGCCCAATGACTGTTGAGACAAAAGTCTATGATTATTTTCCTCAATTGCAGGAGAACAGGAATAAGGTGTACAGGAGGGTGAATGATGCCTTCTTGATGCTTATGGTCAGAATAATCTGAGAGAATCCAGAAGTCAAGATTTCTACTGAAGCTGCCAACTAGGTGATGGGATTTGGCAACTATTTTATTCAGTATGATAAACTCACATATATCAGGATTGGAGGCTTTAAATTTTCCCCTCTTAAATTACCAAAATATGCTTCAGATTATATAGTATGCTTCGAAGTGTGTAGATAGGCTTATCTAGCAGGGAAGAGATATTATGACACAAAGAAGAAAGGATATCCGTTCCCACTGAAGTTGACTCATTATACCTGTTCCAAGCCTGAAGATGCAAAGAATGTAGATAGATTGTTGAATCACTTTCATTTCCAAACCTATGGCTCAAGAAGTAATTTTGACAGCAAAGATTTTGTCAAGAATAACTTGTATTTTCCTATGTTGAGAAAACATATACCTCATTTGGAGGATTTTTGGGCTGACTGTATTGATGAATACGAAGTCAGGAGAAGAGAGTGGTCAACGCTGACACTTGATCAAATGAGAATTTATAGACTTGGCTAGCAAATTCCAGACATTGTTGACAATTATTTTGATGTCCTTGACCCTGCTTTCGCTTCTGAGAATGTTAAGCCATTGCCTGATGTTGATTGGAATGTGGATGAAGTCACTGATCTTAAGAGTAGGACTCTTTCTGTATTGAATAGAAGTCAAGCATGGTTGCAATCTAAGTTGAATGATGGTGGTGCAAGTTCCCCTTCTCACAAGGAGACAGTTATGAAAGTACCAATGATTTCTATGAGCACTCCTGACCATGGTAACCCTTCTTTTGTCCAAGACACTACACTGCAGCCTCCTCCTACAGGACATGGTGGGATAGATGGACCCAAGAAGAAAACCAAGGTTAAAAAGTGCCTCAACCCACAAGTGGATAAAACTTCAAAGGTACCACAACAAGAGTTGCAAGATGGAGAGGGTGAGGAAGATACTTCAAAGGCAGAACAGGGCAAAACACCCCCTCACACTCAGGATGGCCTGTTCCAAACTCCTCCCAGGCAGCAAACAACAATAGATAATGCCTCTAAGGCAAATGAGATATCTCAAAAGAATACAAGTGGATCTTCTGTGACAACCACCCCAACATGGTTGGAAACAGAAGTTGGAAACAAGAGATATTCTCAAATCATTGATACTGAATTTGATGCAATGGCCAAACCTACTCCAAAGAAGGCCAAAAGGTTGTCTAGGTTGATGGTGGACCCGGTCTCCAAGCACAGATATGTGGAGATTGCAGAACCAATGGTCGACAAGGAAATGAAGGATATATCTGTTGATGACTTTCAAGTGAGTATTGTAAACTTGGGACCACCCTCAGTCCAAGGTGATATACATAATGCAAAATTATCAGTTGACATCCTAGCCGCCAGATTGGAAGAGAAAGAAAAAGAAAATGAAGTCTTAGAAGATCAAGTGGACATTCTAACTTCATATGTTAAATCCATTGTTGATACTAATTCTCAGCCCTTAGATGCTACCACTGGTGTTCCTAAAGGTTTGACTACAAAGGTATTTGATCAAATCAACAAGTACAAATACCTTGGTAGTGCAGTAGAAGAATGGGTTGGGAAGTTGACATTTGAGGGTCTCTGTTTCATTCATGATGTGTTCACTCTTCATGGTAAGTTGTCTGATAAGCAAATAGAAATTTTAAATGATTTAAAAGCAATCAAGAAAGAACAGGCGATGTTGTGCGTAGCCAAGAACAATTTTGCTGCTATGACTAAGATGGATTCTAACATCCTAGTGACAGAAAAGGTCATTGAGAAATCAGAAGAAAATGAATCAGCAAAATGGTTAGTTGTTGTTGATTGGAAGTTGCACATTGAACAACAATGTGCAAATGACTTAAAGAGTCTTGCTAAGAACAACAAATCCTACATGCTTGATCTTCGTAGCACTTGCATATCTCTAGGGGTTAATCTTTGGGATGAGGCTGAATCAAATCTGTTGGAACTAGACACCATTAAACAGGCCTTTAAAGAATTGTTGACTGAAGAATTGAAAGTAAAAGAAGATGCTAAAGGAAATGCTATAGAGCGGCTCAACAATGTATCTGCTTATCTATCCAGTTTCGAAAAGGACCTCATTGAGATGGAAAGAAAACTTGTAGAGGCTAGCAATGTAGCACAAAAATGGAAGCCAAG
The DNA here is from genome assembly GCA_027924645.1 of Cunninghamia lanceolata. NCBI lineage: Eukaryota > Viridiplantae > Streptophyta > Pinopsida > Cupressales > Cupressaceae > Cunninghamia > Cunninghamia lanceolata. Next base: position 5,121,302 of record BSBN01000394.1, read on the forward strand.
GCTGGCAATTACAGCCATTCCCAACACTAAGAATGTCCTTTCAATAATGGGGAGATTCAGAGCTCTGCAAGCAAAGTTGAATGCTTCACAGAAGGCCTTAGATGGGGCAGATAAAAGGACTCCAGATGGACTGGACGAATCTGATGCTCCTGAGGAAGAATACAACGGAACAGTTTCCTGATTGCTCTTTGAATTTTAATTTGTTATTGGAACTCTTATGTTTCTCGATTAATATTTCCAATTAACTTTATTTTATTATGTATTGTTGGTTGCATAACTGTTGTACGGGAAAGTTGGTTTTACTCTTTTCACTGTATATTGTAGGTGGAAAGAAGTAAAGGGGATCTTTCTCTTTGGTGAAATTTTTACTTTTTCAAAACTAGATCGCAGATACTCTATTTTAAAAGTAAGGGGGATATTTTGGAACAGTGTATGTGGTGGATTGAATTCATAAATATCAGAAGAGGATTGACAATGAGTTGATTGTCCTTTGATGTTTGTTATTTATTCTTCGTATGTTGGATACATAACTTGTGGAATCTTGATATCTGCATGGTGTTGTTAGAAATATTGATAACCTGCTTCGATATTTAAATTTATCATCGTTTGAGTGTCTCTCTTCGTATGTTGGAATTTGATGCAAAAGTGGTGTTGATATCATTGTGGAAGTGATAGTTGGTTTTCCTTTCATTCTTATGTCTGGAAGAAAATCATTTTATTTAATGAGATTTCCTACGTGCAATACAATTTGTGTTGTGGTTTAGTTAGATTTTATCTTTATATGCAATTACCTTTCCCGCTTTCTGGTTAAAAGTGTAACAAGAAAATTTCAAATTATCATAAGAAGGGAGATGTACCTTCTAAAACCTTCAGAGGACAATTTACAAGAGCAAATTGTCCAACTGTTAGTAAAGTTGTTACTGCCAACAGGACGAGTCAAAACAATACAAGCAGTGACAAATCTGTTTGCTAACAGCCTTGATTAGATTTTTTATGCACAGATCGGGATGGACACCAAATCTCAACCCTGGCCATGTAGATGATCCAACTCCATTGCCACTTTGTCAACTTAGAGCTGTATTGGTATATACAAATTGACCATCCATGGAAGTTTCATCTATTCAAACAAAGCTAATATTGCATTGACAACTGCCATATAATATTGTATTTTGGCTTTTCTATGGAGAATACAAGATCTTAATTCTAATCAAAATTCGCACTTTGTCAAAATCATCATTCCACCAATGTCTGTTCCCAAGCAAAGCAGACTTCAGTGACATAAAAGTATCTATAAACTAGCATTGGCCTATACCCATGCAGCCCAATCTTTGTTGCAAGACCAAAGTATATGCTTGGCAGAGTTGTAACTGCCACACAAGGTGCAACTAGCAACGAAAAATTTGAAGCAATAAACATCTATAAAGGTGGATCATTGTGAACTAAGGACCAGGCAATGCAAGGCTTTATAGTCTTCACAGGACCTTCCAAGTCACACTCGGTCTATAAAGCTAATTAGAAAACCTAGTCATTAACGACTGAAATGTGTTGAGTTTGTTGCTGACTGTAGGGATGTGTCTTAACCACTGCTATGCCTGTTATTTATTGCATCATGCATAATAGCTAATTCATTGGTGATGCTCACCTATCTTTTCTTTCTTTTTGTAAATATTTTAATTTGATCTTGGAACTCTCAACTTCCACATACAAGTCACTTATGTAATTGAAATAATCTAATAATAAACCAAGAGCCTAAGGCATGTCAAACTGCTGCATATCTTCCCTTGATCCATGAATTATAGTTTGAACCAATAAATGCTATATTTGCATGCTAGCAGCTACCTCAAAATAACATATGGCATTCCATATATTTCTGGTATTCTGTGTGTTAGTCAAAATCAAGTCTCTTACCTAAGTGACACCTTTACAACCGTTACATAATCAAGTCTCTTACCTAAGTGACATCTATACAACCATACACATAACTTGTTGAGCATAGGGCATTCATTCCAAACCCAACCAAGGGGTTCACATTGCATTAACTTAGTTGACATAAAACTTCCCCACTTTAAAGAAGATTCATGTGTATTTTTTTAGTTAGAAAGGCAACTCTGCATATGGAACCCATTTCTACCCAAAGAAGTGGCACAAATGGGTGTTAGATCTATTTTCCACAAGATGAAAAAATAGGTATTCAAATATTCAAATATTAAAAGTATAGAAGACACTAAGGAACCTTTCTTTCAAAATCTCATGATACAAATTGGAGAAAGATGAAATACATACAAAATTGCAGGAGGATATGGCAAGAGAATCTACTTCATCACAAGATAATGATTATTTTGTTGCTTCAATGGAAATATTTTGTAGTAGGATCTAGTTCCTCATTGCAGCATGATGTTGTTTCTTCTGCTTCTTTCACTACATCTCTCCATTACCATGCTCTGGCTCTCACTACTGAGCAGTTTTCTCTTGGTATTGGTGAATTCGAGAAGCACAAGAAAGGCATAAGTTGGTGAATTCGAGAAGCACAAGAAAGGCATAAGTTCCAAACTACTTAATGGATGGGTTATACTTTCAAACATGGACAATGTATTGTCACTGCCATTGAGCTTGAGATGACACCACAGAGAGCAGACCTTGGCTATCCTGGGACTATATCAACAGATGATGATTACCATGACTTTTCTACCATTAACAAGCAGGAAGCAAATCCTGAACCATTACTTAATTCAACTCAGCAATGGAACAAGATTCTCAACCATCAACAAATTCTTCTCATAGCAAAAGGAATCAAAACATGCAGCATCCACAACCAAGCCATCTCAACATCCTCATTGGAGACATGGAGCACTCATGTTGATCCAAATTTGAGAAGATATCCATGGACAACACTCTAAAGTCTAAACTGTTAGAATCTAGATGTGTTATATGCATAAGCAATATTAAACAGTAAATCAGAAATGATAAATAATGATCAAAGAAAAGGGGCATAGGAAAGATAACAAAACTAGAACACAAAACTACATTAAGTTATGCATTTTGTACATGGCATACTCTCAACGGATATGTACAATTGTTTACCTTCCACTACCATGTCCATGTCGGGATATCTAATGATAACTACCACTCTAGATATGTATACATAATGTTACAAACCCATGAAGGCTAAAGAACTATGTTACCAGATTTACAAGTACTCGGGGCCATACCTAGCCCAAACGTATCTAGGTATGGATAAAGGCAAAAGTAGGTACTAGGCATGCACAAGACACGTCATAACTAATCCAAGTACAACTGAGACATACCCAGGAGGTACCTGAAGCACCTAGGTTGCACCCTAGGCATACCCAACACATACACAGGGAAAACTACAACACCCCCTCCCACCCAATGATTTGATTTTTTTAATAAACATCATTTAAAAAAAAATCCCAATGTGCCCAAGACATTCCTACAAAGCAAGGGTCATGTCAAGGACATTTCCCCTAGAGGAGGTGACTAGGGGACTCCCTTCCTTTCCTGATACTCCCTGTCATCCCTGAGATGGCCAAGGGACTCATGGGCATCCCTTGACCGTCCCGAAGACAACAAGGAATCCCCTCACCCCAACAATTCATTGAAACATTTATTTTTAAATTCTAATTTGTAAACCTTAAACCTATCATGCAAGGGAGCCCACCATTATCACACACCCCCAAAAAACTATAAATATTATAAGCCACCCTCAATTGAAAGTTGAAACCACCATCAACAATTTGGCATTTGCATTGAGCAAGAGGAAGAGGAAGAGGAAGAGGAAGAGCCAGAGTCTCCATCCACTTCAATTGCCATTCATCAGAGTAAATTCAAAATTGAAATTTTGTAATGTCCTCTTTTTGACCGCCAACAATATGCGGTTACAGCCTACATGAAGTGGGTGTTGACTGGGCCCATTGTTAGCAATTGAAGTAGTTAATTCTGGCAGTTAAAATGTAGCTCAGTCAACTAGTGTTAAAAGTATCCTTAAATAAGGGGTCAGTGCAGTTATACCCATCTTTTGGTTGTATGCTCTTTTAGTTACATGCGGATAAATTATGAGTTATGCAATCAATTATATCCCTGAAATCTTGGGAGTGATCAATCAGTCAACTAACAATAAATGTGGGATTAATCTCCAAATTGGTGGATCTTCCAAGTTGAGGGTATTACAGGTAGCGCTAGGAATAATAGAGAAACACCTTTTATGAAATCAAAACCTTCTTTTTGTGAGCAACACAACTACAGGAATTTTAGTGCCTGGGATGAATATCCACAGGTACAGTCAACTGTCTGGGGACGAAATCCTCCAGCAACCATCATCATTCAGTCATACAGCAGTAGTAGTAAAAACAGTACATGGGAGGGAAGTTACAGGTGTTGATTACAACATATTAGGGAGAATAAAACCTACGCCAGTAGCCATCATCATCAGGAGGATAGCAAGATTGAAACTGGGTGCATAGGCTTCAATCAGCATTCCAATTCATCCCAGGATTCATTTTGTATGATAGGATGTCCGGTGAGTTATGTTGAATGATTCTTTTATTTCTATGAACTGTAATAAGTTGTCAAAGTAATAAATAAATCTTTTAATATTAGATTTTTTTTGCATTATCTTCTGTATTTGTTAGATAGAACATTTCAGTGGTATCAGAGTTGTGATTCTGCCAACCTGTGGAAAGCAAAACCAAATAAAAAAAATATAAAAAAACAAACAAAGTAGAAAAGCCAAAACTTCCAGTCTACCATATCGCATGTTAGTGACAGGGTTATTACAGCATCTAGTCAGTGACAAGGAAACAGGGTATCAACTGAAAGAAAAGAGGAAGTAAGAAATGTCACACAAGGAGAAGCGGGAATTTTTCGATTTAATGAAGTTCTTAAGGGATGGGCAACAATAGCTCAGATTATGTAGGGTAAGGAAACCAATCGTGCCGCTACATGTCCTGGTAGTGATAAACAAAAAGCATCTTCATCTCCAGCCATGAATCAGAACATTCTAGCAAAGTTAGCTATAGGTATAGGTCTACCCAAGGGCAAAAAAAAAAGCAGGGGCACTGGATGAAGATATGGACAGACAGCAGCAAGAGGATTTGGATGCGCTACATGCAAAATATGGAGTAAAGAGTGCAGAATTTCAGGCAGATATTACCTTTATGAATTTTTGTATACTAAAGAAAAAAACCAAAAATAAAAATGCAAGTAAAAACTTTCCAAACAGGCCTCACAAAGACCTACAAAGCAAGTTGGGAAAGCTCGCTGTTCCCTCTTTCGATGGGTCCAACAAAACCTCAGCTAGAGTGTGGATCCAAAAGCTGAAAACATATTTTTCATTGAGCCCAATGTATGAAAAAGAAGCAATCAAATTTGCAGTCCTTCACCTAGAGGGAGTTTGGCACGAATGGTGGTATCATGGCTTGGTAACTCAAAGACAAAAATATCACCACCTATGAGAAATCTTGCTAGAGATTGACAGATAGATTCGAAAGGCAATACCTTGAGGAGCATCTCTGGGAGCTCACACAGTTACACCACCAGGGATGAGTGGATGATTATGTGGTTGAATTTCAAAGGATAGCAATAATGGTACCTAATGTATCAAAGAGGCACCTAGTGTTCCTTTTCATGGAAGGGTTGAAAGAACCCCTTCGAGGCCTAGTTAAGGCTCTTGAAACTAACTCGTTGCAAGCTGCCATAAAAAGGTCCCTGACCTTGGAGACCTCTACACCTAGTAGACCTTTCCAAGGGTCAACCTTTAGAGGAGCATTACAGCAGCAACAACAATCGAGGCAAAAACGAACTCAGTATAAACCTTTCCCACAAAAACTGGGGCTTGCACCTTCTCAACCTAATGAATTCCAAGGGACAGAGCACACTTTTAAAAATCAGCAAACAAGAGATGTGACCCACAACGAATTGTGGAGGAAACAACTACACTTCAACTGTAAAGAACCTTGGAATCTGATACATAGATGCTTGGATGAAGGACAAGTTCATTGATTAAGGTGTATTCAAATGACGAAGGAGAGCCCGAATCATGTACAAAGGCACAGTGTGGAAGAGGATGAGGTCTCACCAACAGGTACAGTAACTAAAGGTATACAGTCACCTGAAGAGAGAATGCAACCAGCTACTATTGCTTCTTTGTCAAGAGCACCAAGGTACCATTCTTTCCAAGTTAAGGCAAGGATTGGAGGGCAGCACATAATGGGACTCATTGATGGAAGAGCAACCTATAACTTCATTGATCACGGTGTGATAGCGCATTTCAGATTGAAAGTTGAAGAGTTTGCAGGGTTCGAAGTTGCAATAGCAAATGGTTACTCGTTGGCTTGCAAGTAGGTGATCCGACAGTTACAAGTAGTGTTGGATGGGCATACTATAACCCATGACTTTTATGTCATTCCGCTTGGGGGACCTCACATGGTTCTGGGTGTCCAATGGTTACATTCGTTCGGAGAGTTCACACAAAACTACCAAACAATGACACTCAGCTTTGTGGAGCAAGGCCAAAAGGTCATAAGAGGGTTATGGATGCTCCAATACAACAAGTATCAACTCATCGAATAGAGAGGCTTTTGAGACAGGACCAAGTTAGTTGGATGGCAACTATCTCCACCATTAAAGGGTTACCTCTAGGTACCATGGACTCAATGGTGGATGAATATCCTCCAAATATCCGAATTTTGTTGCATAAATATGCTTCCATGTTTTGAGGATATGCCTCTAGGACTTCCACCAGATAGAGGTTTCCAACTGTTAGCACATTTTCAAACTTGCCATTTTCCGTGTCAATGTTTATGTTTCCTTCCTTAGTCTTTTATTGTTCGTCCCTTTTTAAAGAGTTTGTAGCCCTTCCTAAGAAATTTTCCTTTGCAATCGGTGATTTCGAACTTTTCAAAACTTCTATAGGCAAGTTCGAAGCTTCCAAAACTTACCGATTAGCCGACGCATCCCCTAGTTATGAGCTAAGCCTTCTTCGTCGGTCTTTTGTTTCGTTCCCAAAGTTAAGTCATTCCCGATCGGTAAATCACAAGTTCTCCAAACTTCCTAACCTTCGACTCATTCAGCCTTGTGGTTCATATATTTTGAAAATCACCAAGTCCTCGCTTCAACGTCCAATCCACATATCTAAAGCAAATCCTCCATTTATTGCTATGTACCGAGAAAGGGACACCTATCTCTTCGTTTTAAATGCGAATTATTTCAAAAAGCTCAATCGCACATTTTTCATTGGAGATTTAAAGCAGCTTACTTATGAAGTGTACTACTGCACGCGTTGTCATATTCAATGCAATTTATTAAAGTACTATAAAGGCCACCACCCTTGCAAACATTTCATTCCATATTGATGTTGGTGTGCTACTTCCAAGAGTTCTGGCACAGTGTCTTCTATCAGAATTATGCATGGGACCTTCTAACCAAGTCAGCGGACTATAATTCTTTCTCACCTGCTTTCTTCTATTGTGAATTTGAAGTTTCTTAGTCACTACAGCGAAAAGAGCATTCAGTTTTCATGAGTTTGAATTACTCGTTTTCCCCAAATGTTCTGGGAGTCTGCTTGGTGCCCTTCATAATCACAAAAGCGTACATTTATTGCTTACTTAAACTGGTGAGGATGAAATACAAATATCAGGGTTTTCTGATAGCTTCTATTATTGAAAATGGCTTGGCTAAGGTAAGAGACACTGAGTTGGGGCGCATTGATTTGAAAGACTTTTGGAATAGAATGGAGCGAAACCCCAGGTCGCCATTGGCCGAGAAAACCTTGACAAGTGGGTTAGCTCACACCGGGGATTTTCCGCTAGTTGTGTCTTGCCTATACCTGTTCCTCACCTATGTGAAGAACTACCACCCAGAGTCTCAAGAAATAAGAGCCTATGATGGCTCTGTGGTAACAAAAATTGATGCGGAAACCATCTCACGTGCTTTAACATTGCCTGAAAGAGAAGAATTTGTGGAAATGTCTGTTGATATGGGCTGGAACTATTTTCTAAATATGAAAGATTGGTGTTTAACCTCCATTGCGAAGAACTGTCTTTAAATTGAGAAAAAGAGGAAAACTCGAGTACCCTCTAATTTGAAAAGAGCACATTTTAAGGAGATATCAGATATGATCACATTGCTACATCGTGTGGTTGGTACTGAAGATTCTAATTCTTTCGAAAAATGGATGTGTCAGTTCATTCTGGGTGTGTGTACCGAGTCCTAGTATGTCAATTGGGCCAAATTGATAAGTGACCATTTGAATGGCCAACTGGCAAATTTACACCAAAAGAATTCTTTTTATGTGTTCATATTTGTTTTATGTGCTGGCCAATAAAGAGGTTGTTTGGGCAAGGTTGAGAACTCATGGTTCTTTAACACCAGACACACCTGTGTACGAATATTTTCCACAATGCCAAAAAGATGTAGGTGCTAAAGATTACCATCATGTGAATGATGCTTTCCTAATGTTTAATGTGAGAAGAATTGAAGGCAACCTAGAGATAAGAATATCTCCTGAAGCTGTGAAATTGGTTGAGATATGGAAGCTTTTACATCCAATTCGACAGATTTACTTATCTCAAGATTGGTGGGTTTGAACACACCCCGTTGAAATTGCCTAGGTATGCCTGTGACTTTTTCATTTTTTTAGAAGTTTGTCGCCATATGGCATGTGTGAACAATAAACACCACAGTATGAAGAAAAAGGGTTATACCTTCCCTATGTCTCTTGTCATTTTTCACATGCAGAACAAATGATAACGCCAAAAATGTAGAGCGGATTCTTGCTGAATACAATTTTCGTCCTCTTTCTTTGACAGCAAGAATTTTGTTAGGAAATCTATATGAGCACCAACCTCATCTTGAAGATTACTGGGAGGATTGTGCTAATGAGAGGGAGGTACAAAGAAGAGACTGGATGAGACTGACTCTGGATCAAATTCGTGCCTTCAATTTGCCATTGCAGATTCCTAATGGAATTGATGATAATTCAAATATTATTGATGAAGAGTTTCATGGTGTTGCTTCTAAGCCTTTGCCACGGATACAATGGTCGGAGAACGAGGTTAATAACATTAAGGTCTGATCTTCTTTTGTCTTAGATAAGACTGAGAGGTGGCTCCAAGGAAAATTCCATGAATGCACCATGTCTTCTTCCTCACAGAAGGAACCTGCAAGAAAGAAGGGGTCTTCCCATGCCACTGGAAATCAAAGGCCTTCGACTAGTGTGGAGATAACCTGACCCAGGGTTGTTTCACAGCAAGGTGCAAATGGGGAAGATCCTGATGAGTAGAAAATTGAAGAGTGTATGTGAAGCAGATGGTGAACCAACATCCAGAGGGTCGGGAGCAGAAAAGAAGCTTGATGCTCTGCAGCAACTCCAAGCAAATCATATGACCCCTCCTGTGTCTCCCATGCTAGGTAATGACTCCTCAATTTTCCAACAGCTTGGTGAGGATAGTGCATTTCACACTTTGTTTGAAATTCCAACTTCTCTTGTTTTGAATGAGATTCCTGTACATAATACTCAGAGCCAGCCAGACTACCATTTTAGACACTAGCAATAATAATGCAGTGTTACCATCTCCTTGGCTCAAGAAGGTAGTGGAAAAGAAAAGAAGGTATACTCCCATGACCGATATGAATGTAGATACTGTATCTAAAATGCTACAAACCACACCTCAGCCTACGAAGGCTAAAAGGATTTTGAGGGTGGTCATGGATTCTTCTTTGGGACATCAAATTCTAGAAATTGCTGACCCCATTTGTGACAAGGATGAACATGATGTTATAGAGGCAGATTTCAACATGAGTAAAATTGATATGGGTCCTTCCACTATAGAGGGAGATATTTATCATGCTAAATTTTTTGTGGGGATATTAGCTAAAAGAGTTAAAGCAAAGAAGCAAGAGAACGTAAGATTACAGACTCAGGTGAATGCTTTAACTTCTTTTATTCAATCTATTGTAAATGCTACTTCCCATCCCTATGATATCGCTCTAGGTGTTCAAATTGATGGAGTGGACCCAGGAATATTACAGCAAATCAAAAAGTATCAAACTTTGGCTAAAGCTACAGAACAATGGATTGAAAAAGTTACTATTGATAGTTTGTTGTACATTGAAGAGGCAATGAAGTTGTATGCTCTCATTTCCAGTAAAAGAAAAGAGTTGATTGTAGAACTGCAGACTTTTAAAAAGGATGAGAGCGCTTTACTCATGGTGTCCAAAGAAGTACAGGAGATAATAAAAATTGATAATAATATTCTAGTGGCCGAGAAAGTTTTAAATGATCATAAAGAAAATGATTTTGTCTCTTGTTTGGATGCAATTGACTGGAAATTGTCTGGGTTTGGGCAGTTTATTGATGAAATAAGGAGAATTCTGAATGAATACCACACTGACCTGATAGATATTCAGAAAAACTGTGCAATTCTAAAGACGAAGATTCTTGATGAAAGTGGACGTGAAAGAAGTAAAGCAATACTTCAAGAAGACACTCAATGAAGAGATAGTTGGCATTGATACTGTAAACGGTGCTTCATTAGGAAAACTCGGTCACATAGCAATTTATCTCAAAACCTTCAGAAATGAAATCGATGACATCAATAAAAGACTGGCGGCTGCAGAGAGAACTATGAGTATGTGGAGGCATCGAGTACACATCACTCTAAGTCCAAGTGGCAAAATCCTAACTCCCATCATTTCTAGATTCAGGAGTTACAAAGCAAAGCTGAGGTCACAGGTGGGTTCGACAGAGGTCGGAGAACAAGAAAAAGGAGGCAAAGCGGCTCAGGAAGATGATTGAGATGTTGGCACGTGATGGCTTTCTTGTTTTATGTTATTTTTGCATGCTCTGAAAACTTGTTGTTTCAAAAGACTTTATTAGTATTTATGTTTTAATCAACTATCTTCAAGAAGCCGTTATATTGTTTAAAGATTGTTATTTTAAGACAAGGCTATATATATGGAGCCTGTTGATGCTAGTAGGATCTTTTGGCAAACTTTGTGGTGTTAATTGGTCATTTTTTGTTCTATTTCGCTTTCAATTATTTCAATATAAATGAAATTTGGGAAGTTGCAGACAAATATTGTAGACTGTTATAGTAGATGGATATTACATTCTTCTTATGTTGAATGTTATCAGCTTTTCTGAATTACAATTTTATATTGGAAGAATTGGGATCTTTATCTAAGCTCATTGTTGTGGATTATTTCTCTTTTGATGAATAATTGCAATGGTGATTATACTATGCAAAATATTAGATTGTGAATGTTGCTACATGAAGTCTTTGTGCTTCTCTATTCTTTAATTATTCTTTGAGATTGAATGCCTTTATTGCTTTCTGGTTAAAAGCACCACCTTTTCTGCTTTCTGGTTAAAAGCACACCCAGTTTTCATTCATTTTAAATCTTTCGAAGGTAGTTGCTCCTTGTAAAAAATGCAGAGAGTCATTGCAAATGCAATTGCAATCGAACTCAACTGCTGGTTCATTTGTCATTACGTGTGTGTGAGAAAATTGAGTTTAGTGACAAATCTGTAAACTAACACCAACATACTATTGAGTTGGAACCAGAGACAAGACCTATTATTGTGACACCTTATCGTCATTCTCATGCCTTCAAGGATGAGATTGAGAGGACTGTTGAGGAGCTGCTGAAATTGGGACACACTAGACCCAGTACGAGTTCATTTGCATCCCCAATGGTATTGGTGAAAAAGAAAGATGGAACATTGAGGATGTCTATAGATTACAAGGATCTGAATTAAAAAAAACATCAAGAATAAATACCCCATACCTCGTATTATACAAAAATTGATTTCTGGTCTAGGTATCATCAAATAAGAGTTAAACCCAAAGACCCATTCAAGACTACTTTTTGGCGTCATTGTAGGCACTTCGAGTTTGTGGTGATGCCTTTTGGACTCACCAATGCACCAGCCACTTTCTAGTCAACAATGAATGAAATTTTCAAGCCTTACTTGAAGAAATTTGTGCTGATATTCTTTGACGACATTTTGATTTACAGTAGGATATTGGAAAAACACATGAAACACCTGGGGATGGTGTTGACCATACAGCAGCAGCAGACCTCCTTCGCCAAGAAAAGAAAGTGTGAGTTTGGAATGCAGAAAATTCTATATTTAATTCACATAATCAGCAAGGCATGTGTAGAAATGGATCCAACCAAGGTGCAATCCATCCAAGAATGGCCTAGTCCAAGGACATCGACACAATTACGAGGTTTTTTGGGTCCTTGTAACTACTACAAGAGATTTATTAGAGGGTTCTCATAGCTAGCCTCGCCATTGATAGAATTAACCAAAAGGGGGGCTTTCCATTAGTCCATAGCAGCACAGGCATCATTTGACCATTTGAAGAAGGTAATGTGCATTAGGCCCATTCTTGCCATACCCAATTTTGCACTACCTTTTGTGGTAGAGTGCAACACTTCAGGAGAAGGTCTAGGTCTGTTCTTATGCAAAACGGACAACCCATATCGTTTGAAAGTTGAAAATTAACAGAGATAGAGCGTAATTTCTTTATAATATTGTAAGGAGATGTTGGCGGTTATGCATGCACTAGCTAAATTCAGACAATATTTAGTTTGTGGACACTTTGTAGTTCACACGGACCACAACAGCATGAGGTTTTTCTTATTGCAATGTGATCTCAATGATAGGCAACAAAAATGGGTGAGCAAATTACAAGCCTAGGATTTTGACATTGAGTATGCCAAAAGAAAGAACAATAGACTAGCAGTTACACTCTCCTAAAGGCCTGAATTATTGGCTATTTCATCAACAGAATTTGATTGGAAGGAAGAGTTGTTGGCTGAGTATGCCAAGGACCCACTAGCTATAGGGTTGATTGAAGGTACAATTGCTACCTCAAACAAGAATGAGAGATACCATGTGAAGAGCAATATTATTTTGTTTAAGGACAATTTTTGTAGTGCCAAGATCTAGGCTGAAACATAAAATTATTGCAGCATTTCATGATTCTCCACTTGTTGGTCACACTAGATTTTTATAACTTATAGACAAGTTCAGAATAGATATGCTTGGAAGGGTCTGAAAGAGGATGTATTGCAGTATGTATGGGAGTGTGGAGTGTGGAGTGTGACAAAGAATGAAACATGAACCACTTACCTTACAGGTCTACTTCAGCCCCTCCCCATTCCTTAGAAATGGGAATCCATATCAATGGATTTCATCACAGGTTTTCCTAGAGTAGGGAGAAAGAATTGCATCTTCGTAGTTGTTGATCGATTGACGAAGTTTGCCCGCTTCTTCTCCATTCCCAATGAATTCAAAGCTCCATAGGTAGCAGACCTTTTCTTCAAGGATGTTTTTTGATTGCATGGGTTACCCCACACGTCAATGATAGAGATGCATGCTTGATGAGTGCCTTTTCGCAAGAGTTATTAAAGTTGGCAAGAACAGAATTGACACCCATTACCAGTTATCACCCCCAAACAGATGGGCAAACAAAATATTGAATAAATGGGTTGAAGGGTACTTGAGGAGTTTTGTGACCGATCGTAAGTCAACTTGGGTGCATTGGATATACCTTGGAGAATATTGTTACAATACTACCTATCACATGTCCATTGGGATGTCCCCTTTCAAGGCATTGTATGGTCATGATGCACCAACTTTTGCAGAGTTGATAATTCCAGAGACACCAGTTCCTGCAGTACGAGACTTTGTTCAACAAAGTAGGTAGGTTTTGACAAGTTTATACAATCAGCTCCAGCATGCACAAAATCCCATTTCTACAAAGTAGGTAGGTTTTGATAGGCATTGCACCAAGAGATCTTTTGAAGTGGGAGACATGGTTTTCCTCCAACAACAACCCTACAAGCAGTCTGCTTTAAAAAAGAAGTGGGCTTGAAAAGATAAAATCCCATTTCTACGGACCCTTACAGAATTGTACAACGTGTGGGTAAGGTGGCTTACAAGTTGGAGTTAACCCCTTACAGTTGAATTCACAATGTCTTTCGTGTGTCCTACTTGAAGGAAGCAATGGGGCAACAGGTCACACCTTCAACTAAGCTTCCACCATTAGATGATGAGGGAAAGTTGCTTCTAGTGCCAGAACAGATACTTGGTACTAGAGAGAAACAGCTGTGAAACCGTGTTTGGACTGAAGTTCTGGTACATTGGAAAGGTTTACCATGAGAAGATGCCACTTGGGAGTCTACTATTGTAATGTCCCCTTTTTGGCTGCCAACACTAACCAGTTATAGTCAACATAGAGTGGTTGCTGACCGAGTCCATTGTCAGCAGTTGAAGTAGTTAAGTTCGGCAGTTAGAATGTAGCTCAGTCAACTAGTGTTAAAAGTATCCTTAAATAAGGAGGGCACTGCAATTATACTCATCTTTTGGCTGTGTGCTCTTTTAGATACATGCAAATAGATTAGGAGTTATGCAGAAAATTATCTCCCTGAAAACTTGGGAGTGATTGATCAGTTAACTAACAATAAATGTGGTTTTAATTCCCAGAATTGGTCGATCTTCCATGCTGAGGGTATTATAGCTAGCACTAGGAATAATAAAGAATCACCTTTTATTGAATCAAAACCTTCTTTTTATGAGCAACAACTACAGGAATTTGAGTGCCTGGGACAAAAATACATAGGTACAGTTAGCGGGATTGAAGCTAGGCGCATAGGTTTCAATTAGCATTCCACTTCATCCCAGTATCTATTTTGTATGCTAGGATGTCCAGTGAGTTATGTTGAATGATTCTTTTGTTTCTATGAACTATCATAAGTTGTCCAAGTAATAAATAAATCTTCTATTATTAGATTTTTTTTGGCATTATCTTCTATAAGTTTTAGATATAAAATTTCAAATTCACACTCAAATCTTTCAAGTTTGAGTGTTTTTTTTTGTTTAGGATTGCAATATTCAAATAAACAAAATTTAAATGTTAATGAATGAATCATGTAGCTAGTTTTTTTTCATATTTCAATGTTTTAGAATGTTGCTCTTTTGTTTAAGGTTTCAAATTTATAGATGTTGTTCTTAGTGTTTATAAATGTTGTTCATAGGGTTTTAGAATGTTGTTTTTAGGGTTTTAAATTTTTTCCAAAATTTATTTGCATAATGATAAACTAGATAGCTGGTTTAATTTTTGTGTATCCTTTGCTTCTGTGCCTCATGCAATCTGAAGTAAGAAAAACAGAAGTAAATTTCTCTTTTAGTTTTAACTATTTAAATTTTTTTATTTTTAAATGTTTTATCATAATGATAATTTGATAAACTAGATAGCTGATTTAACTTGAGTATCCTCTCCCTTTGCGCCTTGTTCAATCTGAAGTAAGAAAAACAGAAGTAAAATCCCCTTTTGGCTTTAACTATTTAAATTTTTATTTTAAAATGTTTTAGCATAATGATAATTTGATAAATTAGATAGCTGATTTAACTTTTGTGTAACATATGTTTTTGCACCTCGTGCAATCTGAATTGAGAAAAGCAAGGGTGAAATCCTTGTTTGAAGAACTAATTGATTTTTTAGTTTTATTGTTGGACTAATCAATTGTCAAAAAACAAAGTTGAAGGAACAAGGACTGAATCAAAACATAGATGAGAGGGGAACCTAGTTCAATTGGGAGCGTTATCAATTTCAGTTGCCCTTCCTATTTGTTGGAAGAACTTGCCAGGAGTCCATTCGATAAGGAGTTGGGCTTTGTGGTAGTTTGTCACTGACAAAGGGCAAATATATAGATATTGTTTAGTGGCAATGATGAGCATGACACTGTAATGTCCCCTTCTAGTAAGTCAAATTTTTCACAACCTTGCACAATTCAACTTAGTAAAAGAGAACATTAGTATTCAATTCTTCTTTTCATTTCATAACTAGGATTAATGATTAAGTATCAAACTCATATTTTCCACATTTGTACTTAAGGCTTGTAACCTTATAATCACAATCACATACATTTCATATTTATACTTATAGTCATGATTCGTATCAAGTTCATACATTCCATATCCATATTCTTTCTCTCATCATTCTCGTGATTCATCTCAAGGAAGTTCTTGAGTATCCCTATCATTAATCAACCCTATTTCCCGTATGAGCATGGTTTGTTAAGGCGCTTGATATATCCATCCCATACGGAGGCCCAAAGGTTTCACACAACACGCAGTGTTCCTCACCATTTGGCTCAAGAAGCTTCATGCTACACACGGCATTCCTCACTTACTTGAGAGTCACCATCCGTAGGGCACATTAATTATGAGTTCATATTACCTTAGGCCCAAGAGCTTCACACTACACACGGTGTTCCTCGCTTCTTGGCTCAAGGGACTTCACACAACATGCAGTGTCCAATTTTTGCCCTTAACTTAACCCCATACACATAGGTTAATAGAAGTGATTAAGGATGAGGCTTGAACATCCTTTTGATTACATCACAAGTTCGTGAGCAACAATTCATATTCATCATTTTGAGATCTTTATATCTCTATCCTTGTTCCTTCATGGAACCTCATTTCATCATTTATTCATAGCCTTATACTAGGCACCATTGCTAATTCAATTCATACATCATTGTCATATAGCTTTCTATCATTTATATTTAATTTCAATCATAAGACAATTAACTAATGACTTGTTTTCATTTCTAATCATGATTCATTTGGTCATACCACAATTAGATTTGTTCTAGTATTATACTTCTTATTAACAGCCATGTAATCATCATATATGCTTATGCATCGAATAAGAAAATCTGAGCATATCTTAGTCAGATAAATCAGATATAGGTTTGGCAGCATTCATATCATTTATCAAGCATTGAGTATGTAATTCTAAGTGTAATCATTATTCAAATATGTAAACCAAACACAAAATTGAGGCATAGTGCATACCAATACAAATTTAATTCAACGGTTCTATCATTTAAATCTGTTAGATCAGTAAGTAATATTATAAACTTGGAGGAATTGGGATATGGCATACCTTTGCTGATGCTTTTACCTTCAGATTTACATGCTCTTGCCTTTATATTAAAATATATGTTCTTACCTTAAGTCTGATCTAATTTGGCCTGCTGTAATGCTACATAATCTTTTTTCAGATTGGATGATTTTTCTTCTTTGGAAGTATTGCCTTATTTCCTTAAATACATGGCGCTGCCCTTAGTGAAGGGTGACACACCTTTTCACCAATGCATTACTTAACATTATTAATGCTACTAATCGTTTAATTTGCCTACAGCGATTCCTTAAAGGAATCTGCTTCCTTAATGGGATCATTATTTTGCCTACATCATTATTTATTATTTAATATATATATTATATATTATTTAATATTTACTTAATATAATGTAATAAATTTATATTTATGTTTATATATATATAATTGCTTCTTATAATAATAATTTTATATATTATTATAATAATATTTCTATTGATAATATTTATACTTGCATTTATATAATAAATATATTATATTTTGATTATATATAATATTATATATACACAATTATTTCTATCATTCAACTAGACTAAGCAACGTATTTGACGAGAGCAACTTCATCATCTTATCATGATGTTTAAATCTTTAATTTAAACAATGCCTTAATAGGGGGACATGACAGCCCTCCCCACTCAAAATTGCTTGTCCTCAAGCAATCACGAGTTCTTTCAATACCTTGCACTTAATGTCTACCTTCAATGTGTTGAGACGAAGTCATGGTCTCGTTCGAAATGGATAGAACAATTAAGTTTGATGAATATATCTTATTATAAGTTTCCACATTTCCTTTTAAGATCTTTCTCCCTATTTGTGGATTTCTAAAGAGCTGAGTTGTCTTTATTATGTCCTCTCAAAATTGTTGTTTTGGTTTTTAAGAGATTGACATCTCAATTGAATTCTTTAATGATGTTTTTGGATATCTTACTTAGATCAAATGCTCTTCCCTTTTTTACCTCAAGGTTGAATGGTGTTGAGTGATCTCCTCAGGATGTTAAATATAGAAGTGATTACACCAATTTGTAGGTTACATGCATTGCCATTTAGTTACATAATGAAGTAGACAAGCAAGTAGCTCAAGAACGCAAGCAACCAGCTCAAGCAAGTAGGCAAGTAGCTCAAGCATGCAAGCAAGTAGCTCAAGCAAGTAGGCAAGTAGCTCAAGAAGACAAGCAAGTAGCTCAAGTAGACAAGCAAGTAGCTCAAGCAAGTAAAACATACATGTAAGTCGTAAAGTATGCACTTAAATACATAAGTCACACGAATACACGTATACACATAAGCCACAAGGTAAACCTTTGAATACACATAAATCACAAAGTATACACAGGATGGCAGGATGGCAGGATGAGTGCTCTGATACCACTTGTAATGTCCCCTTCTAGTAAGTCAAATTTTTCACAACCTTGCACAATTCAACTTAGTAAAAGAGAACATTAGTATTCAATTCTTTTTTTCATTTCATAACTAGGATTAATGATTAAGTATCAAACTCATATATTTTCCACATTTGTACTTAAGGCTTGTAACCTTATAATCATAATCACATACATTTTATATTTATACTTATAGTGATGATTCATATCAAGTTCATACATTCCATATCCATATTCTTTCTCTCATCATTCTCATGATTCATCTCAAGGAAGTTCTTGAGTAGCCCTATCATTAATCAACCCTATTTCCCGTATGAGCATGGTTTGTTAAGGCACTTGATATATCCATCCCATACGGAGGCCCAAAGGTTTCACACTACACGCAGTGTTCCTCACCATTTGGCTCAAGAAGCTTCATGCTACACGCGGCATTCCTCACTTGAGAGCCACCATCCGTAGGGCACATTAATTATGAGCTCATATTACCTTAGGCCCAAGAGCTTCACACTACACACGGTGTTCCTCGCTTCTTGGCTCAAGGGACTTCACACAACATGCGGTGTTCTTCATCTGCTTGAGGGTCACCTAGGTCCAATTGTTGCCTTTAATTTAACCCCATACACATAGGTTAATAGAAGTGATTAAGGATGACGCTTGAACATCCTTTTGATTACATCACAAGTTCGTGAGCCAAAATTCATTATTCATCGTTTTGAGATCTTTATATCTCTATCCTTGTTCCCATGTCATTTCCCCATCATCAATAAGCCCGAAAAAATTAGTTAAATGCAAGATTTAACTAATCAGAATATTCCCTTGCTTCTTCGACCTAGCCCACGGGAATAAAATAGGCTAGCTAACTTTGATGGGTGATCACTCAAAAAAAGGGGACATTACAACTAAGCAGCAAGAAAGTTGGTTGAACCTGCATACAAACATATTTTTTGGACCTCTTGTTGTGTGCATGTCATGAACAATGCACTAAAAGACATGGGAAACATTAATTGTATCAAACAAGTTATACTTGATGTGAGAGGTGCAAATATTTGTTTGCAGTCACTACACATTGCATGCACTATTTTGAACCTTCTCCAAGAAGGAATTTCTCAAATCTATTGAGTAGATATGCCTCATACTTCATTCTCTTAGAAAGAAAGATAGAAAGAAATTATTTTAATATCCACAAATGACCAAAAGTAGGTCAATAGGACTAGAGGTTATAGCAGTTAACAATAGAAAGTTCTAGGAAGGGAAAACCTTTGAACCAAAACAATTAAAATATGCATAAGACAAACTAAAGCACTATGCCACTAAAAAATAGCAATACAAATAGCAATGAAGGGCAAACAAGAGCCCTAAAGCATGTGTTGATAAATGCTAGAAGTAAATCCCATTAAATATCCCCGTCTACATCTAAAATGGAGGAGTCATATGAGCCATCATCAGTCATTGTAAGAGATAATACTCGCCAATGCGTATCCATGGTCAAAAGGCCACACTAGGATACCCTAGGAGGAATCAAAGCACTTCCTCTAGAAATTCCCCTAACATCCAAGGCCAATGTAGCTCTCATTGTAGAAAAAAAGTTCATAATGTGAGGATGATTTAATTGCAAAAGCCCTTGCAACTAATGTTCATAACACGAGTAGAATCAATAGACCAAGACCAAGTCAGAGCAAGTGAAGAGAGTTAAGGAAGGGATGAAGAGCAACACTTTTTGAGTTGATATCAAATACATCATCTCCATCATATCTCCAAATTTCACAATGACCATAAATAGCGGGATGTAGACCTAGAGGAGCCAACACAAATTGATGAGGATGAGGTTGGACAAGTAGGGTTGGTCTCCATTTGGACAAGCTTCAACTAGATGGATCCATCAATTCTAGTGATGACAAGTTTGCCACGGCATTTGGGGAGGATGATTAGATTATGGAGGTATTGGCCCATGGCTCCATTGTACTTGAATGTAATCATGTTGTACATTTGAAATTTTCAATGCATTGTTTGTTCAATTGATTCATTGTGTCTATAGTTTAACTTTACATAGAAGAAAAATTGCAATTTCTTATACATGTTTTATAATTACTTTTTCAAGTACTATATTATATTTGTGTCATTGTCCCCAAATTTTGGTACATAGTCCCCCATCCCCAAAACCCAACCCTCCATTCCCCTATTTTGAAACTCCATGGAATTATGGTAGAAAGTGACTTGAATGTCACATGCAAACACAAAACACTCCTACCCTTGATTCTAAAACTCATTCTTTCTCAAAACTCAAGGATGTTTTTTTGAGTGTTGAAGCATTGCAAAGGCATGTTAGCTAAGTGCTATGGGGATCAAATAGCTTGTATCAAGGAGATTCATTATTCAAAGTCAATTTTTCTTAAGTTTTTCGTAACTTTTTTAAAATTTATTTCCAAGCTTCCTATGTTAAAAAAAATTATTGTTGTTTTAGGAATCGTTATTCATTTTTTTACATAGCATAGGGTTACATTATACTTTTTTTATTAAAATAAATTTAGATAGTTTACTAATGGTCATCTATTGTAATATATTAGATTGTTTCTATTCTGTTATTTAGATTAGCTTTAATATTTTAGAAACATCTATACTTTGTATATTTAGAAACATCTGTTTGTAAGTCTATTTAAGAGCATTGCTCTTTTGTAAATATATATCATTCTGATTTAATCTTTACATGGTATCAGAGCGAGTTCGATTTTTTTTAGAAATTTTTTTCTTTCAAAATTTTTCCTATGCTCTCATTCGTACGACATATGGACGGTCATACAGCTCCCCAACTCTCTGTTTTTTCTACAAATTCACCCTCTGATAATCGCATTTGTTTTCCAGATCGCGTTTTTCGTTGTTTGCAGCGTTTCTAGTCACGGTTTTTGTTTTCTTCAGAGGTCGTGGTCTTTTCTTTTTTGGCGGGATTTCGTGTTTTTTTGAAGGGTCGTGTTTGTCTCTGTCATAATCACGATTTGCTGTGAGGATCAGCGTCTTTTCTTGCTATGATAACCCTGGCGTCGGCATCTTCCTGTTAGGTGTGCATGTTTCTCCTGTGGTCGCCATTGATCACTGTCTGCATTCTTTTTCTCGCAGCTTTTGTTTGGTCGTAGCCTTTTGTCTTGTTGTGTAGACGCAGGAATTAAACCCTCTAAAAATCATGGATTCAATCTCTGAGCTTGCCGTTTAAGTTTGCTTAAACCCTTGGTCACGATTCCTGTTTATGCTTAATTGCAATTCCTATCTATGCCTTGGTCGCGGCTTCCCTTCCTTTATCGCGGTTTGCAATTTGTTTGGTCGCATTTTGACAAAGCTTCTGTGGTCGCGGTCTGTAAGAGTTCTTGTGGTCGTTTGACCAGCGAACAATACTCTTCAGTTTCCTAAAATGGCGTCTTTTTCTCAGGCGCGTATTTCATACCAGGCATGTGTCTTAAAAACTCCCGTCTTTGCTAAGGACGTCGGCATTCAAATCCTGCAGTCGCGATTTTCTATCGGCATTCACGATCTATACAAAGGCTTTTTTCTTGGTCGAGGGCTCTTTTATGGGCACTGTCTGAGTTTCCAGTGATCAAACCTTCTTTTTAGCAGCTTCTGTTTAAATCTTTGGTGGTTTGAAATCATTCACGACTTTGTTTTCAAGACCATAGTCTGAGCGGCTTGTATGCCCAACACTCATGGTTAGCAACCCGTGTTTTGGCTTACTATGTCTTTGATTGTGGTTTAGTCATTTGCTAAAAATCTGTTTAGCCGATTTGTGGGTATTTTGTTACCTCAGGATTTGTGCCTCGAAACCCGTGATAGGGTTCTATTCTCTGTCTGTGTCGTCAATCTGCCCTGGTTTTTGTGCCATTAGTTTGTACTCCATTTTTTCGTGCCTCGAAAAATGTGAAAGATGGCGCCCTGGTCCAACATCGTGTTGGAAGGCAGTCAGAAGTTCAACAGCCACAATTACAACACCTGGAAGCAGCGAATGATGATAATCTTCGAGTATTGGTACCTTGACCAGCTTGTTCTGGGCAAATCTACACGCCCTCCAGTGGCAGGTAAAGA
The DNA here is from genome assembly GCA_027924645.1 of Cunninghamia lanceolata. Lineage (NCBI taxonomy): Eukaryota > Viridiplantae > Streptophyta > Pinopsida > Cupressales > Cupressaceae > Cunninghamia > Cunninghamia lanceolata. The sequence continues at coordinate 5,143,740 of BSBN01000394.1, forward strand.
TTAGGATAAATTCGATGAGCAGAATCGGGAAGCGGTAATGCTTATCAAATTACCGGTCACCGATGACCAGCTACCTCAGGTTCCGTCAGGCAAATCACCGAAAGAAATCTAGGATTCGTTGAAGGACCTTCATGAAATGTCCGACAAGAGCCGAGCGTTCTTTTTGAAGAACATGTTTTCGACCATGATGGATGAACAGATGTCTCTGCAGGAGCATCTCACAAAAATCAAGGACATCTGTGATCAGTTGGAGGCGATTGGTCGGAAGATGGAGGAGGAAGATATGGTAGTCATCACTCTGAAAAGTGTACCAAAATCTTATGAGCACTTTATCAAAACACTCAACATTACTTCGACTAATGTTGACTTGAAGTTTCCAGAGCTGTGCAACAAACTTTTGCAGCAAGATCGTTGGAGACAGCAGTTCAGTAGCAGTGCAGGTTCATCCTCCGCGGAGCAGGCATTTACTGCCACATCCTTTCAGTAGAATAAGGGTAACAATCAGCCCGCTCAGCAATCAAGTCAGGGTCAATCCTAAGACCCTTTGAAGAAAAAGAACATTCAGTGCAATTACTGCCATAAGTATGGCCATATGAAGAAGGATTGCCAGAAACGCTTGGCTTCTGCACAGTCCAAGCAAGGAAAGTCCACACCATCAGCCCATGTTGCAGAGCACACTGAGCAGAAGGAGTCTGCTTTCTATGCCTTTATGGCCAAGACACCAGCAGATCCTGTCAAATCTTCTGCCTAGTATATTGATTCAAGTGCATCTCGGCATCATGGACCAGACTGTAGATCTTCTCACCAAGTCTTTGAGCCCGGATAAGTTTGTCAGATTTAGGGGGCACCTTGGTGTAGTTGATAGATTGACCATTAAGGGGGGGATTAAAATAAATTTAGATAGTTTATTAATGGTCATCTATTGTAATATATTAGATTGTTTCTATTCTATTATTTAGATTAGCTTTAATCTATTTTAGAAACATCTATACTTTGTATATTTAGAAACATTTGTTTGTAAGTCTATTTAAGAGCATTGCTCTTTTGTAAATAATATATCATTCTGATTTAATCTTTACATTTTTCAATTTTCCTAATTTTTATTTAGTTTAGAACATGTAAGTACAGATATAGTTTATAATGGTTGTTAGTTCTAGTTCAACGGTTCAAAGGATAGATAGGTCTGTCAAATTTGACCAAACATCACCTCTTTGGCAACATCTCACAATGATTTTGTAGCTTGGAGGAAGCGAGAGGTATCTTTGGCACTATAATCAATACCAAATCAAGTATAAGAACTCATACATGTGTGTAATTGCCAATCAATGAATTGAATGTTTTGATGGTTTGAACAAACATGGGTTGCCAAAGAAGTAAGTCCTTGCTTATGTAATGAAACAACTTGCACAATAGAAGAATATCATAGGAAATATGTTGCAAATACTTGATAATAATATGCCACTTCGAGGGGGCAACCTCCTAATCCACTTCGAGGGGGAATAGCTCCAATAGTCTTTAATAAGAACACAATACTCAATATGATGATAATAACTAACCTCTACCTCCTATATATACCATACTTATGCTATGGATGCCACCCAGGCCGACCTAACTACTTATATAAGACTATATTAATGATCATATAACTTAATTAAGAGTTAAGGTAGCCACACGCTAACTACTCATAATCATATACACACTATAGGATTAGGGGTGTAGCAGCTTATATCAAAGAGCAAGAAGCAAATAGTTCAACCAAGAGAGCAAGATCAAGATCCCATCCTTTCCCCAAAAGGATTGCACAAGCCATCTATAGGGCCATCCTCCACTTCTCTAATAGTGGCTGCCACATATCCTTTCATTGTGAGACCATCTTCCCAAGAAGATGTTAACCCCTTTATTTCCTACAAAAGAATGGCTTGGGATGCAGGGCCATTAGAAGGGCATTTCAAGTTGAGGCAAGGGACATTGTAGATGAGCACACTACATGTTGCATTATACAAATAGGCTTCCTTCCAAACTCATCAAATCACCATAGTGACAAGAAATGATGACGACAATTAGTCAAACATCCATGGGTTATATAGGTCTTGGTTATGAAAAGGTGTGCACCACCTTATCAACAAAGAAAAATAAATTTGTAGACATATCACTACATCTAGTCAAGGATTCCTAGGCCAAACAAGAGTATCCATTGTTTCTTGTGGATGGAAAGATTGCAAAAACAAACCCATGATTGATGTCATTGCAATGTGCCCTAAAGGGATAATGTTTTTTAAGGTAGATGGTTGTGAAGAATAAGTTAAAGATGCAAACTTCATTGCCAACATCCTCATAGAGTCAATTGCAATGGTGGGGTTTCAAAACATTGTCCAAGTCATAATGGACAACGCTAAAAATTGCAAGGTAGTGGGTTTATTGATGGAATCTGTAATGTCCCCTATTGGAACAATACTAAATTTACCCTAAAAATTCAAATACCACAAGTTTAGGGTTAGGGTTTAGAAATTATCATGTAATGTCCCCTTCTAGCTTTGCCTTAGATTAAACCCTACAATCACAATTATAATAAATTAGGGTTAGGGAGATGACTTACAAGTAGTTGTTTCTTCGTTATGCTCTTGAATATAAATCCTGCAATCATCATATAGAAAACACAAGTGCATATATATACATATAAACTAATGCCATTGTTAGGGTTAACTAAGCATATATTAAACTCAAAATACAACTTCAATAGTACTATTAATATTAAACACATTTGGAATATAGGGGTAGGGACATGATAGGCTTGACCCAGCTACCCATACTAAGCCCAAGAGCGGAACTTTGGCCCTCCTGGCTTTCGTGGCAGGACTTTGACATCCACCAAAGTGGCGTACTTAGTAGAGTGCTTGTCTTGCTTCCTTATCCATGCCTTATCCCTTACAGTTAATAACTCATCATGGTAGGAATGGTATGGAGATCATAGTGGGGTTCTCAGTTTATCCAATCTAAGCCCAAGAGCGGGACTTTGACCCTCTTGGCCTTGATGGCAGGGCTTTGACATCCATCCAAGGTGGCGTACTTAGATGGAAACCTTATACCCTCTTACCTACATCTCCTTCCTTTCCTCCATGATGAGGTTCAATATTATTTACATCTAAAATACATTAAAGATGATTATTCATGGATACATAATAAATACTAACATTGTCATCTATGCTGTATTAGCATTTCATATTCTATTTGTTCACATTTATACATTCTATATAAGTAATGCAACCTGAAAGAGATATCGATTCTTTGACTGCAACTATGTTATCAGATTTCATGATTATTAATATACCTGCTGCTTTCCTACTGATGTATGCCTTTTCCTGTTCGCTGATTTCCTCTGTTTATGACTGTATATTAGATCTTAGACTGCTAATGTATATTCTGCTTATTGCTGCAGACTTAGAACTTCAAACTGATGTATCCATTTCTTATTTTTCTGCCCCCAATCACAAGCTTTATTTATACCATCATATCCTTTGAGAGACATCATTCTTCACAATGGACATACCTTTACCAAGAGAGGCGTCCAATATAAACTAATATCCTCTTAACCTTGATCGCTGCTTTTGTAAATATGAGTCGCTAGTCATTAGGATGTCATCGCTGCATACTTAATAGTTGTTTGCTAATACTTATTTATCTTTGCCTGTCCACCGCCTTACATGGATTATAGCACTTATATTCTATGATTTACCTTATACCAATCACTACTAATGAAATCGCTTATTTAGTTTAATATATTCGCTGCACCATATATATCTTATATTTATAATAACATTAGTATTATATTATATTATTAAATATACATTTAATAATAATATTTATTTATATATATCAATAACCATATTTATATTAGCATTAATATTATATCATATCATTACATTAATAATATAACATTAATATTATATTATATTATATCATTAATACTATTATTCTACTTTATAATTATAATGTTATTTATAATAAGATTGCAATTATGTATAACTGTCCTTTTAATATTTATTGTATTTCAAAACTTCATAATTTGTATTACAATTATGGGGGCATGACAAATTTAAACAATGCCTAAATATCGGGACATCACAGAAGCAAGATACGGGCACATATTTTGGACACCATGTGTCATCCACTCACTCAATTTGATGCAAAAGCTTGGCAAGCAAATCAAAGGATTAAAGAAATCTACACTGAGGCTAAGGAGATTTGAATGTTTGTGACTAATCATCATATGTCACAAACCTATCTTTAGGTCCTTCTCCAAGTTGGAGATGTTGAAGCTTAGTAATAGTTTATGAATTTTCAATGTTTTATTTGATTTACTTTAAGTTTGTTATAAAATTTTAATCTACATTTGTTACTTTTAATATTCATAATTTTATTTTATTTGTTAGTACTTATATCATCTATTCTTTAATTTGTTTTTATATTTTTACACCATATTAGGTTGTTGAGACTCAATTTGCATCACACACAATTGTCTTGAGACAAATTTTGATGGTGCGAGAGCCATTGAGCACCATGGTCATCAACAACCTTTGGGGTGTATGGAGGTAGTCTAAAAAAGAGAGGACCCATAAGGTTAAAGCATTAGTCTTAGATGATGATTGGTGGACTCGTGTGGATTATCTATTGATTTTCACTAAGCCCATCATGAGTATGATTAGGTTTGTCAATACAAATCAGCTCCATTTGAGCGAAATATATGACAACATTGACTCCATTACCCAAAAAATAAGGGGCATAATAGCAGCTAAGGAAAGGGACCACTCAAAAACATTTTTCAAGTCAATGCATAAAATCATAGTTGAACAATGGAACAAGATGACCACATCCTTGTATCTTTTAGCATTTGCTTTGACTCCCAAATAATACAACATGGATACTTTTTTTGTCTAGATGGGTGCCACCATACAAAGACATTGAAGTTAACAATGGGTACAAGGCAATATACACCAACTCTTCCCAGATCCATATATAGAGGACACAATAGATCTATATATAGAGGACACAACCATGGGTGAGTCTTAGCATGCTTCAAGACAAGTACAAGGACACTCATACATGGTGGTATCTCCACAGCCAAGGCTATTTTTATCTATAGCCTCTTGCATCAAAGTTCTATCATAGGTATGCATTTTTTATTTTTTGACTTTCTTACATTTCTTTGGTAGCTATATATTATATTTTATAATTGTAAATGTTGTATTGACTTTGTCTCCAATCTCAATAAGTTGCAAGTTCTTCTTCAGTTGAGAGAAACTAGAGTACATATTCCTTTATCCACTCAATTAAGTGCAACCAATTGGCTGCAAAAAAGGCTGAGGTGTTCTATGTGCATTCCAACTCGCACCTCCTCTCACATAAGTAAGTTGAGTACAACGAGGGGGCGATGAGAAATTGGGATGTAGCCCCTAAGTGTGCCAACTTGGATACTTTTGTTGCATGCCCTTGCACAAGCTCTTTAGAGGATGAGGTCGCTGCTACACACGACTTGCATGGTACAGCTAGTGGGAGTGGCACTGGGGCTGCTTGTGGTTCTAACAAATCAATTGATGACATTGATTCTCGATGAAAAACAATATGAAGATTATTGATTTGTAATTTTGTATTGATTTGACATTTGAGATTGAATTATTAGTTATCTTTATCACTATAATTGTTTTCAATTATATAAACTTTTCTCACAAATTATGGGTATTTTTATATCTTTTTAACATTTAATATATATTGTACAATTGAACCTAGGAAAAAATTCATTGTACTGACAAACCCGAACTCCAAACCTGAACCCAAACCCAAGCCAACAACCTAGCTAAAGAACTATTATGGAACCTAAAACAATTACTCTTCCACACGTGACTCTTCAATTTTTGTCGGTCAAGCCAAATGTTGTTAAATGGAACAATCAAGTTCTATGGGAGGCTCCACCACTTTGAAGACAAAAGCAGCAACATTGTCAGCACTCGATGGTAGCACATATTGTAAGTGGACATTAGTAGTTAGGTCTATAGGTGTCTGGAACCCAAGTAGCACCAATGATGAAGACCACATAAGATTTGGTTTGTACTAGTATGGCACCACCTCCATTCGGCCCAAATTGCCCTACACTGCTAAAAATGTGTGTGCAACATCTAGTGCAAATGGATTGGTGATTGTGGAAGTACCACATACCTCTAGAGAGTGTTCATGAGTGCCACAAAGCATAAAACATGTGTCAGCATTAATGCACACCACAAGATGGAAAGGCAATATCATTGAAGTTGTATTTGGAGAATCCACCTAGATCACTTATGCTCTCAATCAATGCATTGGCATTTGTATCGCCCAATGTATCAGTATGGTAGTGTTGTGACCATTTTACAACATCTCCCCATTGCAAATGGGGTCCCCCTCTTTTCTGGCCTGGCTCGAGTTTTGCTCTGTTTCTAAAGTCTCTGCTCGGTTTCCATTTTGATCAAGAATGAGGTTCCAATAAGCTAGCTCTCAGGGTGCTCGAGGCAATGAAGGTAAAGGATTTCCTCCTGCATATGTTTTAAACCCTAACAGTACGTCCTTAGGCAGACTTGGCCAATCCATGGCGGGGATCCATCTTGTCAAAGGGTATGAACCCTCTCACTCCCGGCACGAGGCCCCATTCCGAACAAACTATCCTACTCTGAGGGGCTCAATCTAGAGGGTATCTACTTTGGATCCTGCTCCAGGGTCCATCCCAAAAGCTCCTAAGGCCATGGTTCGGAGGGAATTCAGTAAGGAAGGTTCCGAGACTTAGTAAAATTTCAAGCGATGAATCCAAGGGTCATTCCAAGACCCACGCTCTGGAAGGAATTTCACCTGGAGGAATGACTCCAATTTAAACTGAAATATGCGACCTAGTTGCTAGATTCCAGTGCAAGCTGTTAAATGCGCTTCAGGAAGTGGACTCCAATTCAAACTGGAATTTGCACCAAAGGGAGGAATTCCTGAGCCCTCTGGAATTTGCGCTCTGGATAATCCTTCCCTGACCCACTGGAATCTGCGCTAGAAGTCCAAAATTCCTGAGCACCCTGGAAAATGCGACTTTCTGTTTGGAAGGAATTCCTGAACACCCTGGAAAATGCGACCTTTTGTCTGGAGGAATTCCCGGAGGGAATTCCACAAGTGAAGATTCCAGGGCTTAGTGAAATTTCAACAAATGAATTCAAAAATCATTCCCAAGTAAAAGATACCATGCCACTGAGAAAGTTGTGACCTCGTTTTGGATACTAGATTTCTTGAACAGACTGGAAAGTGCACTCAGATTAAAGATTCCAGCTGGGAGTGAAATGTGTGCCATAGGTCAGGAATCCTTGACAGGGAGGAATTTGCGCCTTGGAAAATCATTCCCTGACAGTCTAGAAAGTGCGCTTTGGAAGAGATCCCCTGCCAGAGTGGAAAATGCACCTCAAGGTGGAAGATTCCTAGACCCACTGGAATTTGCGCTCTGCATTGGGAATTCCTGAACCAACTGAAATATGCGCCCTAGACATGATTCCCTGAGGTCAGGGAATGTGCGCCCAAAGATAAGGAATCCTTGACATAGAGGAATTTGCGCTCAGAAGGAAGATTCCTTGATACTATGAAAAATGCGCCTAACTCCTGGGAAGGATTCCTCCACATTCAAAATTCCACGACACTGAGGAAAATGCGCTCAGTTTGATGGATTCCCTGAGGTCAAGAAAGATGCGCATCAAAGCATAGAATTCCAAGACAAATGAAGAATTCCCTGCCAAAACTTAAAAATGTGTGAAAGTGATTGAAATTCCATTATGACCTTGAAGTCCTGACTCCTAGGGCACAAAATCCAGGACCATCTGGAATATGCGCTCAGGAATATGAATCCATGACACTGAGAAAATCACGCTCAAGGATAAGGATTCCCTGACGACAAGAAATCCCCGACAACCTTGAAAATGCGCCACCGCCTGAGGAAGAAAAAGACAAAATTCCATGTCGGCCAGGCTTTGGCGGTTAGAGGAAAAGGACAAAATCAGGAATAGGTCGGCCAGTCCCAGTCGGCCAAGTGTCCCTAGGGCTTGAGCGCTTTATCAAATCCAAAGCAGAAGTAAATAAAAAAAGCAGATTTCAACACTCAAGGAGCAGATTTGATCATTAGGAAGGCAAATTTCATCAAGGAAGAAGCGGATTTCTGCAACTCCAAGGCAAAATCCTTCATAGAAGCAGAATTTTCTGTAGGATAAAGGCGAATTTCTGCAGTCCAAGGGCAGAATTCATCATTCCAGGGCGAAATTCCTCATAAGGACTTGAAATTTCTGAAGTTGAAGGTTAGTTTTTTCTGCACAAAACTCAGAAATACATCAGAAAATCAGAAAATTCATCATAAAATCAGAATTCTACTTGAAAAATCAGAAATTCATCCTCCAAGGACAGGTTTGTGCGACCAAAAGATAGGTCTTATTTCACCTAGAGTGCTCTTATTCCTTCCTTCCAATGCACTAGGCTTCATGAAATTTAGTCCCACATGCACAAATTGACTTAATTTACTTCACTTGTTTGGAATTTAGCCTCTTTTCCCGCCTTTTGCTCTTACTCCTTGAACCTTACACCTTGTCTTTTTTCCTTGATTCCACAGGCGCATGACAAGTACCAAGGCCGGTTCTTCAAAACAAGCTCAAATGCGGAACGTCCTCAAGGGACCACTTTCAGAGTCCAGGATTGTCTCGAAATGGAGGAACGTTGGAGACACCAACATCAACCCGTCAAGCATGGAGGAAATCAAGAAGTGGATGTATGGAGTAGATGGATGCCCTCCATCTAAGCTCACAGCAAGGCTGGTTCGAAGTGGAATTGTGCCCGCCGCATGCTTCCCGCCTGCCATTCCTTGTTCCGAGTTGATCGTGGAGTGTTCCATGCACTATGATCCTGAACACCAGAGGATTGTCGGCCCCAACGACACAGTGATAGCCTACTTCTCCAAGGAGAGGATTGTCGAGGCATTCAACATTCCTATCTATAGCCCCACCGAGTACGTGAGCAAGGAGGAAGCATCCGACATGTTCAAGGCTGATTCCGCAACCTGTTTAGGAATCATCAATAACTCATGGATGGAAAAGAAGAGACCTCATCATTCCAAGCTACCTAAGGGACTCCTCAAATCCGACTTCAAGCAGGAGTATGGAGACCTCGTCATCATGCTGAACAGGATCATGAGAAGTCCTCAGTCTTCAACCTTCGAGCCATGGATGTTCTATTACATTGAGGTCACTGCCGGAGTGAAGATGATAGACTGGGCTCAAATCCTCAGCAATAACATTGATGAGCAGTTCCAAAATCTGGAGGATTCGAAGGCATTCTACATGAGTTCCTACGTAATTTACATGCTGGCGAGGAACAGTAGATACAAGGGACTGTCATGGAAAGGACACATCGGGAATTCCGAAGGACAAGTTAGAGTCTATGACTGTTATCCACAGCTTCACCTCCAGAACATAGCTCATTTCAGAAGGTATAATGACGCATTCGCCATGCAAAGAACCCTTCAAGGAGGCACTCACAAGAGGTTGTCACCCGAGGCCATGCAGTTGATCAAGACACATGGCTCCTGGTTCATCCAATTTCCGAAGTTCACATACATCCGAGTGCAGGGATTCTCTGCCTTCCCGTATAGACTGCCGAGGTATCCTTCGGATAAGATGGTCCTGCTGGAATTGACAAGGCAACTCTCGGCGTATGATAAAGTCCAGAAGAAGAAGAAGGCCGAGATAGCTTTCCCAATCCAGATGGAGGATGCAGTTGAGGTCTGTCCATCCCTCCAAGCCGCGGAAAGATCCAACGAGGAACTATAGTTTTACAACCTAGTGACCCATACCTCGTGAGCAAACTTTGATCCATTCAGTACCACCCGGGTGGCATGTGGAAGGAAGCATAGACACAAGGTGCACCTGGAGGATCACTGGGCGAATGCTAAGGGTGACTTTGAGATTCCGAGGAGGATGTGCTCCCGGCTATCCGTGGACATGATCAGGGCAACCAAAGTTTTTTCAATTCCGGATCAAGTCAAGGAGAATGGAAAGCAAGTCCAGCCTTTCTTCGAGCAAGAAAAGGATAAACCTCTTCCACCACTTATTTGGTCTGAGCTTGAGGTCACCCACTTGGATGAACTAATGGCACCCGTACTAACAAGAACACAGAAGTGGATAAACCAACAGACGGAGAGGTTGCATAAGAAAGGCACCCGCCCGACTTATGACTTGATGGGAGATTTGGAGTCTCAGTCTTCCAAGGAGGACATGACCGAAAGGACACTCGGAAAGGAACAAGGCACAGGGAGACAAGAAGCGAGAAACAGACCAGCAAAGGATCCACCGGTAAAGAGAGTAAAGGCCCAGAAGGAGTCTATCAAGAAGCCAGCCCAAGAGGAGCAGAATGCAAGTAGACCTCATTCTGCCAGCACTTCTTCCGTCCAAGAGGTCGATCTATTCCCCGATGACAATGTGCAAACAGCTAGGGATAGAGGGCACGTGGAGGAGGAAATGATCCCGAACGAGCACGAGGAAGGAGACGATGAGTCCATGGATTCCGCCCGGGAGCGGACTCCCAGCCCGGTTGTGGGAATTCATCCTAACCTTTCCTCACGGAATCCAGGGGAGCTCCGAATTGAAGACATGCTTCATCACCCTGACCTAGAATTCCTGAACGAGGAGTTCAATTCCAGTGAAGTGCCAATACACATACCGCAAGTGGATCAGGAACCGCCGAGAGAAGTCAATCCGTCCACAAGACCCAAGTGGCTGCAAGATAGATTGAAGAAGTCTATTAGGAGGAATGATCCTTCCGCCGAACTTGGAGACTTCCTAGCCAGGATAGGAAAATCCGTGGACCCGAAGAAGCCAAAGAAGTATTCCAGGATCACTAGAGATGAATCAGGGTCTCGCCAGGTAGAGATTGCAATTCCAAGAGTGGATAAGGCGAGGGAAGACATTAATCCTGAGGAATATGACATAGTGGCAATCGATCTTGGACCAACTACAAAGGGACAGGAAATGGAGGAGTTGGAGGATTCCGTCGCCGCCGTCAAAGAAAGATTAAGGAGGAAGAGAAGAAGAACCAGCTAAAGAGGAAGAATGAGGAGTTGAAGCATTACATCCAACATCTCATGGGCCCACTACAATCTACCCAAGGAATAGCAGCCCAACCTGCGAGCATAACCAGGGATTCACTAGCAGAGTTCGAAGTGTTGAGATTGGCTGGTCATGCAACGAAGGAATGGATGGAGAAGGTCTCGGATAGAGCTCATAAGTTTATAGAGGATCTCGTCCAGGTGTACGGAAGAGTTGTTGCACTCATGGACAGGACTCGGGCAATTTTGGAGGTCTGTCAGCAATTCAATGTTGTCTGGGAAGAGACTATCCCTAGGTTGAAGGCGCTAATGAACACTCCAAAACAGGACTTGGTGAGAGACAAAGTAATACAAGCAAATTCAACCTACACTTTCCTCAGTTGGTACTCTGCCTTGGTCATGAAGAGAGACAACCTTGAGAAGATCAAGGGTAACACTACCCAAGCCCATGCCATGTTGAGGGAAATCCAGGACAAAATCCTTGTATCCATGGAGGCCTGGTTCGATCTGGAAGTAGCGCAGGATGGAGTCATTAGCTTGGAGGAGTTGAGGGGCAAGATGCGGAACATATATTTCAAGGCTAATTATCCTACCCAAGGGTCCCATCTTGAGGATGCGTCTTCATTCCTGATCTTCATGAACAGTATCCAGGAGCTGAGGGCGGATTGGGAGAATGTCCTCACTGCTTGCGCCACCACCTCGTCAGTCATGGAGTTCAGGTTGGAAAACATGCCCAGTATTCCTATGGAGGAATTGGAGGTTGCCCTGACTAGGTTCGTGGAAGTAGAGACCAAGGAGCAGGAAGAAGTTCCAAAGGACTAGACTATCATGTCCAGGAGTCCTAGTCAGCATAGGCGCCCAGGACAGGTGGCAGTCATCTATTCATACATGTTGGCGACCCCACCTACCACCTTTAGGGTTTCTTCCCTGGGCACAAATTTCGAGGAAATCAGATTTCCTCCCCCCTCCATGTACTTTGCTTGCCTATATAAAGGCTTGGGCGCCTCATTTGAGGGGGTCCTCTTTTCTTTTCATTTTTCTCAGGCTCTCTAAGCAGCTAGTTACTTGTATCATTTCTGTATCACTCCATTCTTGGAGCAAGAAACTTCAGAGGATTAGCAAGATTGTTGCAAAATGTTTTCCAAATCAATAATATGAGCATTGTGGATTGGTGTTCATAGCATTCTTGGATTATGGCATGGTTTTCCTAATTTCTTTGAAGCAAATCTTAAGCTTCAAGTTCTGAAGTTGTCTTATTTCTTCTTATCTTTTAGCTTTTATTAGTAAGAATGATGGAGATTGTTATTGTTGATGCATGATTGAAACTGATTGTTCACACCATTTGTGATCTGTGGCTTGCAAATCACAGTGTATGGTTGGTTTGAACTTATTTCAAGTCTAACTTCGATTGTTTCTGCACGTTTCAATTCCATGTCCCTTACAGGAGCAGTCTGAAAATCCGTACTTCCCCTCAGAAGATAGCACCATCTCTACCTAGTTGTTGCCTCATGACGAAGCAGAAGCGTGGTTCAAGTTTCTATCCTCAACAGTAGTCATTTCCATTGATTAGATCCCTAAACCCTTACCCATCTTTTGCATTTTCTTTTAGATCCGTGGTAGGAATAGTTCATAGAAGAGCTTATTGACAAATCATTCCCTGTTTGCAGAGGTAGAGATAAGTAAATACATACCTTTCCCCTGCAATAGATTGAAAAAATCTAGGCCTTTCCCTTGCAAGAAGCAGAAGAATCCGAATCTAGCCTCCAAAAGTCATAGTGAAATCCAACTCTTCCCTTCCCTGCGTAAAAAAAAAGGCACTAAGTCTCGCACGTAAGTCCCCCTCATGATTACCAGCAAATCACATCATTCCACAGAGCTTTTCCCACACCCGTCAAGACCTGACACAAAAGGAACCTTGGAGCAGTCTCATTCGATCACAAAGTTCAGCATCTAAGAAGCTTTGTTCAAGAGAGGATAGAACACTCTGTGTCTTTATCCTAATGTTGCTGTGGTCATAAAACACCCATCAACAGGTAGATGCTACAACCATTATTTGGCTACCAAAAAAGTGTAGATGGCAAGGAAAATCTTATATTAACACCCATTATCAAGGCTAATTATGGGTGGATTGCAGCATTTTGAGCTCCCATTTTAGGACATTGTATTCCTTAGTCAACTTTCAAATGCCATACAACGCCACCATCTTGTGATGATTTCCATGATCCCCGCATGCTTTATGCACTTGCATATATCAATTTGATCACTTTCTTATATTTTTTACATTTTTTTTGCCATTTTATCTCTTTTTTGGCCTTTGTCACTATTTGTTGTTATTTTGCACTTTTTGTCATTTCTAACCTAAAACAAATCAATTTCCCCAAAACTCATTCGATGATGTATTTTACACCTATCTGTGAGCTTCTATCCATTTCCCCTTCATTTTACTCTATTTTTGACACGTTTCTCCACTAGTTAGTTTTTGTCTAGTTCAAGAATTCATTCACCCCAAATGGACACCAAAATACTCCCAAAAGGTCCAAAGAAGATCAAAAGCCTTATCTTGCACTTCAAGAACTACTACATGCCATTTGTGACCACCAAACAGTTCTATTCATCACTTTTAATCAACACCTCTCAAAACCTCACAAATCAATTCAAATGACCAAAAAACCTACAAATTAACTATTTTCACACCTAACTATAACATTGAATGCTCTTAAAAGTTGAAAGCCCCAAAACACCTTGTATTGACTGCAAGACATTCTAGCTTTCATTTGTGACCACCAAAACAGCTCTGGCGGCCACCTCTAACTGCCAAAACTAGTATGCTGGCCACCTACATCCTTTAGTGGTCACTTTCAATCTTCAAGCAATCACCTAAATCCTTTTGGTGATCATTTATGTTTGCTACCAAAACCAATTCCTACAAATTGTTCATTAATGACTTTCAATATATGTTCCCTAACCTTCCTACACCATAAATTCAGCCTTTGTCTTTGTAAGCCCCTGGACTCTCTTGTATTTCCCCTAGACACTCTTAGATGCCCTTAAGACTCCCTAGACTACTCTCTAGGACTCTGAGCCCTGGTTCCTAGCCTCTTCTTGGTCCCTTGCACATTTTGTCATGGCTGCCATGACAAAATGTAGTTGCTTTTAAGCCCAACCCATTAATTCTTTATTGTCTTGACTTCTTTACCTTTCTATCCCTAGCTTTCCTCAGTCAATCTTAAATCCCTGCCATTGATCTGGGAACATAACGAGAAACACGATGAAATCAAATTTCTAAGGACAAGTTCCAGGCACGTACCGGTATCGAAGGAGTCTGCTTTAAAGGTGACAAAATTCTTTCTTCATTCATTGTTTGTTTGAGGTCAGTTTCTTCATCTTCTAGCACTTAGAACACACAGAAATAAGGATTAAATGTACTAGTTTGCTTTCAATTATTTTCATCATTCCAATTCAAGATTAGAGTCTCATTCAAATGTTGTTTCTTTCTGATCTTAGGTTGATCATAAAGTCCATAATTGGACTAGAGTAGCATTCAATTCAATCAGTACTTTTCCTCTCGTGCAATGCATACAAACATTTAAGATAAGGACAATTTTGAAAAAATTTAACATTGTTTCACGTCAGAAAGCTAAATTGATGATCTTTGGGGGCTGATCTTTGTCATTTCTACAATATCACAAGTCACAACAGATCCACAGTCCTTTTCAGATTTCATCTTGCTTGCTTTAGGCTTCTTTCATCATTCACACGCATAAAAAAACCAAAATTTATAAAACTCGGTCATTCTAAAAGCCAGTCTTGCATAGTTAGGTATCATTAAAACTTGTTAATGCTGATTTTCTCATTTATAGCAGAAATTGATTAGTTAAATAAGTCATTTCAGTCATCTTCCTTATTAGTTTGCATACGCGCTTGCACTTGCATACCTACAACTCTAAAACCTCAAAGTTATAAAATAGTTTTCCATTCATACAAGGTTGCATCACTCATGGTTGTTAAAAAATCAGTTACATATCTAATTTATATTTGTTTATTGCATTAACTTGGATAAGAACACGTCAGTTTCGCGTTAAATCACATTGTGCAAGCATTTACATCCAAAAGTACACCAAAAAGTTCAAAAAGATTGCATAGTCTGGTTTCTAGTTTCATTCTTGGGAAAGGCAATCTTACTTAGTCTGCATTTGCATAAAGGAAAGGTGTAATTTGTTTCTTGCACTTCTTGCAGGTTCCAAACTGACTGCCATGAGACGAAACAAGTTTATTGTATGCGTAAAATTTCAACAATGCCTATAACCTTTTTAGTTTTTATTTTAATTAGATATGTGTACCTTCCTTCAGACTAAAAAGAATATAGAGAAATCATTTGCACCCTCCTCACAATCAAAAAGGTTTGGTCCTTCACACACCAAATTCCCCTGCACCTAGGCAACCTGACTCCACTTTTCCTGAATCAAATTCTGGGTATGGTGATTAGTGAAACTCGCAAGGTACTCACCTAACTCACAAGTGAATGCGAATTGAAAATCAAGACAAGATACTTGCACTGGTTCCATGCAAGCCTGGTGAGCAAACTCGCCACAAGTACTTGGTGAGTTTGAGTTAGACTTGCCAAATGCAGCAAGGACACAAGACGTGGAAAAATGAGCGAAAAACACAGAAATTTTGCCTTTAAACACAGATCCAACCTTCCATTTTCCTCACACAGCATTTGCAATCTCCTTTGAGCAATCAAACACAATTGAAGGCAGTTGAAGAAGCAAATTTCTGCAATCAAGTTTTTTTCCTTTTGTTTCAAGCATTTCCAGAATTTGTTTTCAATCCTAAACTCTTCATTTACATGTTTAGGCATTTTTCTAATGCATTCAAATCAGTATTTATGTCATTTAAATGTTGTTTTTAATTTTTAATGAAAACACAGTTTTTTAATTAGTGCAGGGTTTATCTTTTTATGGTATTAAAGAACATTGTTCTTCTTTTTTAACACTAATGTTTTGTATTTAAAGCATTTTATATTTTCAACATTGTTTTGTATTTATAACACTGCAATTAAATATGTTTTTCTTCTGATTTTATCACTGTCAAGGATTGCACTTAGCATCCAATGGCATCAAGAAGTGGCATCAAGAAGTGGAAGTCAACCCGTTGGAGGAAAGGACACTACTTAGAAGCATGGCATACCAAGACTGTCCGTAAGAATGTTGTTTGCAACTATTGTGGTATGAAGATAAGTGGAGGCATCGATCGCCTGAAGTACCACCTTGCACATTGCAGGCCTCGACATCAAATTGTGTCCCAATGTTGAGCCGGAGGTAGAACGAGAAATGAAACAGCCCTTGCATTGATGGATCGAAAGTAATTGGAGAGGATGAGGACACCAACAACAATCATTGCAGCAGGGATGAATCCCAACATGGCACAGGAAACAAAGGTAAACATGACATAGATTGTGGGCTTCAGTTGTGGTCCACAAATTCATGGCATATCAATTTCATCAAGCTCCAACAGAGTCCAATCACAAGGTTTTTCTGATCCACAAAACACACCAAGATCACAATCTTCGCTCGAAGGTGCACCTTGGAATAAGGACAAGCATGATGAAGCAAACATAGCTTGCACTGAGTTTTTGTTCTACAACCACTTTCATTTCCTCATGGCGAGAAGCCCATATTAAGAGAATTAGGTCGTGGCCTTGACAGTTGCAAGGAACATCTACAAAGCGTCTACTCCATATGACATAAGTGGGTCTTTGCTCCAAAAAACAATTGCAAATGCAAAAACAATTGTGGAAGAGCAAAAGAGGCAATGGTGCAAGTGTGGATGCACCATACCATCAACTAGGTGAGCAAAAGGAATGAATCACACACTCATCAACTTTCTTGTGGCTTCAAATGGTGAATAGTGTTCTTGAGGCCTAGGGGATTCTCTTAATAAACCAATGGCATAGCACATCCATTCATAGGGTATTAATAAACACCTATAATTTCATTTCTACCCCTCAAATTTATGTTTTTAATAACCCCTCTGCATACACTAGTATAATTAAAATATCTCCCTATTTTCACCACGTATCCTATGTACCTATTTTTTATGTTACATTTTTATATCACCTTATTATTTCTACCCTATCAACCAAGGGCACTGCCCACACCTACATCTGACTCAAAACCAGTTTTGATTGTCATCCCAGACATTAAAGCCTCAACATAAAAAACCTAAATGAGCTATAACAAATATGTCATCCTGCAAAAAGCTTTGACTTAAAAGCGCTTATAAATCTCAACCCCCAAACCTTGGCCACACCAACACTAATAGTGAATCCCCCTAATAACAAATATCTCAATTATAGTATGCATATTAATCTAAATTATAATGGAAGGGTTTTAGAGACCTAGTGATTCTTCTAGGGAGGGTCAAGGCATTACTAAAAGGTGTCAAAAAACTGGTTTTAGGAAACTTGGGTAGGATAGTACTAAACTTGCATGACCTTAGTGGGACCATCATTTCTTTTGTTAACTGCATTAGAGTTGGGATTAAGCAAGTGCCCCTAGGATTATGAGGCTTTGATACAACATAAGACTGTGGTGTAGAAAAAAGACAGCTTCATGACCCTAGCAAGACCAACATAGTGAAGGACGTTTCCTTTGATTGACCTACGCAAGGTGATGTCCAAAGGATTTGGAACACCACTTATAAACACCCCACCCCTTCTATGCATGTTTCCCAACCCCCAATACATACTCGTATCACATTAGTTAAATTATCCCTTTTCCCCCTAATACCGAAGCGATATATTGGGTTACATTTTGGTTATTTAAGAAACCCCAATATGCATACACGTGATAAGGTATTGATTTAGAAGTGAATCCCCCTGGTCTTGAGGTCCATAGATGCCTCAAACAAAGTAAAAAATGTAGAGAATTTGAGTATAATGTTAGAGGAGATTGTGTTAGAGGTGGGCATAGAAAATGTGGTATATGTTGTAACAAATAATGCAGCAACATATGTGGCAATAGGGACATACTTGAAGAGAGGCACCCAACACTTTTTTGGACTAATTGTGTTGTCCATTGTTTTAACCTTTTCTTGGAGGACATGGGCAAACTTGATTGGGTAAGACCTATGGTAGAAGGTGCCAAGAACATCACCAAATACATCTACAATTGTTCTTGATTTCTTAGCTTAATGAGAGATTGCACCAAACAGAAGAGCTTGTGCGAGTGGATGCGACACAATTTGCAATAACTTCCTCACATTGTGGAGCATTTGTAGTTTATAACATCTTTGTAGCAAATGTTTGTGAGCCAAGCATGGTTGGATTCTTCTTATTCAAACAAAGATGATGAAGAGAGGGTCGCAAAGACAATTTTTTATGATGTCTTTTGAAGAGAGCTATAAAGATCATCAAGGTAACTTCAAACAATTTCGATTTAAATTGTATCATTTATTTTCACTTTTTTCTAAATTCTAATTACAAGATATTGTTCAATTTTTTTAATTGCAACTTTTATTTGTTTGTAGGTGTTAGAGCACCTTTAGTTAGGGTTTTGTGCTTGGTTGATGGGGAGCAAAACCCAATGGGTTACATTTATGAGGCCATGGGCAAGGCCAAGGAGGCCATCCAAAACTACTACAATGGAGACAAAGCAAATTTAAACACATTTAGGAAATCATTGATCGAAGATGGAACAATTAACTCCAACCCATTTGCATAGCAGGGTACTACCTCAACCCCAATTTTTTCTTTTCAAAAGGCTTTAGGGTTGTTGATGGGGAGGTTATGGAAGACCTCTCAACATGCATTATGTAGATGACACCTAACATTGAGGCAAGGGACCTAATTATCCAGGAGTTGCAGATGTACAAGTAGGTTAAGGGGAGGCTCTTTTCTTTGCTACTAGCTATCTAAGGGAGAACCACCCAAGCACCAAATAACAAAAAAATCTCATTCTTCACTTTACTTAATATTTACAATTATTGCTTACAAAGTTTCGAATGTCTTCTTTGCAGTTGCTTGGAGGGAAGATTGAGGTAAAAAAACCCCAAATCTTCAAAGCTAACCCTCCAAGTTTTGTCCCAAGCTTCTGGTGCTTCTAAATGCAAGCACAACTAGAGCTTGTATGAGGCCATTCACACGAAGAAGTGCAACAACTTGATACAAAAGCACCTTAGTGATCTCGTTTTTGTGCAATAAAATCTTCACCTTCACGCAAAAAAGATGAACACAACTACTCAAAAGACCATATTGCTCATTTTGAGAGGCAAATAGAGGAGGATGCAGTAGAAGCAGCTGTTGTTGGATTGGATGACATCATGGCAAATGATGATGTTGAGCCTAAGGAGTCACTGCCTTTTAGTTTCAAGGTGGAACCACAGCCTTCTACTACGAGGATGGAATTGCAAGTGATTGTGAGGACTCAAATCATCACTAGGATGTATATAGGGAAGAGAAAATTGTAAATTGTTGTAACTTACATGGATATATAAATTTTTATGACTAGTTTAAATCTATTTATTACATATCATATTTATCGACAATTGTATTCGCATGTTGATGCAATATTGTACTCTTTTTGTATTCAAATCTAATTGATAACATTTTACAAACTCATTGGATACATTGTGTAATTGTATTTTGCATTAAAAAAAAAAAATTTAAGGAATTTAAGTATTTTTTTAAATTGTTGAGTTTTGCCAAGTTTTTACCGAGTCATCAAGTCACGAGTTTTTCAGCTATGTATATATGTATATTATTTAACAAAATGATATGTATTCATTTGTGATTTATTTCTCATTAAAAATGTTATCATGTCACATCAATGAGATCAGTAATTAAAATACTACTACCATCATTTCAAAATATTTGATACTCTTTACATAAACTAAACATATTTCATATAGTGTTCATGTAATTTATGTACAACCTTTCATAACATTGTTCAAAAGAACATTATAAACAATGTATCCCTAGGATGTGCCCTCGAGGACAAACAGCTGCCCACCATTTGACGAAATTTTGGGAATGGGAGGATTGGTACAAAACGTCCGCTCTCCCCCCACATTGTCTTGGCTAAACAAATGTCTCCCCATTTGAGGATTTTTAGTGTCATCAAATTTAGAGATTCTAACAATCACGATCTTGGGTAGATCTATGAGTGCATTGAGAGTATGCTTCGCCAAATGAAGTCCACAATTCATGAGAGAGACCCCACCCTGTAGTTCTACCATGAACATATTTAACACATCACATAATGAAGGTGGTAAACATTGAACACCCCTCTACACATAGTTGCATACACATTGAATCCTAAATAGCATGTGGAGAGACCTAGAAGAATTGTTCCACTTGATGACTTTGAGGTGAGTTATGATCTCATGAAAGCCCTCAAAAAAGTGTTAATTGCAAAGAAAGCTTCATCATTTCAAGGCCAATGGGTCAAATTTACTAAACTTAATGGCTACAAGAGTCCAACAAAGATTGACAAGTACACTTTGGCACAGGCCATGCCAACTAGTTGGTGGTACTTATATGGGCCTCCGAGATTTGCTACTTACAATCAAGATTTTCTACTTACAAGTGCCATTCACCTCCTCTCATAGTTTTTTAATTCCTCTGCTACTAAGGGAAATTGGTCCACATATAGCTTTATCCACTCTCTTATGAGGAGCAAAGCTATCTCTAAGTGAGCAGAAAAGCTTGTTGTTGCACACAGCCCAATGATGTGGTGGGGTGTAGAGCATAAGGAGTTGCAACAGGTTGATGAGGACTAGGATGTGCAATAGAGATTGGTTAAGCTAAAGTATTAGGATCAAGTTCAAAAGTTCGAACACTAAGCAACTTTTGAGATTTCCATTGGATGATGACTCTGATTTTTTAGCCATATCTTCTTTTGGCATTGCCATTTTGATGTTTGTCACTTGTAGTTGTGATTCTTAACTCTTTTGTACTTTCATTTATATTGAGGAAAGTTTGCAAAGTGTGCAAAATACTAGTTTAGACAAGCAATAATTGTATCACAAAATAATACAAAATTAACCAGCTCCAAAGAGAACCATAGGAGCATCGATTATAAGTCGACCTTATAAGTCCAAGGGGCAGCCATAAAAACTAAAAACAAATATATCAAAGCTCATTTGTACTTTGTAACTTCCGCTAACATAAATAAAACTAAAAAATCAGATTCTGTCATTATGATTATGAAATGGATTATAGAATCCATGGAATATCATTGCAAATTCAGCTCATTGTGTGTACTTTTTAAATTTTCAGCTTCTTTTCAATTACTTTAAGCTAGTCATAATTTTATTTATTTATATGTATTTTAAATTTTAAAAATTATTTTTTTATATGGTTGCAGGGAGACATGTCTCCCACCCCCTAGGACATGTCCCCCATACCAAAGACATCCCTAGTCACAGGTAACATCCCTTTTGCGTCTCCTCCCGTCTCCCATAAGATACTCTAAATCTGACTACAGCCATCCAATATATCTTTGTTGGGCAGAAAATGCAGATTGAATCCCAACAACTAGGCTCTAAAAAATGATTGCCATGAATGAATAAAGTCTAAGTGTTGATGATCAAGACAAATGCATCCAAACAAGTGGCTCATAGTTAGCTCATAGTCGGTGGCTCATTTAATGTTTAATGCTTTGAATTTTAATTGTTTACGAGTTAAGATATTATGTTATGATATTTTAATTGTTTAAGAGTTAAGACATCTATTTAAAATTCCAATATTTATTATTTACTGTGTTCCATGGGGACACGTCCCCGCCCTCAAACCCCCATCCCCATCCCCAACGGGGTTTAGGGTACAGCAAGGCATCCCCTGGTCATCCCCAAAATTTTCAAAAATGATAAAACGTTTCAGAAACGTGTCTAGTATGCAAGAAACATCTAGGGGACACTTGGTCATCCCTAAGGCGGTCAAGGACATCTAAGACATCCCTTGCCCGTCCCAAGGATGGCCAGATGCCCCCAACGTCAAAGTCACATTTTATAATGTTTAAAAAAAGTATCTGACATCTGGCAAAAAATATTAGTTTCAAAAGGGGCATGGGGTCCCACAAACCCTCCCACACCCCTTATTCAACCCTAAATCATCAAAATGACGTTGAGTTGAATATTTTCCATTTGGTCGTGTTGGTGCTACTACTGTTGGAGGCTGCCAATTTGAGTTGAGATTCCAAGTAGATATTAATGCTTGTACAAATATTATACGTCTAAGGCAATGAGGAACAATTACTCTTGGGTGTCAAGACATTACAACCCGTTCACAATTCCAATTCAGCTAAGTTCACCAGTTCAACCATTTGGCATTAAGGTATTTTGAATTTAAATTTGCGTCTTTGACATTCTTTTTTTATACATAACAATTAGCTTGTTAGGGAGTTTGTAATTATTTTTTTAATTTTTTCAATTTGTTGTCACAAAAATACTTGAACAGTTCCACAGTTCAACAACGCTACAAAGTTCAAACCTCTGAAACATCTTTGACATAAAAAATGAGCACTAGCAACAATGATGACAATGTGAATGAGATGGGCAATGAAGAAGTAAACAAAATGAAAGTTGAAGGAAGTGTTGGAGGTTCTCGTTCTTTTGAAAATCCAAACAGTAACACAAGTTCTATTGGAACTCCACAAGACCGTTTTGCATGCCCTTCATCCTCTCTTTAGAAATTTGAAAAAGACCCTTTCAACCCCAAAAAACCCTTGCTGCAATTTGCCAACAATTTAAGCACAAATAAGGGTAAAAATTCAAGGTTTAGCAAGCACTGATTGTGTCATGTTTGTAAAACTGATTATCATGGGAGCTCTAGTAGGGTTGGACACCATTTATTGAGTGAGGTGGACATGGGGTTAGAGTTTGTAAGGATATAACGTTGGAACAAGTTGAAATGGCAAAGTTGGTTGGGAAGAGTGAGGAAAAAACTACCAGAGCTACTACGAAACGTTCAACCAAACCATTGCAATCTAATGATGGGTATTCCAATATATCAGTTAGAAAGGGTTATGATAGAGGAATATCCGCCTCTCGAGGTTTTTGAGGATTAAAAATCAACATGGAGCAACCTGGCCTCTCCAGAAATTGAAATCTTGGATTTCAGTTTCTTTTTACTTCGATTTCAATCTGCAAAGGGCTGTAATTTCGTGAAGCAGAACGGCCCCTGGTTCTATGAGCAGTCGGGCCTGTCCATTGCTCCCTGGAACTCTTTTTTTGGTCCAGCTGCCACTAAAATTACCTCTATCCCCATCTGGATTCGGTTGTATAATCTTCCCCTGATTATGAGAAATGTGGATCTTATCAAGAGGATGATTGATCAAGTTGGTTCATTTGTTAAGCAAGACTCTGAATCATCCAATAGATTTACTCGGGCGTGTGCCATGATTGACATCTCCAAACTGTTGCATCATTCAGTCAGAATCCACTCCTCTTTTGGAACTTGGATCCAATTCTCAAACTACGATTCACTATAACAAGGTTGGGCACAAAATTGCTAGATGCACAAAAAAGAGATCGTATGGATCAAAGGTATTCAATCTCAAAAAATGGATCAAGAAGTCTGCTTTGTTGGCAAGAGACACTGTGTGGCCTCATGAGTGTTGTCATTGATGGCAACAAAGTCTATCCCACACATCCGCAGTACATAGTATGCTTATACCGGAAGTCAGATTGAAGATTGTTTTGGTCCGGTGAACAAGAACAAAGTATGCAACAAGGTCCGACAATCAGGTCCAGATCTCTCAGATGGTGTAACTCAGCAAGTTGCGGACTAGGATAAGTCAACAGGGGTATCATGACTACTATATCCCAAAGATTTAGCCTTCGGTGATAAAGCATGAAAAAGATATGAGCATCTGAGTGTTGGGTTCCAAACAGGCAGAGCAGACAGAGAAAGAACTGACCAGCAAAGCACTAGACTTCAATCCGGATGAGTAAAAGGTGTTGATCAAGCTATTTGGGGGATTATACATTGTTGGACGACATGATTAATGACTTCTATGCCTATGCTTTTGATACGAATCACAAATCAAGCATGGATTTAGCCGACAGATCAATAACTTGTAAATATCTTGAGTGTCCTGTTGCCGACTAGAAAGTTGATGAAATCTTTGATGCAGATATATATACCAGATGGATTCCAATATGTTGGTGTGTGATATATAGAAATGATGAAATAAAGTGCGAAGAAAAGCAGGGATAAGTGTGAAAGCAGCAAATCAAGTCCGGTATGTGACAGAGCAACAGTATTAAAACAAAGGAAGAATGAAGTGCATCAAATCAGTGTATTGTGCCTAACCGGAACTAAACTTATGCATTTGTAGATGCTTCTCATCAGTTCAAACATCTGAGTACCTTCTATAAGTTCTTGTAGGCGGTGTGACTCTTGTGAACAGTGTGCTCGGGCAGTGAGCCCTAATTGGCAAGTGCCATATTGTACTTTATTCTTTTAACAGAGAATACAATCTTGGGTTAGTCACCCCATGGTTTTTCCCTTAACAGGGTTTTCCACGTAAAAATCCTTGTGTTATGTGTGTTGATTTTATTTCTGTTCTTATATCCTTATATGATTTAATGCTACACTGATTATTAAGATAACAAAAGAAAAGAAAGTTAAGGAAATTTTAAGATAACTAATTCACCCCCCCCTCTCAGTTATCTGCCTTGTTTACAACATGCTTCACCGGATGCTGGTTTCATCTAGCGCAATCATGGTAGATTCATGGAAATCTAGGAGACTACGCTTGATCCAGTGACGCCTGATGAAGCTTCAAATCATGTTGACCCCACTCCTGCACATAATAGCCCTAGAAATGAATTGTGCATTTTAAATGAACTCATTGAGAGGAAGGAAGACTGCTCTAAAGATGAGGGCAGAGACTGCTCTGATGATGAGGGGCACCTTCCCTTTTATGGAAGATCTAGATAAAGATTTCCCTGAATTAGACCAAGATGAAATGATGGTTCCTTTCAAGGTGTGCTCCATTGCTCAATCTGCGAGTCGCATTAGCAAACCAGGGAAGAACAAAGGGCGAAAAATTGAAGCGGAGAAACTTCGCACAGAAGGAAGGGATGTTGTTGAGGAGGGCACCGAAAGGACCATGGATGCCCTCCTTACCAGAAGTAGAAAGAATTTTTTTGCCAAACGGACCTAAGGGCTGGTCCATTTTTTGCAGTGGGGGAATGGTTATCTCCAATTGGTGGTTCCTATGTGCATCTGGCAGAGCTTTTTTTTAGAATCCATTTACTTAAGTCTCAAGTTGATCTCTTCAGTTCCAGCAGCCTCCTTAGTTAATTCTTTGATCCTTTGTGCTCCCCTATTTTGGGTCTGAAGCTATTCTTTATTTCCAATTGTATTTTAAATGGGAGTGGGCCCTAATCCCACATCTTACGGATCAAATATATATTACTTATATTTTTAAAAAAATCAAATTTATATAAGGCAAATTTAATCATGAATTTTTTTTCGAATTTTTTCTCCTTGCCGAATTTTATCGTTGCTGAACGCGAACACAAACCATTTGACATAGCTTGCAGAAGCAATCTGGCATGATTACACCCCTTTCTCATACCTGCAAGCAATGAGCTTCCCTTCCACAGACTTCAATCAAGATTATTGGCCAAATTTTCAGATCTCTCTGCTGGATCCATCTTTACAGATTGTAAGATTTAAGCTGGAACCATCTTTACAGATTGTAAGATTTAAGCTGGATCACTATAGATAGATCCAGAAGAGAGATTTGACACGTTGGACAATAATTTTGAATTTTCATATGCAGTTGCTTCTGGAGACCTCTAACATTCTATTGCAAACAAGACAACCTTAAATCCATAAAAACAATTTTTAATTTAGCATAATGTTATTCTTGTGGTACTAGTCAACCAATGATGATAATTTATAAAATAAAAGCCCAAAGATCCCACCAGTGATATCATAATATACCATAGAAGCAGATATCGCCAAAATATCACAAGAAATCATGATATCACATTTATTGCCCTGCTTGCCAATAATTTTCCAAAAAAAAACTGTGAGATTCTGAAGATATCAGTCAACAAGAATTTGACCAAGAAAATATAATTTTTTCCCAAGAAACCCGATTTATCACGATATTTTGGTGATATTTTCATTTTTTTTCTATTTATGCCTCTGCTCTGCAATTTTTCCTCATTCTGCTTGTTTTTTTTCTGCAAATTTTCTGTCTGATTTTTTAGGGTTTTGGGCACGGATTTTAAACAGTTCCCCTCACACAAGAAAAGAAAACTTCAAAAAGCGAACCTGCATGGAATCACTTGCAGCATAGCAACTGACACTAATCATTTCTGATTTCAGAAGAAAGTATTTGGTTCTGGCCATTTTCCCCAAACCTATATATACATGAGCAAAACTATTGTTTTCCGAAATTAAAGATATGAAAGTAAACAAGCCTTACCTAATAAAACTGAAAACAGTCTTTTTAAATTATCAGTTGGGCCTTAAAGCTATTGATCTAAACTAATACTAAATGTTCATTCAGATTTCCATATTCTTCCCCATATCCTCTCCCTTCTTTTTCGAATCTGCTGAAATGAGAGTTTGATGTTACTAATGCCATTTTCTGTAATATCCTTTATCACGATATTTCTATGAAAATTCATTGGCCTATTTCAATGCACACATTACTAACTTCCACTACCTGCATCTGAAACGGAATATTTCACAACTCAATTTATTTAGAAGCCAATAGCCTGCCACCAACTGAATGATTTCCTAATGAAAAGCTGTTGGGCTGATTATTTCTGGCATGATTTTGCCTCAGATTTACACCATATGAAGCAACTCCTGATAAACATATAAAGGTTTGGACTTTGGAGTGATCTAGCATCTATCTTCCTGCCATAACTAGATGAATTACGTTCAATCCAAATTGTTTATAAGCCCAAACATTACAGCCAGTTTTAGGTTAAGATGAGGTGTCATAGGGTTAATTATTAAATGTTACATCCCAAAAGTCGAAGAACGAGTCTGCCTGATTAGGGAATCGGAGACCCCTTTTGACAACCCTGCCCTGTCTTCTTTCCTGTAAAAAAGAAGTTGAAATAACTTCAGTTAATCAAACGCTGACCTAAATTTTACCTCATGATGTCACTAAGAAAAATGCAGGAAGATACTGTTGGAGGTCTTATTACCTCGGGACCATAGTTTTTGTGTTGAGTACTCTTTATTTTTAGTCAAACATCTCAGTTTAATATATTGAAGAAGCAAATTTCTTAGATTATGAAGTCCAACAAGTGAAGAGGTCATTGGTTTAATGTCTCGAGGGAGGCCTAGGTATTTCATGAAGAGCAGTTGAATCAAATTAAGAGAGAGCAGAATGTTGGAGCTTCATCATCAGGAACTGCAGCCACCTAGTGGATCATACTTCATAGCAGCTAGTCTCATTGGCTCCATCTGCTTTGTGTTACTGTGTAGTTTGTACTTTATAGGTTGATATTTGCATTTGTAGTTTGTAATTCATTTTGAGGTTCAAACTTTGAAGTTGAACCATGTAGTAATGGACTATGCAGTGTGCACTGTAATCAGCGATCTCAAAATTAACAAGAAAATTCCACATTTCAAAGTTCATGGTGTACACTCTAGTTTAATTCTCTCACTCTAGATGCAATTAGGATGGCTTTAAATACAAAAAAATCAGTTATTTCTCTCTTTATTTTCTGAATTTTTTGGGTTCTCGATATTTTCCTGTTTTTTTCCTGATAAACTAAAAAAATCTTTATCTTTTGGTTTGCCAAGAAATTCCCAAGAAAGATATTTGCTTCTATGCAATATACTATCAGAAACTTTTCATGGCATATATCAAGGAGCTGGAAATTGAGAGTCAATAAACTAAGAGCTCAAATATATTTCATTTTTGATGGTAAACATTCCACCTAAGACATCCTGTTTCAACATTTGAAATGTTTTTCCCCCTTAAATTCAAATTTTAAAAAATTATCACTCCTACACCCATAATTGACAGAAGATTGTGAAAAAATATTAAGGAAAACATCGACAGTGTGGCTTTTTACAACACATATACATAACAAAAAAACATTAAGTGTTAGTTACGCTGACTTGGCTAAATGCCAAAATTGTTAAGCTGTCACATTCCTCTTCACGTATACCACAAAAAATACAAACAAGTATTATGAACACCGATTTAGCTTGAGAACAAGATTTCCAAAGCTATCACATACCTCTCCTGTGGCTATTGTTATAACATGTGGAGTGAAACCCACACCCGCTGATCCTGAGAGCCATTCTCCTGGTAGATAGGATTTAAATTGAATGAAATGAGATAAATAATAAGGGAAACCAATCTTTTGCATAGAGCTCACATAATTTCCTGAAATGAAAATAAGAAAGAAGTAGCCCCACAAAGCTACCATCAATATTAATTTTCTTATATAATAATGTTGCTGTATTTGTATTCTGTTAAAATTTGATTCGATTAGGAGTGGCAAACATAACAGGCGTCTAAGCATTTTCTTTCTACCAGCAAAAATTTCCCTAACAAATTTAAATTAAACCATCATGATACACAGGTCTTTCCAGAAGCAGTATTCAAATTTAAAATAACATTAACGTAACCATCTTATATAGAAATAAATTTCACTATAAGATTCAAAAAGCTCTAATGCCACTTATGCAAACATAAATCTAACTTTCCTAGAATTGTTTTTACCATGCTTTAGACATATCCAACTTATCCTATGGACCGGACGGAAAGAGCCCAAATTGTGGTATTTTTGGGAGCATTTGTTTTTAACAATTTCAAATGTAGAAAAAAGACATTAGACTATATGTTGCTTAACAGTTTCTTCCATGATTTATAGTTTCTTGTAGATAAAATAATGATCATTTGCAATCTAGAGATTTCTACTGGTTTGGAAATGTGGTTAAATCGCTACATGTAATAGAAGAAAAACTTTGTTATCATGTACAATTATTGTCTATTATCATTCTGTCTAATTCTTTTTTTGTACTGATTATCTATATGCTGGATATGTGGATAAAATACTTGTATTTTTGGGATATTACAATGTAGTGTATTACATTAAGATACTAGTATTTTTATGTAGTATATTACATTAAAATGCTAGTATTACATTATCTATATGCTAGATATTTGGATAAAATACTAGCATTTTTTGGAAATGTGGATATTACATTATCTACGAATTATAGCATTTTGGGGAGCATGTTGTTTTTGGCAATTTCAACTGTAGAAAAAAGACATTGGGCTAGTATGTTGCTTAACAGTTTCTCCCATGATTTGAAGTTTCTTGCAGATAAAATAGTGACGATTTGCAATCTAGAGATTTCTACTGGTTTGGAAATGTGGTTAAACCGTTACATGTAATAGAAGAAAAACTTTGTTATCATGTACAATTATTGTGTATTATGAATTATCATTGTGTCTAGTTCTTTTTATGTACTGTAATACATTATCTATATGCTGGATATGATGTCTATCTACAAAGTGTCCTGGTGGATACTCTTTATGCAGGACACCTATCTGATTAATCAGATCATTGAACTCAACAATGGATATCTGGTCATGGACCACCAAATGACCAGTTTTGTTTAGATTACCAATGTTTGTTATTTAGTTATTATTCATAAGATGTGATTTTATTTTTTTCAATTAAGCAAAAGAAAAAATGGATATAGTTCGTTAAAAAAGTTCTAGGCAGCTCAGAAATGCAAAGCACTGTTACAGACAATAGTTATCGCCAGATAAGAATACATTGCTCAAAGCGCCAAAAACAATATTCAACACGTGGACAAAAATGATGTTCAAGACAAAAGGGAACTCACAAACCATGGCATAAGCACAAATGTAGAAAAGCAAATTTAATACATTACCAAATGATTTGTAAGAAAGATGATAGCCCCGGTACTAGCCCTGTTGGGTAGTAATGCAGACCGTACCCTGGTAGAATAGAAACCCCTAAAATGTGGCTTCTAAGCATAAAGGTGTTCTAAGCTTGACAGTGCATTCCAATAATGGTGAATAAGTGATACAATTAACCATGAAAAAAGTGATTCGTAACAAAGGAAGAGCAAGCAACTTACCAAGAGCAGCCAACTGCTGCTTCCTGCCTGACCCAGGTGGCCGCCCTCTACCCCGCTTCTGCAAAGAGGAAAACGATCCTGGAACTGACGGAGTCAATGGAGCTAAAGCCAATGCCATACTTCCATCAGGCCCATATTTTCTAGGCCTCCCCCTCTTCCTCTTAAGTGGATCAGCGCGTGCTATGCCAACCCCCATTCCCATCCCCATCCCCATGTTGACACCATGGGAAACAACCACAGCAGAAGAATCACTTGCGTATGGAGGATTACTGGTGGGAGTAGAAGCAATGGTGACTGCAGGCCTCAATGCTGCTGGGGCATGTATAGCTGCAGCAGGTGCCGATGCAGTAGGTGCAGCCATACCACTACTACTACTACTATGTAGAGAGCTTACTCCTCTTTGCTGCTGCTGCAAAAGTGCACCAAAAGACGGAGGACCACTCAACCCCACGGACTCTCTGCCCTCCATTCATAGATTTCAAAGCCAGTGATAATTTTTCGGTATATAAATTTAAAATAACCAGAATTGTGCATTCCCCATCTATCAACATAGACTACAATACAAACGCTACGTGTTTCTTTCAGCATATGCACAGCTCCCGACCCACTTAACCGCTATTATTACAGTTGTATTTAAAAGTTTAGTTACTAAAAATCAAACTCCGGCTAGTCCGAAGCTGCCAAGCATTACCAATGCTGGCTTTAGCCTTTTTCCTCAATTTCACCTAAAACAACACTAAAATTCCTCTGCCATTACTATTCATTTCTCGAAAAGGAAAACAACTAAGAGATTAAATTGGCATTTATACCTGCATAAAATCTGTTTCTCTAGCTAGGGTTTTGAACATCAATTTTTTCCCCCGCCCTAAGCAAAACATGAAGTGCTTATCTTCACCTCCTTTTTATTCAATGAACCCAACTATTTTATCTGCTCAACATAGAAATGCTTATGTTCTAGAAATGCGATATCTCCTAACACTAAATGCCACGTCTACCTATAAATGCCATGGAATTTAAAGAGCCTACCATCATTAAATTGCAAAGATGAAATTTTAAAAACTCAAAACCTGCATAGCAAAAAATGCAACCGCGAAAGAGGCATCGTTTATTCTTTCACGTACTTCCGCCATTTACAGACTCTCTGTGCGTTCAGCTTTTACTACAGTCTCTCTCTGCTCTGCTGCTGAAAAATAGCTGTGTAGCTAAATAACCTAAATAAATACATAAATAGCATTTTAGAGATAAAGTTAAAATAAAATTTATTATGAAAAATAAAATAATTTAATGTTCATGTTGCTTTTGCTGGACTTGAAAAAGCATTTCGATTCGATTAACCAATATGCACCTAATTAGTATTGAACGAAAAAGAAAAAAAAGGTGGACTTGAAAATTATTTTGTTTTGTTCTAATATTAGACTTAAAAATTGGTCGCATACCCAAAAGGCGGGCGTGATAGGAAAGAATCAAATATAAAATCATTGCAGTTGTGTGTGGAATTCAAAATAGATTCACTTTAATTCAATCTTGATATCATGAGGTGGGGACTTTGTGTGTTTATATATTTTTTAAGGAGTCAAAGATAAAGTTGAATGCTGCCAAATTGACGCATAAAGAATTCTGATTTGTTAAGACAAAAGAACATACCAACCAACCAACTAACTCTGTTCATCATCTATTTTCTTTGACTGTACCCTCTTTTTTTCAGTGAGAACAACATAATGCCAACGCTACAGTGTGAAGTTACAGATTTACTAAATTTCAAGATATTGACAGCCAAAACTACCAATATGACAATCTTTTTGATGGAAACAACTGGATTATCAGAAATTTAGTCTGTCAAAGTCATTTACAGTTTGAATTTAGGGTTTAAATCTTTAATAGGTAGAATTTGGAGGATTTGAACTCTGGTGGATAGGTAGAATTTGAAGGATTTGAACCCTGGTGGATAGTGTCATGGAAGGTCACACTTTCATTCTAGTCAATTCAATTCAATCAATGGAATTACAACTCTTCCACTCCATATGATAAGATTTAACTAACCATTGAGATAACATTCTCTCCTATATAAAGGTAATCTGTCTATCTACCTCAAAAGTAAACAGTCAACATGTTATTTAGTATTTTGAAACACTTCAAATAACAAATAATATGCAAGCTTAGAGTCATGCTACAGTCCATAAAAATGTATTATGATACTTATAGCAAAAAATTTGTATATTTTTTTGAATGGACATCTCAGATCAGATTCCATGATTATTTCTCCTCTTCTTAATAATTAATCACAAAATATAATTCATGATTATTTCTCCTCTTCTTAATAATAAATCACAAAATATAATTCAAAAAAAATTATACAATTTTCTACCAAAAAAATATACAGGCTGTTTAAACTTTACCCTGAAATCCATGCCCTAACTTATGCCTGAAATTAAGGATTTTTAGTGCTTATCTGAGGTACTTATTCAAAATTATCTCCTCTCTTTTTCATGGTCAAAAAGGTTATTTTATAATTCATGAATTCCTTTTTGAAACACGCTTTTTTAAATCATTTTTTATTGATATCTAAAGTATACTTTTTCTGTCGTGTTTCGCATCCACCGCTTTGGAAGAATCTACATGTTTGAATCTCAACCGGAGGTAATGCGTATTTCAAATTCATTTTGTAAATGTAAATTTACATCGAAAATGACGTCGGATATATGCAACGCACTTCGCAACTTAAAAAATAGGTCTCTTAAAACACATATATCAAGATACTCGATCTCAAAAAGAGATTTAATGATTATACAAAAGTGGAAAAAGAAAATACAATCTTCTAAGGGGATTTAGGCTAATTAATGTAATGAAACAATCACAATCCCAATCAATTTAAATATAAATGTTAAAGTTATGATAAATATTAAAATACGTATGGAAAAAAATTATACATGATAAAAAAATAAAGTTTTTAGTTTTGCATGTGATAATGGATATTTTGTTGTAGTGTGTGTTTAGTAATATAAATTAATTTTTTGTTATCAAATATGTGATAGTGGAGTTTTGATGGAGGAAATCAACCAAAAAAGAGTAGTACTAATTTAGAAATTTGTAGCCTCAAACCACTTTCTATGGCCTTGAACTTTTTGCACAACTTTGAATTGTGTACTTTGGGTCTTAAGATTCTTGTTTGCCTAAATGTATCTAAAAATGGTCGTACTTAGAAGCATTGTTGGAACTTGTTGTGGTAGAGAAGAGAAGTTGACTAGATTCCCACCTTATGTCTTAATCAAGCGCCTTGATCAATTCAATGATTTGTAACAAGTTCATAGACATGCTAAATAGATTGCAAATGATTGGATATGTTCTTATAACTACAAATACTAATGCAATGCTCTTTATGATGATAATGCGATGATCAAATGTGAGATAGATGGATGTCGAACTCGTCTAGGGATTTGTCTTTTAATACAACACTCTAACATTCAAAATTGACTATTTCGCACTTGAGTTGACAGCTAACAAAAATATTTTGGATCGAGTTAGCTTGGACCTATTATTAAATTTAATTTTGGAAACTAGGGGTGAAGATTGCACATGCAATCCTAAACTAGGTTCAGGGTTGCCCCTACAATCATGATCTAGAACTAAAACAACAAAATTAAAGAGGAGATTTGAATTGTCTAAAGAATAAGATTTAAGTTCAAACTAAGTTTAGGTTGTATGCCAACTCTTAGGAAAATATGTCATTTGAACACTAAATAATTACATTAGAGTCAAAAGATCAAAAGAAATAAAGAAAAATACAAATAATGTGTGTTTCACCTCTATAAAAACATAATATTCACATACTCTAAAATATATGGAAATAATAGTAAGTATTCCACCTCCACTCTAAACTATAACTTAAACTTAAATACACACATTCATCCATATTTAACTTGTAAGTGCATTGGTAGTTATTAGATTATGCTTAAATTTGTCAAAAATTAAAAATAAGAGAGATAATATAAGGCTTAGAGTTTATTTGGGTGGATGGTGGTTATGTTCTTACCAGACCAACATTTTAATCTCTTTAAGGATATATGCATTTGTTGATTTCTCATACTATCTTCACTTAAATTAGTTTGATTGGAACTTATATACATATTATAGTGTGTTGATTTTTCATACTATCTTCCCTTAAATTATTTTGATTAGAACTTATATACAATAAAGACATGATGTTTGACAGTTCATTATAGTTTATTATAGTTGCATAATGAATTTCTAATAGAAAATTGTGTTCAAGTTTTTGAATTAATGTCTTGGATCACACTCAATGATCCTTCATCGAGATGAGGAAAAGAGATATGATAAAGGGTCACAAAATGTGATACAAAATATTGATTCAAAAGTTTGGACGTAGTTTTCTATTAAAAGCTCTTTGTGCAACTTATGTACGTGTGATCTAGTGTGTTGATTTCTCATACCATCTTCACTCAAGTTATTTTGATTATGAATTCTAACTTGATTATAAATGGACTTGAACATGAACCTAGAAATTAATTACCAATAAAATGAAATAAATAAAACCTATTTAAATATATTATTTAACCATCAAAAATTATTTGTTCTTGACTTTGTTGTGCAATATATCATTTTTCTTTAATTTTCATATTTTTTTAACTTTTTAACAATATAACTGGCATCCTTGTAATTGTTTAAGATATTTCAATCCTTAGCTTTTTCTTTGCTTCTCTACCCTTCACATATATTTTTTATGTAAGAGAAGAAAAGGTAAATAAAAAGGAGGTTAAATATTCTTTCTAATATCATGTTTATATGTGAATATGCTTGAAATGAAGATATTAAGTCAATTTGATTCTTATAAGTTAAGACCTGAAAAGAGAAAAAATACAAAGGAGGTAAATATTCTTTATAATATCATGTTTATATTTGAACATGCTTGAAATGAAGGCATTAAGTCATTTTGATTCTTATAAGTTAAGACTTGAAAATAGAAAAATAAAAAGGAGGTTAAATATTCTTTATAATATCATGTTTATATTTGAACATGCTTGAAATGAAGGCATTAAGTCATTTTGATTCTTATAAGTTAAGACTCGAAAAGAGAAAAATAAAAAGGAGGTTAAATATTCTTTATAATATCATATTTATATTTGAACATGCTTGAAATGAAGGCATTAAATCATTCTGATTCTTAGAAGTTAAGACTTGAAGATAAACTCAATTAGGTAAAGTTATTTCTCACTTATTTAGATTGGGGAAGTTAAAAGAAAGTGACATTTATCTTCAGTTTCCTTAATATTACAAAATTTACAAATTTATTTACACAAATTATTTTAAAGTTTGTTTGGCAATTAAGTGTGTTTTAAGTATTCTTTTAGTAGGGAGAGAGATGATAAATACATTCAATACAAAGTTTTTGGAACATGTAATATCTCGATCTCATAATTATTACTAATATAATAATTCAGTCATGCATATGTTTTAAAGAATTTTATTTTTTCAATATTTTTTTAAGAATAAAATTATTGTCTTCAAAATTTTAGTACTTACACACTAAATTTGAGTACATTTAACTTATTAAATTTTAATTTGAAATGATTGTTATTGTATTAAAAATAATAACATAAAGTTTATTGTAGTTTATCATGATCTTATGGTCTAAGAAAGTACAAATTCAATAAAAATAATAATTAAGTCAGAAAATGTGAGAAAGTTATGTCAATTAAGAAAGCAAGATTCCAACATTAAATTAAAACTTATGTTAAAAAGTTTAAAATAATAATTATCTTTTAATCATGATTCCATGTGTTCAAGGCCAATTTTGCCTTCTTTGGGTGTCATTTATTAAAACTTACAAATTTAAATTGGGATATTAATGTATCATTCCCAATCATTTATGAAAAGTTTAACAAAAGGCAATCTTTTAAAAATATATAAAATTATAATTATAATGAAGTAAAAATTATTTTATTTTAATACACATATAAGTACAATATGTCTTTAATTTTAAATAAATAAAATTTATTGTAATTATGTTTTAAGATTAATAATTATGTTGTAAGAAACACTTTATACCTCCTTAATTATAGGGTTTTAAAGTTTAGTTAAAGTTGAACTTTCAAACATGTAAGTATAATTGACTGAAAGTTAATTTAATAGTGGTACAATTGAGGCTCCAAGAATATATAAAAAAAGTGTGAAAGCTTTGTAAAGGAGACTCACTTATAACTATTGAGAAGAAATTACTTAACTAATTGTGAATGAAGGCAAACAAGCTAAGGTAGTAAGCATATTGGTAGGAAATGTTGCTAAGGACACAAAAAGAGGATAAAGATGCATCACAATGGATACTAAGCTTTGAAGTAGTCTTTGTAGGCAAGATCAACAAATTCTAAATGTTAGGAATGTGTGCTTGCAAATGAGTGAGGCTCTAAGGTGTGGAAGTAGGAGCAAGGCATGTGGTGGAAGAGAGAGGGCAAGAGGAGCTCTATATTGAAAAGGATGATTTTAGTCAAAATCAAAGATGATTTTGTAGCTCCAACAAATGGAGGGATTTTCTATGGGGAAGAAGAATAGCTTGCCAATAGAGAAGTCTACTAGTTTTTGCTCCAAAGTGGAATCTTTTGGCATTCAAAAAGGTTTTTTGAAATCTTTTAATGTCAAAGAGATAACTCTAGCTAAGAAAGTGTCATTACAAGTAGAAGAGTTTGAGAAGAGGAAGATTTATTAGTCCCTTAACAATGCCTCAAATCCTTTTCATCAATGTGATTTATTTTGCAAGGAACAAATCTTAAAAGAGGACAATTATTATTGTCATGTGCTCATGAGGGTTCCTCCTACTGAGGACAAGCCTTAGTACACAAACAAAGATGACATTGACCCAGCCTTTGGCTCTGTCGATTATTGGAAGGATAATTTCCTTCAAGAAGAGCAATAGGAAAAATGTTTGGCCTTTAGTGATAAGGATTAGCAAGGCTCCACTTCCTTTTCCTTGGGTGACATTCTAGTTTATTTTGCAAAGGATATTTTATAACTTTATCTTTTCAATCAAAGCATTTGGATAAATGATCTACAATTTGTAGGTTAATGGGTACAGAAGACCTATGATCAAGAAGATTCACAAATTGATGGAAGAAAGTTGGAGTAATATCAAAGGATCTTCATTAAATCTCTATTGTCTAGAGGTTTCTTTCTTGTTTTGTTTTAGATTACTTAGTTTTTCCATAGGGTTAGTGTGTTCACGTGTCATTGGGAAACTTTATTTGATCTAGAGAGGTAGACTTTTTCTAGAATTCTGATATGGATTCTATTTTATAGACTTCCTCTAATTATGCAAAATATTGTATTTTTAAGTTGTTGGCATATAAAGTTGAAGATTTCGTCAGAATTAATTTGGAATGGGATGGTGCTCAAAATAGTTTTTGCTAAGGTTTGTGTGATGGTGAACATCTCCAAGCCTCTTTTCCATTCCATCTAAATTTGTCTACACATGGCCCATGGACTCATTATGTAAACTATGAAGGGCTGCCTTTTAAATGTTTCCAATGCAATCAACTTGGGCATGAGTGGGCAAAGTGTCTCTCTTCCAAGGTTCTAGTTACATAGATGACTCACATGCTAAAATGGATTCCTAAAATAGGCAAGGCCTAGTTTAGATTTTATTTCGAGGAATCATGATTGGTTTATGGCAACATAAGCTAAAGAACTAAGGTCAAGGATAGTTCATTTCTCATCACATACAAAGAATTTGATTAGACATGGAAATTTTAAGGGTGGATAAGGCTATTGAGTCAAAATTTTATTTCCAACTTGGTGATGACAAAGGCTTCACACCTTAGGATCTCAAGGAGGAGGAGGGAGATGATTTGTTGTATGAAGAAAATTTTATTATCTCGTAAATGGAAAGCCATAAAACAAAACTCAATTTTAGACGCAAAGGAAAGTGTGGATAAAAGACTAGAAAGGAAAAATGAAGGAGAAAGCTAATGGTAACCATTTCTCTATCAACAAGTTTTTTCCTAAAGAAGGCTCCAAGGTTTTGTTTGGGTTGATGGTAGGAGGAAAGATGTGAAGACAATAGAGCTACATTCAAATTGTGAGGATAAAGACCTCCAATTTCAAGGTCTTCTTTTAGCACAAGAGTGGGGTGATAGCTTCGGTTGTCTCTCTCCCATGAATCAAAAAACTCTCCTCACCTTGTTTTCAAAAAAGAAATGCAAAGGAAGAAAATTGAAAACAAAACAAATGTGAATGGAAGTCAGAGATTCAATTGGTAATGGTTTTTAACAAACTACACAAACTCTTCTTTCTTGTAAGAAAAGGAGGTTGATTTCAATACATGTTCCATTTTATTTCACCCATCCCTTAAAAAACTTTTAGAAAAAAATACACACATTTTATTTAAATATTAGTTTTTAAACGACTATTAGTAAAGAGTTTTGTAAACTTCCATTATTATGTTTCCTCTAACTTTTCAAACAAAATATTTTCAGCAATAATACTCATCATCTTAATTTTGTTAAATTTCAAAATTTTATTTGAACTATACACCGGGCCCAATAATTTCCCTCTCTTTACCAAAACAAAGAAATTTTTTAACCCTTACAATTGGAAGCTTTTATGGAAAAAAATATTGCATCCAAAAACTTTCGAGTTTAGGTAAGTGATCTCTAGCCATCCATTGATTCTATCCACTTATCCATCACATAAGCTATCCTAATCCGAATCGCGCCTTGCAATCATTGCCGCCATTACCATTATCTTGGTTATCATAGTAATGGATGCGTACGAATAATACGTGAATATTTGTTTGTCTCTTTGCTCAGAATTCCTTGTACTCGTGAAATGTTTTCCTCCATTATAATGAATGACCATGACCTTGACCTTGGTTACGTTAGTATTGGATGTACACAGCCATTTAATATATCGGTTTGTCTCTTCTTCATCATTCCGTGCACAGGAGAGAATTCCGTTGTGTATCTGTCGTCTTTCAAAATGCACAGCCCCATGTAACTCAGTACAGTAAGTTCCGGTTGATTACGTTCGCACGTCTGAACTCGGCTCATCAATCAAGATAGGGTGAAGAACGGAACATGGTATGGTGTCCTCAAACGTCGTCGCTCCCCAAATTGGGAGGGACCCATGGACAGGGATTAGGAACACTGTTGCAGAGTTTGTTAGGTAAGGGGATTCTCTCTTGGTTAAACCTTCATGGCCAATTTAATGGCGATGAACAAATAGTAAAGGCAAGTACGCTTAAAATGATTATGCAAGCAAATGATATAATGGTGATGCTCATGTCTTTAAATATATCTCCCTAGTGTGCAATTTGAAATAAATTGCCCTTTAGTTTACTCATAACTACTAGTGAGAAAGGGGGAATGTGTACCCAATTTAAAATTTAAAAGTTTAGGGTTCAAATCCACATTTGTAAAATTCACCTAGGTCATTTCCGCACCCGCAAATATGAACTAGGGTGGTGAATGGTGGATTTAGCAAACAAGTCTAGACTCTTGGGTTGTGTAGAGGTAGAATAAGACTAGGATAAAGATTATTTGCCAACTTGCACATAAAATACACCAACTTGCGCATTAATCAATGCATAAATGTCAACCTTGTCAAAGTGGGCCCAAGACATAAGGGAAAAGGGCATGGGTAATGTTATTTTCACCATTATATTTTGCCCCCACTTGATGTGCATGTGAACTGCTATGAGGATGCATGTCAAAGTAAAACAAATAGTCAACATGGAAAGTAAATATTTCTAAGATATGGCTAATTCTTGTACTCTCCTCGCAATGAATGCTCTATCAAAACCTTGCAAAATAGAAAAGATCTACAATGTGTGGCATATGTCACACATTTAAAATAGACACTAACTACAACTAAGTAAAAAAGAGAAGGGTAGGAGTTTTTGTCTAAGTAGAAAGTGGTAGAACTTCAACTTAGTAGAAAAATGATAGGCATCTAACTAGGCAAGAGATTATAACAATGTAGAAAGATTGATAAAGTCCCATCAACATGGGAATGATTATGACCCTGTCACTACAAAGCATAAATCACAAAAAGAATGACAATGACATATATGCCCCCCTCTAATTGGTTGCATACAAAGGATGAAGGAATTGGAGGTAAGGAGAAAAAAGATATGATCACGATAAAACATGTAAAAGTGGTAATATATATCATCATGTGATAATCATACACAAGGACATAGGTAAGATATTATTGTGAAAACATATGTAATAAGAGAAATCAAGGTGCCCCTAATGTTGTCCAAATGAAGGCAAATAACAAGACAATAGTAGCTATAGATGCTAGATAAGGATCATGTAAGCACAAGTAAGATGTAAAAGATATGAACATGATAAGCATCATAACATATACTTGCATGTGATCATAAGATCAACATGAAAATCATAAAATATGAGTGTGGCATCTATTAGGAAGCATGTAAATGTCATAAACATATAACATGCGAGCAATGTAAGATGTAAACATGAGAAGGATGTGGTCATGATAACATGATAAACATGTCAAAGTGATCATAAGTAGGTCTAAACATTAGAAACATCATAATAAGCATGGTATGTAGATAGCATGAGAGTTGGACATCATAAACATGAAACATAGGAAGCATAGAGACATTATAGACACATAACAAGGGAACATATACATGAGCATGGGAAAACATAAGTGCTAGACATGGAACATAAGAGGAAACATTTGAATGAGCTAAACATGGAAAAAAATAAAAGGAAAGATTCCTCCAAGTGGGAAAATAAAGCATAAAGCATAATATAGAAGGTGAAATAAGCATAGGAAATGCATAACAAACATTGCATAAACAAAAGGCCAAAGTGTAAGGACATACAAAGTAAAGAAAGAATAAGCAAGGAAGGTCACAATAGACATGGCATAACCAAAAGGCTAAAGGATAAATGATATAGAACACAATGAAGAAGTGACATAAAGAACACAACACACTCAAAGCCACTTATGTCAACATGCACCATTAAAGGTGTCTTTGTCCCAGTCATCCACATGCTAATTATGATCATGGAAATAACATAACATGGACCCAAAAGTGGAAAATAAAAACACAAAATGTGGCAAGTAGTAAGGAGATATGTGACAACATCTAACCAATGAAGTCATGCCCATCAGGTGTGTCTATAATATGCTCTACAAATGTATCACTAAACCAATGCCCCCATGAGACTATCCATGCCATCATGAAGTGTGCCCCATGAACAAAAGTGTGATATAAATATGCCAATTGTGATGTATGCTCTCAAAGAATTTGCTTAGATGATATCACATGCAATTTCTTCTTTTATGTAAGGATAACCTCAACATTTAGTGTGCTATGATCCATATACTCATCAACTTAGAAGAATCTTTATCATGCAATGCCATATGATTAGCCTTGACTTGTATCATCTCTTTTTCTATAAGATCTCAAACTTTATGTTTCAATGTAATGCATCTATATATGTAGAATTCCCATGTATGTGGTGATAAGCACAATAATATGTAACCCTATATGGTGCTATCTCAATCATGTCCATTAGCTTAACTAGAGGTAAAGTATAATAAGATTGTCTTCCAAAAGTTGTTTCAATACAATATGTAGAGGCTCCTCCAATCTAGTGAATTCTCTAAATCTCGTTGGGTTGATATGTGCATGATGATCATCATTAGGTACATTCTCATTGCCCCTATTATCTAAATATGACAATAACGTTAACTTGTGAACATAATGGGAAGTGCTAGAAACATGTTGATGTAAA
Organism: Cunninghamia lanceolata; assembly: GCA_027924645.1. Classification (NCBI taxonomy): domain Eukaryota; kingdom Viridiplantae; phylum Streptophyta; class Pinopsida; order Cupressales; family Cupressaceae; genus Cunninghamia; species Cunninghamia lanceolata. The sequence goes on from BSBN01000394.1 coordinate 5,185,768, forward strand.
AGATAATCTTTCAATAAGGCACACTCATGTTTACATCACTACCAACAAATCTAAAAATGAATGATAAGGATTGTAAGAAACTTGGTCTTAACCATCAATAAATATACGTTGAATCTCATCATCCCATAACGTAAAACTCAAACTAATAGTCAAAGCTTGAAATTTGAAGATATAATCCTTAACTGGGTCATGTTCTTCTTGCTTGCATTGTAATACTTGAGCAATAAATGTCTTAGGCTCAATATTGTAATGAAAATGTTTATTGAATACATTAGCCAAATCCTTAAAGGAAGTGATAGAAGCACAAGGAAATGAATAAAACCATGTAAATGCATGACCACTCAAGCTTATTGGAAATAATTTAGTAAGCAACTTATCCTCGTGAAAATAAGTGAAGCATTTAGTTTGGAAAATCCTTAGATGAAGCAATGGATCACCTTTACCATCATGCTCTGTAAAAGAAGGTGCCACAAATCCACTCAATGAAGGATAGGTCAAATGTCATATACTAAAGGATTGTTCAATATCTCACTAGTATCATATTTCTACTTAAATCTTCACTCATAAACATCAACATGCCTTTCTAGATGGTCAATTCTACTGATCATTAATTAAGGGCATGTTATCCTCACATAAACCAAGTAAAAAGTATAAAATTTCTTTGTGTTGTTCTTTATCTCCATGTATCTCTAAGTTATTTGTTTGTTCAATAGAAGGTGTAAGATTCCACAATCACTCAAAGATATATCATAAGAAAGCACAAAAAGATCCAAAGGAGAGTCGCCATAGACATCCAAAGGTGGTATATCATCATGATGCAGAGAAAAAATATATGGGATCTACTAAGGGTAATTAGAAGGGAAGAATGAGAATTGTGAATAACATACACTCTAGAGCCAAAAATAAAGAGTGATAAGGGCACATGACAAAGGATGGAAGGCCGTATAATAATCATAAGATGAATCAAACAATTTTTTAGTCCTATCAACCAAAGTAGCACCAAATTCATGTATCAAAGCACTATCATCATGTATATAAACATAATATGAAGATAAGAATGATCTAACATGTAAATTTACATCTTCATTACCATTAAATGACTCTACCATGAGTGTTTTAAAAGAATGTGTGTCATAAACTAAATCATCATGAATCAAAGAGTCATCATCCACATCATGGGAATATAAAGAACTAGCATTATGTTCCTCACTAAATATATCATCAATAGACTAAGAGTGAAAGCATAGGGAATAAGGACTAGCACCTTGTGGGAAGGTAAAATATGTGCATCTATATCACTATAATCCTCAAGCAAAGATAAAGCAAGAGAGACATATGGAGGAGAATCTATAGATGTATAAGAAAGTATATCATGAGATGGAGAAGGAATATGCTTTCTATGTACAACATCACATGAATCAAGATCCCTAGATGTATTAATTGAATATAGGGCTAAAGTAGTAGCTAGATCACTACCATAGGCGACAAAAGAGATGTCATCATAAAGCATAGTGACATAGGAAGTGATCATGGCAAGGAAGATGGAAAACATATCCATAATAAAGATCTAGCAATGAAAGTGCACAAGGGAGGGTGGATGGGTAAGAATCATAGAGGTAGAAAATAATGAAAGCATAAACCCTAATCAAGATAAATCAATGAAGCATAATGGGGGTGGATCTAAACCCTAATTAGATATAAAATAATATATCAAAAAAGACAAAAAAAAATTAGATTTGAAATCCTAATATAGAAGGATAAAACCCTAAGGCCAAAACTCTAGGGGTGTAGTAATGTTGGGCTCACCATTTTAATGTAAGGGAAAATAACACCTTTACATAAATATTCTGGGGAAGATAATAAAATAATAATAAAATCCTAAGATTTTGAGCTAGGATTTATAATTGATAATGCACCAAATACTATAGTTAATACAAAAATTAAATTAATTTAAAATAAGTGTACTTGGATCTAGATCTGATGTAGATTTTGGTTGTGCCTGGTGTCATAAATTGATTTGTCAACGTATTAGAAAATTAGGGCATGTTGAACAACTATGTAGAATTGAAAAACAATTGTACAACTATCAAGCTCACTTCTACAAACATGGAACTAAACTGATGCATAGAACTAAACCTAGGTTATGGATCTAAACGTATTTGATTTAGGCCTTTATAACATGTTTGCCTCTGCATCTGTGACTTATAACAATCAATTGTTAGTGTTTAGGAACACTATTGAGGGGTTTTCTAAGAAAGGGAATTCTCCCTTGAACAAACATTGAATGCAAAAGATAAGATCGAAGTATACCGAGGATGACATGCAAGCAAATGATGTAATGTTGATGCTCTAGCTATGCTCTCTATAGATGTATCATGAATGCTCTTGAATCTAGATTTTCAAATGAATTAAGGCATGTCCTTAAATATACCACCCTAGCATGTAATTTGAAATAATTTGTGCTTTGGTTAGCTCATATTGGCTTGTGGGAAGTGGGAACATGGGCCTAATTAAAAAAATTAAAATTTAAAGTTTGAGATTCAAATTTGTGCATGCAGAATTGACCTGGGTCAATTCTACACCTGCAAATCTGAACTAGGGTGGAGAATGGTGGATTTAGCAAGTTAGATTAGATTCTTTGGATGTGTAGAGATGGAATATGGGATGTGTAGAGATGGAATAGGGCTAGGATAAGGTTATTTTCCAACTTCCACACAAAAATATGACAACTTATACACTAGTCAATCCATAAAGGACAACATTGTCGAAGTGGGCCTAAAACAATAGGGAAAAGGGCATTGGTATGCAATTTTCATCATTACAATCCTAAATTTCCCCAACACATTTATTATTATTCTTAGTTTGTGGAGAGATGAAAAGTGTATATCTAGTAATTTTTTTAATCTTGTTTCACATTCACTTTACCATCCTTATTTACTGAGCATAAGTTTGACTATTTTTTATCACTTAGAGATCTAATTGCCCCTAAAATTATACCTCGTATAAAAAAGAGACCCCTTTTACGTTTAGACATGTCCCCTTTCTCAATCTCATCCTTTTCTATCATCATAGATGCTACCATGCAACAAACCTATCATCTTGATAGGACCACATAAACTCACATCCCCAACATTCAAAATAATTTTCTTGGCCATTAAATTCCTACTTTGTTGCATCCTAAAATCCATGGTAAGAAGGGACATATTTTACTCATAAAAGGTGAGTTGACTTGAAAGAAACTTAAGAGATCATTTAGGGCACAATTGTGCACTTTGGACCTCTAAAAAAGAGCATCCACACACATAGACAACAATAATTACATACAACGAGACCTTTATCCCTAGACCATCATTGTTGTAATAGTGCACACCATCTTGCACCTAGGTCTTTTCACACACATCTCAAGTAATTTTTAATATTAATGTTGAATAAACCTGGAGGCACGACTAAGGTAGATTCCTAAATATACTACAAACACTAATTTTCCCAAAAATAAACAATCTAAGTGTAGGTGTAATTGCAAATAACACTTTCAAAGGTTGCAATATGTCATCATCAACATGACCATGCAAGAAACATGTGCATGTATTAAATGGAACTACGACTGTACAAATGATGCTTCACCTAACATGACACTATTGCTTGTGGTCCCATTCCTAATGATGCAACCCAAATGTAGAAGATGGAACCTAATTCCAGTAGTGTTGTCACTCCTTTTAATCTTCTTCAGTAGTCAATATCTACTCCAGCCATAAAAACACTCTCTCTTTTCCCTTCTCTTGTTTTATGAATTTATTTTCCATGTTCAATCTCATCCTCTACTCAATTTATTTTATATTAGAATTTGAAATATTCTTAAATATTTTTTAATATTGTTTATTTATATTTCAAATGTGAAAAAACCCTTAGTAAATTAAAAATAGATTAGGTTATCTATTATTTAGACTTCAGTTACCTAAGAACCAATATTAAACTAGGCATATCTCCATCAACTAAAACATAAAATTACTTATATATGATTCTTATTTTTTGAATTTTTTAAGTTGTTCTATTTTTAAAAACTATGAGAATAAGATCACTAAATATAATATTTTTCAAAAGTTCCACTTATTTGTATTTCATTTTCTACAATTATGTGACTTGTTCTTACATCTATGTGTGTTAAGAACCAAGAAGTGCATACTTAGCACTATTTCTCTTTTGTTTCACATTCACTTTAGTGCCCTAATTTACTAAGTATGATTGTGACCATGTTAATAATTTTGAGACCTATTTCCCCCTAAATCTATACCCGCATCAACAAAAGACCACTTTCACACTTGGACATCTCCCTATTCTCACTCTTAGCCTTTTTTTCATCTAAGATGCCAATATGTCATGATCTTATCCTCCATACAAGACTACACATGCTTGGATCCCCCAAATTCAAAACCCGCTTTCCCACTCAAATATCTACTTTTTCACACTCTAAAAACCCTAATATGCACCTCCAATGGTAAAAAGGGTCAAGGTCTACCTATAAGATAGGATCCAAGAAAATGAATTCATAAGCACTCTATAGAGGATGCTAAGGAAATGATTTCACAAGAAATCAATAGAGGATGTAGGAGCACTTAGGGCTTACATTAGGAAATCTAGCACATCATCCAATTATGTGGAAATCATCTATCATTAAGGGGATGGACCTCAATGTAGTCATACTCAACTTTGGAATTCATCTATAGTATAACATCATTCTCCTATTGTTTCTCAAGTGTGATATTAGGATGAGTAAATGGAATTGCATGATAGCCACTTGATGTTGAAAGATCAATATGATCCTACATACACTCTTGAGGAATAAAAATGAAATGTTATATGAACACATATATAAGATCCATTAATGTTCATATTAAGAATCATGAGATGAATCAAATCATTATAAAGCTTCATCAATTAAAGTTTCTTTAAATGCATGAATGAGAAACATATCATCCTCAACATGTGGATATATTAAGAAAAACCTTTTAACATTAAGTATCCAAGTTTATGATACCCATTTATATCATCACTAAATGCATCAATGAATAGATCTCTAATAAGATGAGCACTATAAAGCATGGGATCCAAAAAAACATATATGTATCATTAACATTTGTTAGTTGAGAAGTGTGATCATTATTAGTACCATAATGTGATAAAGAAGGTAAAGAATCATCATCGTTAGGAGGATCCTCATTAAATAAATCATCAATGGGCAAAGAATAAGTATCATCATCATAGTTTTAAGATTAGTATGACATGAATCATAAACCCTAGATGTATCAATAGAAGCAAGGGTTAAAGCACTAGATACATCATGAACTCTAGAATCATCATACAAGGAAACATAATAAAAAAGTAGTGGATCATCATGATGCATAAAGAAATCCATGAGATCTCCTGAGGAAAGGCCACTAGAAAGTGAGAAATGAACATAATGAGACAAACATGTTCTAGGACCAAGAGTGAAGCAATCTATGAAATCACATGACATAGTAGAGAATGATTGGTGTAGCAACCAAATGTGAGTTAATTTAACAATTGATGAATAGGCATGCACAACACACAACAAAAGCTAAACTAGGAAGAACAGTGGAGATTGAACAAGAAAATAGAAGCTTATTGAAAACAATGAAAGAATTACAAAGGGCCACCAATATGTGAAACTTGAATACATTATGCTACTCAACCCCTTGGAAAATATGCATAGAGACTCTATGCACTTAAAATCAAATTAGCCTAAGCTCTACTCAAAACCTAATCTGCTAGCCTGGGATTTCCAATCTTTTTCTGTTGAAGGATCTGACCCCTTGAATAACCAAGCCATCTTAATAAATAGTGCCAACATCAAATCCAATCTATGCTAACATAAAAATGTGAAGTAGGTCAATGCCATGAATGTGCACTTAGGAAGTAATCCAATCAACAAGGTGTAGTTTGTATTAAGAATGATTGACTACTCAATAAATTTGAACTAGAGATTCTTCCAACCTTCTAGAATTGGCAAGTCATCAAAAAATTCAATAAATGTCATTTGATAGAAGTGTTCTAACAAAATGACTAACTTTGACATTAGACACTGATTAATCTCTCCATGATGCACACTAGAAGTAGATTTCATGGGTGATGCTCATAAAGCATGAGGTTTTACAAGGGCATTTATGTGAAAGTGCAAAGTGCATGTCAAACAAACAAGTTCTATGTGAGACTCAAATGGGGCTATGCTAATAGACATAGAGTGTACATGACACCACTGGATTGCCCAACAAACACAACTAGGTCATACAAGTTAAGCATAGAAATAAACAAGCTATCACACACATAAGGGTGTGCATTGGCAAATCTCGTGTACATGAGTAACTAAAAACACATATTTTTGGGTGATGTAAGTGTGCCAACACAAGAATTCTCTTACATCAAACACCCTCAGTAAAAATATTGAGTTAGGTGCTCACAATTGGGATTTAGACAATTGATTTGACCACCCAAGTCAACATGCTTTAGCCTAAAAAATCCACGAGTCTTCCTTAGGTCATTTACCCTTCCAAAGAACAAGATATTACTTATACTCACTTTGCTAGGTCTTCTTGCATATGCACATGTCTAAGATCTATGTAATTCCTTCTCACTACTTTTTTGTGATTTCCTTTCACTAATCAAGTACTTCCACCAACTACACATTATTTGAACCTTTATGTGCATGGTAGGAATACATATTAGATACACTAAATATCTAAAATATATCCAACCTTCTAACAAATCAATATTATGTGTTCTCATAAAATCTTTGCATAACGTAACACAAATCAATCTTCTTGGACTTTAGCTTGTTGTATGTTCCTCTAGGGAACCACTCTTTTCTTAGATGTGCCATGACTAAATCTCCCTTAGATAAATTCATCTCTCTTCAATTCTCAATAATATGTAGATTGTCTCTTGTGCTACTCTTCTCTAGCTACTTCTTGACTATGCATGAACCTCCTTCATGTGATGCATGAAATCCTCACTTTCTACACTTACATGCCTGTGAACTTCCACTTCCAATAGACACGTGACACCTCATGGGATGTCCCATACACCACTTGAAATGATATATTTCCTGATCATGTTCATTGAATTGTTGTACACAAACTCTACTTGCACCAACATAGAGTCCCACTATGTAGGCTTCTACACTACCAAACATTTGAGTAGATTGTCATGATGCTAATTGACAACCTCTATCTATTTGTTTGTAGATGATATATGAAGCTACAATTGAGTTGTATGCCCAATTTCTTCTATAAGGTTCACTAGAAATAGTTAAGGACTTTTGTGTCATGGTACAACATAATTCTTTGCGATAGCCCATGCAACCACACCATCTCCTTAATGAACAAATCCATATCCTAGACATATCATTCAACTTTTGACAAGGAATGAAGTGCATCATTTTAGTAAATCTATCCACCACTACAAAGATAAAATCACTACCCTTTTGCGTGCTCAACAATCTAAGGAAAAAAACCTATGGATAGTTCCTCCCATGGTTTATCTGGCATGCACAATGGTTAGTACAACCTAGTGTTTTATGCCACTCCCTTTGTTGTTTGGTAGATTTTACACCTTTTTGTGAATCTGTACACATATTTACACAAACTCAACTAGAGATAGCTCTCCTCCGACATGGCATGTGTCATGTCTATGCCAAAGTGTTCTCCAAGTCCACCTCCATGCAACTCTCTAATGAGTTTCTCCGTCATCGAACTTTGTGAGATGCACAATTGTTGCCTCTTGAATATGTATCCATCTTGTGTGAAGCAATCTTCATAGCCCCTATCTCTAGTTCATAACTCCATTTATGTGTGTCATACATCTACAAAATCTAGATCTAGGGCATACAATTCCTTCATCACCTCCATGCCCACTAGTTTAACTATCATTTCTAACAATAATGCTTGCCTTCTACTTAAGGTGTCTAAAACCTTGTTGGTTTCCTGCATAATACTTGAACACAAAAGATTAACCTTGTAGATATTCTATTGACCTCATTTGCCTCTGGTTGAGTTTTTCCTAACTATTGATGAACTTCATTACTTGGTGGTCTATGTACAACATAAAGTCCTCTAGTAGTAAGAATATCTCCACTTATGTAAAGCTTGAATTATAGCATAGAATTCCTAGTCATAGACATAATATTTATGTCTAGCCTCGTTCAACTCCTCAATGAAATATGTGATTGGTCTACCCTCTTAACTCAACATAGTGCCAAGTACCATTCTATTGGTATCATAATCAACCTATAACACTTTTCCAAAGTCTAGGAGCACTAACATGGGATCCTCCATCACTTTCTTCTTCAAGAGTGTATAAATCTTGGTAGTAGTATCCATCCACTTGAACTCAGCCTTTTGCATGTAGTGCATCAAGGGTGCACACATGCGATAAATTTTCTTGATGAACTTTTGATAGAACATGGAGTAAAGGGGGCTAAATCAATAGGAAATTAAATGAGGGGTTAAGACATAGGATGGGGACAAAAATTAAATGTATGTGAAAACTTAGGAATTCTAAACAACACTAAGGGGACAACATGGGAAAAAGGACATGAATGACCAAGGGTGACATAGGCTAGGAAAAATGGGTTAAAATAACACAAGATGTACACACATGGGGCTAAAATAGACACAAAAGTGTAATAAGGAAGTTGTAGGGTATGCAAATTCCATTATTACATTTTGCCCCCACTTTAGTAGGCTTATGATGGTCTACAAAAGGAAGTCTACTAAAGGAAGAATAAAGTAACATGCATCGTTGAATGTAAAGGATATTGGATACCAAAATGAGAGATATTGGTGCTTGTTTTTTGTCTTCATTCTTTCTTTAGATCTTGTACCTATTCCTACAAAGCATCCAAAGAGAGTATTCATTATACACTAACAAAGAAAAATAGGATACACACAAAGATAATGGAAATGACACAATGAGTAGTTTTTAATATGCATATCAAATGAAACAACCAAATTTCTAGAATAGATGGAAACATGTGATAACTACGTGGATACAAGCTTGATCTTTAACCTTTGTATTTGGTGAGAGAGATCTATGGAGATCTACACCCTAAGAAGAATTCAAGAGGATGGGAAGCACAACAATGACCCACATTATAAACTAGATAATGGATACCTTTTAAACTAATCTATGGGAAATAAGATAACGACAATATCAATGAGGGCTATCAAGGAGCCACATGTAAAAGATGACCATGCTAGACCAACAAGGAGGTGCTAAATGATGACTATCATAAAATATTTGGCAACTTGGTTTGGTTTGGCTTGGTTTGGCGATTTGGTAGGAGCCACCCTATGACTAAAGAGGGTAGCTAACCCAATGGAAACTAGAAACAGGTTTGGTAACTTGGCAGGATCCACCTCGCAGCTAAATATGGTAGACGACCTTGGAAACTAGGAACTTGGTTGTCAATTAGTTGATTGGATAAGTAGGCATAGATAATCTACGAGGTCTATAAAAACTTAGTCATCATCATAGTTAAAGGCAATGCTCAAGTGGATACTAGTCATCATCATGATCCAAAGGCATGCCTCAAATGAATGAAGGAGTGATAGAGAGTGATGTAGGATACATGTCCACCTTAAGTTGATTGGTGGAAGAGATCAATGAATAGAGCCAATCAATATAAGATAAAATATGATGATGATTAGGTTTTTGAAGGTAAAGATGATTGGTAATAGCATGGGTCACAGTCAAGCCCTCAAGAGGATTATAATGGAAGTTAGTGTTGCATGCCCCAAGTGATGACATGACAAATCAAATGGGAAAGGAGAGCATCATGGTTATGCCTCTAAGAGTGGTCATAGGCTAGGATGATAAAGAATGTGAAGGACCATCAAGAAATGCCAACAATGGATCATGTGGATATAATAATGGTCAAGCTCAGATCATAAGATATTTATCAATTGGATATGGTAATGGTGAGGCTCAAAGATAGGATAAGGATCATATGATATGGATAACTGCTAAGGAATTAGTAGATAGATTGATGATGAAACACAAAAGTGGGACTACATGGTCATGCCCCCAAAGGTGGTCCAAGTGACAAACCATTAGGAGATTGAAAGATGGATTGATGATGGCATTGGGAATAGGAGACCATGGTAAACAAGTCTCTAGCATAGGAAAATAGGCAATGAGGTGAAGAGCATGAAGGGAAAATAACACCAATGTGTATAGCTTAAATGGTAGATAGGGTAAGGTCCAAAATAGATGCCAAAGAATGATAGGGAATGCTCACAAAGGATGATCAAAAGATGCATGGGAGCACAAGCATGATTGTAAAAGTGGGCTAGGAAAGCACATGGGAAAACAATCAAACAATAAAAAGCAATGAACTTCATCTCACTACCTTGTTTTGAGTCAGTCCTAATAGTAGTATGTGTAATAGTGACTAAATATGGATCATTCCTTAACTCATGATAATGGGATCTAGTTCAAACACATGACAAGGTAAACAATAATAAGGCATTGAAGTCCATGACAACAACAATCACAATGTCAAAAGGCAACAAAAGGCAAAAAGATGAAAAGGCACAAATGAAAAAAATAACAATAAAACATGACAAATAGTAAGACTATCTTCCACGGCATTCAAGCTCAAAGATTTTGGACCAATGGATTTCAAAGTAACTTCTAATGTTTATGCACTAGGTTGATTAGAGAGTTTGCTTGGTCCAATCTTCATTATATGTTGTCTTTGTGGATGGAATGGAATGTTATGGGATGTGGTACACATGGAAGGTGATATAGGAGCTTAGGTAGATGAAATGATGGCTTGCGATGAATTCTCTCAAGTTGTAATAATAGTACTCTTTGGACTTTGATGGATTGTGGGAATAGTCAATAATATGGGGATTGAGAGGTGGATATGTGAAGGAAAATACACTTTCGCTTGTAACGTATAAAATTGCGTACCATCACAATTTCACATCATATTTTGAACTTGTTTTGGTGTCCACTCCCATAAAATGTTTTAGGGATCACATTGGCCTATCCTTAGCCAAGCTTTTTCCCTCACTGGATTGCTAAATTTCTACATCATAATATAATTCTACTTACTAGCCTAGAGACATGTGCCAAATTTGAAGAAATTTCCCTAAGATACTAACATGACACAAAATACATCCATGTGATGTGCTAGCATCCCAAAAATTTTCAAAAATTTAAACATTGCTCTCCTACCTAGCTACCTACTATCACCTACTGTAACACTTGTCTGCCAAAAAAACACTTCTTATACCTGAATCTAACCCTTCAACTTTCCCATAAGCCTTATACAAAAATAATTTTTGGACTCTCACACAGTCTATCTCATTCTAATCTCTTGCAATATAATAATATCTTGGAATACAATCTCTCTTTCTTAGCTTCTATTGATTCCATGCTACTACAACTCCACCATTGTTGAAGCCCTCTCAAGGATTCATGTTGTTGCACTATGGTTGACTCCCCCAAAGAGTTCACCTTTTTTCTTCTACATCATATGCTAGTAATATTGATCTTGCTTTTATTTTGAATAATATTGTTGTAATCTCTCCATTACATTTCTATTCTCTATTGGTGTCCATCACCACCCATTTATCCTATCAGACACCCATTAGGGTATTCTTCCTCATAGACTAAGGATTAATATAGATTTAATTTATCATCATTGCTCTTAATTTCTAGACACATGTAGGATAGGAGCACACACTATATTTCAATCTCTTTATCATTGGTCTTCTGTATGTGGAGGTTAAAAGACCAACATAGGGGCTTGACCACTCTTGGAAAGCTCCCAAATAGCCCCAAACATTTTTCTTGTTTGCAACTACAAGTATTTGAGAGGCATTCAACTTCATAGAGGTTTGCTGGTGTCTTCCCCTTTTCTTTTCATTTCTATTTTCCTTTTAAGATACATAGATTTTGTCATTTCCTCTCATTCTACACCATCTTTTATCACCTAGAATATTACTATTGTTTTTCTTGTTTCCTATTGTGCAACTGGGTAGGAGATCTGGGTGAAGAAGCACATTTTACTAGAGTTTTATTATTCTACAAGTTTTATGGATGACAACATGATGTACAAATGTTTGTGTGTACACTGGCATCCTAGACAATGAGCTTCAGTTTCTAGTGCTAGGTTCCTTTCATTCTATTATTTGCCATTTAAATCCAGTTTTATGAACTGTGTCTTAGGTTCAAGTAAAACAACATCTTATCATTTTCCTCTATGTTTTAGCTTAGTGAAAAATACTATTTTCCAAGTGAAACATTCTGGGATATTTTAGTGTTATTTTGTTCTTTCTATTTTGGAACAACAACAAAATATTTCTTTTCTCAAAATTAGTTTATCCTAGTGTAGTTTCATTGAAAATAATTAACTAGAAAATAAAGAAGCATTTTAGTTAGATCAATTTTCCTACACTACATTTTGGTGAACTTGAGCTTTATCACAAGACTTGACCATATCGATCTTTTTCTTCAAACATTCAATGCTTTTGATAATTGTTTTTCTAAGGAGGATCTTGACATGTTAGATGAGGCACTCAATGATTTTATACACGTCCCTTCTCATCCCTCATCTATATTGTCCAAGTCTTCTTCTCGAAACTTAATAAACACAATTTGCATTTCAAGCTCCACAAGAGAGCTCCAAAAATAAAAATTTATTGTGCATGGTATTCTTGATATACGCCACCTTCTCATCCCATAATAACTATTCAAGGAATTCCAGATAGACCTAAACCTCCTAATTTCTATACTTGTATCCCTCATTCTATCACGTGTAATGTGCCTGTGGCTCTTGATTTGCATGCAATATCCAAAACTTATAACAAGTTTGTAGAAACAAATAAGTAACCCTATTCTTGTTTCTCTTCCTTGTTCACCTCCTCTTCTTTCTTTATCTACTCATTTTTCTACTAAGAATCCTAGAGACTAATCTTATTGAGTAGCTCCAAGCTACTCAAGCTAAGATCCCTCTTTAGGAGTTAATACAAATTTCTCTTGCTTGCCACAATATGCTACAGGAAGCTTTGCAGAAGATTATGATTTCATCTTCCACTAAGCCTAATGAGATAGTTGCCTTACTTGATTGCATCTACACCAATACTAGAGACATCATCTTTCAACAACACAAACTTCCTTCTATTAAGGTTTAGAAGCAAAATGAGTCTCTTCTTATCATCATTGGAGTAAATTCTATTGGCATAAAATGTACCCTCATTGATAATGGTTTAGGTCTCAACATACCTAGTGTAGACCTTTTGAATTGCATTAATGTTGATACATCTTTCATTCTTTCATTCACAACTTTTAATAACCGTAGCCGACAAATTCTAGGCACCATAACCTTGCCTATTGAGTTGGGCCTTGTTACAAATTACCTACTATAGTTCATGTAATGCTTGGAACTCTTTCTTACAATATTTTTCTAGGTAGGCCATGGATTCATGCTATGGGTGTAGTCTTTTATACCTTACACCAATCTATCAAATTTGTTCATTATAATAAAACATTCACAATTAAGGTTGATCAAAATCCTATGCAACACTATCAACAAATAGATCTGGATTACAACACTTCTTCATCTTCTACACTTCGTAATCTTATCCCATCTTCCTCACCTAAACAAAATACACCATTGTCCTCTCTTATTGACTATGTTGTAAGTTCCAATTATTCTTCTATTGCATGTCCAGGTGATGATTGGGATCTCCTAATTTTACTCCCTTTTCATAGGCGAGTATAAAGTCAATCCATCTCACTTTGACATCTCAAAAATATAATTCATACCATCTTCATCACAAGCTTCTAATCCTTCTACTTGTAATTCTTCTTTTGAATCCCATGACTATACACCACATATCAACTACGCTTCTAATAAGGATCCTCCATCTTTTGTTGAGTTTCATTCCCACTATGGATGTGGTTTTCAAATACTTTCAAATGTTGGATATAAAGGCAATGGTTGCAGTCACAAGAAGCAAGATATCAGGATCCCTTTAGATGCTAATCCATATTACTCTAAAGCGAGCCCTGTTTACCAACCTCCTCGTCCTTCTGGGTTTTCATATCATAACTTCATAGATGTAGCGATGATTTTTTCTTCCCCTAGTTCTTCATCTTTACCTTTATTACATCTTGATCTAATCATGGATTCTTCTTAAGAACAAATACCACCGCTAGACATATTCTCTATGGATGAAGCTCTAGCAGAGTTTCTCGGTGTATATTCTCACATGCCTTTATATCATCATGATCAAGGATTCCCTTACTATTTAAATTCACATGCTATCATGTCATCTAATTACTTAATTCCATCTTATAATAATTCTCATTTTAAGAGTCACACAATAGACTCAGGGATGCCCAAGATCATTTGCAACCAAAACAACCTTCCACAACAAGAGAGAAGCAACACAAATACTATAATGTCGAAGAATGATAATGATGCATACAAGATACAAGATACATAAGATTCACAAGATCTACAATGTATATCTAATATAAAATGAGAGCCCTTACTTATATAGGCAAGGTTGAGACCTAAGACAACATGTGATCATGACAAGTTTCTTAATCCTATGACATGAGACACAATTATTAAATACCATATGTAAAATTAACTAGACAAGTGTGAATAGGACCTAATATGAGACAAGTTAGGTAAAACGTCTTGTTCACACCAACACCCCCCCTTAAGTGTAACTTAGGGGGAAGTAAACAAATGAAAAGATGGGTCCTGACTACAAAGCCATGTTGGGTACGCATGTACAAAAGATCTCTCTTACAAATAGAGTAAAGGAGAAAAGCTTGTAGGAAAAAAATCCCTCTCCAAAAGAGAAAAACATGCAAACAAACATGTACAAGTGATGGAAGGACTCAACAACAAGACCCCCCAAGGAATACATCCATCATGAATATAAAATCAATAGCCCCCGTAAGAGGGAAATAATGAGACTATGAATCCTCCCCATAAAGAAGTAGCTCCTATGCCAATGGTGAATGCTCGAAGATAGAAAACTATCCACTACCTGAAAATAACATTTCTCCCCTTAGAAAGAAACCAATCCATTGGTGTATGTAGAAGAAACTCCAAATCCAAGACAAGAGATGAGGGAAGAAGTCCCATAAAGGATGATGCCTCTAAAAGTTGCTCAAGTGTCAACATGTCACAATCAACAAATACCACAAAATTAGGAGCAAAAATCCTAATCAAAGAGTGTGACAATCCAAGACAAGGTGGAAATTCATGATCAACAATCTCCAAAGATAAAAATGGTGAGATAACAGTTGTTCCATAAGTGTCATCAAAGAGGAAATGGATATCCTCAACTGTCCTCCAAATCTAAAAGATGAGACTTATAAAACAAATTTGCAATACCTGTCAAAAGACCATCGCATAAAGATGAATCTGAAAGACGAGATAGTTCCTATTGAATTGAATCACTAGAAGATGAAATAACACTAAACTCTAAAGAAGTAGGAACAAGGGGAGTCTCAATCAATGAATCCACCCTAGGAATCAATGAAATTAAAGGATCAACAAGTGTCTTTGTAGTAGGAGAAGGAGAAGAATCCTCATCATCCAAGTGTGCAAGGTTTTCCCAAGAAGCAAACTCCTTATTTGTAACATAGTCATATGGTATATTGTCTGAATCATCAAGAGATATAAGACAATTTGAAGTAGGATCATCTGGGAATGACTGAATATCAGGATCTCTATATATCTTCCAAATTTTGGTCCACATAGCATGAGGACACTCAATGTGCAAAAGGAACAAAAAGTGTCAAAATCAACATGGCAATCAATCACTCCTTTAACATGATCATTTTTGGAATTCCAAATGAACTTATTCCAAAATGTAACTAGTTGAGAAACAAGACCATACAGATGTGGCAAAAGATAAAGCTAACATAAGTGTTTCAAAATACCATCTCTCCATTGCTTATAGTTCCCCCTTTGCAAGATACTTATAGAAAGATGAAATGAAAAACCCATGATGAACTAAGATAGATCTCCAAATTACATAGACATGAAACACTCAACTAAAATTATAAGCTCCCCAATATATCAATACTAAAATTGAAGCCCCCAAGCAAAAACAAACACCAATTTCAATAGTTTTTACAAGAAATTAGCCAAAGTATGCAAAATGACTTCAAACCAAAATCTTGATATATAAGGCATAATATAGAAAAATAACACATATGGATTTGTAGTGCTTGGAAATACCTTTCCAACACTTATAAAAATCTAAAATTAGATATCATGGGCATGAGATATGGCTTGGCAAAGAAAATATGCATACATGGGCTTCAAATAGCAAAATTAGGCACTTGTAGAAAAATATGGAAAAAATACTTGTACCACTACAAAGTGCTTGGAACCATCTTTTTGATGCCTATCCATTTGATAAAATCTAATATATTGGTGATAAGTTATGGCTCATAGAAACAATACCCTATTAGGGCATGAAAATGGGCTAGGGGCCCTAGTTGGGTCGTTTGTTGGTGGCGTTGCTACCTGGGTTGAGTTGTGGTGACAACTGGGTTGCAAAAATATTGGAGGTAGTAGTAATAACGATTGAGGTGGAAACACTGGGATGAGGTGCTAGATTGTGTTGCTTGGAAGCATCAGGACCGCTGGGGTTTTAATCCTGTACTACTTGGTAAAAACTAGGGGCTGGGCCAATCAAAACTGACCACTTAGGCTTGTGCAACCCTCTATAGTAAAGCCCCTGGTCATCGATATGATTGATGTCTTAAATCCTTCCAAAAAACCTATGCAGGATTCAATGACATCATAGTTGACGTAGTTGACACAAAAAAAGTACATATGACACATACACTGTACCCTAGTGATGACAACAATGATAGAGGAAAGTACCTACTAGCTAATGAAATCATGCCACATAGGAGAATATTCCCTAGAATCTAGAAAAAATTTTGTCAACTGGTATGCCATTTTTTGACAAGTACGATGAGTCATATGATACATAATCGTATTATAATGATTTTGTATGGGTCATATGGAATTTTTGGTGACAAAAAAGTTGTAAACCCTTAACAATAGAAAAAATTAGCTTTGAAATATGAAGTGTTTTATATCAAAATTCATCTCTCAGGCGTTCCAAACTCATGGTGAGGTCCATTTTGCACTAGGATGTACTGTATGAAACTTCTTGGAAAAATCTCTCCAAACAAGTGAAGGGAGTTTAGATCTGAAGCTCTAATACCATGTACGAGTCACATAATAGAATCAGGGATGCCCATGATCACCTACAACCAAAACAACCTTCCGCAACAAGAGAGAAGTAACACAAATGTTGTATTTACAAATAATGATAATGATGCATACAAGATACAAGAGTCATAAGATCTACAATGTATATCTAATGTACAATGAGGCCCTTTCTTATATAGGCAAGGTCGAGACCTAGGACAACATGTGATCATGATAGTTGTCTTAATCCTATGACATGAGACACAATTATTAAATTCCCTAAGTAAACTTAACTAGACAAGTGTGAATAGGACCTAATGTGGAACCAATTAGGTAAAACACCCCATTCACACCAACACTCATGATCTTCTAACCATTCCCAATCCTCAAGACCATAGTTCCCTTCTACTAAGTGACACTATCGATGTCCCTATGGATCCCAATGATTCCGAGAAGGTTATTCAAATTGGCAAATGTCTCTCTTTTGAAGAATGCTCATCATATTCACAACTTCGACATGACTTCCTAGACCTCTTTGCTTGGACATATGAGGATATGCCCAACATAATTCAAATATTGTGGTTCATAATATAGTGTTATATTTTAATGACCAATTGGTAAAACAAAATATTCAAAAAATTCATCCTAAGGTGGTCTTAATGGTCAAGGATGGAATAGAAAAGCTCTTAAATGCTAGTTTTATCTGTCCCATTGATTATTCCCCTTGGATTTCTAACATCGTGGTTGTCACCAAATCTGATGGCCACATTCGTGTTTGCATTGACTTTCATGACTTAAACAAATCATCTCTAAAAGATGATTTTCCACTTTTAAATATAGACATGATCATTGACTCAACGACTGGCCATGCACTTCTTTCTTTCATGGATGGCTTCTCAAGTTATAATCAAATACTTATCAATCCTCTTGATCAATATAAAATTGCTTTCACAATTCCATGGGCTATATTCTACTATGTGGTCTACCCTTTGGTTTAAAGAATGCTAGCACAACTTACTAGTGGGCCATGATCCTAATCTTTCATGATTTCATTCATAACATACTCAAAGACTATGTCGATGATATTTTGGTCAAGTTAGTCTTGAGGCAAAATCACAAACATAATCTTCACCTTATCTTTAAATGTCTTCATCTATATAACATGATTTTGAATCCTTATAAATGTGTCTTTGTTGTAGATAGTGGCAAATTTCTTAGCTTCATTGTATCTCATCATGGTATTGAGGTCAACACCAAGAAGATTGATGCTATTGTTAACATGCTAACTCCTAAAAATATTTCACAACTTCATAGTCTTCAAGAGAAGATTTAGGATATCCATTAATTTATTTCATAATTGGTGGATTAGACCCTTCCCTTTACATATTTTATGAAAAAAGATGTTCATTTTTCTTGGAACGTAGACTGTCAAAATGCCTTTGAATATCTAAGAACTATTTGGCTAACCCACCTATACTAATGCTTATTGCTCTTAGATTTGTCTTATTATCTATACTTCTTCTTCATCTCATTCTTTGGCTGCTCTCTTGGCTCAACATGATGATGAGGGTAGAAAATGTGTTATTTATTATACTAGTCGTACCCTCCTTGATTATGAAATTCAATATACTACTCTAGCGAAGCAATGTCTGGCTTTATTATTTGCTACACACAAGTTGAGACATTATCTTCTCCATGCAAAAATGCATGTCATCATTAAATTTGATCCTCTCAAACATCTATTCTCTAAAATTGATCTATCATGAAGTTTGTTTCTCTAAAATGTATTAAGGGATAAGCTCTAGATGATCATTTAGATAATGCTCCCTCCTTTTATTTTCCTAATCCTAATTATTTCCCTAATGATCACATCCTCTCCATGGATGTTGATGATCCTTGTGAATTATTCTTTAATGGATCTCAATGTGTCACTGGCTCTGACACTGGTGTAATTATGGTGCCTCCTTTAGGGAAGCCTATTCCACTTTCTTTTTGTCTCAACTTTCCATGTACTAATAACATTTCTAAGTACGAAGCCCTTATTATTGGCTTGCATGCCTCTCTTTCCCTTAGTGTTAATTTTATTCATATCTATGGTGATTCACAACTAATTATAAGGCAAGTTACAGGTACTTATCGAGCTAAGAAAGATAAACTCTCACAATATCGCGACCTTGCCCTATCACTTCATCATTGTTTCTCTTCTTTCTCTATAGACATTATTCCATGCAAAGAAAATCATGCGAATGCAAATGGCTAGTGCTGCTTCCCTTGTTCCCTTTGATGATTTGGCAAATGATTATCATTTTTTTTCATACACTCTCCTTACCAGCTATCATGGATAATTCTCCTACAAATGATACTCTTTTTTTGTTGCAACATTGATTTTAAGGAACGATACTCCCATATATATAATTATTTGCATGATGGTACATTCCTAAAAAAAATTCTAAAAGTGCTTGTACTCATATTCGTGAGCTTGCAACACATTACATCATTCTTTCTAATGTGCTATATCGATGAGGTTATAGTAGCCTCCTCCTTTGTTGCCTTAGCTAAGTCTGAAATATTGATTGTCCTCCAAGAGGCCCACTCAAGTTCTTGTGGTAGGCATTTTGGTGGCAAATCATTAGTTCAAAAACTTCTTTATATGGGGTAATATTGGCAAAGCATGGAACAAGATTCCTTTTCCTTTGTCAAGAAATGCCCCTAATGTCAGCAACATAGCAATCTAATTTGTGCCCCTATGTAGGACTTCGTGCTCAGACATATCCTTGGCCATTTTCTATTTGGGGCCTAGATTTGATCAAAAAAATTCCCCACCCTCCTCCCAAGGACATACCTTCATTATCATTCCTATAGATTACTTTACGAAATGGGTCAAAGTTGTTCCCCTTTGATCCATGACTATTGAACTAATTTGTAAATTCTTACTCGATAACATATCTACTCTATTTAGAATTCCTTCAGCCTTTGTTTCTGATAATGGATACTCATTTAAGAACAAGGAGCTGAAGCAATTACTCAAGAAATGCCACATTTAACAATGATTTTCTACACCTTATTATCCTTAGTCTAACCGTTAAGTTGAGGCTTCTAACAAACTAATTGAGAAAATCCTTCATAAAATCATTAACAAACATGGGAAGGATTGACACACTCAACTTTCTTATGCATTACGGGCCTATTACATGAGTCTTCATATGACCACGGTAGAATTCTATACAATCTCATATATGGCACTAATACCATCATGCCTTTGGAGCTGTAGATCCCATCTTTGTAAGTCTCACTTCAAGGGCTTATTGATGACAACACTTATAGTGAACAATGTCTATAGTAGCTTGAAATGCTTGATGATCATTGCATTAATGCTCTCAAACATCTTCAAGCCTACCAAAAGACTCTTAAATGCATTCTTCATCATTCCTTTAAGTTGGTGACTTAGTTTTCTATGAGAACCAACGTAATGTTAATGCCCCAACTAGAACTAAAGGAAAATTTAGCCCTAACTAGATGGGTCCTTACATAATCACTTTGATTTATGGTTTTGTAACTTATAGTCTCTCTATGGTCAATGGTAAGCCCCTTAAGGAACCTAATAATGCTTCACATCTTCATCGCTTGCACACATGATTTCCTTTCTTCCATATGACATTTGTATAACGTGATCATTATTACACATTAACCGCTACTTATCTTATGTCATTTCATCATGGGCACAATTTCTTTGTGCTATGATTATTCAAGTATTTTATATTCTAAATGAATATGAGATCCTTTTTATTAAAAGAAAATGTAGTAATTTGTCTAGTGTTTCTTATGACTTACATCTGCTTGCACACTTGTTTCTATCTTTGACACAATATCATGTGTCTTAGATTCTTCGTTGTAATTTCTAGAAAATATGAAAATTACTATCATTAGTTCATTCTTATCCTTTCTATAGAGTAAATCATTTCTTTATCATGTTAATTAATTAATTATACAAATGATTAATTAATTGCATTCT
This sequence comes from Cunninghamia lanceolata, assembly GCA_027924645.1. Taxonomy (NCBI): domain Eukaryota; kingdom Viridiplantae; phylum Streptophyta; class Pinopsida; order Cupressales; family Cupressaceae; genus Cunninghamia; species Cunninghamia lanceolata. The sequence goes on from BSBN01000394.1 coordinate 5,207,064, forward strand.
TTTGCATTGTCTGATTAGATCTTTATTGTATTTAATTAAACAATTTCATACATCTATATCACACTCATAAGCACACATCTAAAATTAAAGCATCCACATCACATATAAATATCTCATACCACAAATATACATTCAAGATCATCAAAACACACACACACACACACACACACACACACACACACACACACATATATATATATATATCTCAAATGTCTCATTGGATAAATCATATACAAAATGTGCACCACTATATCAAAATGTTGTGTTTATACAAAATGATGATACAAAATCTGCATCATGGCAGTGTGTGGTTACCCCAGCCCTTAAGTGTTGGTGGCTGATTGTGTTGGAGATGGTTGTTTGACTAATGGTATGGATTGAGAGTGGCTATAGGTCCCACTATGTGATCAAAGATTAGCATCCCCTCAACTTGACTATCTCTCTTGTGAGTTGAAGCTCACTTTGTTGTAGTGTCTCTATGCAAGATTGTAGCTTGTCTACCTTGGTCATGAGTGCCTGTACCCTTAGGTGGTCAATGTCTATCAGTGTTACTATCTGTGACCTGTTGGAACATTCCTAAATTTTCTTCTGAGTCACCTTTCAAGGGTTTTTTTTGTTATCACTATAGTAGGGTTTATCCCTAATCATGTCTAAATCCCTCAGTGCTTTGAAATTCTTTTCCTATTGTCTAAGGTGTGTTATATTTCTTTGTTGACCTGCTCAGTGAGTCAGGTTTGTTTAAGTTGTCTCATGAGGTCCTTGTGAACATTTGTTTATCAACCCCTCCTGATTTGTTACCTGCTTTTACCCGTAGCAGATATTTTTAATTATTTCTAAGCTTCGTGTGTTAATTCTTTGGGTAGGTCTGATTCAGCATACACATGTCCTCCTATCCATCATAAACTTTTAGTCTATTTCATGCTTGTTTGTTTGGCCCTGTCCAAGTTTGTGATCTTGTGCAATGTTGACATGTGTCAAGAAGTCCCCTTAATGCCTCTAATGGATTATCAGTGGGTGGTCTTTGACAAGTGGCATTATCTCATTGTATCACAACTTTCTTCCACTTTGTAGACTCAAAAGGCGGGCCCACCATGGTGTTTGTGATGCAAAATCTAACCGATGAGTCAATAGCACCTAATGTGGAACACACATGGAGCTATCCCATTACATCGTAAACTTCACAATGTACCTTTGGGTAGTGTATGTGATATGGGATGGGAATTTAAAATGAAAAGGACTCGTGACTAAAGTCCTTATTGTCAAAGGATGATTGGACCACATATGCAGTGCCTAATCGGGTAATCCGATGTGTCCTGACTTGAACCAAAATTTGACGCTTGTCAAATGTCTTTTCAAAATCCATTTGGAGGTCAAGTGCACCATCAATCTACATCATAATCAATGGCCCAAATTTAAAATTTTCAACAGATACGCCTCCCTAGTTCTGGAACACATACAAGCATTAATTCAAAGGTGGCAAAGTGTTTTTGCGGGTGAACTGGGATTTGTGAGCATATTTCATGTGAATGCCCTAACTAGTGATAAGTAATTGTGTGGGTAGCCACCATTGCAAATAATCAAAATTCAGTAGAAGCTTGCATGAAGAACAAATAGAGCCATATAATCTTTCAAGTGAACCATAAGGTATGAGCTCTATGACCTTCTAAAGTTGATAAGTCAAAGGAAACTAGGGTTTTCACTAAGGAGTAGATTGAAAGGGTCTATAAAGGAAGGGTTATGAAATTTGTGAGTTGTTGAATCACATCATCCCGTAAAACTTTAACACTACAACCATGAGTCAAGTTTCAATTCATTCAGTTAGGCCTAAGAAGGGTTTAGACCAGGATATCATTGATTTATTACCTAGGTCTTCAAAGAGATCAAAACAATCCCAAAGTACGGGTACCCTCTCTAAAAGTCTGGTAGATAACAAGGAGGATATCAGGGATCCTATTATTCCATGGATAGATTGGGAATTGTTTAAGTTCTGTTGTTCCCATGCCGATGAACATGCCCTAATTTGTAATATCTAGTGATTTGACCTAGGGAAGCTAGTTGTGCCTAATATCTTTGTCGATCCTAAGCTGGTGTATGCCATTAGTAGGCACTATGACCCAAGTACCAATTAGTTGAAGGATGCTAATGGAAAAAGGATATTCATGATGAACATGGATTTGACTGTAGAAGTTTTTAACTTAAACCCTTGTGCTCAAGTTAAGATTGACCTTGATGAATTATGTTAGGAGTATAGAAAGGATAGAAGAAGTTATAGAGTGAAATGGCTTCCCATGCATAGTAGGGCTAATAAATGTAAGGAAATAAAAAGGTTCACCCAAATGAAACAGAGCCTTTGGATATCATCCCATTCTTCGAGTATTTTAGATGCACATATATGGCTTTATGTCAGGTCTTATGATTTGATCGCATAATATTGATGCTAGTTCATCTTATGATGCTGGTTGTTGATATCCAAAATTGGAAAGTGAATAGACCTTTTGACTATGCCTTTTATGTTGGAAAAAAAAATCAGGATTTGAAGAATTTGAAGGAAAATGAGAATATCACTTACTTCAGATGGTACTCAGTGTTGTGCCATATCCTTCAGTATCAAGGAAAGTAGAGATGGCATCTTGCCCTTAGAAAGGCCTATAAAACACCAGATGGTAGGCCAATGCCAATTCAAATGAGAACTTATATATGGGACTCCCATTATAACACTTCTAATTATTGCATCTTTGAGACATTCTTTGTGAGAAGAATATTGGATCTCTTAGGATATGATATGTGGATATTGTCTCCTGGATTCATGAAGTTCCTAATACCTAAAGAAATTGAGCTAGAGGGCAGTTGGAGCCATAATTTAGGAGACTGGTTCTTCCATGAAGATTATACAGTGATTAGAATCTATGGAGTGGAGGTGCAACCTCATCTATTACCTATTTTTGTACTAGACAGAATTGCATTTCTTGAGGCAATATGGCAGATGAATGAAGTAGACAAGTTGCATATGAGAAGTCATAAGAAGGCTTCATTCTTTCCTTCCACAATCAATTTCTAAGATTTTCTTGTTACTGCTAAGGAAGGCCTTGATCTGTTAGGATCAAAATTAATGGGCTACAAGTTAAGTTTGGGACTAGAAAGAAGATGTGACCCTGAACATTCCATTGACGAACTGAGAAGATCACAAGGTATGTCAGGATACAACCATCATTTCAACCTTCCTAAAGATCTCATTAAGAACTGTACTACCCCAGGGGAAATCAAAAGGAGAAAAGAGATTTGGAGGAAGGTTGATAAGTGTGAAAGGAGGAAGAAGGAACTGGTTCCTTCATATAAAGGAGCTTTTGCCTCTATTGCAGATCCATTGATCAGGATGGAAATGATGATCGACAATGTTGATATCTTAGGAGAGATGCCCGAAGAAGACAGGGTGTGGAAGAAAGGTTAATGATTCATCTGGCTCTAATTTATCAGATCCCACCTGCACAAGTTTTGGCAATGAGTACTGCTAGAAGTGAAGAAGGAACAAACCTGGATAGAATTGAGGCATAGGGCATGATTCCACCTCTAGTGGATTGTTATGTTACTAAGGGTGTTAGAGAGTACAATGTTGAGTATCGATAAATATTGCAAATCACCCATCCCCCTCGAAGGTTGGAGATAGAAAGTCTCCCTTTAGGAAGATCATTGTTGAATTTGGAAGAGGGTGACAAAGTTGTCCAAGATGTGAGAGCTCTATCCTATGAAGAATTCTTGAATAATGATAAATTCATCAAGTCTGAGGCATTTAAGATGTTTTTGATTAAGGGTAAAATCAATGCAAATTTGTAAATGAAGAGAGATGATGCCCAAAAGGAAGAGGACAGTGAAGGAGAAGCTATCTAAAGAATCCAAAAACAGATAGAGTTCAAGACCTATCAAACATGACACCTAAGGAGGGAAGATGAATTGTCAAGAAAAGTGGATGTTTGTTACCAAGATGGGATATAGCTTCGGCTATAGCCCTAGATACTATAAGGAGACAAGATGTTGATGAGGACTTATTGGATGACGATCAAGATTAACAACTCTATTTTGGGTCTAGTTTTAGTACTAGACATGAAACTCTAACTAATTGGGTTGTGGCACCATCGGACAATAAACCTTAGGTTATTAATGATGTGAATGAGCTTAAAGGTAATTTGATTGTCAGAAGTCTGAGTGATACAACAACATCTCAAGCTATTTCTTTAGTAGTTAGTATTTCTTTATTCAATGAATCTGTAGCTACGAAACTGCAAGCTAATTATGATAGGCTGCTCGCTGAGAATACAAAGTTGATGCAAGAGTACAAAAAGCTTAAGTCATTGGTTAATCTACCTAAGATCACCATGACAGAACATATAGCTTCACCGACCTCTTCTAGTGTTTCATCTTGATAGGATAAGGATACTCTAAAACTTAGAATTAAGAGTCTAAAGGAAGAAATAAGGAAAATTAAAGAAGCAATAGAAGCCGAAAAGGCCAATGGGATACAAGAGGCATAAAATTTGGTAAGGAATCTATTTGACCATCGAATATCCTAGGTTGTGGGAAAAGTTGACGATTCATGGGATTGCTTTAGCAAGTTGAAAAAGGCAAAGGATGCCCAAGGCAGGCATGAGTTTGCAATAAATTAGATTCTAAGTGCATGGATCTCGAGATTGTCATCCTTGAGGGCAATTCAAGGTGTTGTGAAGTTTAATCCCGATGCTCCATGTGAAATGATAAGTACTTATGAGGTGGCAGATCTTTTAAGTGAGGTTTCATCTTCCCAAGGCAGATAAGAGATGGTGATTAAAATAAGATTGAAAGCTTCAAAGCCTTGGAGGAATGTCAGCTGCCGCCAATTTTGGACACCGAGGAAAAAATGAAATCACTGGACTTATGGAAATTATAATTCCAAGGTATTACCTCAATACTTGTCATATCGATTATTCATGGGGGTAAAATATTTTATGTAATGCCAAATTAGACGTCTTAGTAAAATTGGAGTCCAACTTGGATAATTTTGTAAAAGGTACCAAAGTACTATTAAACACAAGATATCAGGCTCACATGAACAAGTTAACAAAGATCTTAGAATATCCTTGGCCTTCAAATAAAGTGTTCACTGGTTGGATGCTTAAGTATGCCTTGAGCATGATATGAAGTGACATTTTGGCAATGGATAAACATATTGAGGTGTGTCAACTTTATCTCCTTGGGTTTTTTTAATTTGATAAGTTATTTTGGTGGTTGAATGATAAGTATTAAGATGTATTGAGCCAAAATCATAAATGATCAAGGAGTTATTCAACATTAGTCTTAATTATAAAAGGATTGAATGACATTCTACAATCAGTTTTGGCTGTAAGCTTCTTTTGAAAATCTTTCAGTTAGGATGAGGTTGTCTTTTCTGAAGAAGGTATTTGTGAGGTTTGGGCAGTTAGATTGTTATAGATACCTGGAAGGACCTAGTTGCTATAAAATGAGGAATGATACCCCAATGCTTAAGGGTATGGGGGGCTCTGGAAAAATAACAACCTGCTCTCATGTGTAGAAACCTCGTTATAGGTAATTTTTCTCAGTGGAAAGAGCAGGTGGGTGCAAATCTACAAAATGATACTATCAAGAGAAGAGACAAAGGCCTCTTTATTTGGGACATAAAGTGGAATCTAAATAGCTTCCTGAAAAGGTGTTATTCTTTGATGGTAGCTTACAACTTCTTACTCTTGGCTAGCAGAGCAGGGTATCAGGTTATGGCCTGAAGTCTTTCATGTGATTCAATAGATGTTAGTGCATCTATTTGATTGATTGGCATTGGTGTCCTCTCCAAATCCACTTCCTGCCTCTGTATCAAGGTCTATCACACATTCTTGTTCTGCGATGGAATCATCATTAAGCATGTGTGGAGCACCGAGAGGAAACATCATTCCTTTCAGGTGGACAAGTTGGATTGCATGTGCCTTGTTAGTTGGAAATGTAGGGATACAAATTCATCTCAACTCCTTAGGAGGGCAAAGTGATCCACATCAGCAAATGGTTAGAAGATTGTTGTCTTCTATCCATCCACTCAAATAGCCCATAGGAGGGTGAAGGTCTCTTAAGTGACACCAATGTGTTGTCATCATAAGAGATGTAAAACGCCGTTGAGGTAAAATGTAAAAGTTTGTTCGTAAAGCGGTTGCAAAGTGATAGATGTCACTCATCTTGAGAATATTTATTTGTAACCTTTTCTATAAATGATGAAGTCATTATAATTGTAAAGGGTGATGATATGAGGAAAAAAACTCTCCAAGAATTGTCTTCAATTGGAAATACTTTGTTTATTCTGTATCTAGTCTGTAATCCTGTAATTCTTTTCTTGAAATGGAATATATGAGAGATAGCTTTCTGATTCACATTGTCTCCATTTGATGTATGTTTTATTTCTATGGATAAGTTAGCTAAGGGTTGTTTTTTTCTTTGAGTATATTTGCTTTTTCAAGCCATTATCTCTGTTAGTTGTTATTCAAGGAATAGTATAAATCTTTCATAGATAATCATGGGAAAATTGAGATACAAAAAAGATAACTAAGTAGAATGTTGAATCATAGAGTTATATATGTTGGTTATGTTGTCATAAGGCAGTAAGAATTCAAATAACTTTCAAGAAGTAGTATTATTGATAAAATATGGACAAGTGCACAATGACTCTATAAACCCATTAAAGCACCAATCCTTGAGTAATAACACTCTCTATCCCACAAAATTTAAACAAGAATATCCAATGATGAAATAACTTAACTCTGTAAGTTATGATTCACTCGAATTCACACCAAATTTTAACAGATTTGAGGAATACTAGCTTAAAAACTTACAATCTTATACATCCTCATCACACTGTGTGAATTTACTTATCTTCTTGTGTGCTATATATGACCACATTCTATACCTGAAGGCAACTTACTTTTATAGGGACATCCACCTTGGTCTTGCAGAGTCTAAAGTGCAGGGGAGTATGATTCTATGTCTCCCATTAATTGGCCAATCCATTTGCAATTCTTAATCATAGGAATTCGTAACTCATTAGAGATTGTAGCCTGCTGGTTGGAGAACCAACATGACCTATGCACCTCAACCTTGGCCTAATCCAACTGGCTTTATAGGCCATTACATGTAGCATCTACACTTTGATCTCTAACCACTGCCGAGTCTTGCTTTGCTATGAGTGTTGCAACTTGCACCACTATCTGGTCTCACTCTGTAGTATGTGATACAACCTAGGTGATGGTCTGGTCCCCGTCTACAGTGAGGGATAGAACCTATGTAGTTGATTGATATGCTCACACACCCCTTTCCTCAAAATCTACCCTCAACTCTACAATGGTCTCAAATATATCAACGTGTTAGCCCATTGTCTATAGTGGTCGATACCTAGCTTTGACCCCATTCTATAACTAGACAGTGGGGACTATCTTAGCTATGAATTAGCCAATGCAGTTGAGCCACTCTCATTTGTGTCTACAAAATATAAATAGATTCTAATTAGTACAACATCCTTATATATAATCGAATCAATAAAAAACATCTAGTGAGCTATACAAAAATCTTAATGCTAAATCAAAACACAACTCTCATACTTAGCTCCTCAACATACCAGTCAGGGTCTATGGAGGTTAGTGTTGTGGCCTATGCTATGGAGAGCCTTGAGTATATGCATTGCTTAACTCTCCTAGCATGGTATGGCTAAGGACCATTGTGGTGGCTTGTACTACCTCTCAACCTCTACCCTAATGCGGCCACACCCTCATCATGATATCATAGCTGCCTTGTTAGCTAGGCCTCAACAACCTCCTCCTCCTCCTCCTACTCACTCTCCTATAACTCATCTATGCATATAAGTGGCCCAATATCTCTAGTAGGCGTGTCTACTAAGCAATGCCTATCACCATGCTGCAAAACCTAGTGTCACTTTGATATCATCAACATTTGGGACCTCTGTTGCATCCTTTGCCTTGTCATCAAAATCATTGAGTGGAGCATCTATGATCATGGGTCGTGTTAGGTCTCTAGCCCTCATGGCACTATGGTATGTGTTGAGAAATTCCTCACTCCATTTCAAAAGATTTGGTTTCGTGGTTTTATGGTGAAAGGAAAGAACTCGGTCTGTGTTAATTCCAAGGCACATGAGATAAATCAAGACCCACTAAACAAATCAAAGGTACCATAGTATCAAGATTTAAAGCAGAGTCTATTCTGGGTGCCAGTGGTTACGAGTCTGAGTAAAAGAGTCAGGCAGAACCAAACAGATGTTGGCAGAATCCAAATGTGGTTACCATAATTGAAACATCAATTAGAGGTACAACATATGTGAGTCAAGGGAAGGCATGGTCTCACGGTCCCAACATAAGGGTACTGCCTTCTATGCAAAATATAAGATGGCCAGAATTTTAAAAGTTGGGTAGCTATGATGAGGCTTGACCAATCTCTCTAGAAGTGCCAACCTGAGTTTATGGTTGCTCAAAATTAAAGGCTGAGAGCAACTGTTGAGGTCCTTAATAGTATGAAAATGCAAGAAAGAGGCACCTGAGGTTTCCAAAGCACATAGTCTTTTAAACTTGGTGTGATGCCAATATAAGATGGCTATACAAGAAGGTGTGAGACTTGGCCATTTGAGGACCACAGCCCATCAATATCAGAAGCAATGCCACTAAATATGAAGCACAAATCCTGTACATAATAGGGGTGAACTCATACAAAGCCAAAACCATTAAGGACAATGCACCAGTATGGAAGCAAATCTATATGTTGTTTAAGAAATATAGGTGTTGCATTTAAAACCAAGTCTTAGCCTTAATGATGAAGAAGTCACCAGCATAAAACAAAGTTGCAGCATAGAGGAATCGGCCCGACACATAATGGAGTCACTTGAATGACACTTTCCAAATAAAGGTATCACCATTAAATAAAATTGGTGCGCAGCTAGTAATATGGTATGAATAGCCTCTCAAATGGAAGTCAAGGCACACTAGTGTCACAGTAAAAAATGGTGGTGACCATCATGAAACAAATGGCATTTGTCTCTGTAATCATGACGCCTCATTGCCAGAAAGAGGCCCAACTAACAAAAGTGAAAGGGAATACATGAGGGTGTGGGCCATAAAGGAAATGTGTGCACTATAAGAAGGTGCCACTTTAGATGCACTAGCTACAGATCGAAGGTAAGTTATATAAATGTAGGGCACAACTCTAATATCAGATGTGGCCTCCTGAAGAAAGCGTGCAATGATTATAAGGTATAGGCGCATCTACTTTTGAAAGGCATTGATGTTAGGTTTGATATGAGGCACGGTCTTAATGTGATGATGCAATCATAGTGAAATCTCAGAGGAATAAGCAAGGCACGATGCATTCAATGAGCCATTTTAACAATGGAGCAAGGCATCGATTTCATGAAAGACTACCATGACATCCAAGCATGACAGTAAAGTCATGGTGATCCTTTACATGGTTCAACGAGAGGGAGAAGGGGAGCTATATAAAATATTAGCGGCCTTAGCAATACATAACTAGAAACCCTAAAAGAATTCACAATGCAGCAACAATGCCACCGTAGGATTAGATTCAAATCAATGGCTCAGGTGTTAAAGGAGCAAGCAGGCAGATGTTGCCATGTGTCAAAAAATAGGTAAAGAGAAGCAGCTCAAGATAAGGCAGCGAAGTGTGACACTTGTCAGCACGATGGGCATTTACAAAGCAAAGAGGAAATGTTTCTTCCCAAGTGAGCCTGTGAGCACCATGTGGAGGTTGAGGGTGCAAGATAATGATCTTGTTTCATTTTATTAAAACTTGTAAATATCAAAGAGTCACGGGAGTCTTAAAGAAGCTAGAGTCATATTTAAATAATGTGAGTTTCTTAACAGGTGGAGCCCTCCTCCAAATAAGCCAATAGCTTATTAAATAATAAATTAAGCTAAAAGCTCACGGGTTTAAAAAGGATTTAGATAATAAGAGTTTTTTTATAGAGTGAAGTTATAGTATGTGGTGGGACCCAAATTAATAAAGTGATGCTTTATTAAAATGATAAGACTCATATACCATTTTTGACTCTATGCTTCATGGGAAGATAGAAAAAGAAAGCCACTTTATTTCTCACGGTAGCCAAAGAGAGATAGCGAGAAGTTTTCTTCACACAAGCCAAATAATGGAGGCATATGTATTTTTCAGCCATGGAAGCTACAACAGTTCACTAGGAGTTTCAGTTGCTAGGGCCGTTACTGGAGCCAGATTTTGAGGGGATTTTATGGGTTTTCAGTTGCAGATGTTTTTTAAGGCAGTTGCAAAGATTTTTAGAGATTCTTTATTTCTAGGGTATATATATAGAGATCTGCATCAAAGAAAAACATATAGAGTTCTACATGGAGACACATAGATTGGAATGATCAAGCAACAGAGATATTTTCTTTTGCCTCAGCAGTTGCCTCTCAATGAGGGATTCAAATGTAATATTATGTGCAAATTATTTTGCCTTTGTATTTTGTTCTCGTGTCAAACAATGAAGAGAGATGGTTTTTTTGTGCAGATCTGAGTCTATTATTTGTTCTTGCTTCTTATTTTATGTTTCTGGGCCTCTGATAAATTAGAGTTATAAGCTGGGTTATTAATCATGCTAATGCTCTTTAATATTTCCAATTAAATCTTTTCAGGTTTGATCATTGTGCCAGTGATGAAACAATGAATCTGACGCATCACCTTAGCAATTTAGGCATTCATTTATGTAAATCTTGTTTCTTTTCCCTTTCTAAACCCCCCCATGAAAAAGGAAGAGCTAGCTTCTTTAAATCTGGAGGTTGCTTCAGGGATCAATCCCACATTCTTGAATTTTCCCATGTTGGTGATGGATTAAACCCACAAATTTAAGCATCAACAATTTTTGGCGACCACAGTGGGACTGGAATCAAAGACTTGGGTCTTTGTTTTCACTGAATCTTTTGTCTGTATTTTGTGGTTTTGGTGGAAAATCATAAAAATATCTGCCCATGGGAGCATGAACCTTCCACTTGGTGATTCAACTGGAGAATCTTTCTCAGGTATTTTCTTCTGCAGACCATGGCAGCCCCAGGTATCTATGTGCATCTGAACATTCCTACAAGAAACTTTCCTTTTGTGGCTTGGGATTCAAGCCCTCTTCATCTGCAGCAGCAGGGCCAGGTTTCTAAGACAGCATGGAAGGCATTGCCTTACTTTCTGGGAGATGGCTCTGTTTGTCCTGTAGATCATATTCAGGATGTTGCAAATTTGTGCACCATTCACAATGTCACAGCTGAGAATCATGCTCTTCTATTGCTGGCATCTTCCCTCAAAGGCAAAGCAAAAGAATGGTACAAAGGATTGCAGCCTAGTTCAATCACTGTATGGGATCAGTTAGGAGGACTCATCTACAATCAGTTTAAAGAGAGGACAGATGTTAGCTCACTTACCCAGAATCTCATCATGATCAAGAGGCATCCCTTTGAGAGCATGTGTGATTTCAATGCAAGATTTGACAAGGTATGGAAAAAATTCTCTGTTGATATCAAGCCATCTCTAGTTTTTGCATTCCTTTATTATTTAAAGGCTTTGGACCCTGAGATCTCTATTATGATTCAAGCCTTAGGAGGTGAAACCCTACTCCAATCATATAATCTTGCCATTAGGGATGAAAATAACCTCATAGAGGCTGGTAAACTATCTCCTCTACCTTTAGCACCACGATGCCTCATGAAAATTACCTATCTCAAGCTCTTTCTTGTAGCCAAATACATATAAATTCTAGTCCACCCACCCTCCTTGCTGATTTGCCAAATCATGAGGAGATGAGTGTAGTAAAAGGACTTATAAAAACCCTCACCTGTGAGATCAATGAGCTAAAAGATCAAGCCCTGTATCAAGCTGATCCATATTTCATGCCTCATAATCCTTATGAACAACAATACCAATGAAATCAATTAGTAGAAGAAACTCTCCCATAGATACAAAAGAGATCCCCTTATCTTGAGAATTGTTCTTCACAAGCCTTTGTAGTTGCTAACCAGTCCATAGGAAGCACGGATTAGGTTCTTTGCCATTTTGACATCCAAGAGGAATTAGGTCTTAAGGATCAAATTATAAGAAGAGAGGTAGCTCATGTCTATTTTGCATGTTCTTTTGATTATGAGCATTAGACATCTGTGACAAAGTGTGACTCAGAATCTCAATTAACTGATGAAAGAAATTCAGAGGATGCATATGAATTGCAACTTCTAGAAGCTAAAAAGTACTTCAAGAGGGGCTTTGAAGCTGAAAAGTACTAGGTGAAGAGTGATGCCGCATCTGTACCTCATCTTGAGGAAGAAGTTGTAAAGGAAATCTTTGAAGCTACAAATACAGAGTGTCTTTATTTCTACAATGAGTTTTCACATCTTGAAATAGATAGCACAAAGATGCATGAGGGGCAGCAAGATGAGGATTTGTTCTCAATTTTTCAACAAGGGTATCAGATCATTGATGGAGATGATCCCACCATTGAGCAAGTAAATGGTTCATTTGCAAAGCCTGTTGAAGGTGATCATGGAGAAAATTTTGAAACAAAGGTAGATGCAAGAGCTGATTTGTTTTCTATTTTTGAAAATGGATATTCTATTCTTCTTGATGAAGACCCACAGATGCAAGAAAAGATTTGAGATAATGAGACCTTAAAGAATATAGCCAGTAGTGAGCAGTTGCATAAAGAATTACATCATAATCCCTTCTTCTTGCAAGAGGGAATCCCAATCAGATTCAAGGTTGTGATGAATAACTCTGTAACCTACACACCTAATTTTGATGTTGTCATGAGTCATCATTCTGTTGAAGAGTTGACAAAAGAGGTCACTGATGAAACCTTATTAATAGAAGCTTTCAAATGCAAGCAGAGAAATTAGCTTCAACGCTTGATTTTCCTTCCCCACCCTCCACTCAAGTAGGCACAATATGCAGATCAACCTGACTGGTATTTTCATGCCAAAGAGGAGTCTCCAGAATGTAGAAAGGCCAAAAGGTACAAGTTCCTGTTATATTTCTTCATGCATTTCATTTGGTCAATACTTAGTGTAATGTGGATCCACTGGAGCAACATTATCAAATTCGACAGTTATTTTGTTGTCGCGATAAATGGGCATATCCCTGTCAGTTTAATTGGAATGTAAATTAGTTTCATGTTTTCAGAATAAGCTACATCAGTAGCATTAGTTTTTAGATTTTATTTAGTTTTCTTTCAATAAGTCTCAATTGCTACAAGAAGGATGAGAGGCCAGTACTTGTGGTTCAGCTCTATGTCAGTTTCAGAGGTTTGAGTGGTCATTTTCAGTGGTCTATTAGTTGTAAAGTGTGTTTAAACTAGAAGTGCTTCAGTTTCAGCTTCAATGATGTTTTTGGGTAGTTTAGTATCAGTATGCTTGTACAAGCATTAGTTGCTGATCTATTTTTAGTTGTATGGGTTTTTCACTTTTAGTATAATTGACTCTATGCCCAATAGATAGATCCTGGTCTGCAAAACCAGAGATTCTAAGGTTCACAATGAGCAGGCTCATTTTCCCAGCCAGTCGCCAAGAAATGTTGAGAAATTCTTTACTCAATTTCAAAATTTTTGGTTTCATGGTTTTATGGTGAAAGGAAAGAACTCGATCTGTGTTAATTCCAAGGCACATGAGATAAATTAAGACCCACTAAACAAATCAAAGGTACCATGGTATCAAGATTCAAAGCATAGTCTATTTTGAGTGCCAGTGGTTATGAGTCTGAGTAAAAGAGTCAGGCAGAACCAAACAGATGTTGGTAGAATCCAAATGTGGTTACAGTAATTGAAACATTAATTAGAGTTACAACATATGTGAGTCAAGGGAAGGCATGGTCTCATATTCCCAACATAAGGGTACTGCCTTCGATGCAAAATATAAGATGGCCATAGTTTTAAAAGTTGGGTAGCTGTGATGAGGCTTGACCAATCTCTCCAGAAGTGCCAACCTGAATTTATGGTTGCTCAAAATGAAAGGCTAAGAGTGACTATTGAGGTCCTTAATAGTATTAAAATGCAAGAAAGAGGCACCCGAGGTTTCCAAAGCACATAGTCTTTTAAACTTGGTGTGATGCCAATATAAGATGGCTATATAAGAAGGTGCGAGGCTCAGCCATTTGAGGACCGTAGCCCATCAATATCAAAAGCAGTGCCACTAAATATGAAGCACAAAGCCTGCACATAATAGGGGAAAACTCATACAAAGCTACAACCGTTAAGGACAATGCACCAGTATGGAAGCAAAGCTATATGTTTTTTGAGGAATATAGGTGTTGTATTTAAAACCAAGTCTTAGCCTCAATAATGAAGAAGTCACCAGCATAAAACAAAGTTGTAGCATAGAGGAATCAACCTACCACATAATGGAGTTACTTGAATGGCACTTTCCAAATAAAGGTGTCGCCATTAAATAAAATTGGTGCACAACTGGTAATATGGTATGAATAGCCTCTCAAATGGAAGTCAAGGCACAATAGTGTCACAGTAAAAATGGTGGCGGCCATCATGAAACAAATGGCATTGTCTCTGTAATCATGATGCCTCATTGCCAGAAAGAGGCCCAACCAACAAAAGTGAAAGGGAATACATGAGGGCATGGGCCATAAAGGAAATGTGTGCACTATAAGAAGGCACCACTTCAGATGCACTAGCTACAGATCGAAGGCAAGTTATATAAATGCAGGGCACAACTCTAATATCAGACGTAGCCTCCTGAAGAAAGTGTCCAACCACTATAAGGTATAGTCACATCTACTTTTGAAAGGCATCGATGTTAGGTTTGATATGAGGCATGGTCTCAATATGATGATGCAGTCATAGTGAAAGCTTAGAGGAATAAGCAAGGCGTGATGCATTCAATGAGCCATTTTAACAATGGAGCAAGGCATCAATTTTGTGAAAGACTACCACGACATCTAGGCACAACAATAAAGTCATGGTGATCCTTTACACGGTTCAGCGAGAGGGAGAAGGAGAGATATATAAAATATTAGCGGCCTCATCAATACATAACTAGAAACCCTAAAAGAATTCACAACGCAACAACAATGCCACCGTAGGATTAGATTCAAACCAATGGCTCGGGTGTCAAAGGAGCAAGTAGGCGGTCGTTGCCATGTGTCAAAAAATAGGTAAAGAGAAGTAGCTCAAGAGAAGGCAGCAGAGTGTGACACTTGTCAGCACGATGGGCATTTGCAAAGCAAAGAGGAAATGTTTCTTCCCAAGTGAGCCCGTGAGCACCACGTGGAGGTTGCGGGTGCAAGATAATGATCTTGTTTCATTTTATTAAAACTTGTAAATATCAAAGGGTCACGGGAGTCTTAAAGAAGCTAGAGTCATATTTAAATAATGTGAGTCTCTTAACAGGTGGGGCCCTCCTCCAAATAAGCCAATAGCTTATTAAATAATAAAGTAAGCTAAAAGATCATGGGTTTAAAAAGGATTTAGATAATAAGAGTTTTTTTGTAAAGTGAAGATATAGTATGTGGTGGGACCCAAATTAATAAAGTGATGCTTTATTAAAATGATAAGACTCATATACCATTTTTGACTCTATGCTTCACAGGAAGATAGAAAAAGAAAGCCGCTTTATTTCTCACAGAAGCCAAAGAGAGATAGCGAGAAGTTTTCTTCACACAAGCCAAAGAATGGAGGCAGATGTATTTTTCATCCATGGAAGCTACAGCAGTTCACTGGGAGTTTCAGTTGCCAAGGCCATTACTAGAGCCAAATTTTTGGCAGATTTTACAGGTTTTCAGTTGCAGATATTTTTAAAGGTAGTTGTAAAGGTTTTCAGAGATTCTTTATTTCTAGGTTATATATACAGAGATCTGCATAAGAGAAAAATATATAGAGTTCTACATGGAGACACACAGATTGGAATGATCAAGCAACAAAGATATTTTCTTTTGCCTCAGCAATTGCCTCTGAATGAGGGATTCAAATGTAATATTCTGTGCAAATTATTTTGACTTTGTATTTGTTCTCCTGTCAAACAATGAAGAGAGATGGTGTTTTTGTGCAGATCTGAGTCTATTTTCTATTCTTGCTTCTTATTTTCTATTTCTAGGCCTCTGATAAATTGGAGTTATAAGCTGGGTTATTAATCATGCTGATGTTCTTTAATTTTTTCCAGTTAAATCTTTTAAGGTTTGATCATTGTGCCATTGAGGAAACAATATATCCAGTGCATCGCCTTAGCAATTTAGGCATTTATTTATGCAAATCTTATTTCTTTTCCCTTTCAAAACCCCCCATGAAAAAGGAAGAGCCAACCTCTTTAAAGTTTGGAGGTTGCTTCAAGGATGAATTCCACATACTTGAAGTTTCCCATGTTGGTGATGGATTAAACCCACAAATTTACGCATCAACAGTGTGAGTATAGATATGCTGGCAAAACTACATGAATACCTTGCACCTATCCAAACTTACTCTGCACTTGCTTGTAGTAAAATGGCATGACTATGTGGTCTAGTTGACCCATAAACCATATGTCTCTCTACATCCTTACGAGATAGTGCATGCTACCAACCCATGCTCTCATCTACCTGTATTGTATCTAGATCACATCTATGTTAGGAAACCAGTGATTTTTTTAGTGGCTAATATTCGCCAATTGGCTAATAGTTGAAATTGGGGATTCAAATTTTGCTTAATAGTACAAGCTATAAGGTGACTTGAATCACCACATTTTTATAAAATTTTATTTTAATCCTAGTTAAATCACCAGAATATTTATTTTATTAAAATTTTAAACTCAAAAATTTGCCACAATATTCGATACCTAATTAGATCGCCTAAATTTTATAAGTTTTAGTAGAAAATGAAATTAATTCACCAATAATATTATATAATTATTGGTTACTTTAGGGCCATATCACCAATTTTTAATCCCATCATTGATTTTATTTATAATCTAACTACGGTTGTATTCCATGGGCTAAAATGTGCCCATCAAGCCCAAAATTGTATTTGGGCCATTGATCTCAATTTATAATCTAATGAATAGGGTTAAATTCCATGGGCTAAAATGTAGCCACAAAGCTCCAATGCCCATGGGGCTCAAAAATGCATTTGGGTCATTAATCCCCATTAAAATCAACGTCCCAAATGCAATTTCAGGTCCCATGGGCATTGGAACTCTGTGGGCACATTTTAGTTCGTGGAATAGAACCCAAACCATTAGATTATAAATAAAATCAATGGTGGTGAAAAATAATTTAGGGCCAATTTAAAATATTCAATGTTTAATTTAAAATATTAAGGAATTAAGGAATTATAGACACGAGCACTACACCTTAAACTAATCAATCACTACCACCTTCAAGCCTTTACTTTTCCATAGGAATTTAATTTGTTTTTTAGGAAGGGTTCGCCATGGTAATTAATGCTTATTCCTATTTTTTGTCAAGATTCGCCAGGATTTTCTACAAATTTCTAGTGATTTAAAAAATTCGCCAATAAAATTAAATATTTTTTTCAAAAAAAGAAAAGACTTGCCAATAGAAATTAATATTTTTTTCCAAAAAAATGAAAGATTCGCTAAGATTTTATATCTTTTTTTAGGAGGGGTTTCTTAAAGTTATCACTATAGGAAACCTATTAAAGGCTTGCCTCCAGTGTAATAGATCCCCAAACTGCCATGAACTCCTTAAAGAAAAGGCATGTAGCCATGGCATGTCTTGCATGATGGCCATGGGGAAACTTGTAGGCCTCATGTAGGTAATATGCTTGAACACCCACACCTGTAGGAGAATGTAGGTAATAAGAATTTGGCCCTTGCACTATACATAACAAACCAAATGATGTGATAAAAGTGTGCTAGCATGTTGTGTCCCTAGGTGAATATAGTCTCAAACTCCTCCATTGCATGGATCATATGGATGAGTACCATATAAAGATGCCTACCTCACGTATCATGGGTGAAACACATCACCATGGTGATGATCATGACATGCCTCACAAGGGAATGACTTTTAGACCCTACTCCATGTTAGGGTTAGCCGACAAAAGATATCAATTAAATGCAAATGAAGATTAAACAGAGAAATGGAAATACACAGAATTAATAACAGCGAGAGACAAGATTTAACGTGGCTCACCCAAACTCGGGCTACATCCACTAAACAGAGAGTCCAATATTATTATCCAGTAAATCAAAACGATTACAATCAGCAATCCCTGCAACACAATACCATTGCAAATGCTACAATACAATACCTAAATCCTAACCCTTGGCCGCCTTTTATCAAGCCTTTTTGTCGGTTACAAAAATTAGGGTTTTCTTATGTCGGTCATAAAAAATAGGATTTTTTAAGTCGGCCCTAGGATTTTTTTAAGTCGGCCCTAAAAAAACCCCAGTTTGGGGCCCGGCCCGGCCCTGAACCTTGGCGAGGATACATGGCTAGTGTACAGTACTTTCCTGATCAGTCACCACCTACCAACAATCTCCCACTTGGAGACTGATCAGGCTCCACACCAACACAATCTCCCACTTGGAGATTGATCCTGGATGACACCACTGCGCATGCAGCTCCTACTGGAAATAAGCACCCTGGTCTCTACTATTCTATTTTTGTTGTTTTCAGTCTAGAAGACCAACCGAAGCTGAAGAGGAGCTCAGCTTCTCCCTTGTCATTGCCTTTGTAAACATATCCGCTGGATTTTCATCTGTATGTATCTTTTCCAGCCTTAACTGTCCATTATCCAACACCGACCGAATGAAGTGATACCTCAACTGTATGTGTTTGGTCTTTGAATGCAAAGCAGAATTCTTTGCAAGATGTATGGCACTCTGACTGTCTGTATACAGAGAACTATTAGCCTGTTGTTTTCCCAATTCTTCCATAAAAGATTGCAGCCATATCATCTCCTTGCTTACCTCTGTTGCAGCTACATACTCAGCCTCTGTGGTGGATAAAGCAACCACCTTTTGCAACCGTGAGATCCAACTCACTGCTGTCCCACCTACAGTAAAGACATAACCAGTAGTACTCTACCTGGTATCAATATCCCCTGCCAAATCTGAGTCTACATAACCTGTTAAATTAGTATTAGAGCCCCCAAAATATAAGTGTTTATTAGATGTACCTCTCAAATATCTGAGAATCCATTTTACCGCATTCCAATGCTCTAATCCGGGATGACTCATATACCTGCTAATGACTCCGATAGCATGTGCAATATCCGGTCTCGTGCATACCATGGCATACATTAAACTTCCTACAGCTGAAGCATATGGGACCTTGGACATTTTTTCTTCCTCCTCTTGTGTCTTTGGACACATCTCCTTAGTCAATTTCAAATGACTAGGCAAAGGTGTGCTGACAGCTTTTGCATTCTCCATATGGAATCTCTGCAACACCTTTTCAACATAAGCAACCTGAGATAGAGTCAATTTTCTGTTCTTCCTATCTCTGCAAATTTTCATACCAAGGATTTGTTTTGTTGCCCCCAAATCCTTCATATCAAATGACTGTGCTAACTGATGTTTTAACTCTCTGATGTGATCCATGTTAGACCCAGCTACAAGCATGTCATCAACATATAAACATAAAATAATGTAGCTGTCATTATCTAACCTCTTAAAATAAACACAATGGTCAGAATTACACCTGTTGTAGCCTTGCTCAGCCATAAAACTATCAAATTTCAAATACCATTGTCGAGGTGCTTGTTTCACACCATACAAACTCTTCTTCAATCTGCACACTTGTTTCTCCTTACCTTTGACCTCAAATCCCTGTGGTTGTGCCATGTATATCTCCTCCAAATCACCATGGAGAAAGGCAATTTTCACATCTAGCTATTCCAAATGCAAATCTTCAGTAGCCACAATACTTAAAACAGTACGAATAGAAGTCATCTTGACAACCGGAGAAAAGATCTCATCAAAATCAATGCCTTGTTTCTGTTCAAATCCTTTTACAACTAACCTGGCCTTAAATCTTTTCTTACCTCCATCTTCCTCTTTCAACCTGTAAACCCATTTGTTTGGTAAAGCCTTTTTACCTGCAGGTAACTTACATAATTCCCAAGTCTGATTTTTCAGCAAGGAGTCCATTTCTTCTTTCATGGCAAGCTCCCACTGAACTTGTGTATTCACCTGCATAGCTTCATCATACCCTTCTGGTTCACCAGCATCTGTTAACAAAATAGAATACAAAGAGGGAGAAAACCTTTTAGGAGGTTTACTTATCCTTGTTGACCGTCTAACATTCACTGGAGTTTGTGGTATTTCTGGTTGCTGTTGCGGAGCATGAGGAGCCACTGGAACATCACTATTTGGAGTATCATCCAGCACCACATAATCCTTTTCTTTCTTCTCATGCTACTGCAATTGATCTTTGTACAACACCTTCTCATTGAATATAACATCCCTACTTCTCACAATTTTCTGATTTTCAAAATCCCAAAGCCTATAACCAAATTCATCAATGCCATATCCAACGAAAGTACATTTTTCTAATTTCGCATCCAGCTTGGTTCTATTTTCAGAATCTATATGTGCAAATGCTTCATAGTCGAAGGTTTTCAGAAAAGAATAACTCACCTTCTTACCTGTCCATGCTTCCTCTGGAATACCATAGCCCAAAGGAACTAAAGGACCTCTGTTAATTAAATATACAGCAGTGTTGATAGCCTCTGCCCACATGTTTAAAGGCAGCCCAACATGCAATCTCATGGTCCTTGCACGCTCCATTATTGTCCTATTCATGCGTTCAGCCACTCCATTTTCCTGTGGAGTCCCTAGAACCGTTTTCTACCTACGAATTCCATTAAAGGAACAATAATCTTCAAATTCTTTGTTGCAATACTCACCGCCATTATCAGATCTAATACATTTTAATCTTTTACCTGTCTCATTCTCAACCAAGCTTCTCCATTTTTTAAATGTTTCAAATACATCAGATTTCTGTCAAAGGAAATAAATCCAGACCTTCTTAGTTGCATCATCTATGAATGTAACATAATACCAAGAGCCACTGACAGGAGATACCTGAGCTGGTCCCCATACATATGTATGCACAAGCTCCAATTTTTTATTTTTCTTTTGCTTCCCATCTCTGAGAAAACTGACTCTCTTTTATTTTCCATACACACAACTTTCATAGAAATCCATATTAATACATTTCAGACCTGGTAAAACTTTCTTAGAATGAAGTACCTTCATACCTTTTTCACTCATATGCCCAAGTCTGTTATGCCACAGTGTTGTTTCAGAACCTGCAGCAACTTTTCCAGTCTCTTCCTGCAAACCTGCACCAACTGTTCCTGAACCTGTTTGTTTTTCCTCTATAACATCTAAAGTAGAAGGAACAATATGAACTGTACAAATATATAAGGTGCCTACTTTCACACCTTTTGCTACTAATAAGGCACCTTTTGAAACCTTCCAATTTTTATCAATAAATATAACAGTGCAACCTTGTTCAGTTAGCTGCCCTGCTGAAATTAAATTCCTACTAAGCCTTGGAACATGCCTTACCTCTTGTAGTAGCCAATGATTCCCATTCTACAACTTAATCTTGATTCTTCCCTTTCCAACAATTTGACAGGGTTCATTATCTCCCAAATAAACCAGCCCAAAATCCCCTTGGACATAATCAAGAAAATAACTTCTATGGGGCGTAGCATGAAATGAGGCCCCTGAATCTAAAACCCATAATCATCAGCATTATCTAGGGAAAGAATCAAAGTGTCATCTTCAGATTTATTACTTACCACATTTGCTTCCTTATTGCCTTCTTGTTTGTCTCCTCCTTTATTTTTCTGAGACCAGCAATCTTTCTTCAGATGACCTT
The DNA here is from genome assembly GCA_027924645.1 of Cunninghamia lanceolata. Lineage (NCBI taxonomy): Eukaryota > Viridiplantae > Streptophyta > Pinopsida > Cupressales > Cupressaceae > Cunninghamia > Cunninghamia lanceolata. The sequence goes on from BSBN01000394.1 coordinate 5,228,922, forward strand.
TTCCACAGTACCAGCAATCCTTCTATCCTCTGGTTTGGAATCTTTTGTCCTTTGATTTTCCTTGTGACTTTCCATGACCTCCAGAACCTTTTCCTCTCTCCTTTGATCTGCCCCTGCTTTCTGCATTCAAAACACTGCCTGATATGGATCCACCTGAGCTTTTCTTACGAATTTCCTCACTCAGAACAACACCAACAATATCATCAAATTTTAAGGTATTTGAACCAAAAACAGAGTTACTAACCGCCATTACCAAACTATCCCAGCTTTCAGGGAATGAACATAATATCAAGAGAGCTCTAACTTCTTCATCAAATTTTACATTTACAGAAGTCAATTGACTGACAATCGTATTAAATTCATTTAAATGATCTGTCATAGATCCACCTTCAACCATTTTCAGATTAAACAAACGCTTCATGAGAAATACCTTATTTGAGGCTGAGGGTTTTTCATACAATTTTGCCAAAGCTTTCATCAGACCATCTGTTGTCTTCACTTCCATTATATTGAATGCCACCGATGGTGCCAGGCACAACCAAATGGTTCCCAGTGCCTTTCTGTCAAGAAGATTCCAATCCTCATCAGACATTGTTGCCAGTTTCTTGGCTACTCCTTCCAATGACATCCATAAATCCTTTTGATAGAGGTAATCCTCCATCTGCATCTTCCATAACTGATAGTTCTGCCCATTGAATTTATCGACCTTCAATCTTCCCTCGTCTGCCATTGCTCCCACTCAACCGTGAGACTTTCCTGCAGACGATAATCAAACACAACCCGCTTTGATACCACTTGTTAGGGTTAGCCGACAAAAGATATCAATTAAATGCAAATAAAGATTAAACAAAGAAATAGAAATACACAGAATTAATAACAGCAAGAGACAAGATTTAACGTGGTTCACCCAAACTTGGGCTACATCCACCAAACAAAGAGTCCAATATTATTATCTAGTAAATCAAAATGATTACAATTAGCAATCCCTGCAACTCAATACCGCTGCAAATGCTACAATACAATACCCAAACCCTAACCCTTGGCCACCTTTTATCAAGCCTTTTTGTCAGTTACAAAAATTAGCATTTTCTTATGTCAGTCATAAAAAATAGGATTTTTTAAGTCGGCCCTAGGATTTTTTTAAGTCGGCCCTAAAAAAAAATTTCAACTAACCCCAAACCCTGGCGAGGATACATGGCTAGTGTATAGTACTTTCCTGATCAGTCGCCACCTACCAACACTCCAACCAATGCATCTGTATGTGCCTAGTGACATTGTTAGGAACTATCCTATCGATCGCATACATCTAGCCTACTTGAGCATAGGCCAGTGACTATTGATCGACAATAGTAACCTATCGACCTCATATAGGTAGTCATAGTATCCTATATACATCCTCTAATGTAATGGTCAACTCCCTTATGGGAAGTTGAAACATAGAGGCATCAAAGTCTCACCTCTCCATTAACGCCATGAGCATGTAATCATGAAATCACATCTTTGGCATGGTGTAAACCCAGTATAGGCCCATACAACATAGAAGCATCACCTTTTCTTGAGTAAGGGATGTTAGGTGACCTCACAATGATGCAAGTATGCTGCCTCTCATGTGCTTGTACATCATCAATGGCCTTTGCAAATCAAACAAACATAACATTCTATCAAGTTCTACATTGTCAAAAAATAAATTTCTAATTTAAAAACATAAAAAATTTCCTATCCTTTTGGATGCTAGCACCCTTCTTAGATGCTAGCATATCCAAGGGACCCTAGAATGTTTAGGGGATGCTAGCGTACCCCATGTACATGTTGCAAGTATGGGCCTAACCGGTGTTGTCATTGATGTCAACATACTCCTATTGCATTAATGATAAGGATGGGATGATCTGTTTGCAGAGGATATTGAGAAAATTGGTCATATTAGGAATAGTGAAGAATAGTGAAGACAATAAGGTAAAAGTCCAAGCTAAGATGAGGATCAGAGGATGCGGTTTAAAGGCTTTGTAGATATGTGTCTTAAGATGATCCAGTAAAAATTTCAGAGGTCTGCATGAAGATTTGAAGAAGTTGTGGTCACTCAAGTAAAACTGGTTTCAACAGGTGTTCAGAGGTGACAGAGTGATAAAGATAGGTTCGGTGAGATCCAGAAATGCATTACCCTATTCTGCGGATTTGAGGGAGTGTTCAGGAAGTCTTTTTGAAGTGTCAACTTGTTTGGTTCATGGTTTGAAGGTCCACAAGCATCTATTCCTTTGTGACAATGATGACAGACTGTGTTCTTGAGGTTTCAGATGAAGGAGAGAAGGATTTCAGTAAGTAGATGAAGTGTGGATGTTCTTGGTGATTCAGGCAAGCTTGTGGAAATCTTTGGATCGTGTCTAGTTCATGTTGGTGGTCTGCATTGGAGTTTAAGCTCGTATTTGAAGAATTACTTCCGGATGAAGGTGTTCTTCCTTAGACTAGCCGACCGGATGAGTTACTCATCTTGCAGATGTTCTTATAGATGTTTGCCGACTTAGATGATTATTCCTAAGTCGATGTCTTGTATAAATAAGGAATTGTGAAGTCATTTCAAATTGTGTCTTGTGGAGATGAGTGTGTGGTAGCAAGGAAGAGAACGAAAGGTAGAGAAAAAGTATTGGGCTTAAATGGAACTGAATCAAGCATGCTAAAGATGCTATTCTCCAGTTCATGTATGTGATACTTACTATTTTGTAGACAGTGTGTCTCCTGTAGGCAGTGAGCCTCTTGTGAGCAGTGAGCCCTAATTGGCATGTGCCATTTTGTTCTTTCTATTCTTCTAACAGAGAATACAATCTTGGGTTAATCACCCCGTAGTTTTTCCCTTAACCAGGTTTTCCATGTCAAAATCTTGGTGTCTTATGTGTTAATGTGTTTCTGCTCTTGGTTTAATGCATTGTGTTTCCATGATTGAATTATTATTATGCTACTGAATTACAAAATGGATTTAAGTGTGTAAGTTGAAATAAATTTTTGGACAACTGATTCACCCCCCCTCTCAGTTGTCTGCCTTGAATCTAACAATTGGTATCAGAGCCAAGTTCCTCTAAAATGAGCTTAACCGCTTGAGGAGATCTAGGATGTCGTCCTACAAGAAGGATAGTCCGAAGTTCGATGGAACCAATTTCAATCTTTGGAAAAGTCGCATGAAATGTCATTTGCAATGTATGGGAATGCAGTACTGGAACATGGCTTCAACAAAGTATACTCCTCCTCAGGGTGGTTTGAAAGCCCCAAATGAAATCACAGATGCTTAAAACAATCTATGGACTATAGAAGCTCTTCTAAGTGCATTATCTGAATCAGAGCCTTCAAATGTTGTTGACCTACTAACTACTTTTGAGATTTGGCAAAAACTGGAACTTCTGCATGAAGGAGACAAGTATGTTAAATGTGCGAGGTTACATAGTCTAAAAGGGAAATTTGAAAATTTGAAGATGAGAGATGATGAAAATATCACTATTTTTATGCCAAGAGTAAATGAGATTTTCTGTGGCATTAGAAGTGCTGGTGGAGTCTTGGATGAAGATGAGATTGTTGGCAAAGTTCTCATATCCCATCCCACTTCTTATAAAATCAAAGCTGCTGCCATTGAAGAATTTAGAGCTCATACAACTGTCACAAGAGATCAATTGGTTGGTAAACTGGCTGCATTTGAAATGACCGAGTTTGGAGATTCCCCCCCAAAGACTGAATCAATATTCAAAGCCAGTGCCTCTGTAAAAGGTAAACAAAGGTTTGATCTGGGAGAGAACTCTTCAAGGAAACCATCATGGTATGAAAAAGCAAGAAAAGACCTAGAAGAAGAAGAAGCAGAAACTGCTCAACTTGAAGCCCTTATTGCAAAAAGACTGCCAAGAGAATCCGGTAAGTATGAAGGAAAATTGCCTTTTAAGTGTTTTAACTGCAATAAGATTGGTCATTTTGCCTCAAGATGACCGGAAAGATTTTCAAGGCCAAACCCTAACATGTCAAGGTTCCAAAAGAATTGTTACTATGTTCATGAAGGAGATGATGAAGGAGTAACAGATGATGAATCAGAGATAGGACACAAATCTGGAAGTGACTGGGTGTTCATTGCCATCAAGGAAGAAGATCCAATGCCCTCTGAATCTGTCAATCATAAAGTTGTAGAAAGAGCTCTGGATACCCAAGTTGAAGAAAAGGATGATTGGGTCATTGACAGTGGATGCTCTCACCATATGACAGGTGACAAAAATAAGTTCATAGATTTGGAAAGGTATGAAGGAGTGGTAAAATTTGGTGATAATTCTGCTGGTAGAATCAGAGGTAGAGGAACTATTTCTTTTGATGGAAGGAACAAAACCGGTAATGTACTGTATGTTGAAGGATTAAAGCACAATCTTCTTAGTGTTGGACAGTTAGTGGACAAAGGCTATGATTTCAGATTCAAGAATGGAAAATGCAAGATCTTGGAGAGTTCCGGAACAAAGATTGCATCCGGTACCCAAACAAAAGGTAACATCTTCCATTTAGTTGGTACTGGTAAAAGTTGTCTATTTGTACAAATTGATCAGAGTTGGTTATGGCATAGGAGGATGTGTCATGTGAATTTTGATAATATCATCAAGATAAGCAATACTCAGGCTGTAAGAGATCTTCCAAAATTGGTGAAGCCTACAAATAGTTTGTGCAAGGAATGTCAATTGGGAAAACAAAGAAGAGTCTCATTCAAAAGAAAGGAACAATCTTCTACCAGATTATTAGACTTAGTTCATACTGATTTGTGTGGTCTAGCAAGAATCAGGAGTGTGCAAGGTGATAGATACTTCATGTTACTAATTGATGACTATTCCCAGATGATGTGGGTAACTTTTCTGAAAGAGAAATCAGAAGTTCTTGAGAAATTCAAAATATTCAAGGTTATGGTAGAGAATGAAACCGGATTAAAATTGAAATGTCTGAGGTTTGATAGAGGTGGAAAATTCACATCTGGTGAGTTCATAGACTTTTGTGAGAAACATGGAATAAAGAGACAGTTGTCTGCTCCTAGGACTCCACAACAGAATGGAGTAGTTGAGAGAAAGAACTGGACCATCCAGGAAGCATCTAGGACCATGATGATGGAAGCAAATGTTCCTCAGATCTTTTGGAGAGAAGCTGTCAGCACTACAGTCTATACTCTCAATCGAGTACAAATCAGAAGTAATACTAGTAAGACTCCTTATGAACTTTGGTTTGGCATCACTCCTACTGTGAGGTATTTCAGAGTCTTTGGTAGCAAGTGTTACATTAAAAGAGATGAAGATCTAGGCAAGTTTGATGATAGAAATGATGAAGGAATATTCTTGGTTTACTCTACTCAAAGAAAAGCATATCGGTGTTATAATAAGAGACTGAGAAAGATTATAGAAAGCACAAATGTGAAAGTTGATGAAGGCATTGAAAAACCCTCAAGGTTTTATGAATATGATGAAGATGATCAGAATGGTGTTCTGATTCAAGGAGCCTAATCCTCTTTTGAAAAATAGATTCAAACTAATCCGGTAAATCAAGAAGAAGAGATGAGTTTTAATAAGCCTGATCAAGAATCAGAAGTGCAAGAAACTCCCAAAGTTCCAAGGTATGTAAGAATGAACCACTCTGAAGATCAGATCATAGGTGACAAAAGCAAAGGTGTACAAACTAGAAGGAGAATTGCTCAAAATTTAGATGAGTATGGTCTGATTTCAAAGATTGAACCTAAGACAGTAGATGAAGCCTACAATGATGAAAACTGGACTAAAGCAATGGAGGAAGAGCTGATGCAAATTGAGAAAAATCACACTTGGGATCTTGTTCCCAGACCTAGAAACAAGAATGTGATTGGAACTAAATGGGTCTTCCGGAACAAACTGAATGAAGTTGGTGAAGTAATCAGAAATAAAGCCAGATTGGTCTGCAAGGGCTATTCTCAAATAGAAGGAGTTGATTTTGAATAAACTTTTGCTTCGGTGGCAAGAATTGAAGCTGTCAGATTATTTCTTGCATTTGCTGCCTTCAAAGATTTCAAAGTGTATCAGATGGATGTCAAGTCTGCCTTCCTGAATGGTGACTTGGAAGAAGAAGTGTACATTGAGCAACCGGATGGATTTCAATTGTCTGATCATGGTGATATGGTCTGCAAGTTGAAGAAAGAACTGTATAGACTAAAGCAAGCCCCAAGAGCCTGGTATGAAAGATTGGATAAACATCTCTTGAAGATTGGTTTCAAAGGTACTGTTGACAGTAATTTGTAATTCAAAATTGATCATGAAAATATCTTGATTCTTGAAGTGTTTGTTGATGATATCATTTTTGGAGGAAGAGATGGTATGTGTAAAACCTTTGCAAATCAAATGAAAAGTGAATTTGAGATGTCCATGCTTGGGGAAATGAATTTCTTCTTGGGTCTACAAATCACTCAAACAAAGAAAGAAATCTTCATTTCTCAGACCAAATATGTGAAAGAATTGTTGAAGAAATTTGGGATGGAAGACTCAAAGCCAATGAATACTCCCATGGCAACTGGATGTAAGTTGAGCAAAGATGATGACTCTCCCAAGGCTGATCAGAAAAAGTATAGGTCAATGATTGGAGGACTGTTGTATCTCACTCAAACTAGACTTGGCATTATGAATGCTATTGGTCATGTTGCTAGATTCCAAGATGATCCTAGAGAATCTCATGTCATGGCAGTCAAGAGGATTTTTAGATATCTAAAAGGGACAGTTGAGTATGGTCTATGATACCCTAGAGATCATGATTTCTCTCTTCATGCCTATACAGATGCTAATTGGGTAGGAGATGTGGATGACCGGAAGAGTACCAATGGTGGAGCATTCTTTTTGGGGAAGAGATTGGTTTCTTGGATAAGCAAGAAATAAGAGGCAATATCTCTGTCCACTACAGAAGTAGAATATATTGTAGCAGCAGGTAGTTGCACTCAAGTTTTGTGGATGAAACAAATGCTAAGAGACATGAGAGTGAAGTATGAGGAGCCTATCACAATCTTCTGTGATAATTCAAGTGCAATGAATATATCTGAGAATTTGGTGTTGCATTCAAAGACTAAACATATATCCATCAAGTTTCACTTTTTGAGAGAGCAAGTGAACAAGAATGAAGTCAGATTGGAGTTTGTGCCTTCCAAGGATCAGATTGCAGACATCTTTACTAAAGCTCTACCTAAGGACTCTTTTGAGTTTCTTAGGGAGAAGTTAGGGGTTATTGCCCCTCCGGTGATGAACTAAGGTGCACTGATGTGCATCAATCTAGTGGATATCACAGTCATATATTGTGGTCCGGATTGATGATGGGAAGCTGCCACTCAGGGGGAGCAACTGGTATAATTCTGAAGTAGTGAAATTGCAAGTATGTGCCCTTTGCCATTGATGTCAAAGGGGGAGAGAAGACATGTGAAAAACAAGTGGTTACTGATCAAAGGGGGAGCAGGAAAGAAAGAGAAGACATGTGAATGGTTGTTGCTGATAGGGGGAGTTGTGACAATAAGGAGAAGTTCTTGTCTTGATGGTCAAAATAGTTTTTCACACTATATGTTGCCATCAATGACAAAGGGGGAGATTGTTGCAAGTATGCACCTAACCGGTGTTGTCATTGATGTCAACATACTCCTGTTGCATTAATGATAAGGATTGGATGATCTGTTTGCTGAGGATATTGAGAAAATTGGTCATATCAGGAACAATGAAGAACAGTGAAGACAGTAAGGTAAAATTCCAAGCTAAGATGAGGATCAGAGGATGCAGTTTAAAGGGTTTGTAGATATGTGTCTTAAGATGATCTAGTAAAGATTTTAGAGGTCTAAATGAAGATTTGAAGAAGTTGTGGCTGCTCAAGTAAAACTAGTTCCGACAGGTGTTCAGAGGTGACAGAGTGATAAAGATAGGTCTGGTGAGATCCAGAAATGCATTACCCTATTTTGTGGATTTGAGGGAGTGTTCAGGAAGTCTTTTTAAAGTGTCAACTCATTTGGTTCATGGTTTGAAGGTCCGCAAGCATCTATTCCTTTGGGACAGTGATGATAGACTGTGTTCTTGAGGTTTCAGATGAAGGAGAGAAGGATTTCAGTAAGCAGATGAAGTGTGCATATTCTTGGTGATTCAGGCAAGCTTGTGGAGATCTTTGGATCATGTCTAGTTCATGTTGGTGGTTTGCATTGGAGTTTAATTTCGCATTTGAAGAATTACTTCCGGATGAAGGTGTTCGTCCATAGACTAGCCGATCAGATGAGTTACTCGTCCTGCAGATGTTCTTATAGATGTTTGGCAAATTAGATGATTATTCCTAAGTTGATGTCTTGTATAAATAAGGAATTGTGAAGTCATTTCAAAGTGTGTCTTGTGGAGATGAGTATGTGGTAGCGAGGAAGAGAGCGAAAGGCAGAGAAAAAGTATTGGGCTTAAATGGAACTGAATCAAGCATGGTGAAGATGCTATTCTCCAGTTCATGTATGTGATATTTACTATTTTGTAGACAATGTGTCTCCTGTAGTCAGTGAGCCTCTTGTGAGCAGTGTGCTCGGGCAGTGAGCCCTAATTGGCATGTGCCATTTTGTTATTTCTATTCTTCTAACAGAGAATACAATCTTGGGTTAATCACCTTGTGATTTTTCCCTTAACCGGGTTTTCCACATCAAAATCTTGGTGTCTTATGTGTTAATGTGTTTCTGCTCTTGGTTTATTGCATTATGTTTCCATGATTGAATTATTATTATGCTGCTGAATTACAAAGTGGATTTAAGTGTGTAAGTTGAAAGAAAGTTTTGGACAACTGATTCACCCCCCCTCTCGGTTGTCTGCCCTGAATCTAACAATACATTGGTGCAATTACTAGATGCCAATGTGTCTGATGGGTTCCAAGAAGGGTTTAAAAATTAAAAAAACTAGCTAAAAATTAAAAAAAATCTCATACCTCTTGCATACGAAGATCCTGCTTGACTCACTCCTTGAGCTTGTCCAACCTTAGACATTGAAAATAATGTCTATGTGGCATATATTATCTCTAAATGCACTGGGTGCTCTAAAAATTTTATATTTAGAAAAATGAAAATGAATAGAAAATTTTCAAAATTTTACTATTTATAAAAAAACTCAAATTTTTCTGCACCTCCTTCACTAAAAATCTCATAACTTTTTCCCATGATCTCAAATTTTTGTGTTGTTTATTTTTTTGAGTCCTGGCTCCACCCTCTTCCTTATCATTTTCTTTTCGTTGAGTTATTATTTTCCACAATAACCCTTCAAAGAGCATTTTCCTCAAATTTCTCCTGAATTTTGATGTGGTGAATTATTTTCCTATGTTTACCTCCTAGATATTAGGTAACTATAGGAGGGGGCATAGATTCACCCTTATTCTCTCTTATTCATTTTTCTCTTCATAACATTCTACTCATCATATTGGAATTACTTTATTAATGCTTTTATTTTTGGACTAACACATCTTGTCTTTTAGGATTATATATTTTTCTAAGATTACAATTTGGTAGGATTGTCGTACCTAATGTTGTGGTTTTGTAGGTTCTCGGTTTGGGGGCATGGTTCCTTTGCTTGGATATTTTTTTACATCCTCTATAGTATCCTTTTTGATGATGTTATTTCATTTCTATACTTTAGTGTAGCTTATCATTTAGTGTCATCAATATGCTAAAGCGGGGGCAAAATGTAACATAAAAAATTGCATTCCCTTATATTTTTAGGTCATGTTTTGAACTCACTTTGGTGTCTACTCCCATAGAATATTTTATGGATCACATTGGCCTATCCTTAGCCTCTTTTTACCTCATTGATTTCCAAATTTCTATGTATCATAGTCTAATTCTACTTGTTACCCTGGAGACATGTGCCAAATTTGAAGAAATTTCTCTAAGATTCTAGTGCGATGTGCAGATGTCCATATGATGCACTACCATCCTAGAAGTTTTCAAAAATTTAAACATTGCTCTCATACCTAGCTACTTGATGTTGCCTACTCCAATGCCCATCTACCAAAAAAATGCTTCTTATACTCGAATCTAAACCTTTAGTTTCCCCATACGCCTTATGCAAAAATAATTTTTGGACTCACAATCTATCTCATTCTAATCTCTTGCAATATGATAATCTCTTGGAATGCAACCTCTCTTTCTCATCTTCTATTGATTCCATGCTGCTGCAACTCCACCATTGTTAAAGATCTCTCAAATATTCACATTGCTACACTACAATTGACTCCTCCAAAGAGCTCACCTCCTTTCTTCTACATCATATGGTGGTAATAATTTTCTTGATTTTAGTTTGAATAATATTTCTACAATATCTCCATTGCATTTCTATTCTCTATTGGTAAATCTCTTGGTGTCCATCACCACCAATTTATCCTATCATACACAGACTAGGGTATTCTTCCTTGTAGACCAGAAATTAATACTTATAGATTTATTTTATTGTCACTACTCTTAATTCCTAGACACACATAGGATAAGAGAACACACTATCTTTCAATCTCTTTATTATTGGCTAGATCCATCCAAAATAGGGGCTTGACCACTCTTGGAAATCTCCCAAACAACCCCAAACATTTTTCTTGTCTACAACTATAGGTATTTAGGAGGCATTCTAATGCAGGAGCATCTGGGTTCACTGGAAATCATGTGTCACCAAAAATATGTTTTATTTTCTAAGTGTGTGGCTTTGTTTTCTTTGCAGTGTTAGTTTTGTGTTTCAGAAGCAATTTCGGATTTATTTGGTCAATTTCAAGACATCATCTTGTAGAAGATCCAAATGGGTATATCTAGTTTCATTTTGGTGAAAATTGGGTAAAATTTGGCTTAGTTATAGCCAGTCGGCGATTTTCCCAGTTCGTGAACTGCCCAGTTTGCCGACTTAGCAATTACCCGATCTGATAGTTTGTTAATAAGAACTTTTGCCAACAACTCATAGGGAAAAGTTTGAATTGTTCAAGGCCGGTTGTTGAAATCTTTACTGATTGTACTCTAAGTTTTGGACAAGTTCTATTATTATCGATGAAATGGAGGGATTGAGAACTCTCTCGGCAAAATCTTTAGTTTCTGAACCTGTAGGTTCGTCAATAGTTCACTTTGTTGATAAAGGCTTTGATGTTGAAGACAAAGCTTCTTTGATTTGTAGAGATTAATTTTCATCGATAAAAGAGAAAAATGTTAATTCTCAGCTAGTTCGTTGGTTCTGAAAGTTATCGATTCACCGACCAACATGTGAATAGAGTTGTTGAAGATAAAATGAAGGGTCATTGAAGACAAGTTTTGCTGATAAAAGAAGTTGATAGATTGACACTTAGTATGAGCAAACTTTATAGTTTACAAACTAGTTTGTGATTTCTAAAATTTGTCGATATGTCATCCAAGGTTCGAGGAAGTTACAATTTATCGATAGCATATGATGGAGAACTTCTAAGTTAGTGAAAGACTACATTTACTGATAATTCCCCCTCTTAATGTGTTGGAGACTATTGAAGTTTGTGAACTTGAACAAAAGCTGATACAGGACTATGGTTTGTGGAAAGGGCATTTTGCCGATCACTATTTAGAGCCCGGATTTGTATCAACTACTGTATGTGCCTAGTGGTGATTGTTGTATGATCACGAAGGGGTTTAATGGTGACAGTTTAGTGGTGAAACTATTCAATTGATCTGGAAATTCATTTTATGTTATGATAGTTTATTCAGTTTCCTAACAAATAGGGTAGTTAAATTGTTTTGGGCAGAGTTTCATAAATACCTTCTTCTACTTTTGAGAAGGGGTTCGGTTAGATTTTCCTGGTTCAATCTCCTAGAGAAAAGAGATGTTGTGAGAAGTTTTGTAAACAAAGATTGATGTATCTTGAGACTGTGTTAAGAATTTGTACTCCTGTAATCATTTTGTTGCTGCTAAATAAATAGATTCATTTTGTTGTGGCACAATTTGTTTGTGTTGCTATTTGTATTTTGCTGCTTAATTCGGTAGTCAAATAAGACCCTTGAATTTAGACCTGCACCAAGTGGTAGCAGAGCAAGTTTTCTAAGGAGATTGTGGATGTGTCAAAGAAGAGATTCTAATATTTTGTTGTGGGTAGAGGAGAGTGAGTGTAGACCTACAACTACAGAGACTCTAAAGAAGACATGGCATATAGAGGACATGGTAGAATAGGGCCACGAGGAGATGTGGTGATTGCATAAATGTTGAGAGGAATAACTGCACGGTTGGATGCTATTGAGATGGTATAACACAGAGGAGTACATGTTGAAGATGTTAGTGAGGATGAAGAAGAAGTTGAAGTGAGAGAAGATGATGTAAATCAAGGAGACGAACTAGAAAGGCAATTTTTGAGGGCAATGTCCAGAATAAGTAGTAAGCCTCATTTAGATCCTTCCAGTTATAATGGTAGTTTAAATCTAGAAGAATTAATCGACTAGATATTGGAGATGGACAAATATTTTGACTTTGACTAGATTGAAGACCCTAAGAAAGTGAAGTTTGCTTGCATGAAGTTGAAGGGTCATGTTTCCCTATGGTGCAAACATGTTAAGATGGAAAGACAAAGAAAGGGGAAAGAGAAAATTCATACTTGGTAAAGAATGTTAGCTAAGTTGAAGGCCAAGTTTCTTCCTGTAGACTATCAAATTAGTTTGTTCAAGAAGTTGCAGAATCTGAAACAGAAAGAGAAGACTGTACAAGAATATACTAACAAATTCTATAGACTAAATATTCAGACTGGTCATGTTGATGATGATGCTAAGAAGGTTTCTAGAAACATCAATGGATTGTACTACTCCATTCAAGATGAATTAAGCATGGTGCAAATCACAAGAGTTGAGGAAGTCTACCAATCTGCCCTGAAGGCTGAAGATAAGCTTGCCAGAAAGAAAAATAATTATAGAGGTAGGGGTAAATTTTCATGCGGTAGAGGACAATCTAGTGGTGGAAGAGGATACCAAAATATATAAGGAGAGGCCAGTTCATCACAAACAAGTACCCAAGAAAGTAAAGGAAGAGGAGATTCATCAAGAGGGAGAGGTGATTATTTCAGAGGCAGAGGATCTTTTGGCAGAGGTAGAGGAAGATGATTCATTGGTACTTGTTTTCAATGTGAAGAGATTGTACATAGGGCATTTGAGTGCCCTTAGATCCAACAGAGTACTGGAAAAGGAAAAGAGGCAAGAGTGAATGTGGCACAAGTAGAATGTGAAAGTGTTGCTTCACCAAAGTATGGGGAAGATCCCAAGGATGGAGAATCCTTGATGTTGAGAAGGATTTTGTTGAATCCAAAGAAGGAGAAATCTAAACCTGTTCAGAGGAAGAACTTGTTTCAAACCAAATGTAAGGTGGGTGGTAAATGTTGTAAAGTGATAGTAGATAGTGGTAGCATAGACAATATTATGTCTAAAGAAATGGTTAACAAACTGAAGTTGAAGCATCCCAGTCCTTACAAAGTTTCTTGGTTACAGAAAGAGCATCAATTGGTGGTAAGTGAACAATGCCTAGTTAATTTTCAAATTGGTAGTTATAAGGATGAAACTTTGTGTGATATAATGTCGATGGATGCATGTCATATTTTGTTGGGTAGACCATGACAATTTGATAGACAAGTTGTTCATGATGGGAGAACAAATATATATAGGATAAAGAAGGATGGGAAAGAGTATACTTTGAATCCTATGAAGGAGAAGGAAGATGAAGTAGAAATTAATCCTAGAATTTGTTTGATTTATGGGAAGAAATTATTGAAAGAATTGAAGAAAGGAGGGTTGTGTTTTGCTTTTATTCCTAAGCCTGAAGTGGTGATGACAGTAGAAAAACAAGAAGATCCACCCATGGAAATTCAAGAGATGTTGGAAGAATACTAAGATATAGTGATGGAGTTACCAGATGGATTGCTACCTGTGAGAAATATTAGTCATTGTATGGATTTGATCCCTAGTGCAAGTTTACCAAACAAGGCACCATATAGGATGACGCCTATGGAGAATGAGGTGATAAATAGGCACGTTTAATAATTGTTGGATAAAGGGATGATCAAGGAAAGTCTCAGTCCATGTGTAGTACCAGTAGTGCTAACACCAAAGAAGGATGGAGAACGATGAATGTGCACAGATTCGAGGGCCATTAACAAAATAACAATCAAATATAGATTCCCATTGCCACGGATTGTTGATATGATGGATTGCCTCAGTGGAGCAAAATATTTTATGAAGATTGATTTGAAAAGTGGGTATCATCAAATTAGAATTAGAGAAGGGGATGAGTGGAAGACACCGTTCAAGACAAAAGATGGATTGTATGGGTGGTTGGTAATGCCTTTTGGGTTGACAAATGCTCCCAATACTTTCATGAGGTTGATGAATGAAGTGTTGAAGCCATTTCTTGGTAAGTTTGTTATTGTATATCTTGATGATATTTTAATTTTCAGTAAGACAAAGGAAGAACATTTTCTGCATGTTAGGATGGTATTGCAGAGGTTAAGTGAAGAGAAATTGCTAGTGAATTTGAAGAAGTGTATTTTCATGAAGGAGGAGTTAGTTTATTTGGGATTTGTAGTTTTTGGTGATGGTCTGAAAATGGATCTAGAAAAGGTCAAGGCTATTGTGGATTGGCCTTCACCTTGCAGTATGTTTAAAGCCAGAAGTTTTCATGGCTTGGCGAGCTTCTATAGGAAGTTCATTCAAAATTTTAGTGGGGTTTGTGCACCTATTACTGAGATAATGAAGGGTAATAGGAAGGAGTTTGTGTGGACAACAACTGAGAAGAGTTTCAAGATTTTGAAGAATAAGGTAATTGAACAACCAGTTTTGGCACTCCAAGATTTTAGGAAAGTTTTTCAAGTGGATTGTGATGCAAGTGGGACAACAATTGGAGGTGTCCTTAGTTGATAAGGGAAACCAATTGCATACTTCAGTGAGAAGCTAAATGAAGCAAAGAAGGAATATTCTGTGTATGATCAAGAATTTTATGCAATTGTACATGCACTCAAGAAGTAGAGACATTATTTACTTCCAAAGGAATTTGTGTTGTATACTGATCATCATGCTTTGTAGTTCATTAATAGCCAAGGTAAGTTGAATTTGAGACACATAAAATGAGTTAAATTTCTGTAGAGTTATTCTTTTGTTTTGAAACATAGAAGCAGAAAGTCTAAAAGGGTAGCTGATGCATTAAGTAGGAGATGTTTGTTGTTGAATGAATTGAGAGTGAATGTGGTTGGTTTTGATTCTATGAGAGAATTGTATAAGGATGATGTTGATTTCAAGGAAACATGGGCTGCTTTTATGAATCCAGTAGAGAAGGATAGAACACTATGGCTGGAATATTTTATTTAGGAAGGTTTGTTGTTGAAAGGACAAAAATTGTGTACACCTCAAGGGTCAATGAGGGATAATTTGCTGAAAGAAAAGAATAGTGGTGGTTTAGGTAGACACTTTGGTGTTGATAAAATGTTGGCACAATTGAGTGAAAGTTATTTCTAGCCTGGTATGGCTGCAGATGTGAAGAAATTGGTACAAGGATGCATAATTTGTCAATATGCTAAAGGAGTCAGCCAGAATACTAGTTTATATCAACAATTGCCTATACCAGAAAAACTATGGGAACACATAATTATGGATTTTGTTTTGGGATTGCCTCGCACACAGAGAGGTAATGATTCTATCTTTGTTGTTGTTGACAAATTTTCTAAAATGGTTCATTTTATTCCATGTCAAAAGAGTAATGATGCTTCCCACATTGCTACATTATTTTTCAAGGAGGTAGTTAGATTACATGGATTGCCTAAGAGCATAGTTTCAACTGGGATGTGAAATTTGTGGTCATTTTTAGAGTACCTTATAGAAGAAAATGGGTACACAGTTGGGTTTTAGTTCAACATACCATCCTCAAAGTGATGGTCAAACTGAATTTGTGAATAGAAGTTTGAGGAATTTGTTAATATGTTTGGTAGGGAATAAGCCTAACTAGTGTGACTTGGTTTTGGCTCAGGTAGAGTTTGCCTATAATAAATCAGTCAACCAAAGTGTCAGAAAAAGTCCTTTTCACATTATGTAGGGTTATAGTCCAAGAGGGGTAGATGAATTGCTGGATAGTGTTGATTTGACTTGAAAGAGTGCTATAGTTGAAGATTTTGTAAAGTATATCCATGATTTGCATAAACAGGTGAAAGAAGATTTGGAGAAAAATGCTGCCAAATACAAGGAGCGTGTTGATATTCATCAGAGAGAAAAAGAGTTTCAGGTTGGAGATTTAGTTTTGGCACATTTAAGGAAGGAGAGGTTCTTGTAGGTAACTTACAATAAACTAAAATGGAAGAAGATTGGACCTTGTAAGGTCTTGCGTAAGTTTTCATCCAATGCTTATGAAATAGAACTTCCACCAGGTGTAGATATTTTGCCCATTTTCAATGTGGTAGATTTATATCAATATTATGAAGGGGAGTCAAGCACACAAGAAGGATTTAGTTTAGATGTTTAGGATAAATGTGAAACGGATAGGTCAGTTTCTTAAAAAGTAGTTTGAACAAGTTGATCAAGTGATTGATTCTTGTGTGGTTAAATGAACATGGAGAAAGGAATACATAGAGTATCTTGTATGGTGGAAGGGTAAACCAGCTGATGAAGCCTCTTGGATGCAAGCTTATGAATTGGTTAAGTATGGTATTATTTTAGACTTGCCAAAATGTTCTTGAGTTGTAGCCTCAAGGAACATTTCTCTTACCTGGCGTGTCTAATGTAGGAGCATCCAGGTTCATTGGCAATCTTGTGTCACCAAAAATATGTTTTATTTTCTAAGTGTTTGACTTTATTTTCTTTGCAGTGTTGGTTTTTGTGTTTCAGAAGCAATTTTAGATTTATTTGGTCAATTTCAGGACATCATCTTGTAGAAGACCCAAATGGGTATCTCCAGTTTCATTTTGGTGAAAATTGGGTAAAATTTGGCTTAGTTATAGCCAGTTGGCCATTTTCCTAGTTCACGAACTGCTTAGTTCGTCGACTCAGCAATTACCCGATCTGATGGTTTGCCGATAAGAACTTTTGCCAACAAGTCATAGGGTAAAGTTTGAATTGTTCAAGGCCAGCTGTTGAAATCTTTATTGATTGTACTCTAATTTTTGGAGAAGTTCTGTTATTATCAACGAAATGGAGGGACTGAGAACTATGTCGGTAAAATCTTCAGTTTGTGAACTCGTAGGTTCGCCGATAGTTCACTTTTCTGATAAAGGCTTTGATGTTGAAGACAAAGCTTCTTTGGTTTGTAGAGATAAAAATCACCGATAAAAAATAAAAAATTTAATTCTTGGCTAGTTTGTTGGTTCTGAAAGTTACCGATTCACTGACCAACATGTGAATGGAGTTGTTGAAGATAAAATGAAGGGTTCGTCGAAGACAGGTTTTGTCAATAAAAGAAGTTGATAGCTTGACACTTACTATCAACAAAATTTATAGTTTACAAACTAGGTCATGACTCCCAAAATTTGCTGATATGTCATCCAAGGTTCGAGGAAGTTACAATTTGCCGATAACTAAAGGCTTACTTTGACAAGTAGTTAGTTTGGGAAATCATTACTTTGCTGATAGAATATGATGGAGAACTTCTAAGTTAGCGAAAGACTACATTTGTTGATAATTTCCCCTCTTAATGTGTTAGAGAATATTGAAGTTTGTGAACTTGAACAAAAGCTGATACATGACTCTGGTTCGTGGAAAGGGCATTTCGATGATCACTGTTTAGAGCTTAGATTTGTATCAACGGCTGTGCGTGCCTAGTGGTGATTGTTGTATGCTCACAAAGGGGTTTAATGGCAACGATTTAGCACTAAAAGTATTCAATTGATCTAGCAATTCATTTTCTGTTATGACAGTTTATTCATTTTCCTAACGAATAGGGTAGTTAAACTGTTTTGGGCAGAGTTTCATAAATACCTTCTTCTACTTCTAAGAAGGGGTTCAGTTAGATTTTCTTGGTTCGATCTCCTAGAGAAAAGAGATGTTGTGAGAAGTTTGTTGGGAATTAAGGTGTCTCAACCTTGGTAATTTCTTACATTTGTAATGTTTGTATTTATTATTTAATTGCCTATGTTGTAAATATTTGAAAATTCCATATTGTCATATTGTGGGATGTGGCATGGTGATGTGTCAATCCTACATGGATTATGACAACTTGCATTTTTGTCCTCACATGAGGAGATAGGCATCCCACTTAGTGGTATAATCATTTTTCCATGTGTCAGCATCTTCCATGTTGTGTAAGGGAATGTTTGACCGAAACAGTTATGACGGATTCCTATGACGAATCTATGACATGTAAGAGTCGGAAATAGAAGGTTGTAAGACAGGAGATGACATGTGTCATGAAGCATCTTTGAATAAGGCATATTTGGGCACCCCAAGGTGGAATATGACATGTAAGAGAATATGCTATTTATAGCATATGTATGACAAATTCTCTTATAGCTGTAAGTTGTAACCGCTATGACAGATTCTATGACGGTCGTAAGTGTTGTAAGAGCATCTGTCATAGCCCATTTTGGAAATAGGCAACCTCTTTGGAATGGGAACTGTGGACAAGTGTTAGTCACATTCTACAATGTTGACCAAGTGTCCTTAGGCATGGGTTTTGGTCCATGAAGCCATGTTGGACTCCCATCCCCAAAAAGGTCCAATATTGCTTTGTATATTCTATATAAATAGGTGCTTGGAGATGGAGTTTGTATCACAGGTTCACAGTTACTGTTATGCTGCCAGATTGACTCCAGACACGAGTGTCAAAGACCATTGAAGCTTGCATTGCAAGTGTATTGTAAACATTCTTTCAGATTTGTTAATACATTGTGCAGGTTTCTGAGTGTGGGATTTTTCACTCGATAAGGGTTTTCCCCACCGCAAATCTTTGTCTCTCTTCATCTGTCTACTTTCTGGTTCTTGTCTTTTGCTACAATATCTCATGTTAATGGTTTAACATTGCTGTAATAGTTAGGATAAATTTGAATTTGCATAGCCCTCTCCTCAATAGATTAGTGTAGGAAGCGATTTCCGCACACCTAGCTTCCTTTCAAAGTTTTGTAAACAAAGATTGATGTATCTTGATACTCTGTTAAGAATTTGTACTCTTATAATCATTTTGTTGCTGTTAAATAAATAAATTTATCTTGTTGTGGTGTGGTTTGTTTGTGTTACTGTTTGTATTTTGCTACTTAATTCAATAGTCTATATACCCCTAAATTTAAACCTATACCAGATTCAACTACATGTTCAGGTTTGTTGGTGTCTTCCCCTTTGCTTGTCATTTCTATTTTCCATAAAAATACATAGATCTTGTCATTTCCTCTTATTTCTACATCATCTTTTATCACCTAGAATATTACTATTATTTTTCTCTATTTCCTACTGTGCAGTTGGGTAGGAGATTTGGGTGAAGAAACATGTTTTATAAGAGTTCTATTATTTTGCAAGCCATATGGATGACAACATGATGTAGACGTCTACATGACACACTGGCATCCTAGATAGTGAGCTTTAATTATGGTGCTAGGTTCCTTTCATTCTATTATTTACCATTCTGAATCCAATTTAATGAATAAATGTGTTTTAGTTTCTGGAGTAAAACATATTCTCATTTTCCTCTATGTTTTAGCTAGTGAAAAAAATTGTTTTCCAAGTTTAAAACATTCTGGGATATTCTAGTGTTATTTTGTTCTTTTTATTTTGGAATAATAGCAAAATAATTCTTTTCTTAAAACTAGTTTATCCTAGTGGGGTGCCATTGAAAATATTTAACTAGAAAATAAAGAAGCTTTTTAGTTAGATTGATTTTCCTACACTACATTGCTAATGTACACTTCTTAAGTCATGGGTACCAATAGAATGGTTGAAGAAGGCATCCTAGCTCAAGGCTCACTGTATAATGGCTTATAGTGGACAAATAATGGGGATCAAGAATGGAAACTTGGGAGGGAAACAAATGGGAATACTCAAGCTTATTAGAGATTGTGCATTTGATTTTGATAATGCCTTTGAGTTGCTTTGATATGACTTTTGGTGCAGTCATAGTAGGAGGGTTCACAGAGTGAACTGTCCACACTGTACAATAAGAGTAAACACAACAGAAACAACTCCAAGATATGAACAAATACAGATTTAGTCATTTAGTATATCATAGAATTCAAATATAGATCTGCCAGCAACATGCGGGCTTACATTCAGGATCACAGCCTGATTTTAAAATATGCACAAGATATAGCTTTGAAGCTCCTTCGCGCAAAATCTAAACTATGAAATATCTCTATTATGATGAACTTGACAACTCCTTTCCTAGAGATCTAATACATCAATATATATCATCTCCAGATCACAAGATTCCTCTGCATTGGGCAAGGAAGATCACAAACTCCAATAGAGAGCTATAACATGTGTACACGGATAGGTTGGACCTAATCATGAAGAACTCCTCTACAAATGAATGGAATGATGTGCGGATCTCAGGGAAGGTCAGCCACAAACCAAAGAAAATTGAATGATGTGTCATTAGGCTCCACAAGTTGGGAAATGCTTCGCAGGTCTTCTCCTTTAGTTGATTGTTTGAGACTGTCAGGATGCTCTATTCTAAGAAGACAATTGATCTTCTAATAGCGATAACTTTCTAGTTCTTGATCCAAGTGCTCTAAAATTTGGATATGTTGTAGATGAATGAATCTAGATGCTAAGTCCAACTCCACAAGATTTGAAATGCAACTGTGGTAGGATGCGGGCCAAAATACAGAAATTGCTACTAATTGAACTGCCTGAACAGAACTAGCAAATGAAAAGAAACAAACTAAACTGCAAACAAACTAAAATGCAAATGTTTTTGGTTGATGCAAAATTGCTCTTGAACCAAGGATGCTCCTGCATCAAACATCTGGGGTTATTGAAAAGTGAGTCCCTCACTTTGTTGGGGCTAGAGGAAAACCAAGACAGTCCACCTCAGCCTAAGAAATCCATGATGAATCTTCTTCGGGTCTGCCTTTCCACTTCACAAGATATTCTTTGTATTGCCTTCCTTTGGTGCTATATCCAACTTTGATGTCCAAAATGTCTTCAATCTACTCCGGTGCTTGTGGTAACTGCTTCTTCAAGTCTTCTTCAAGGTTGTCACTGAACTCTGCTTCATGATACTGATATAGGTCTGCAATGTTGAAAATAGGTGATATGCCCAATGTCTCCGGTAGTTTTACTTCATATGCATTTCCTGAATCAAATTTTCTGAGTATCCTACAAGGTCCAAACTTCTTTATCTTCAACTTGTTATATGTTCCAACTAGAAATCTTTCTTTTCTCAAGTATACCATCACGTCATCTCCAACTAAGAATTCTTTGTGTCTCCTCTTCTCATTTGCCTGTAATTATATTTTCTGTTCATCTCTTCCAAATGCATCTTTACTTGATCATGCACTACCTTCATGTGATCTGCAAATTCTTCTACTTCTGCACTTCTCTTTTCTATCATACCCATGTATCTCAATTCTGTCACTCCTCTAGGATTCACTTCGGTAATAATCTCAAAAGGTGTTCTTCCAGTACTCCTATTTACTAAATTATTGTATGCAATCTCTGCTTGTGCAAGAATTAAATCCCAACTTCATGTCTTCTCTCCAACTAAATATCTCAACAAGTTTCCCAAACTCCTATTCACTACCTCTGTCCGTCCATCAGTCTGTGGATGAAAAGATGAACTGAAATTTAGATCTATCTTCATCTTCTTCCAAAGTGTCTTCCAGAAATATCCAAGAAACTTAGTGTCTCTGTCTGAAACTATGCTCTTAGGTAATCTATGCAATCTCACAATCTCTTTGAAAAATAGGTCAGCTACATGCACTGCATCAGTTGTCTTCTTACAAGGTATGAAATGTGCCATCTTTTAAAATCTATCTACCATTACAAATATTGAATCATGTCCTCCCTGTGTCTTAGGAAATCCAATCACAAAATGCATGCTTATGTTTGTCCAAGGTCTCTCTGGTACTGTCAAAGGCTTATACAAACTAGTGTTCTGACTACTCCCTTTTGCAACTTGACAAACTCTACAACTCTGCACAAATTTCCTAACATCCTTATGTATATGAGGCCAAGCATGGTTCTCACTTACCAAAGCCATTGTTTTATCAATGCCAAAATTTCTTGCCAATCCACCACTGTGTTTTTCTTTGACCAAATTATCTCTCATTGAACTTCTAGGTATGCAAAACTGATTTCCTCTAAACAACATATCTTCCTGAATGAAATAGTCCAATCACTTACTCCTATCTGGTCACAATAGGTTTTTTGCATGCTTTCCAAGGTTCTACAAAATCAATGTCTCCCTCATACATGTTCTTCAATTCATCAAATCCCATCACTTCAACTCTCATCTCTGTCAACAAGTTTCTTCTCCTGCTTAAGGCATGAACAACTTTATTTGACTTACCACTCCTATGATTCAATACAAATGTATAACTCTGCATGAACTCTACCCATGTCATGTGTCTCTGATTCAACTTACCTTGACTGTTCAAATATTGCAAAGCTTGATGATCTGTATATAATACAAATTCCTTAGGCAACAAGTAATGTCTCCACTTCTTCAAGGCTTGAATTATGGCATAGAAATCTTGATCATAAACTAAATATCTTCTCCTTACTTCATTCAACTTCTCACTAAAATATGCCACAGGTCTACCTTCTTGACTTAACACTGCTCCAAGGGGTGAGGGCCTTGGCTCGATTGGCTAAAATTTTTTGTTGCGGTAAAGAAGGTCACGAGGTCCAGTCTCCCCCCATCCCCGTGGTACTGGAGGGCATGTCGTGCCAATGTCACTGGTCACGTGAAAAAAGTTTACCAGACACACTGCAGTTTATAGGGGGGTTACCCGATTCCTGCAGTCAAAAAAAAGACTTAACATTGCTCCAATTGTACTCCCACTTGCATCACAATGTACTTGAAATACATTATTGAAATTTGGTAATGCTAAAATAGGTTGTTCTGTCACTTTCTGCTTCAACAATTCAAAACTTTTATCTACTCCTGATGTCCACTTGATATCTTTTCTGTCACCTCTCATTGTCTTTGTCATAGGGTTACAAACTGAACTGAAATTTCTAATGAACTT
Source organism: Cunninghamia lanceolata (assembly GCA_027924645.1). Taxonomy (NCBI): domain Eukaryota; kingdom Viridiplantae; phylum Streptophyta; class Pinopsida; order Cupressales; family Cupressaceae; genus Cunninghamia; species Cunninghamia lanceolata. Next base: position 5,252,046 of record BSBN01000394.1, read on the forward strand.
CCTATAGAAACTAGCCAATCCATGAAATGATCTCACCTCTCCAATACTCTTTGGTGTAGGCCATTCAACAATTTCTCTTACCTTCTCAGGATCCATCTTCAATCCTTCCGCAGAAATCACAAATCCCAAGTATACCAGTTCTTCCTTCATGAAACTACATTTCTTGATGTTGATCAATAGTTTCTCTTCTCTCAACCTCTGCAAAACTTGTTTAATATGCCACAAATGTTCCTCTTTTGTCTTACTAAAAATCAAAATATCATCCAAGTATACAATCACAAAATGACCTAGAAATTTCTTCAAAACTTCATTCATCAATCTCATTAAAGTACTAGGTGCATTTGTCAATCCAAAAGGCATCACTAACCACTCATACAATCCTTCATTTATCTTAAAAGTAGTCTTCCATTCATCTCCTTCTCTGATTCTGATATGATGGCATCCACTCTTGAAGTCTATCTTTGTGAAATATTTTGCTCCACTCAAACAATCCATGATATCATCCATCCTAGGTAAAGGAAATCTATACTTAATTGTGATCTTGTTGATTGCTCTAGAGTCAGTACACATCCTCCATTCTCCATCTTTCTTTGGTGCTAATACTGCAGGTACTACACAAGGACTCAAACTTTCTCTAATCAAACCCTTCCTCAACAACTCTTTTATCTACCTATTCAATTCTTCATTCTCTGCCGGTGTCATTCTGTGTGCTGCTTTGTTAGACAAACTTGCTCCTGGTATAAGATCCATGTGATGACTGATACTCCTGATTGGTAGCAATCCTTCAGGTAAATTCTCTAATATGATGTCTTCATACACTGTCAGCAACTCCTTTATCTCCTCCGATTGTGATTGTTCAATTTCCTTCTTCAATGTTTCAGGCTTCTTAGGAATCAAAGCATAACACATATTCTCATGTCTCAAACCATCCAGAAATTTTCTTCCATCTACCAAACCGATTCTAGCATTCCCACATACTTCACCCTTCGGATTATCTTCCAAAGGAATCAAAGTAATTCTCTTTCTATTTGATGTTATAGTGTATCTATTCTTTCTCCCATCATGCATAGCTTTTCTATCATACTGCCAAGGTCTACCCAACAAGATATGACAAACATCCATAGGCATAATATCACACAAGACTTCATCATGATAAGATCCAATATGAAATTTCACCAAACATTGTTCACTCACCAGTACCTTATGATCATCATGAATCCATGCTATCTGATAGGGCTTAGGGTGTTTCAATATTTTCAACTTTAGCTTAGTCACTATCTCCTTTGAAATTAGGTTATTTGAACTACCACTATCAATAACAACTTTACAACATTTACTTCCTGATTTGCATCTGGTTCTGAACAAAATTTTCCTCTGCAGTGGTTCCTCATTTGTTGCTACTTGAAATAATGCTTTCCTCATTACAAGTGATTCTCCTTTCTCTGATTTATCAACTGAACTAGGTGATCCAACATGTTCTTCTTCAACATAGGCTGCTCTTCCATTGTTCTCTGTTATCTTGCTTGTACTACCCTGATTACACTCAAATGCTCTATGTCCTTCACCTCCACACTTGAAACAAGTGCCTCTAAATGTTCTCCTATCAGTTCCTCTCCCTTCTATTCTGTATCCTTCATTCTGGTATGAATTATAATTACCTTTATGATGAAAATTTCTGCCATTGCTTTGGTAGGTATTTCTATCTCTGTCTTCCTTCTTAGATGGGTTGTCAAACTTATTATGCTCCGGATGTGATCTATCTCCTCTGGAAAATGTTCTACCTTTCTATAATTTACCTCCTCTACCTTTCTGTCTTTGATCACACCTCTTATTCAATTTTTCTTCAACTTTTAGGGCAAACTAATATACTTCCTCCAAAGATGTCATCCTCACCAAACTTAGTTCTTCTTGAATGTTCAATCTCAGTCCATTGATGTATCTAGCCACTTTCTCTTTGCTTGCTTCACTATGTCTTGCCCTTATGATCATATTATAAAATTCTTCAGTATACTCCACAGATTTCTCTTTTTGTTTTAGGTTTTGCAATCTTTTCAACAACTCCAACTCATAGTCAGCAGGTATAAATTGATTCTTCAATTTTGTCACCATCCTATCCCACTTTGTAATCTTTTCTTTTCCTCTTCTATTTCTATCCAATTGAACTTCTTTCCACCATATAGCAACACATCCTTTCAACTTTGTCTTTGCAAATTTCACCTTCTCCAAATCTTCAACTTCTTCATACTCAAAGTATTTTTCTATGTCATTTATCTAGTCAATCAATTCTTCAGGGTTCAAATTACCAGTATAGTTCGGCACATCAACTTTAGGTCTCTTTCCAATCTTTGAAATAGCTCGCAACATCTTGACTTGATCTGATTCTTCTTCTTCATTACCTCCTAGGGTTTTGCCAATTTGTTCAACAGATTGAAATTCCTCTTCATCATCACTTTCAACATTAGGTTTAGGTGTCAATCCTCTTCGCCTATCTTCCTCAACAATGTCCAATCGAATTCTCATTGTTTTCATCATTTCCATCATCTCATCCATCATACCAGCCATTGTTCCAACATCAAGGATTCTCCTCAGTGGCATCCTTCCTAGGATCAAGTGCAAACTGCCTCAAGTTTGGTGATCGAGCTACAAGGTGACAATTGCCTCATAATCGGTTGTGACACAAGTAACCTGGCTCAATTCAGCAGTCTATCCACATAAGGATCTTATGCAATTCCCTCACCAACTTCTCTCAGTTCACTCCAAAGATTCAAACTTTAGCTCTGATACCACTTGGTGCAGTCACGGTAGGAGGGTTCAAAGAGTGAACTGTCTAGACTATGCAACACGAGTAAACATAATGAAAACAACTCCAAGATATGAACAAACACAGATTCAGTCATTCAATTTATCATAGAATTCAAATACAGATCTGCCAGCAACATACGGGCTTACATTCAGGCTCATAGGCCTGATTTTAGAATATGCACAAGATATAGCTTTGAAGCTCCTTCGCGCAAAATCTAAACTATGAAATATCTCTATTATGATGAACTTGACAACTCCTTTCTTAGAGATCTAATACATCAATATATTTCATCTCCAGATCACAAGATTCCTGCACGTCGGCCAAGGAAGATCACAAACTCCAATAAAGAGCTGTAATGTGTGTACACGGATAGGTCAGACCTAACCATGAAGAACTCCGCAAATGAATGGAATGATGTGCGGATCTCGGGGAAGGTCCCCCATGAACCAAAGATCATTGAATGATGTGTCATTAGGTTCCACAAGTTGGGAAATGCTCTAGGTGATAACAACTTTGGCATGCCCGATGGGACTCAAGAGTTAGAAAATAATCCAAATACTACCTTTTGTTACTGGTTTTGATGTGCAACTAGTGATTTTCAGACCCGTAAGAGGTTAAAACTTGTATATCTGGCGACTCCTACTAAGGAAAGACAAGCAAATTAGTTTTGCTATTACATTATATGAGAAAGATTCAAACTCAGAGTTTAAGTTCATTTGATTACTTGCAGCTGTCTCCACCTAGAAGACATAGTAGGGATGTAGCAAGGATTGCAGTTTCTAAAAGGATACAATCAACTCCACCAAATTTCATGCCAGTTGCCCCTGTAGTTTCTGTAGGAACTCAAGCAAATCTACCCTCAGCCGTTCCAATGGAAAGAAATCAACCATTTGTGGCTTTTGATGGGGACAGCCCATTGAATTTAATAGTACATGACGTTATACCTATGGCATCTTTGAAGAGTCTGCCTTATTTCACAAGGGAAAATCAAACTATCCCTATTGAGCACATTAGAGACGTAGCTTCTCTATGCGGTGTTCTTCATGTGACCCAAGAAAATGTAGCCATTAGGCTGCTAACTGCCTCTTTCAAGGGAAAAACATTACAATGGTTTAGGAGTTTGCCAGTGCAAACCATTACAACCTGGGATGATCTAGGTGATAAGTTGAATAAGTAATTTCAAGATAAATTAGACAACTTGTCACTAGTTGAACAAATGACTACAATAAAGAGAGCTCCCTAGGAGTAAATGATGGATTTCAACTTCAGATTTCAAAAGACATGGGACAAAATTCTTGCCATGGTAAGGCCTCCAGCTGAATATGCTTTCCTATATTTTTTGAAAGCCCTAAATAGTGATATTTTAGTGATGATACAATCATTAGGAGGTACTAGTTTACCTGATGCATATGAAATAGCTATTAGAGCAGAGAATAGCCTGATTCAGGCCAGAAAAATAGCACCTAGGCCACCAATGCCCATCTTCCCCAAGATTCAAGCTTTAATGCCCTTACCAATTCCATATTTTGCCCCTTTACCTACTACTGCAGCATTACCAAGTACTGCCAATTCTGAAGATGCTGTTTCCAGCTCATCATAAGAGTTGAAAGATATTAAAAACAGCCAACAAAAAATAGAGAACATCCTGCAAACTTTTGGGAATGAGCTGGTAAACATCAAAAAGTAGTAGTCCCAGAGCAGGTAGCCTTATCAACCACAACCTCAAGGGCAAAATCAGCCTTATCAAGGGCAAAACCAACCATATTAGGCCAACATGCCTCCATATCAAAGCAATTACCAGGGTACTAGGCAGAACATGAACCAGAGGCCTTTTTAGCCTTACAATCCAGTACCCATTAATGCTGTTAAGGACCTTGTCCCTATTCAGAATAACCTTGCAGCTGAATATGAATGGTGTTTTCCATGAAATCAGCCACACAGTCAGGCAACCTGTTCAAATGGAGTTATAAATCAGGTTTTAATGGTACAAAGTGTTGCAATCTCATAGCCAAGCACACCTAATGATGGAGTTGCACAACAACAGGAGCAACCTCAGAATGATTCTGCCTTCATAAATTGGCAAGAAGGTGAATTATGTGGTATAAACAACAATAATACTCCAGTTGCAGAAAATACAAGAGCCAAGAAGAGGGGTTATGAGGTAGATCAAGCAACAAACAAAGGAAAAGGACATGCTGATGCTTCTACATCCCAAGTTCCCCACATTTTACAAAGAAATACTTCAGTAACAACAAGGGAAATGCCTCATTTACAGGCTGATACTGTTGCTACAAAGTCACAACAAAAGGTAAGTGTCACTCCACCTTTCAATATTATTGAAAATATGAAAAAGATGAATGTGACCATGTCTATGTGGGATTCTCTAGCCATCCCAGGCCAAAAGGACATATTGCAATCTGCCTTGTCTGATTTAAAAGTGCCCAATGATGCAACTGTTTACCCAACTAGAGCTGTCCTTACTAATTCACCTCAGGACAACAACAAACAACCAAATAAAAGTGCCAAACCACTTCCATTTTATGTGTCTTTAATAATTGGAGACAAGTTGGTACATAACTACATGGTAGATAGTGGTGCAAGTAGTTCTATGATGCCAAAATAGATTGCAGATCAATTAGGATTGAAATACTAGCCCCTTGAGAAGGGTTTGCTTCATCTAGATGGCACATCTGTTAATACTGTGGGTGTCATCAAAGACCTAGGTCTCACTCTGCACACTTGCCCAAATGTTTCCATTTCCCAAGAGGTGTTCATCATAGATTTGCCTCCTTATTTTTGCATGTGCTTGTCAAGAGAGTTCACAGCCAAGATAGGAGGATATTTATCCTCAGACTGGTCCCACATGTTTTTCAAGACTAGATATGGCACCAAAGTAACCTTAAAATCTGAATTACTTGCCAAATACCACATAGAGCCTTACACACCAAGTGCTGTTAATGCAAATTACATTATTTCTGATAACCCTGAACTTGTTGCTGCTCAAGAGCTACAAGCTGAAAGTATACCAGAGGTGCTTCTAAAGGAGTGGGCCTCGGAAAATGTTGTTGATGATCCAGAGGGACACATCCAAGAAATTGGTATGGGGGTTTACATACTGCATGAGCCTGAAACAACAATTCCAAGCCTTGTGAAGGATGCAGAACAACAGATAGAACAACAAAATGAGGTGTGGAAAATATACTTTGATGACTCTAGGAATAGGAATGGATCTGGTGGTGGTGCAATGCTTGTGTCTCCACAAGGTGAAAAATACTATTCTGCTTTCCATTTTTCCTTTTCTTGTACAAATAACACTGCTGAGTATGAGGGCTTGATCCAAGGTTTGCAGTGGGCAAGAAAGAGGAAAATTGGTTGTTTGCAGGTATATGGTGATAGTGAACTCATTGTCAATCAAGTGAGAGGGTTGCATGTTTCAAAAAATGATGTTTTGAAATGCTACAAGCATAGGGTATGGGATATCGTTGAAGAGTTTGATGCTCTCGATTTGATCTCCATTCCAAAAGATCAGAACTATCATGCAAATAGGTTAGCTACAATTGGGGCCCAATTTGACATCCCTAGTGATATTCAAAGAGAAAAGGTACAACCTCATGTAAAAATAGTTGATAGGCCCTCTATCCTTGACAATAATATTCATTGACAGGTTTTTGAGAGTGATGAGCAGATTTTGCGGTTCCTGTTAGAGGAGGATGAGTTTTCTGTGATGAATCAAGATAAACTCAGACAACAGTATGGTGATGATGGCCAAGTTATTCAGTTAAGAACAAACAAGCTGCCCAAGGGATTGGTAACCTTGGAATCTATTTTTGGTACTGATGATTAGCTGAAGAAGAGCAAAACCGGCATGCAGATAAAAGTGGAACATTATGAGGAGCTAGAAATTTTTAAGGGTAAGCTTCTTAAAATTGGTAAAATCTGTTCACCTGAGAATAGGAGAGCTTTTTTTGCTCTTTGTCAAGAGTTTGAAGATGTGTTTTCTTGGGATTATTCAGACCTAAAGGGGTTTGACCCTCATATTTCCTAGCATACCATAGAGTTAGAACCAAGTACAAAACTTGTGAGGCAGAAACAAAGACCCCTAAATCCAAAGCTAGAGCCCCTGATGATTAAAGAATTGACCAAGTTGATCAAAGGAAAGATAATTTTCCAGATCAAGCATACTTCTTAGGTCTCCAACCTTGTCCCTGTGAGAAAAAAGAATGGAGAAATTAGGCTATGTGTTGACTTTAGAGACCTCAATAGAGCCTCCCTAAAAGACCACTACCCGCTGCCCTCAATGGAGCAACTTCTACAAGTAGTGGTTGGTTCTGAAAGATTCTCCTTGCTTGACGGATATTCTAGATACAATCAAGTGCTAGTCAAGGAGGAAGATCGATTTAAAACTACTTTTACTACCAAATGGGGCACCATGGCCTATAAGAGAATGCCCTTTGGTCTGTCAAATGCTGGGTCAACTTTTTAGAAAGCTATGGACATGGCTTTTAGGGGTTTGCTGTATAAATTAGCGCTGGTGTACCTTAATGACATAACATTTTTTTCCAAGGATGCGTCTGAACACTTATCCCACCTGAGGCAGGTATTTGAGAGATGCAAAGAGTTTGGGATATCATTCAATCCCAAGAAATGCATTTTCACTATGCATGAGGGCAAGCTGTTAGGGCATGTTGTGTCGAAGGAGGGCATTACCATTGGCGTTGAAAGGGTAAGAGCTATTCTGGAGTTGCCTTTACCTAGTTACAAGAAGGGACTACAAAGTTTTATTGGCAGAATTAATTTTCTGTGAAGATTTATACCCAACATTGCAAATCTTTTGAAGCCTTTGACGTCTATGTTGAAGAAGAGTACAACGTCCAGTTGGATGAAAGAGGCCAAACTCATCTTTGAGTCCATAAAAGAAGCATTGTCAATTGCGCCAACTCTGGTAAATCCTGACTTCTCAAAGAATTTATTTTATATGCTTACGACAATCTAGATACAATCTTTGCAATTTTGGTACAACAACAGAGTGACGACTTTGAACAGCCAATCACTTTCTTTAGTTAGGGGCTAAAGGAGTATGAGCAAAGGTATAGGTTCATTGAAAAACATGTCCTTGCAGTGGTAAGGAGCCTCAAGAAGTTTCGGCATCTTGTTTCTAATAACAAGATACATTTGATGGTTGCTCACCCTAGCATAAAGGAGTTCCTGTTAAGTAAAGATGTTAATGAGAAAAGGGCTTGTTGGATCACCAAAGTCATGGAATATGATGTGGATATCAAGATAACCAAGCTTATTAGAGGTAGAGGATTCAGTGAACAACTCGCTATCAACTCTGAAAAAGAAGTAAAAAAATAAGAAGAGGTGCTTCTGACCATTGAAGATGCTCCTTAGGATGATACAACAACAGTGGGCACAAGTTGGGTTAATAACATGACTCAATTTTTGCAAACTGGTAAATGTCTAGTAGGTTTAGATAGAACCAAGAGGAGGTACTTTAGACTGCAGTCTGTTCCATATGTTTTAATAAATGGCATCCTTTTCAGAAAAATATTTTAATGGTGTATTGTTAAGATGCATTGATAATGATCAGACTGACAAGGTGCTGCATGAGTTTCTTGATGGAACAATAAGGGGTCATTTTGCCCCAAAGACTATTGCTTGGAAAATAATGAGAGCTGGATATTATTGGCCCAGCTTATCCAAGGATGTCCATGCATGGGATAGAAAATGTGTAAAGTGTGCCATTTTTGCAGGCAAAGAAAGGCTGCCAGCTTTACCTCTGTAGCCAATCCAAGTAGAACAACCCTTCATGAGATGGGGGATTGATTTTGTAGGTCCCATTAACCCACCATCAAGTGCAGGCCATAGGTGGATACTCACAGCTACAGACTATTTCACAAGGTGGATTGAAGCAGTGGCTCTAAAGGAATCCAATGAAAATACTATTTTGAATTTTTACCAAGATTTGATATCCAGATTTGGGGTGCCTAAGTCAATTATCTTAGACAATGCTTTAGCCTTTGTTGGATTAAAGACAACTGGTTGGGCTATTAAGAATGGGATCTATTTGAATACTTCATCAAATTATTACCCACAGGGTAATGGTTTGGCTGAATCTACAAATAAAAATCTCATAAGGGTTATTAAAAGATCAATGGAAGACAACCAGAGGACATGGCACACTAATCTTAAGTATGCCTTATGGGCAGACAAAATTACTCCCAAGAGGTCTATTGGGAATTCCCCATATATGTTAGTTTATGGGAAAGAGGCAAGATTGCCTATATCTATGGAGCTGCCAACACTTGATATCATGAATTAGCCAAAGATGTTTGAAGAAGAGGATCCCATAGCTGTCAGATATGCTCAGCTTATGGAACTTGAAGAAATCAGAGATAAGGCTATGAAAACTATGGAGTCTCATCAGCTTCAGACCAAAAGAAATTTTGATCAGAAGGCCACTCCCAGAATCTTTAGGGAGGGTGATATGGTGCTCAAATGGGATGAGTTGAAAAGCAGACTAGGAAAGCACTCCAAGTTTGACAACATGTGGAGTGGCCCATTTCTCATTACTGAATGCAAGAAGCATAATGCGTTTCAGTTATCAAATATGGATGGACAAAATTTGCCTATCCTAGTCAATGGGATACACCTAAAGAGGTGTTTTGAGGTATGAGTGCCTTGTAAATCAATAGATTAGATTTCTTGCTTTCAATAAGTGTTGTTGCACAGTAGTTTAGATCCCTTTTTGTTTTCCCTAAGTGCTGTCTAGCACAGTTGGAGGGGTTGCCTTCAACATTTTTGTCTTGGTTTGGTCTTCCAGATGTTCTTCATTGCTATATACTGAGTTGCCAAGGTTAGGTTGCTTTGTCAAGTTATATTTTTAGTCTCTGTATGACTCCATGCCCAATGGATGCTTAAGGCCACTGGTCTAACTGTTTAGTAGGCAAACATCCCATAGAGGTCGCCAAATTGTTGACCTATTTTTCTCTGTCCAGAGCCAAATAGTTCACCTTGCATTTTCCTTAAAAATCCTTTAGAATTGACCCTACAGGCTTAAACCCTTCAAATACTTATGCTATGCTTTGCCAAAAAATCCCCAAAATCCCACCTTGAGAATCCTTGCAGAAACCCAAAAAAACCCAAAAACCCTTTGTCTTCAAGAGCTTCCCATCGCAGACAAATCTCAATTTTATACTTAGTATTTGTACATACATTTTTCAATGTATGTTCAAATGTACATTTGCCAATGTATGTGGTGGTGCCCACCTAGGTTTTAGGTTTCAATTATTCATCTGCAGGCATTCTCCTTCCAAACCCAAAAATTTCTAAGTCATTTGGCCTTCGCAGTTTAAAAAATTGAAAAAAATAGTTGCATACAAGTGTCTTTGTAAATACCAGGCAATTTGTATGTACATACAGGTTCAAATGACATTGGCGGGTCAAAAATCTCAATTGGCCTTCAAAAATAGTAAAAAATTGGTTGTATGCTTTTCGCAATGCATATCGAGTTTGTATATGCATTAAGGAATCTATTGCAGATTCTGAGAATATTCCCTACTTGTATGGGATGGTTTGCATGTATATTTGTGTTGTATGTTTAAACATGCAACGGCTACATACAAGAGGAACATGCAAAGGAAAAGATGCATTGGCGGCATACAAGCAAAACATGCATCGGGCACATACAAAGAAATGCATATGAAAGCCTTTGTATATCGACAACTTACAAAGCCAACACGCAAGGTAAAGTGATTCAAAGTTGGGGCCCACCTCTTGTATATTTGTGATTGTATGTTTGCACATACAACCAAATATGCTTTCCCAATATACAAGCTGGATTTGAAAGGAGCATACATTCCAATTGATAAAGGGCAGAATTCTGCAGTTTGTATGTATAATTTGCTTGTATGTTCGCATTGTATATGCAACATACATTGGTTATATACAAAGAGGAACATGCATGGATCGGACTTGATGGCATTTGCAATATGTTTCATAATGGTTTTAGGTCTGCGGCTTGCATGTATATGGCATTTGTATATGCCGATATACAAAGAATGAAAATACAAGGCCCGGTTTTCATTTTTTTCCAATCCGATTGATAAAGTGGCTAGCATCCGGCTTGCATGATATGTGCATTGTATATGCCAACATATAAAGAAGGTACATGCAAACTGGACCCGATGGTAATTTCAAGCTTGCTTCATAATCTTTTGAGTTCCATATGGCTTGTATATTTGCGATTGTATGTTTGTATATATAATGCGATATGCAAAGGAAAAGATACAAGGAAGAAGATGCAGTCTTTCAGCAATGCTTCTCAGCTTCAATGCGGCAATGAATCAGGTGGTGCCACGTGGCGCGGATGGCGATGCATATACAAGGGCCGTTGCACATAGAAGACTTTTTTAGAGGGAATTTCAAGGCATATGCAAGTCAGTTTGAATATGCAAGGAGGAAAAAAGGCGCGGTTGCACCAAGTAGAGATAAAGTGCAGTTGCCATTGTATATACAATGGCGAGATACAATGATATGCAGGCACAGATGTAAAGTGATATATACACACAGTTGATCGAAACTTTGACTGCCCATATCTCCTCCATTGTAACGAATTTCCACATGCTGCAAAAAGCAAAAATGCATGTTTTTGCCTCCTCTTTCATTTGGCGGGCTTACTAGGGAATACTCTCACTTTTCAATTTTGGATCTGAATTTGCATGTTTTGGGTGAGTGGACATTTTAGCGACCATTTTGGGCAGATGCAGCTATTTGTTGCATTCATTACTGCAGGAGGATGTTCAACAGCTCACATTGATGATAAGAGATATCTCTCCACCGCCTTGTTTCAGATACCTTATATATTCATGGCTGAATATAGACACGGAAGCTACTCACATTCAATGCTAAAATATCTTCCACCGATTCAGGGGTGCAGATCGATGATGCAACAACTTGCATTGATGACTCAGAATATCTCCCACCTGCCTGGTTCCAGATATTTCCACACCATAATTTCTACAAGTGGACATCCCTTCAGATAGATATTTTCCTGTTATAGCTCATGGAGCAAATTTTGTAACCGACTTAGGGCATTTTTTGGAATGCTATATATATGCATTCATGAGTTGTAAATAAGGTTGGAAATTTTTTAGCATTCAGGCTTTTTCTATTTTCCAAACAGAGCTTTCTGCTACTGTAACTATGCCTTCGCATTAAATATATGCAAGTTATTTTGCCTCTTTTACTGAGTTTTAGTTTAGCGTGTATTTGCATATGATTGCCTGTGAACATATTGTTCTTCTCAAATGTCTTGTTTCTCACCTCTGCCAGGATCAGTTGAATCTATGTATGTCTACTTGTTGTATTTGGTTATGTTGTGCATTTTCTCAGTGCTATAGGAGTTCTTTTGTTTAACTTGGTGAATCACCCTTTACTTTCAAGTTTTTTCATTTCATCTTTCATTCAAAAGCATTCCTTCTCCCTTTTCCTCTTAAGATTTAGTAGTTTTAGGTGATAACCATTTAAGGAAGCCAGCCTTCTCTAGAGGTTTGATCTCATTTAGCAAAGTCCCACACTTAGAGATCATTCCCATGTTACTCCAGATTGCTGAAGTTTTACAATTGCAGCAAGGGTGCAAATATGGGTGATAACAATTATCAAGACACATCATGATATTATGGACCATGACAACCTTGGTGGAATATATTGTGGGATGAAAAACCTTAATCTATAATAACAAAATACAATTAAAAAACATGCAAATAAATGAGAAAGACACAAATATTTACCTCCTTCCAAAGTGAAAACCAAGGTGTAGAGTGCCATGATAGTGAAGTGATGCTTGATTGGGAACAATATATTCTGATAAAGTGATGTTAGATAGGGAATGATGTATTATGATGGACAACATAATAATTGATTAAATTTGAACAAGGGTCTCACCATATCTAAGGGTGAAACCTATGTGAGTTAATTGGTGGTGTTTGTAATGTCTAATTTTTTGTCCAATTTGAGGTGCATTTGTGTGTGAAATTTGGATGCAACAATGTTTCCAAGTTTGCTTGTTTGCATATTATTAAATGGTCATTATTGTGTAACACTATGATTCGACTTCCAAGAATTATGCTATAGAAGAGCACACATTGTGATGCCAACAATGCACACTAGAGAGAATCAAGGTGCTTTTTGAAGCATGAGTCAATACTTTGTCCAAGTCCCTTGCAAGGTCAAAAGAGATGAAGATGGATGAATGCAACATGCCTATGACAGGTGATGGGTAGGAAAAAACATACAATCGATAGGATAGATGGATCAAACCCACCCCCAAGTGTAGAGTGTATATGTAGATACTAAATATTAGGTTCTACACATGATGCCTGTAAACATGTTTTCTTCATGGCACCTACCCAAGGTGCCATAGAAATGGTTTTCACCAAAGGGAAAATTTTCTCTTTACTATTTTTATTTTTTATTTTATTTATTTATTTTTATTTGTATTGCTTCAAGCATGAAAAAATTTGAGGTGCATGATGTTCATTAATTCTTCTAGTTCTTGACCTTCTGATGTAGCCAACTTGTATGCACCTAATCCAAATTTAGTAATGTTGATATAGGGGCCCAACCAATTAGGTGAGAAAAATTTCCTTTTTCTTCTTGATCCTAATTTGTGTTTTCATGATTCTCCTTTAGAACAATATTGCCAATCCCAAACTCTCTAGATCTTACACATTTATTGTAGCTCTAACATAATTGATTCTAGAATGCTTTTAAGTGATTTAACATATTTATCCTTATTCCTCAAGGAATTCCAATTCATGGAGATGTGCAACTTGCTTTTCCTTGTCATCAATTAGGTCTTGCAAAGAAATGCACAAGGGTAGTAACTTGATCTCAATTGGTAAATTCGCTTTGGATCTAAAGACCAGGGAATAGGGGATTGCCCCAGTAGGTATACAGATGCTAGTGTGGTAAGCCCATAATACATGGTAGATTTGAAGATGCCAATCATGGCCAACATAATTAATGATCTCTTTGAGTATCTTGATAAGAGTCTTATCAGATGCTTTAGTGTGGCCATTACCTTAGGGGTAGTATGGCATGGACCATTTGTGCTTGATATGTAACTTTTCACAAAGAGATTAGACTTCATGGTTCTTGAAAGACTCACCATTATCTGTAATATTTATAGCTTGGATACCATAATGATAGATGATGTGATTGAATATTGTTAGAAATTAGGATCTTAGGATACTAATAATTATAAATAAAATGAGAATTATGCAAGCATATAGATTTAACACATTACACAACATATACATGGGAAAACCCTTCTAGGTAAAAAACCCCATAAAGCATGATTTTATTATAATAAAACACTTACAAAAAATAGTTTGTTAAAAATTGACTGAACCTAGGGACACTCCTCTACTTCCACATGACCAATAATACCTCTTATGCATAGTGATAAAATTCACTATAAATCTCTAAATTCCTTTACCTCTCATAAAGGAATGATAAGGCTTAGGGTTTTATTTGAGTGCTCAATAAGGCTTAATGAATGATGGAAAGTGATGGGAGATGGTAGAAGTTTGAATAGTAGAAGTAAGACCTCTCTAAACAAATTCTTCCACAAAGTCATCATTGATCAACTGACTGATCATCTAGCAAATCTCGAATATTTGTAGTAACTTTCCTAATTTCCACCTCAAGAAAGTCTTCCCATTTCTTTTGTTCCTCCATTTTCCACATGGTGAGCCACTAGACCTAGAAGTTGGTGAAGTTGCCCTTGACATGACAAATACATTCCCTCCATTCTCTCATGTCATCTTCTATCATGTCCATGCATTGGCTCATCTTAAGGTGTTGATTATTCACATCTTCCTACATTCTTTCCAAGTGCTATGACAACCTACAAAAATGGTTTGATTTGCAATGTTGAGAATCACCATTAACCCCAACCACAATGTGCACCTGATTGTCCAAGGATTTGAGCATGTATCCTAAATGAGGTTCTTCTTGAAATCCATTAAACACATGCTCATTATACTTCGAAGCATCTTGACCATGGAACAGGTTGGAACAGGTAGGTTGTGGCATCACATTTTACATGATGGCCCTAAGATTATTCTATCTTAAAGAGAATGAGGCTAGGGATGGATGCATGGTGTCTTCATGAACTTTATGCTTAGTATAGTAATACTTGAGATAACTTAGAAACTTCATTCTTCAATTTTATATATATTGCCTCCCATCATCTATGCTTGTAAGTCTTTCATCTATTTTTGAACCAAGCTAAACTAGTGGGGTCTATTGGGTTTTTTTTCGTGGGTGTGATTGTGTGTACATACCAAGTGTGAATTAATATTTCCTAAGACAATATCCAATTGGTCTAACACTAATTTACAATCACTAGAGTTGGGACTAACAATTGACATGATTCTAAACAAACTATGCTAAAGTTGGACAATCATGACTTCTAAATTACCAATTCAAGAATTTTACTAAGTATGAAAATTAAATATCATGGGTGTGTGCAAGAAGTTGTGTCTACTTATTGGCCAAAAAGTGGAAGTGTTTTCCCCAATTTTCAGAATTTGTCACATTTGACCTAAAAATTTGAAGCACTTAAAGGTGGAATCTTGGAAAAAGTCACTTAATATGAAATGTAGTACTCGGAGTCTAGTTTCCAAATATGTAATTTTTTTCAATACCTAGATGATAGAAATTGATTTTGAATAGGCGTTTTTAAAAACCACTGTTTAAAAGTCATTTTTTTTACTATACCATGTACGTGTACGTCATCCATATTTTGACCTAAATAATCATATTTTTCAAAATCCTTTTGGGAAAAGATTTGTAACTCACTAAAGCACGTTTTCCATATTTTTTTGTAATTTTTTATTGAATATATATTTTTTTATTAATTTTTTATTGGCCATTTTTAGTGTTTTAAAAAATCATCGTGTACGTCACGCATAAGATGACCTAAACTTAACATTTTTTAAATTTTTTTATAAAAAATTGAAAAGAATTGTCTAAAGTACATTTTTCGTACAATTTTTTTTAATAAAAAGTTATTAAAATACTAAAAAACCCTGATAATTCAAGTTTATGGACCTATTTCATCAGAAATTGATTAAAAAATAGAAAAGTTAATCCAATTGTAAAAAAAATTATATATTTGGAATCTACACTATCTCATTTATAATGGGTTTTAATTTCGTCAAAATATTCTGCAAAATAGACCTTCAGATATATGCCCAAAGTCACTATTTTGTTGTGACATTGACAGAACCTTCAAGGACCTTCAAGTTGTAGGTCAAACCAGGTCCATAGGTCAGGTTCGGGTCCCCAAAGCATTTCCTGAACTAGGTTACAAAGCAAAACCCGAGCTTAAAATTCAAATTTTAAATAATGGGATCCCGTTTCTTACTCTATCGGTGCCAAAAAAAAAGGGATCTCGTTTATTATTTGTCTATTTTTTTTAATAAGACTGTACTATGACTGTCAGCCCTACAACTTGCTCTACAGTACAGTCGACAGTTGTAATGCCTCTCCATGAACACCTTAGAAAACAATATATCTATGCTATGCAAAGCAGGATAACTTTTTTTTATATGAATAAGATAACAAAGTAATGTTAACACATCTATACACATCATTTGAACTAACGACTTTCCTCTAAGATTTCATGGTTGCATTACTTGCCAAATCAATTAACATAATTCAACATACATTATTAACTAACATTAGTAGATCATTCTAAATCTATAGCATTAAATGAATAAACAATACATCTCCATATCATAACATCAAATGAATAATCGACATGATTAGGATTACATGTGAATGTACAAATTCCTATACACATGAGTAATTCATTACATTGATTACATTATCACCTTTCTGAATACATACATTATGAATCGACTGTCACACAAGGCTAGACCATGAGTATGCATAATCATCTTCCTTAAACTGGTACAAGATCTGATATCTAATGCACAAGATACATCCTCCTCACCCACGAACATCGGCAAGGGAAAAACCAATGGAAATAAAAGCTCTTCCACCCGACCATGTGGAACCCTAAGGTCCACCCCTGAGCTAGGAGATAACACAAGATCCCACACTCACAGATATTAAGGAGAACAATAGACTAACACAAGCAGTAGGGTTATACATGACACCAATTATCAAACTGTCCACAATAAACATCACTGACATACTTAACTGCACTTCCAGAGGCACTTACGCAATTGAGGGAGGAAATACAACTAGGGAGTGCTAGACTGCAATAGGGAGGAGTGTCATCACATGGATTGATATGGGTTGTCCTGGTGGACTTCACTAGGCCTCGACTCCCATCTTTGGGTTGTCTTGGCAGCCTCTCCCGATCCCCGGTCCCCATACAAACTCATGCAGAATCAATGTACCTTTCATGGGGACAAGGTAGTTGATCTTACCATTCCAGGCCTTCTCATCTCATCTCAAGCCTAAATGAGCATTTGAGCCACGAGTGAGGCATACATTATCTTGATTAATGTGAATTCTACCCATTCCCCTATTTCATTATTAATGTTATCACTGGATTAAGAAACCCTTCAATGGGTTGTCCTGGACACCACTATGGGTTCCGGCCCCCATTGAGAGGCACTCCCCCTACTTTGCAACTAGTAAACCCTACACTGGGCAAGGCATTGACCATCTTGCACAATCATCATAACCACATAATCCATACACCAAACAAGGCATTAATCATCTTTGAATGTTCATCATAATTAAATGAGTTCATGTCAGAATAGGAGACAACATTTTAGGGTTACATATCACAAGGTCCATACAGACAACTACACCCTTCTTAGCCTCTACAACCCAACTTCCCAATGACACAGAACTTACATCCCACTCTAACAAAAGCATGAACATTTAATCCAATAGTCTAGATACATTGGTTACTACAGAGAATTTATCATAACAAAGTTATCAATATAAGATTGTAACTTGGTTATTATCCAATCTCAATTTTAGAATAGACCAATTTCATAATTCTATGCACAGTGTAAGTAGATAGTAAACATAAAAGACAATTACCTATATGTAATTATTTCACAATAATCTATTCTTACTTAACACAAAGAGCCAACTTTTATTATAACAGAAAATTAAGAAAATCCTATATTCTAAACATGAGATCCTTCTATGATAACTCTTTCTCTCTTTATTCAAAGATAGCATATAAAAAGATAATTCATAATTAATTAAAATCTAATTAAGATTAACTACTTACTATTCTTACCTATACATGACTCTACTCAATTAAAACATCAACTAAGCCTTAATTTGGAACTTAAGTCTTTAGAGTTGTTGTATGTTTTTACCATGGTTTTAATTTCTCTACAACTGGTATATTGTAAATTCTAACTAGAAGAATACATTTCAATTGTCATCTATAAATAATTTATTCTACGTAAAGAATATAACCTTTCCATTTATTCCTAACTGAATCTCATGAACATTTAATGAGAAATCAAAATAAACAAAACATTGTTTAAATGGTATAAGAAACGTTATAACTACTTATTCCTAACAAAGTTTATAATTAGACATAATGTAATTTATTTATTTATTTTAAATGTCCGCAACTCTCAATGACTTATCTATAAGAAGTAATCAATCCACTGACCAATATATTTATTCATCACTAAAAGCTTGATTTAATTGATTAGTACACAGTTAAAAATCCTTTCATACTTATGTCCTTATGCTTATGATCTCATAATCCCATTTTCATATTCATAATAATTTTTATATTCACTTTCATATTCATATTTATATCCATTTTCATATATGTAAGCAAATTTACCTCATTTCTACACTCCTATTTATTCTCATATTATTACACCTATTCTGTATGCATACTTATACATAATGAATGTATATACATCAATGATGGTAATATATTCCAATTATTATTATGCTGATATAAGCAGTATTCATTTATTTATATTCATATTATTCATCTACAACATTTATATTACCTAACCTATTAATAAAGGAAAGTGCACGTACCTCTTTATGCTGCTTGTCTTGTTGAATCTGCTCACTGGATTCTATTCTCTTTCACCTATTCTTTAATATTTATATTTTATAGTATTTGTTATAATATTAATAATATCTCTATATTATATTATTATATATGCTATTAATATTATTGTATATATATATATATTTATTTTTACTTGAATAATTCCTCCCTATATGTATTTATGATATCTTTCCTACTTATGACTCAGAAATATATATATATATATATATAAATATAATGCAGATTTAAATATATAACTATAATACGGATTTAATTATATTTATTTATAATGCCGATATTCCTTTTTATTTATTTATTTCCCATATATTTATAATACTTCCTCTTAAATTAAATGCAAGCTACTGTTATTCCATACTTTCCGACTTTCATATTTAAAGACTTCTGTTTGCTTACTTTGGACTTCCTTATTTTCTTATATCCCAAAATCTGATCCCCTTTCCTTCCTTGCTGCTGCTATTTATATTATATATGTTCCATTATGCCTCTTACGAAGAATGGTGACTCTTCAAAGAGTCACATACATAATATTAATATCTATTATATATATTATTTAATTAATTAATTCCTATTAATAATATATATTATAATAATATTTATATCTATTAATATCTTATGAGTATAATAATAAAAATATTTGATATTTATATTCATGTAATATGATTTAATATATTATATAACTTATTAATATTTAATTATTAATATTTATGTGTAATTAAATATATTGTTTAAATCTTCGATTTAAACAAGGCTTTAATATGGGGACATGACAATATAGTACTGGAAATAAACCCTAATAAAATAGTATATTTTACCCTAATAGTATATTTTATACCAGCTTTACAGTAAATAAAATGTAGTGTTGGAAATAACCTTTATAAAATATAAAATATTGTACCACACTTGTAAATAAAATAGAGTGATGTAAATTTAAAAGATAGTATAAAATATTATTTTATAGCACTATATTAAACCCTAACAAAATATAATTATAAACAACAATGAAAAGATAATAATTTAAATTTTATTGTGTAGAAAACATAAGTAAAAATTGGTGACAAAATCTATAAAATATAATGCACTTACCATTCAATTAACTTCTGTTCTTCGGGTCTAAAATATTGCAGCCACCTCTTAAAAAAAACTCCATGGAAATTTATAATGCATAGTGTTCCCAATAAAGTAATTTCCAAAAAGATTAAAAAGCCCCCAAATTCTCCAGGTCAAAATTCCCCCTCCCCATTTAATAAATAATGAAGGGAGGGGAGTTATTTTTCCCACTCCCGCACAAAATAAATTTACAACTACCCCAACTAACTACCTACTAGCCCTTATTAAAAATAAATAAAATATATGCAACCAACATAATTTAAACATACACACAATAAATAATTTTACACAAACGGGTAAAACCATTTACCCACACTCACTCACATATTATAATTAATTATATAACCAACTTTATAATATTCTATTTATTTACTATTTTATTATTGTTTCTTAATTATAATATTACACTATAATTTTATTTTATTATCAACTAGGATTATATATATTATTTATCAATCCATTTTAATGCATAAGATAACCAAGGCATATTATCAGACAAATTAAACCAAAAGCCAAAACAATTACCTAACCACTAACCAGGGTCAAAAGGCAAAACTTCAAGCAACACTGACTAGCCACTGATAGTACTTGACAAGTATCAAACTAGGTACTCATCCTCTTCGAGGATGATGGTTAGGGTGGGGGACCAAGTGCTATCTCCGGTCAACTACTTCCATTGGGTGCAAGGCATGCTCAAACCTGCCAATTCAGGTGGAGTCGATGCCTGGTACCTGTTCACTCAAACATACAAGTTAGAGCACATGTACATAATAGCCAAAGCACTAGGGAAGGGACTCTAGCAATCATATCTCATACTCGTATGTCACCCATACGTCCAATGGTATGATGCCACCCTTTCCACCTGTCCTAACAACATACTATTGCATCACCTTATCCAAATAAATCTCTGCATAATAACAATATGCATCATGCTCCCAAAAGTATTAACAGAAGCTCTTGTTCCATCCTCATCATCAGGTTCCTTAGCCAAACTACCTGCACATCCAAGGTGAGAATGGAGGGGCGCTACAACAGTGACATTTGCAGCATTCTCTACCATCTTTTTTTCTTTTGCAAGTCCATCAACTTGGAATATTGTTTGAATTTTGATAGAAGCCATCATTGAGACACTGCTTGAGTGAAATTTTGTTGAATTGGTACTTGTTTGAAGGACTTGAACAAAAAAGAAAGGCTTTCAAGTTTTTGACATTCATTTGTACATGCTTCATAATTTTTTTAATCATGGGATCACAAAGTCGTAATAAGAGGAAAGATAGGAAGCTATTAACCCCTGAAGAAATTGAAGCAAAGAGAGAGAAGGAGGCAAAAAGACAAATATATAGAAGAATAAAGATTCAATCAATGAATAATGCTGAAGCATCCAATTCCACAACTATTGAAGATAAAAACATTGAGGAGACCATGGATGTAGACGATGCAAATTTGTAAGAGGTGGATGTGGAAACTAACACAATTATACAAACTACTCCTAGTATGTCTTCAAATCCCTCTGTCAATGCTATGGAGAATGTTTCAATAGGCACAAATCTAGGTACTTCTTCAAATCCACCTTTGAATGAAATGGAAATAATGTTGATAGGAGATTTAAAACAAGCTGGATATAACAATGTTGAGATTGATAATATTCGCAGAGATCAAAATTTGAAACAAATTGTTGTTGAAAATGAAAATAAAAATTCTTTTGTTGAAAATGAAAATGAAAACCGTTTTGTTGTTGAAAATGAAAATGAAAATCCTTTTGTTGAAAATGAAAACGAAAATCCTTTTGTTGAAAATGAAAATGAAAACCGTTTTGTTGTTGAAAATGAAAATCATTTTGAAGTTGAAAATGAAAATGAAAATCCAGGATGTGATGTTGAAAATGAGAATTTTTTTTTCAAAATTGAAAGAGATGTTTTGGACAATCTTCCTAGTGAAATTTCTTGGAGACAAATAAGAACACATGCCAATAGATTATACAAGGAATTTTTTTTATCATAAAAAACTATCATTTCAATGTCAACTAATGATGCAATTAATGAGAATGTAGAAAATGAGAAAAGTAATAAAAATGTTAGGCATTTTTGTTAAATCAAGAAGAAAAGATCAATCACTAAAACATGCTATGTCTATTGTTGCTAGTGCCATTGAGTCTATTGGAAGTAATAGTCGATCCAAATATAAAAATGCAACAAGACGAGCTATAACAACTGCTATAGTGAATAAAACAACTTTGAATAGAAGAATGGTAAGCAATATTAGTGGAATTCTAAAAATACATCCTAAAACATTGGTAAGAGCGGCAAAAAGAAGAGAAAGTATAGAAAATGATCTAATTAACTAATGTTGGAGTTTTAGTGGTTGACTCCCGAGATCTGACATGAAACTGAATGTTGAAATCAGATCTTTGATCGAAAAATATTGGCATGATAATACTAGGGTATCATCTAATGCTAGAGATGTTTTAAAATTAAGAGTGGGGTCCAAAGTTCACGATCCTCATCCAAAACACCTATTAGATACAACGCAAACTGAATTTTATAAAAAAATTTGTGATGAATTAGTGTTACTTGGTAATATTACAATAAGTCAAAGATCTTTTGAAAAATGCAAACCATGGTATGTAAAGATTAATAAGCAACGAATATCTTGTTGTTGTAAAACACATGTTCAATTTCGTTATTATTATGATGTGTTTCGATATATACGTTGTACTTTACATAGTGACATGATTATACAGGAATGTGATATTAATATGCCAATTGAAGGAATAAAAGAGTTTATATCAAGTTTGTTCTGTGAAAGATCTAATGAAAAATCATTTTATTTAAGTTCATGTATTTCTGGACAATGCACTAGTTGTGGCAATCTTTCTTTGTTAAGAGTTTGTATGCATGAAAGTGTTGAAAATGATTTTAGACAACAACTAGTGGATGTTAAAAGAATTAAGAATGTTGAATATTCTTAAAAGATAGAAAATTTGAAAAGTGTTGTGATTTAATTACAGAAAAGTTTAGTGTGCATGCATTCATATCATAATTTAAGAGTAAAATTGTACCAAAATATGTCAAGCACTCTCAACAAGCTCGATGGATTTATGGACAATTTTGTGAATGTAGAAACACATTTCCAGTTGGTACTATACTATCAGTGGTTGATTTTGCGGAAAACTATACTTTAGCTCTGCAAGAGGAAATTCAATCACAATATTACAATTCAGTGCAGGTTGCTATTTTTGTTCATATTGTTTATAGACATGCAGATGATAGCATAAAGAATGATAGAAAAGTTTTGAGGGAGTATCATTTCTATTTGAGTGGCAACCGGTTACACTCATCAAAGTTTGTTCAATATTGTTTCAATATATTTTATACAAATTTAAGAGAAAGAGGAATCCAGATGACTGAACATCTTATATGGTAAGATAATTATACGGGGCAGTTCAAGAATGCTCGAATGTTCTGTTGGTTAAGTAGGGTTTACAAGGAGAATAATGTCCAACATATGTGGATTTTTTTTGAAGCTGGACATGGTAAAGGAGAACATGATGGAGCTGGTGCATGTGTTAAAAGAATTCTTGCTAGACAACAATTGAAATTTGAGGATGTAGTAAAATTTAAAAATGCACGTGGGATTGTAGATTGGTGCAATACAAGATTATGTACACCTGGATCAAGTGAGTACTCTATAGTTCGTTGATTCTTTTGGTTGGTTGAAGAAGAAAACATTCTACCTAGACTTGATTGCTAGACAATCAGTGGATCTACTAATGGCATTCATTTAGGAGTTCAAATGCAAGTACATGGACTATCTGGACAAGGGAGCTTGCATGTTTTTGTCAGTTTTGTATTTCAGGAGATTGGGAAGCATGTGAGAATACAGAATGGGTTGAAGAGTAGAAGCAAAGACCATTGACACTTGCACAAGCACACGATCAAAGTGAAACAACAATTGAAGACAATGATCAACTATTTGTATCAGATGATTATGACTGTGTTTTAGACCTTGTACAAGAAGGTAATTTAATTCAAATTATTTCATTTTATTTCACTTCATTACTAATTTGTAGTGCTTTTATTTATTTATATGTGTACATATGAATGCATGTATGTTGATTGGTCAAATTTTATGGACATGTGCAAGTTATTGAATCAAAATTTGTTTGCAGGACATGTGTATGCTGTTATTGCACTAAAGAAGAATGAAGAGGAAATAGAATATTGGTTGGCTCATTGTGTGGAGACTAAATATAAGTTAACAACACCTCGAGAAGATGATGATGGCTTTCCTTATCCAACAGGTTTGGTGATCCCCTTAAGACATACCCTTAAGCAAATTTTGATAACAAGTCTTTGATCCCCTTAAGCAAATTTTAAGAACTTCTTTTATCCCCTTAAGCAAATTTTAAGATTTTTTTTGATGATGGCTATCATTATCCATTAGGTTCGATGGTGGTTGTTGGCACTTGGCAATGGAAATACCTAATAAGGAAGAATGGTTTGCCTACATTCAAAGATTATGAAACACATAAGAAGATTATACACTACTCACATTTGGTGTTGACAACAACTATAAAACTGGAGAGGTATCGTGGAAAACCTACAAATAAAGAGCTATGGATAATTTCTATGGAAGACCATGAGACAATCATCGATGCGTTGGAAAAAAGAGAGGATGGAGATGGTACAATGGAATAAGTAAATACAGGTAAATATAGTTAAATAGATTTATATTGTTCTTTTAAATACATTAAATACATGTTTTGATATTTCTTGTGCTTTATTAGTTGAAATTGATTTAAATTGTCCTTTTATATCCTTAGGCCATCATCACAAATTCATCACATACTTTGAAACAAAAACTTGAGAGGCACTTGTAAATACAGGTACAAATTGTGTATATCTAGATAGTTTTATATAAATTAAAATACATGTTTTGATGATATATTGATAAATTACTCGTATTATTTTTATATCAGGTGGCGTGAAGACCTGCTACATTCCCCACAAGTTTTGGATTTTCTTGAGGTGGCATAAGCACATTTTGTAAACATTATTTTGAGTTGGCATATATGTACGTACATAATTACATTATTACACATTTTGTACACAAATTTGTATACATGTGTATGTACACAATTTTATACTCTACACTTTTATATATCAAAATTATTATTCTATATATTTTATTTGTTAAATGCGCATGTTTTTCTACTTTGAATTTACTTTAAATTTGATTTTATTATATTGTTAAATTTGGTTGCCTTGGGCAACTTCACCAAATTTTGAGAACTTAAGACATCCCCTTAAGACATCGTAAATTAGGACCCCCTAAGACATCCAAAAAGTTAGCATCTTTGTAGGTTAATTAACATGGCCAATTTGAAGTTGTTAATGGACCACAGTACATCCTACGTGTAGTTATGTTACTTCTATGTTTCAATAACCATATATCTCTCAATCCAACCATTACACTATCATCTTTATTCCATCCTTAAAATTTCTTCTTTATTTGACATGCTCAATAATGAAGACGAACTATTATATGTCCATGATGTGAATCATGCATGTATATGTCCTCTCTATGTTAGCAATGATAAGAAATTAACATATGTCACTACATCTAAGAGAGGGACTCAAAACTACATGGATATCACCTAATATACCTTCATCAAGTCTAATAATATACATCATATATCTATAATGATGTAATTGATTAGTATTGGTCCTCAATTGCTTTCAATTGTTGAGTAAGAGTGGCTTTGATTAGATTTGTCTACTCAAAGATTCAAATTGAAGGACAATATAAAACAAGATCATTCTCACCAATTAGACATAGTTACATCAACATGCATGTTTTCAAACTATACACATTGGCCATGAAGCTTGACTACTATTAAGGAAGTTAAATGGTGTTTCATCGTTTTATAACATACTTCTAAAGGTACTTTTCAACACCATCAAGTTTTCATACATAGGTACAAACATGGGTGAACAAATTCTATAAGTCAAAAGGAGTAGTGGAATAATCTATGTGGTGACAAAACCTTTGATGTTTAGATTTATAGTGATGACCTCTTCCCAATGTAAACAAAAAGTAATGAGAAAATCCATGATTTTCAAATAAATTCTAATCCGATAGCATAATCTAGATCTTGATTATCAAGCACATTTTAGAAGAAATAATCTAGCATCAACCATATAAAATCTACAAAGAGAGATAAGCTATTCTAAGCCTCTTGTTTATATTTGCATTTATGAGTCTCAAATCATGTTTATTTTATTTTAACTAATTAATAAAATTTAAAAAGCATTCTATTAGACCTAAATAACTATGGGCTATGTTTATTTTCCTACACAATCCTAGACTAGGAAAAAAAATAGATTTTTTTAAAATTAAACAAATATAACTTATAGATCACTATGACTAAAGTTATGAGCAAGTTCTATTTTGTGTATCAAATTCTTAAATGAGCCATGACCTTTTACTATTTAGATGATGTGATATATTAGTGTGGGCTTAGGTCAATACTATTTAGTTAGTTCCATAAAATAGTAAGATATTGTTAAGAAAATATTAACAATCAAAAATTATTATTATTAGCCATAATTAGAAAACTTGTCTAGTAAAGCCCATATGTGAAAGCAAGACATGCTAGTACACATCAACACATGGCAGCCTTTTTGGGTGCTCATCAATAGCCAACAATCCTCTACCCTCTTCTATTAGCATTCATGTGCACTTATATAAACTAGAATTTGTGGTTGTTTTCCCTTACTATTTTCACATCATGATGAATAACCCAAGTGATTTATCTCATGATTTATAGTTCTCTAGTTTTTTTTTTGTATTTGAAAATTTTCAAATATTGATGTGTTAATTTGTTGATATTTTCTAGAGTGAAGAAAAGGTGACAAATCTTAGAAGCCCCAGTGAAGAATATCAAGAAATGGGGCACAAGGGTAGCCAAAGCTCCACTAATAAATCTTACCAAGAAAAAGCAATTAAAGAGTGTAGCTTTTCCTTCTCACCTTTATTTTGCAATTTTCTTATAAAATCTATTAGATTGGGATTAAACTTAGTATTCTAGATTAGTATCTAGTTTAAGATGTTAAATAAATTTACCATGTTTGAAATTGTTAAAATTCCTTGGTAGGACTTGTATGTATTCATGTATGAAATTATTAATGAATGTCTAAAACTGAACATACATACATGTTTGCTTTATCTTTCTTACTAAGTAACAAGAATAATTGCAAGCAATGCCTTGTGTTTCATTCCTTTGATTTCATTGGAGCCCCTCATATGGGACAATTGACAGCTACCACTATGTTAAATTCACACAAACCAAATTTTCTGATAAAGAACCTTGGGGGAAGAAGTTCCCTTTCAAGTAGGGAACAACTAGTTTCATATATTATTGTTTCAAAATATGCATCAACAAGTGGTGAATCAATTTTTTACATCATCAACATTATTCTTCTATTGTTGATATTAGAACTAAGTAATTAATTCCTCATTTAATTATCATATTATTACTATCAATTTATCAACCTAACTCTAGATTTTATCTGGTTTAACTCTACATATAATTTTCTCAAAAAATATAAAGGAACCTCACAATTAGCATGAGGTGGATAATCAAACACCATCCACCATATGTCCCCAAAATTGGTAGACATTCCTTCATGCCTACACCACCTGATTGATATTCTTTTCTTATTTGTAGGAATAGGTTCATTTGTAATGGGATGTCTAAAATATTGCACTAAATGAGCTTTTGTGATTTTAAGATCCAAAATAGTCTTATAGGAGAGGCCATCAACATAAAATTGGCGCCTCTCCTCTCTCCATTTTCAGAATCCATCAAAGTCTGAGTCAATAGACCTCACAGAATCTACAATGTTTTGCATCAAAGCTACAAAATGTACCACGTGAAATGGCATGAATTGTTCATTGCGAATGGAATTCAATTTTTCTTGTATGGAATCCACATTTTCATTAATCATGGCTCGCAAGCGAGCCTGATCAATTCCAGGTGGGGGTGGAGGTGGGGCATCTGGCGCTGGGGGTGGGCGTGGGGGTGCGGCCAGATCATCTTGTGCATTGAGGAAGTCCTCAACATCAAAGTGAATATCATCCAGATTCATGATATATATAAAAACAAATATGAACCTGCATATATACATATAAACATACAAACTTGAGTACAAATTTAAAATTAAATCAAGAATATATATATATATATTATAAATAAACATATAATGTACATGTTCAAAAATTATAAATTATATGTATGTTTTAAGAAATTACACTTGAAATAAATTTAAATTAAACATACAGATACATACATGCATGCACAAATTTCAAAATGTAAGAGAGCTATTATATGGTGAACTAGATGTAATTTTCAAATTGAAATCAAGGAATTTTCATTCGAGAGCTAAATTTTGATTATTATAGTGAGGGAGACAAGAAAGATCAATTTAATACTATACAGATCAATTTAATAGTAGGGCTATTAGGACTACTGGATAATGAATTTGTTCTCAAGGTTTGTTATCATATGTTAGGTCCAAGGTTTCAATTTTGTTAATTTTTCTATGGAGTTGGCTATTGGTTTGATATTAAGTACTCATTCTAGGAGATCCAACATTTCCTATGGCAAAGCTACAAATAGTTTGTAATGGTTTTGGATTAATTTCTCTTACTAAATATGACTAATAAGCTTGGTCAACAAACAATAGTCATGTGCTTGCATTGGTTTGAGCATTGGATCAATCATGAATTCATAAATTGGATATGTGTTCAAGAGTATGTGAAAATTTGAGTGAATCCTTACCATTTGATAGGAAAGAGGAAATCATTGAATGTGAACTTTAAGTATCTCAAGTATAATATTGTCATGACCATTAAGGACTGAACATTAATTGTTATTAAATTCCTAGAGATTGTTATATGGACCTTTAAGATAGCCTTAAACCAATAACAAACTTGTCATGAGGGACAATGAACTACAAAGGGACAATGAAATTGTTGTTAAGATGTAAGACTCCTTTAGAGATTCAATTGCATTATCTAGATAATCAAAGAGATATATAACCATGTGGTAATGATTAAATCTTCCACTTTTAAGATAGATGAGGTAAGAAGGTTAGGATGCTTTGTTTAACTTGTGATTGTAGGGATGATCTAGCTAGAAAAAAGATATTAGTTGATGGTGAACTAGCTTGATTTTCTTTCCTATTTCCTATTTGCAATTGTTGTTTTCTATAAATAGTTGTTAGTCACTTGACTCTTATTTGTGTTATTTAGCTTCAGACTAAGCCCATTTAATTTAAAGTCTAAATAGTCTTAATTTGCACTAGATCTCAACACTAGATGATTGTCCCAAACCTTAAGAACAATTTAAAACTCTATTTTACTATCAATATATATCAATGAAGGGTGAATGTCTAGGATTAGGTGGATGGATAATAGGAGGAAATGGATTAGGATTGGGAGTGATCAAACTTAATAGAGAGGGATGGCATATAGGTTTGTCTTTGTAATATAGTTCATAGTACATTTATAGAGGTCATTTAAGAGAGGTGATTTAAATTTAGGATGTGAAGTTGGAGGATTAGATGGTGGTGAGGGTAATGAAGGGATTGATGGATTAGAAGGTGGATGGACTAATGAATTAGGATTGGGATTACATGGTGGTGTTGGGATAGGACTAGTAGGCTCTTGGATAGGCATTCGATTTGATGATGATGAAGGATACCCATAAGATGCATAATCTAGAGTGGTGTTCCCCTTGTCAAAGGTAACATAAGGACTTAAGGACACTTGATCTTGGTGAAAAGGGTAACTTGGACTTGCACGTTCTTGTTATGGAGGAACTTGATAGTCTTGTAAATGGATTTGATGATGAGCTGAAATGTTGGAATAAGTAGTTGGATGATCTTTGGGCATGGATTGATATGGATATTGGTTGATATTGAAATAAGTGGGATAGGTTGATGTAGAATTGACATGTGATATGTGGATGGACTAGGTTGGTATGATGATGGAGGTGACACATAGGATTGAGGTGGAATTTGTTGATGTTGTGGTTGTGTTTGTTGGGTTTGGGATTGGTGGGTGGCTAGGAGTTGTTGAATGAGGGCTTGTTGTTGTGCTCAAAATTGTTGTTGGGCTAGGATCTTTTTCTCTTGTATTGGGATGGATTTCCACATATGTTGAAGTCTTTGTATTTCATCTTGTTGTTCAAAATATATGCATCATGATCTAGACAAGGTTCTCATGATCATTGGGAGGAAATTGGGGACCTCTTAGGATTGTGACTTTGGGTTTGGGTTGGTCAACTTGGAGAGGTCGTGTGGCATATCTGTATAAGAGGATGAAGGGTGATAGGAGGTTGTAGGATGGCTAAAAGCATTCACATGACGATAATGTTCAAGTTTAAATCAAGATATGCATCATGGTCTACAAGGTTCTCTTGTTCAAAAGGTTCATCATATTCTACAAGGGCCTCACAATCATTGGTACCAAATTCAAGACCTCCTTTTATGACCGGGGGTTTCCTATTGATTATGAGTTCAATAAGCTTCTTTTTTATTGTCACAACCATTTTGGACAAAAGAAATGAATTAGAACAGATGCATCTATGCTATTGAATGATGTCATAGAAACCAGTGGACTATCATACCACCTAGGTAGAATCATAATGAACATCTGCTTGAGACTATGACTAGACTTGGAAAACTACCTTGAGGTGGATATCTTGTGCATGCCATATGATCTAAAAACCTAAATTTGGTGAAGTTGTAGGCTATGGCAACCAAATTTGATAATGGAGATCTAGGATTGACTAGTAGTTGCCTAGGACTAATCTGAGTATGAAGATGAATATATTATGATGATTTGTGATTTAAATTTAATGAATAATTTGATGCTTTGATTAACTTGTGATTGTAGGGATTCAATCTAGCTAGAAAAAGATATTAGTTGATGTTTCTAGCTTGATTTTGTTTCCTATTCATACGTATTTGCAAAATTATTGTTTTCTATTTAGTTGTTAGTCCCAATTGTTATGTGTGTTATTTAGCTTGAGACTAAGCCCATTTAATTAGTCTAAATAGTCTTAAAATTTGCACTATCTTAACACTATGATTGTCCCAAACCTTAAGAACAATTTAAAACTCTGTTTTACTATCAATATATATCAGTGAAGGGTGAATGTTCAGATGCATCTATGCTATTGAATGATGTCATCTAGAAACCAATGGACTATCATACCACCTAGGTAGAATCATAATGAACATTTGCAAGACTATAACTATACTTGGAGAACTACCTTGGAGAACTACCTTGAGGTGGATATCTTGTGCATGCCACATGATCTAAAAACCTAAATTTGGTGAAGTTGCCTATGGCAACCAAATTTGATAATGGAGATAGGATTGAAGTTACTAGTTGCCTACCTGACTAATCTGAGTATGAAGATGAATATATTCTGATGATTTGTGATTTAAATTTAATGAAGAATTTGATGCTTTGTTTTTAACTTGTGATTGTAGGGATTCAATCTATCTAGAAAAAGATAAATTAGTCAAGATGGTTCTAGCTTGATTTTGTTTCCTATTTCCTATTTGCAAAATTATTGTTTTCTATTTAGTTGTTAGTCCCAACTCTTTCCTTTTAAGAAGTATATCAAATCTAATTAAATACGCACAAAATTTTGAAGTTAATTCGATGCATTTTCATCAAGAGGACCAAGTATCAACAAATTCAAGAGTACATATGGATAATAGTGTTGGAGATCACAACAAGTGTTATTATATCCTAGAGGATCTTATGAAGTAGTCTACTTCTACATATACAAGTTTCTGTTAGGAGAAAATATCTTTTGCCAAATTTGTATGGAGTTATCTATAGTGTGTTCCAGGGTAATCAAATGATGTAAGTCATAATTTAGAGGGTTGAGGGATAAGTTTGTGTTGAGTCTACATGAGGTGTTTTCTTACATAGACCTCTCCATAATCTAGGTGTCTCCATGTCTAACTCAAATGTTTCAAGGGATATTATATCTAGGTTAATGATAACATTTTATATATATGGCTATGAGATCCATGATCATATCAATTTTTGGTAGAGAAAAGTTATCTTTAGGGTATCCTTTTTTGATGTCTCAAAAGTTAGTGCAAACATGAATTCCCTTAGTTTTCTTGCTAAATAAGACCAAATTAGAGACCCATTTAGGATAAGTAATAGTTTGAATGAACCCCACATCCAAGAGTTTATACAAATCTTCTTTCACCAAGAGGGCTACTTGGGGGTGCATTTTGCGTAGCTTTTATTGAATAGGTTTGGCATTGAGGTGAACCACAAGATGATGCATGACTTTAAAGATGGAGTCTCAAGGCATATCACCATAAGACCACATGAATAAATCAGCGCAATCTTTAAGGGTGATGGTTATGCCTTCTTTGATGTCAAGGTCCATTGGAGCTACTATCTTAGAGAGTTTAGGGTCCTCTTCTATTCACAGGTTGATGTCTATAGTATCCTCAACAAGGAGAGGGGAGTCATCTTGTATCTGAGTGGTATCTAATGGAAGGTGAAGTTTGTCATTGAGGAGCTCTTGGGAAGTGTCCATTTTTAATGTATCATTTTAATCGATCACAAGTTTCTTCTTATATCTTGTTGCTATTCTACCTACTAGGGTGCCTTAGGACTAAAGGGTTCTTCTTTCTCTCCAAAATAAACATGCGTGTTAAGTATGGTGGAAAAGTCTTTCTTATGATCACAATGGGGATGTGGTCTTGACACTTCATAAGTTTCATGATGGCTTCATCATTTTGGAAAACATCAAATCATAAAGGGTCATGTTGGTCCCAATCGATAAGCTCAAGGTATTATAGGTCTAGGAGATGGTGAGGATAGTGACCTATCATGAAAGAGGTTAGTGGTGGAAAGATCTTTGTAAGGATCATGAGTGGGTCCTACATCAATGTCATTAAGATTAGGGGAAGCATTACCAATGAGGTTAGGCTCGTATCACAATTAACATCATGATGTTCATCCCAGGGGCATAACCTAGCTAGTGAGGACAGCTACAAGTGTCTCTAAAGTTACATTTGTTGGCTTGATTTCATTCTTGATTAGTTGGCTATCACAAAAACTGTAAAATCTTCTCAATTCTTGATTAGTTGGTTGTCTCTAAAGGTTTGATTATGAAGGATGTGATAAAGGTTTTATTATGGTTTGTTGTAATTTTTTTACATGACAGTTACCTATTCAATAATGCCTTTAAAATACAATGACATACATTGATATAAGTAAATTTTATAAAATCCAAATATATATATCATCCCAATGCTATATAATTTTTGACAATTTGTTCAAAATCTCTCCTTTCATATGATACAGTCGTTTCAAAATTTCAATTGTATTTTACAACTAAAATGTCTAAATACAGCTATTCAACACTCAAATTGAAATCAATTTTTGACAGTTTGCTCAAAATCTCTCCTTTCATATGATACAGTATTTTTAAAAATTCAATTGTATTTTATAGCTAAAATGTCTAAATATAGCTATTCAATTCTCAAATTTAAACAAATTTTGATAGTTTGTTCAAATTCTATCCTTTCATATGATATAGTCTTTCAAAATTTCAATTGTATTTTACAACTAAAATGTCAAAAGATAGCTATTGATTTCAGAAATAGAAACCCTAAATAACAGTTTACAATTTAAATTTTGATTGTATTTTACACCAAAAAAAAGGGAAACTTCAAAAGATTCATTGCTAAATTGTAGAAGTGGAAAAATCCACTTACCTGCTGTTTTGATGGTGACTCAACTCGGGATCTCGTTCTCAGCTGTCACTTTTCGCTGGGAAAAATGGGGTCGCAGCCATTTTTTTTAAATTTAATACTTTTTAAAAATGGGATCCCGTTAATAAACGAGATCCTGTTTCATAAAACATGATCCCGTTTTTTGAAACAGGATCCCATTTATTGGTTCCAGGTTCGGGATCCCGCTAAGGAATGGGATCTCATTTTGGATTTTAGGCTCAGGATCCCAATCTAAAACGGGATCCCGTTTTATAGAAATGGGATCCCATTTTTAGTTACCCGATTTCAGATTTTTTTCTAACTTTGAAACTTCCACCTTAAGTGGACACAACTTCTTGCATTTACCCTCATTGTAAAAGTGGGTCTAGACGCACCTATGAGATGAATTAGAAAGTTCTCAAAATCAACTCCTAGTGTTGCATGTGAAATTTGGGAGTCTCAGTATCAAAAGATCAAGTTCGTTCAAGACCGAATAGCCACCACAACAACTTTGACTTATCCTAACAACCACCATAATAGCATTGTCCAAAGGGAGGTCTTATCCAAAAAGTATGCAGGTCCTTGAGTCTTATCAAGATGGATCTTAACATAGGTTCTAAGCTCCTTAAAAGTGTGCACCTATCAGGGAGTAGCAAAAGATATGCAATTTATGCAAACTTAAGAGGTCCTGATACACATGATTGAAATGAACAATACAGCTTGGAAGTATGGAATGGTTTCACTTGATAAATAGAATGATGACATTCTAAAACTAATAGGGATTATTGATAATAGCATGTAAGAGTGTCACAAGATATCTCAGCTCTCGACCTATAAGGGAAGTGCCAAAATAAATATCAAACCTTTTAATTGAAAAAGAGATAAAATATAGAAATTAGAGCATATTCACCTAATAAAAGTAGGACTTTTTTATCACATGTAACTTTTACAGACTAATATGGACTTGTGATAGAAAGATAGGCCTAAAAATCTACTATTTAGGGCCTAAAATAACATGAAATAGCCTATTGGGAAGCGTTCATTCTGTTTGACAGTCAATAGGCTGGCCTTGACCTCCTAGGGTGACCTTGACCAATTTTTGGGAGAGGTTCATCATCACTTTTAAGGTGTATTTTACATCTACAACCTATTCTATAAACCTTCAAAAATATTTGTAATTGACCTATAAGTTGACTTTGTGGGTGGAAACCTATAAAAACAAGTGATTAAGGGGGGTTTATTTTAGTTAGTCTCCTTGTGGGATTTCAATCTCAATCCACATCAGCATATTAATAAATAGCATGCTACTAATCTAATCTATACCGTAAAATCACTCCTAATCAAAGCATAAACAAATAAAACCTTTGTAGCAATGACAATGGTTAAGAGAAACACAACAAACCAAGTTGGGTGGGAGAAAGGTTTTAGAAATGTAAGGAGATGGTTCAAGCAAAAAAACAATTAGATATTCAAAGTGGAGTCCAAAAACACAAGTTTGAAGTAGTATGGTGAGGATTTCATATGGAAATGGCTAACAACTCTCAAAGGTGATAAACAATGACTTACATTCACAAAGGTGTGATAGGAAACACAATAAAATGGTAAAATAACACAACAGAGTCTAATGAAAATGAAAGGGATCAGTATAAGGCCTAAAAATTAGAAAAATAGGCATGGGTTGGTGGAGGTTCTGAGGGAAACCAAGAGGAAATAGAGACATACAAAAGCTACAACTTCAATAATGGAAATGGAGAGGGTGGGAAATGTAAAAATAGATTGAAATGACATGGGAAATAGATGAAAATGGATTGGGTGGGTGTGGGGGAGAGGTATGAAAATGATCCTAAAAAAATAGAAAAATAAGTTATTTCCAAACAAAGACCATAAAAGGAAATGGTTCACCCAATGAAAACCCTTGGAAATTAGCCACTTATTGTCAAAGATCTTACACTGTAACATTGTCCAATGGCCAAATAAAAATTATCTAAGAGGTTGGAGATGAAGCTAACTAACTCATAAATTTTTTGAAGTACGATTGGGGTATTATCTTTGATAAGATATAACAATAATAAAATGAACAATTTAGAATTTCACTTTTCCTATATAAAAATGAGACAAAGATGATCAATTTAAAGAATTTGCTAAGGAGACTCAAGGATAAAAATTTAGTAGTTGGGAAGCCCTAACAATTAATGAGATTGTGGTGTCAAATGGTGGTGAGAGGATGAAAAATCAAGGCCGCTCTATTATGTGTCAAACTCTGGGCATTGTCCATGAATGAGAATCAAGCCCAATTTTTTTAGGAGACACTAAGCTCGAAGGGGGCCATCTAGTGGTGGTTGATCACATTAATTTTAAGCTTGACAAGAGAAGTTTTGGGAAGGATAAAGTAAAGTTTTTAACATCTAAGATGGGGCTAAGCACAATATTTAATAATTTAACAAGGGGGTAAAGGGGGATAAATTAAAGACAAATTAAAGATAGGGATTAGCACATGGAAAGAAGATAAAATTAAATGAAAATGGACACGTATGAACTCTAAACAAAATCATGGGAGCAACATAGGAAAGGGGACATGGATGGCTAAAGATGACTCGGGTAAGGGATAAGAGGTCAAAACATGACAAATGCACACACATGAGCTCAGGCTAAAATGGACACAAAAATGTAATAACAAAGTTGTAGGGTATGCAATTTTTGTTATTACACACATAAGGCATTTAATAATACATGCCTTGATGTATATGCTTTGGCCTAACTTTTTTGGGTGTTTTTGGAGAACTTCGTGAAGACATGGTTGATGTGGCTACATCATTAATGCCCGAAACCTCAAAAAATAGATTTAAGCTCTTAACTCACATATAAAAATATACTAAAATATTTATGAAAACTTGATACATTTCTTAAGAGCTTAAAATTAAGAGCTTAAAATACACAAAGTTAAAATACACGGCTACTAAATTCTTTCTCCTAATAACTTAGTATATTTTTAATAAGATATTACTAATTTTTACAATCTTTTTCTACTCGTAAGGGTCAAGCAGGTTAAAAAAACTGAATTGTTTCTTTTCTATCAGTATTGGCTTTTACACTCAGTTTAACTCATCTTTGGAAGTGGTCAAGTTGTGTGGTCTAAAAGGTATTATTGGTGTAAAAAATAAAATGTATTTACCTTATTATCATCTATAGACTTTAATTTTCATTGCTACTTCTTAAATTAATCCTCTTGTTTTAAAGAGATAGTCAAGTGTATAAAAAATGTATTACAGTAGAAATTGAGAAGGTAGAAGAATATTTTATGTTGGTGTGACCAATATTATTATACATTATTTATTAAATACCTTAACTTGGTTTTCAAATTATAAAAAGGATTAGAAACTTATTAATATATATTTTACATTATCTAAAAGATACATGATATATATAGTTTTTGACAAGTGTGTGATAGTTTGGTATTTTTGGATGAGATCTCCACTTAACTTCCCTTATGCACACATCTATTGCACTTTTAAATCATTCTCTTACGAAAGATTTTTCAAAGTAATTTTCAAGGGAGGAATTTGTACAAAAATTGTTTACTCAATTGTTGAAGCCTTAGAATAGATATGGTGCTAACACAAACATAAGCATGAGAAAGTATATATGGGGTTTTGTTCTTAATTGAGACAAACCCATGTTTTTTTTTTAATAATCATTGAAAGCTTTTGACCGGAGCTATGAACTAGTGAGGCCACAACATGGGGGACCTCATCCCCTGGATGTTCAAACCCACAAGCTTGTTGGCCCATCCCCTGGATGTTCAAGCGACCTCATCCCCTAGATGTTCAAACCCGCGAGCTTGTTGGCCCATCCCCTGGATGTTCAAACCCGTGCGCTTGTTGGCCCAGTGAAGACCCTCTGCCTATGGGCCGTTGGGAGCTATGAACCAGTGAGGCCATAACATAGGGGACCTCATCCCCTAGATGTTCAAACTCGCGAGCTTGTTGGCCCATCCCTTGGATGTTCAAGTGACCTCATCCCCTGGATGTTCAAACCCGCGAGCTTGTTGGCCCATCCCCTAGATGTTCAAGTGACCTCATCCCCTGGATGTTCAAACCCATGAGCTTGTTGGCCCATCCCTTGGATGTTCAAACCCGTGAGCTTGTTGGCCCAGTGAAGACCCTCTGCTTGTGAGCACAACAACCCAACAAAGGCGTAAGGGCTGCGAGCTCTTTGGCCCAATGGGGGTTTGAACCCTGGTAGCCGCCACTACAACCGAACGACTTAACCACTGAACCACGCCCTTAACAATAGACAAGCCCATGTTATTGTTTTGCAAACTGAATTTTTATAACTATTATTATATAAACTAGTTTTAACTTTTTATAAAAAAACATTATTAATAAGCCTATCATTAAAATTGTTACAAAATATAAGATATGTATTTAAGAGAGAATTTGCAGAACG
The DNA here is from genome assembly GCA_027924645.1 of Cunninghamia lanceolata. Taxonomy (NCBI): domain Eukaryota; kingdom Viridiplantae; phylum Streptophyta; class Pinopsida; order Cupressales; family Cupressaceae; genus Cunninghamia; species Cunninghamia lanceolata. The sequence continues at coordinate 5,290,339 of BSBN01000394.1, forward strand.
ATACACATTGCTGTACTGCTGTTAAATGACTTAGTGTAGCATATATGCTGCTTTAATTCTCTCTCTGCTGCCCTGCTCAGTGCTATTCTTTACACCCTTTTTTTGGCTGGACTGAAACTTTTGTTGCTTGGCCTTATGTTTGCTGTAACTATTCTTACAACGGTCTCTTATAACTATTCTTATTTTTTACTTAATCTATTATAAAAAGCAGTGATAGTACAAAGAAAACCACCAGAAAGTCATATATGGGTTTTGTCCTTAATTGAGACAAGCCCATGTCATTGTTTGTTTTGCAAACTGAATTTTTATACATGAAAGGATATAACAGGATCAAAAGTATTTTATGAAACGTCGTCTATCTGTCTAAACTGTCTAGGCAGGAGAGTACACAGTGAACTGTTTGAAGATAATATATTTTGGAAGTCAGATGCATACAAGACATAACTAACCAACTCATAGACTTTGTAAAATATAAATTCTGGATAAGTTTCCTAGGTTCAATGTTTCAGCATTTTATTTTAATAAATATGCCACCGAAAAGAGATCTAGAAAGAGACCCTCACGTGTATCAATGTAGACTTTTGTTGGGATTCTTCCTTTCTTCTCGTTTTGACTGTATTCTCAAAGATTATAATCGTTGTTGTAACTCTAGTCATGTTCTATAAAATGGTTTTGTTTGTAAGGTATATACTTGTGTAAAGAAATAAACAGCCTCTTTAGATTAATTAAAGGAGTATCGATAAATAGATATTTAGAAATAAAAGTTGGGAATTTATAAAATTTATTGTAATAAATATTTGAGAATATTGAATAAACAAGTTTAGTTTTTTTTAATTGATTAAGTTGATTATAAAATGAGTAGTTAAAAAGATTGCAAGGAGAGGAAGTTTAGAGAAAGGTTAAACATCAAAAGGATATAAATGTCAATAAAGATAACTAGACATGTATATATGTCTAGTAAACTTATACAATTAAGACTTTAAGAAGAGCCAACTAATTATAAAGGCTACATGCATGGTAACCACATAAGCAACTTGTTGATTACAAAAACTATATCAAATACAAGAGTAATCAACTCTTGTGGCCCAATAGTCTTTGTGTTTGCAATGACAATAGTGTATTCTTTTCAATTTTCTAATTAACTTGGAGTTGATTAATTTGCATTTTGATTTATTCTCATTGATAGATGAACTCTCCATTCAACTTTAGCATTACCTATGATTGAGAAAATTGAAAGCTATATGAAAAAAAAAAAGAGTAAAGCCTTGAAATTATAGTTTCCTGATGAATATAAGAATTAGAAAACATTGTTGAACATCTAGTTTTCCATATATGCAACAAATCAATAAAATTTAGTTAGAATTATAATGTTGGAATAGATGTTAGGAAGTGATTTGTTCAAATGTAGATAAATTAGTGAAGGTAATATGGATGTTTAAGAAATAGTAAAGTTTATGTAAGTCATTGTGGGTCACTTTCACGACTATGGATGTTATTTGTGCAATTGTGAAAATTATCTTGCGATTGTAGATATAAATCTTCACATGGATCTAATCTTTTAAAAAATATTGATGGTCTCCTTCAAATCACCTTAATCATCTATGTTTATTCCTGCATAAAAAATAGTTGATGTGGTCAAGTGTTTGCACATGATAGGGATAGTATTGCCCTTATGTCAAACCCCATAATGATACCAAGTTAACAACTTTGTATAAAGATTGAAGAAAATAATTAGTAATATAGTATGCCTAGGATGCTATGCAAATATCAATGTTCTAAAGATAACACAATGAATAACAAAAACTCGTTTCTAGGTGCTAGATATGATTCTCCAAGTTCATTAGGTGTTCTAGATGAATTAGGGTTTGTCCTTAAATACAACACCCTAGCATAAAATTCAAATAGTTTGCACTTCAGTTTGTCTCATAACAACTAAGTGGAGGGAAAAATCTAGGCTCAATATTTGAATTTTAAAAACTCTAGGGTTTTTTGCAATTATGCATCTGACTAGGGTCATTTGCACAACTATTAATAAATTGTTGTTGTCATGTGTGAATAGTGCATTTGGCCTAAAATTAAAAATGTGTTTTTAAGATATTTAATTGCTTGGTTGTATTATTTTTAATTATTAGATTTGAATGGTGTATATCATCTTTACCTAGCCCTATGGGCATAAAATTTGTGGAGCATTTTTGGTTCAACCATCTTGGCTTGCATTGGCTTGCCAATGTATGGGAATTTGTCCCTTTTTATCATTTTGAATGCTTTTAAGGTTTAAAACTTACATTGGGGTTTGAATAGGATTTTTTGCCTCTATAGGATCCTTGACCTTGTTCTAGGTGAGGTTTGGAGTGAATTGGCAAGCATTGTTCACTTTTGCACTCTATCTAAGCAATTCATTGTTTTGAGTAGGGGAGAGCAATGTCTCGGTCTTAGTTTCTATAAGGTCATTTGGATTGGTCTAATTTTTGGATATATTGCTCCTAAATAAGTATTAATAATCCCCTTAAAATCTTATCCTTCCATCTTGTGTTAATCATTTCTTATGACTAAAACTAGTAGACTATTTTACTGTAGTCATGTAAAAGTCTATCATGCAATCCATATAACCTTCATTGCCCCTTCTCTATTATGAATTTTGTTAAAAAATTAGAGGGTTTTTTTTTATGCCTTTTGTTCTTTTTTCTTTTTCATATTAGAAGCTAGGAAAATGTTGTTTTTTGAGCAAGCTACAGTCATTCTATCCTAGGATGTAATTGTGCAATTACTACTTCATTTTACATGATGAGACTAACTTCTTCATGCTATTTGAAAGCTATTGAGATTCTCTAATTATGTTTGGAGTGTTTGGAAGGTTTTAGAGATATGTTCATGGTGTTTGGTACAAATCTTCATTTGGCAATTTATTCTCTTATAAGAATTGCATAGATATAGTGTTCCTACCTCTTTTCTTGTTTGTAAAATGAGACTATGTTTAGGCTAGTAAGGGTAAAAGTACAAAGCTATGTCACACTTTTATAAAGGAAACAACCAACACTAATCCAACTTTTAAACTTGAATCACTAAAAAGTGACATGTTTTGAAAATTTGAAATGACGTAAACTAATAAAATATTTATTTTTTAGTATATTTTATGTTTGTATTTTTTTTGAAAAAATTAAAAAATTATTTGAATATAGTTTTTAATAAATTGACACTATAATTCAATTGCTATAAAAAAATGAAGTTACATGAGACATCAATCTTTATATAGTAAATTCTTTTTTTTTCTTCAATTTTTTTTTGTGTATTTATAACTTGAAACTTTAGTGCATGGATATATTTTTTCCAATTTTGATAAATATATATTTTTAAATAAATATTAAAATGTGTGTATTAAAACGTGGTTGTTTCCATTCGCATCAACTTTCATATTAACTATTTATCTAAAATAGAAAAAGAAAAATTATACCTTCTTGATATAGATTCTTTTATCTAGTGTATCATATTTTTTTCAATTTTTTTTAATAAGTTTTACTATTTTTCCTTGACATGGTAATTGACCTAATGTTTTGTGTTGATAACCTACTTTTAGTAAAAATAAAAAAGAAAATATAAATAATAATTAAACTATTAAAACATATATATATTTGAAAACTAAACTTATAGATCTACAAAAGGGTATTTTTATATATTTAAAAAAAAATATTTACACGAGTAGAAGTTGTTGAAATATCAAGTTTTTAAATAATTTTTTTTTTTTGGTAAATTGGCCTCATTGTGGTACTACATATGCATTTAGCCAACAATTTTATTTGGAAAAGTTGTGGACATATCTAACTTAGCTAGAATGAATCTTACAAGATCATATGTTTGACCAAAATTAATTTTTAGTTAGAAATACTTAAATTCACTTGTGTTGATAAGTTGGTTGAAAGTGTGACACAACTTTGTGCTTTTACCTGTAAGTATTGGTGTAAACATATTGGATTTGTCTCTCATTATTTATGTTTCTTATGCCCCGTAACAATAGTCTTTCCATGTGGCATATTTCCATGTTCTTATCTCACCTTGAATTGAATCAAGTGGACATTGAGGTTTAATGTGAATTCTCTTACCACCCTATTATAACTAAGAAAGTGATTATGTTCATTTTTAATGATTTTATTACCCTCCTAGTTATCCTAGCACCTTTCATGAAAATTGAACATTTTTTTTACGTTGAGTAGAATATAGTGTCTCCCTTCTTATGATTGGTTTCAATGATTGATTGGATAAAGAATCTACATAGTTAGATTGGCATTCCCTCCTTTTTTTATAATGTCATATATATGCAATGAACACATTAATGGACCTCATGGTCATAGGTGCTTAATCTCTTCCTTTTGTTTTATGAAACTTAATGTCTGAATGAATCTAAGGAGGAAATGTTATTTGAATGGATTTTATGCTTGGTTAATAAAATGAACAATCTTCTATCCTCCATAGAGTTTTCCTTCTATTTTTTTAAAGTGCAAAATTGTTGGATGCATGGGCTCTATGTATGATTCCGTGTGGATGTTACAAGTGCTTGAGTCAAGATAAATAAACCTCATTAAGAAAACCATGAGTGCACATTCTTTCACATTAGGTTTGAATGGGAGATGTGTTTTACTCTCCTTAGTGTCATCCTACTTATGCATTTAATTGCAGTAATCGTTGAATGTGTAATATTTCAGTTTAAGTTCACCAATGATAAGAGTGCTTGAGGTAGGTAGATCTTGCCTTGGTAAAAGTAACTACCCCATACCATTGTTTATATATCAATAAATTAATGACTTGGAAATTGATCCTAGTGAAGATATGTATGTTATTCAACTCTTTAGCTAATTATTAAGAGTAGACTTTTGTTATGATTGTCTCATAATAAAATGTAACCCATATCTTCACTCTAATATAATGAATTAAAAGAAATATGTGTTTGGTGCCTCATTATTTGAATTAGCCTTTCATAGTTTTGTTGTCTTTTATTGCATTATGATGCATGTGGTTTGGTGGATAGAGATGTAACATCTCTCTACTAGTGCATGCATTAGTTTTGTGCTTCTATTTTAGAGACTGTCATTTTGGATGATTACCACCCTTGCCTCAAGTGAGAGAATGTAGTGTTCTCTCTATGTGTGTGACGCCTACATGTCTATTCCACATATATAGTGGTGCTTGTGCTAGTGGTGTTGAGGTGTCAACAACACTTGTGCATCTTTGTTTACAAGGCTACTTTGTAGTTGTCATCGTTGTCTCAAAACAATGTTAGCAATGTTTTCAACCAATAATGTCTGACATTAAATTTGGGCATAACAATAAGAATCTCACTCAACTTATTAGAAGCTTTATATGGTCCTAATGTGATGGAAAAAGAGACGTTAGTTTAATCATGGTCATATTGCATTCAACCTAAGGACCATGGAAGATGAGGCTCATTTATCTTAACACCCAAGGCACTTACCTTATTCCTAAGTGGATCCTTAGGGACCTTCATGTTGATGCCCCATGGAAACTACTTATTAGACACTGCATTGATAGAACCTCTTCTATAGGACCATGGACTTTAGTTGATTAGAAAGATAAGGTCCTTCTAGTAACACACTTCAAGACATGTGCTTAATCCTAGTTCAAAAGTAATTTGAAGGTTTGGTAAGTTTTCTCACCTTAATTAATTTGGAATGACCAGTCCTTGAGGCATAGATTAAGCTTCCCAAACTCCTCTATCTAATGGAACTAACTTGTTCAAGTTGATGATCTACCTCATTCTTTGTGTAAAAAATTCAAAGAAAAAATTATTTTCAAAGTTTGGAAACTAGAGGAGCAAGAAGAAGCTCTCTAGGTGTAGAGGACAAACTGTCATCCTCCATTTCTGATGCAGGAGCATCCAGTGGTGTAAGGGCAATCTTGCATCACCCAAAAAAAGATGTGTTTCCAAATTGTTGATGTTCTTTCCATTTATTTCCAAAATTTGTGTTTCTGGTTCCATAATCGCTTGAATAATGATGTAGAACTTTCAGTTTTTCCAAACTGCTAAAAATAGTAACCTACTATTTTTAGAAAGTTTGCATTTGGGCACAGATTGAAGCGACAATTTACAGGAAGTTACATAACAGAAATATAAGACCTTTGGTGAAGGAATCACGCAAAGATCATTTGTGAGCTGAAAGATATTAAAGTTTCTGTTTCCTGAAAAATGCCTAAAAATTATTCAAACTCAGGTTTGAGGCACTAAACGGCCCTGTACGAGCCTGAAAATGGCCGAAACTAGCAGAGCTAGTGTGTAGAGCACTTCACGAGCTTTTTGACACATAAAATGGTTTGTCAATCGGACACCCAGATCAAAAGTTATGGCTCCCAGAAATTGACCTATTTTTGGAGGGAGATGCAAATTTCAAAATTAGGTTGTTGGCTGCCAAAAAGGCTATTAATAACCATTGTTTGGAACCCTGGGCGGTAGTAGAGAGTTAAGGGGGAAGTGTAGAGTCAAGAATAGGTGGGAAAATAGAAACCCTAATTGATTTGGGGTTACAGAAGGTTGATGATTCTAGAGTCTTGTGATAGGAAACTGTAATGTGTTACAGCCTATGGAGGATTAATTCCTCTGATTGATTTTGAGCTTCTGTAATGTAATAAGTTGTCTAAATCAATAAAGAAAGTTCTATTTTCTGTGTGCAATTTCTGTTGTTGTGTGTTTTTTGATTTACCCCCTTCATCAAGTGGTATTAGAGCAAGGGTTCCTGAGTGTGTAGACAGATCGCCGACCGTGAGGCAGTTTGTGCCAGAACCTGAGGTTGTGGGTTTGCTGTGGAGATCAAGATGCCTCCACGAAGAAATCATATTAGGAGGAATGCTTTGATAGAAGAGGGTTTAGAGCCCTACAAAGGTAAATTGATGCATTGCAAGAGGAGCTGCGAAGAGGGTTTGATCCGAGAACAAGAGAAGAAAGCGAGGATGAAGCTGAAGAAGAGCTATCCAAGGAAGAACAAGAAGCTACAGGAGATCCTGCAGAAGTTAGGTTGTTGAGGGCCATTTCAAAGATCAGAAAGAGGCCCAAGATCAAAGTTTCTACATATTCTGGAGATTTAAATCCAAAATAGCTTATTGATTGGATCAATGACAGAGGAATATTTTGAGTATGAAGATGTGGAGGACCCAGATCGGGTCAAGTTTGCAAAAACAAAGTTGAAGGGCCACGCCAGTATTTGGTGCAAGGAGGTCCAATTAGAGAGGAACATAAGAGGAAAAGGAAAGATCACCAGATGGGATCGGATGGTGGAGAAACTGAAGAAGCAGTTCATTCCTATGGACTATGAGATGGAGTTGTTGAAGAAGCTGCAAAGGACTAAAGCAAGGTAACAAGTCTGTCGAGGAGTATACAGAAGAGTTTTATAAGATTACTATCAGGATAGGCCATGCAGAGCCCAACAAAAAGAAGGTAGCTTGTTATATTAATGGGTTGAGGCTGAGTATTCAAGAGGAGCTGAGCCTGGTTAGAATGACCACCATAGAAGATGCATACCAGTTTTCCCTGAAGGTGGAAGAGAAGCTAAATAAAAGATTTGACAGCAAGCAAAGGGGAAGAGGTCAAGGTGGAAGGACTGGTGGAAGACCCTATGGGGGCCGAAATGAAGATGCAAAGAAAAGTGAAGAAGCTAGCACCAGTCAAAATCAGAGAGGAGATAATACCTACCGCCCTCGTGACCAGAACAATGGTGAGAAAAGAGGAAGAGGCAAACCTGGGCAAGGACCTGGAAGAGGAGGTTTTAGAGGAACTTGTTTCCAATGTGGAGAAGAAGGGCATCGAGCATATGAGTGTCTGAAACATCAAGTAAGGACAAATAGAAGACCTTAAGGTAATGCACGAGTTGCACATGTAGATGAAGATGCGCAATCTGAGTGTTCTGAAGATGCTAAAAGGGGAGAAACCTTAGTTGTCAGAAGAACTTTGCTGAATGAGGAGAAAGAACCCAATAAGAGGAAGAATTTATTTAGCACAAGGTGCAAATGTGAAGCTAAGTGTTGTGACATTATTATTGACAGTGGAAGTATTGACAATCTTGTTTCAGAGGAGATGGTTGACAACTTGAAGTTGACAAGAAGAAAACATCCACATCCATATCGGATTGCATGGTTGCAGAAGGACCACTGAGATTTGGTTAATGAGCAGTGTTTAGTGAAGTTTGAGATTGGGGACTACCATGATGAGGTGCTGTGTGATATCATAACTATGGATGCATGTCATATGCTATTGGGGAAGTTGTAGCAGTATGATAGGAGCGCTGTCCATGATGGTCATGCAAACACATATTCCCTAACAAAGGATGGAGTTTGTCATAAGTTGAAGCCCTTGAAGGAGGTGGAAGAAAAGGTATGTAGTACTGCCAGAATTCGCTTGGTAGATGGTAGAAAATTTTTGGAGGGTATGAAGCATGAGCATCATTGTTTTGCATTGATTCCTAAGATTAGTCAAGAGAAATGTGAAGATGTACCAATAGAAGTTTCAGATATGTTGGAAGAATTTTAGGACATTATCTCTGATAGTGTACCAGAGGGTTTACCACTAGTGAGGAAGATAAGTCATCAAATGGATTTGATACCAAGAGCTAGTTTGCCGAATAAGGCAGCCCATAGAATGACTCCAGTAGAGAGCGAAGAGTTGAACATACAAGTTCAGGAGTTGTTGAGGAAGGGATTGATAAGAGAGAGCCTAAGAGTACTAGCACCAAAGAAAGATGGAGAGTGGAGAATGTGTACAGACTCTCGAGCCATCAATAAGATCATGATCAAGTACAAATTTCCATTGCCCAGAATGGATGACATAATGGACTGTTTGAGTGGGGCCAAGTACTTCACAAAGATTGACCTAAAGAGTGGGTATCACCAGATCTGTATCAAAGAAGGAGATGAGTGGAAGACAACCTTCAAAACCAAAGAAGGTTTGTATGAGTGGTTAGTCATGCCATTTGGGCTAACCAATGCACCGAGCACATTCATGCGGCTCATGAATGAGGCACTGAAAGAATTTTTGGAAAGTTTTGTTATTGTTTATTTGGATGATATTTTGATTTTTAGTAAGACTTGGGATGAGCATTTGATGCATATTTGAAGAGTTTTAGAGAAGCTAAGAGAAGAGAAGTTGTTGATTAATCTAAAGAAATGCAGTTTTGCAAAGAAAGAGTTGGTATATCTGGGGTTTGTTGTCTCAGAGGAAGGTCTTAAGATGGACCCAGAGAAGGTGAGGGCTATCATTGAATGGCCTATGCTAAGGAGTGCTTCTGAGGTAAGATCTTTTCATGGTCTAGCAAGTTTCTATAGAAAGTTTATCAGGAATTTTAGTAGTATTTGTGCACCCCTAACTGAGACAATGAGAGGGGATAGAAAAGAGTTTAGATGGACTAAAGGAGCAGACAAGAGCTTTGATACATTGAAGCAGAAAGTCGTAGAACAACCTTTTTTAGCACTTCCAGTTTTCAATAAGGTATTTCAGGTAGATTGTGATGCTAGTGGTAGTGGTATAGGAGATGTTTTGAGCCAAGAAGGTAAGCCCATTGCCTATTTTAGTGAGAAGCTTAATGATGCCAAGAAAAAGTATTCTGTTTATGATCAGGAATTTTATGCAATAGTTTAGGCTTTGAAGAAATGGAGACATTATTTGTTGCCAAAGGAGTTTGTTTTATATACTAATCATTAGGGTTTGCAGTATCTTAATAGTCAAGGGAAGTTGAACCAAAGGCACTTAAAATGGGTTGAGTTTTTGCAGAGCTATACTTTTGTTTTGAAGCACATGAGTGGGAAGTCCAATAGAGTTGCAGATGCCTTGAGCAGAAGGCAAAATTTGTTGACAGAAATGAAGATAGAGGTTGTTGGGTTTGATGAGCTCAAAAGTTTGTATCTTGAAGATCCAGATTTTGCAAAGGCCTGGAAAGCTTGTTTGGAACCTGTTACTTTGGACAGGACAAAATGGTTGTATTTCACAATCCAAGATGGCATGTTGTTTAGAGGAAGCCAGTTGTGCATTCCGAGGAGTTCCATGAAAGAGAACCTAATTAAGGAGAAGCATAGTGGAGGATTGGATGGACACTTTGGTCGAGATAAGACCATTGCTATTATTGGTGAAAATTATTATTGGCCACAGTTGCAGCAAGATGTGAGGAAATTTGTGCAAAGTTGTAGAGTGTGTCAAATGGCAAAAGGAACAAGTCAGAATACATGACTATATCAGCCATTACCTATACCGGAGAAGCCATGGGATGATATTAGTATGGATTTTGTTCTTGGTTTACCAAGGAAACAGAGAGGACATGATTCCATTTTTGTGGTGGTGGACAAATTCTCAAATATGGCACATTTTATTCCTTGCAAGAAGACTAATAATGATGTTCATATTGCTGAATTATTTTTTAGAGAGGTGGTGAGATTACATGGTCTACCAAAGAGCATAGTTTCATATTGAGATACCAAATTTGTTAGTTATTTCTGGAGGACATTGTGGAAGATGTTGAAGACAGATTTGAAGTTCAGTTCTGCACACCATCCACAGACTGATGGACAAACTGAAGTGGTGAATAGGAGTTTGGGTAACATGCTATGATGCTTAGTAGGAGATAAGCCCAAGGGATGGGATTTGATTTTACCATAGGCAGAATTTGCTTACAATAATTCTATCAATAGGAGTACTGGTAAATCACCATTCCAGATTGTATGAGAATAGTCCAAGAAATGCTTTAGAGTTAAGGAATCTGGACAAAGGAGAAAAGACAAGTGCCGAGGTTGAAGACTTTGTAGAACACATGAAGAATTTGCATGAAGAGGTGAAAAAGCACATTAATAAGATGAATATTTAGTACAAGGCTAAGGTAGATTAGAAGAGGAGATATAAGGAGTTCCAGGTAGGAGATGAAGTCATGGTTCACTTGAGAAAAGAAAGGTTCCCAATTGGAACATACAATAAGTTGAAAATGAAGAAATTTGGACCATGCAAAATTTTGAATAAACATGATTCAGGGAATGCATATGAGGTAGAGCTGCCAAGTGGGATCAACATTTCCCCTATTTTCAACATTGCTGATTTATCAGAATATCATGAAGGTGGAACAGAGGATGGGCCAACAGAAGAACAGTGGAGTATTCTGGCATCTACTTCAATAGAGGAGATAGAAGAGATCTTGGATAGCTGTGTGGGAAGAAGTACTCGGAATAGGCAGTATGAAGAATATCTGGTGAAATAGAAAGGAAGACCTGTTGAAGATTCTTCTTGGTTGTCTAAGGCAGAGGTTAACCGTTTGGGTTTTCTTCACACAAACACCTGAGACGTGACAGGGTCACTTCTCAAATTACCCCGGGTGTCTGATGCAGGAGCATCCAGTGGTGTAAGGGCAATCTTGCATCACCCAAAAAAAGATGTGTTTCAAAATTGTTGATGTTCTTTCCATTTCTTTCCAAAATTTGTGGTTCTGGTTCCATAATCGCTTGAATAATGATGTAGAACTTTCAGTTTTTCCAAACTGCTAAAAATAGTAACCTGCTATTTTTAGAAAGTTTGCATTTGGGCACAGATTGAAGTGAACATTTACAAGAAGTTACATAACAAAAATATAAGACCTTTGGCGAAGGAATCACGCAAAGATCATTTGTGAGTTGAAAGATATAAAGTTTCTGTTTCCTAAAAAATGCCTGAAAATTATTCAAACTCAGGTTTAAGGCATGGTCAAAACCAGCAAAGCTGGTTCTTAGTACATAGAACACTCCGCGAGCTTTCTAACGCATAAAACAGTTCGTCAATCGAACACCCGGATCAAAAGTTATGGCTCCCAGAAGTTGACCTATTTTTGGAGGGACATGCAAATTTTGAAATTAGGTTGTTGGCCGCCAAAAAGGCTATTAATAACCATTTTTCAGAACCCTGGGCCATAGTAGAGAGTTAAGGGGGAAGTGTAGAGTCAAGAATAGGCGGGAAAATAGAAACCCTAGCTAATTTGGGGTTACAAAAGGTTGATGATTCTAGAGTCTTATGATAGGAAGCTGTAATGTGTTGCGGCCTATGGAGGGTTGATTCCTCTGATTGAATTTGAGCTTCTGTAATGTAATAAGTTGTCCAAATCAATAAAGAAAGTTCTATTTTCTATGTGTAATTTATGTTGTTGTGTGTTTTGTGATTTACCCCCTTCATCAATTTCTCTCCAACTTTCTTCACTTTGATAAGCTTTGTAATCTTGGTGTTTAGTTTATATGCATTTACTTCTTTAGTTTTTAGTTTGGTTGTGCTTAGTGTTCTTGTTGTGTATCGTTTGGTTTCCTTTTGTTTCTTTGGTATGCTAGGTTGGGTAGACTTGTTTGTCTTGGATGATTTATATTTGTACATCCTCTTAGTATTTAAATGTGGCTAATGATGGTATAGTGTAAGAAAGGAGAGATAATATGTGATCAAATGGTTAGACAAGAATAATCATGGTAAAAAAACTTTACAACTAGAAAAGGGTTTGGGGCCACAAAATCCTTTAAGCAAGATCTCATAAATGATGAAAGGGTATAATTTGTTGAAGGTGCTTATTTTGAAAGTGTAGGTAGAGATAGAGGGAATATCCAAGGGTTGAATGGATTAGTTAACAAGCAAGGTGAGTCTCCCTTGATTAGATTTCCTTGACTAAAAATGATACAATGCATCCAGTGTCAAATAATTAAGAGTATTGATTCATGAATGTTAGTATTTTTTGTTTTTTTATTACTCTTTAAGCTCTCATATATATATTTTTTATAATTGGATTAACTCTATGTGAGGGAAAAACTTGTTTTTTATGTTTTCTTTTTTGTATGATGAAAAAAGGCATATTTTTGTGTTTCAAAAATAGTAATACATAGAGAAGAGTGATGTCAAAAAAATTATGGAATGTTGGTTGTTTTATGTTTAGGGACTTCCTTTGGGATTCTATGGTTAACCTTGGGGAAGTGATTTTTTAGTATACTCCTAGATGGGTTTAAATTTGTGATATTTCACCTCATTGTTGGTTTCTACTTGCCCATGTTTTGAATCCTTAGGCGAATTAATAAAAACTGAAGAAACAAGATCCTCAACACCTCACATGAATGCAAGGGTTTTGATTTCCCTTAAAAAAAATTAATGTTTTCTTGAATTCCTCTCCTTCGAGATTCATGATATTATTTTCTCATGTAAAAAAATTGGCCTTGAGGGCTTAAATTATTCCTTTCTTTGCAAGAAATACATGTATGTTAGGAAATATTTCCCTTTGGTGAAGAGAAGCTCCAATGATATACTAAGGAAGTTAAAATTTCTAAATGGAGGTTGGCAACAAAGGTGAAGAAGTAAATATTGATCTCTAGGGTCAAAAAGAGAGTGTTTCTAATAGTATTATGTATCAAGTTGTATATGTGGCTATTCTAATAATTGATAGTAATCTATTAGGCAATTCTTCTCTAGTTGAGGTGCCCCCTAGAGAGAATGGCATTATCTCCCAAGGTGGACTATTAAAATAATAGGAGATAACTAAATAAACCTTGATATTCCCCATTAGGAGTAACTTTTAGATAGTAACTTAGAGCCCCTTGTTTATCCTTAGTGAACCAAGATATAGCAATGATTAAGGTTGATATCTCTGTTCTCCTTAAAGGAGGTAGAGACTCCAAAAAAATTTATTCAAAAGACAAAAATGTGTCAAGTGACTTTGTTGGGTGGATCCCCACAAAAAGTGAGATTAATATTATGTTAGGTATAGATGGAAAATATAAGAATAATAGTGTAAGAGTAAGTACATCTAGGTCAAGAATATTATAAATAAAGGTAGAACTCCCCTCCCAACCTACTTTGAATGTTGTATAGAGAGGGAGGGAAATCCCCTTCACTTAAGTAATTAATTTTTGTATGAAGATTTCCAATTGGAATGTTAGAGGGTTGGACACCTACATAGAAGATTTTTAGTCAAATATTTTTGTAAACCTAGGCAAGCCCTAGACATTTTATTTTTATAACTTAAATATGCAGGGTTTAGCTTGGAATGTGCACTTAAGGTTATTTATTCAAGAGCTATACACTTCTTTATAAAAACACTATAAAAGGAAAGATGGTGTTGTCATTCTATTAAACCATTAGTGATCTGATTTCATTAAGGGTTTTGGTTATTCCCCTTCTAACAAAATTATTTGGATTGCTTTTGTAATTAATGGGAAGAATTTTGGTGTATGTTCTATATATGTTGGTAATGAGTACAAAGAGAAATATGGTAGGTAATTGGATGGTAAATCATTTATCTAACATTCCATAGTTATTTGGGGGTGATTTAAATATTTTATATATTAAAGAAGATGAGTTAAGGAGTGTAGATTTGGTTGGAAAGGTAATGAACTCTTTTTCTAGCCTAAATTAAAAAAGAAAGATGAATGTGATTGGCCCTCTTTTAGATTATAAAGCTAACATTAAATGGATTTGGTTTCCTTGGTGTAACTTTCAAAAAGTGACTAAAAGGCTTTTCTCTAGTCCTTCCATATTATTTATCTAACAATAATGTGTCGCAAGTCCTTCCATATTATTTATCTAACCATCACCCCATTGAAATGGATTTTTTCTCAAGTGACTAGGAGTATTTAAGATAATTTTTTCTCATTTAGAGAACCAATATTATAAAGAAATTTTAACTAGTATTTGGAACTTGTCATTTTCTATGATTTAGTCAATATCTAAAATTGTTAGTAGGGAGAAGGTTGTTAATGTTGCTAAAAAAAAATTAAAACCATATGAGAAAGATAAATCTAGAATTAAGGCTGGGAGAACTAGAGCTCTTCAAGAAAATCTTATTAGCATTGAGGGAAGATTCAAAATTCTCCATTTGATGAAAAACTATTGAATGAAATTCATATCAAGCACTAGTTAAGATGTGATTTGGTCTAAGATTACTTAGCTTAAACTAGGGGATAAAGGTACAAGTTACTTTTTAAATTCCTTAAGTTCAAGCATACAATGGAAACGATTATTTCCATTGGTGCTAATGGTGTATTGGTTAAGGATGAAAATTATATAAGAAATTCTCTCCATGACTTTTATAAGATATTTTTAACCTCAAAAGATAAAGGAAAAAGGGGGAGAATGCTAGAGAGGTCGTTGCAATAATTTTTCCTTGTAAAATTAATTACCATCTTTTAAAATGACTAGATGATATGATCTCCTTGGAGGAGATCTATGTTGTTATATATTCACTAAATAATGAAAAGTCACTAGGTTTTGATGGATTCTAGGTTAATCGTACAAAAAGAATAAAGAATTGATTGGTTCTATGCTATTAGAGGTTTAAAAAGAGGCCATTTTAGCTAGCACTTTAGGTAAAGAGATCAACACGTAGGTGTAATATCAAATAAAAATTGAAGACCTATAAATTTGTTAAATGTTTCATATAATATTTTTGCCAAAGCCTTATCTCTAAGACTAAAAAAAGCCTAAAATCATCTCTCCCTCTCAAACTGGCTTTGTGAAAAGAAGGTATATTTTAGAAAATATGATAACTAATTGGGAAAGAATGCAATGGGCTAAAAAATTTGGTCAAAATGTATCCATGGCCCTAATTAACTTTGAAAAATCATATGATACTTAAGATGGAATGGTATTTTATTCTCTTGGTTATGAAGTCTCTAAGATTTGGGGAAGCATTTTGTAGATATGTTGAGGTGTTTTTCAAGGATGTATCTCCTTAGGTCAATGTTAATAGGGAACTTTCTCAACCTATCCTCCTCCAAATGTGTACCAGGAAAGATCGCCCCTTTCTCCTTCACTTTTTGTTATAATGTAGCCAAGGCTATTTGGTATATTCTTAGAGATTGCTCCCTTTGACCACTTGTGAAAGACTAGCTATTTAATTTGGAAATGACACTTCTCCTATCCCTATCTTGGATAAGGATAATTTTGAAAATTTAGAAAATAGACTCTCTCTATATTATCATTCCTCTGAGTCTAAAGTCTTTGAGAATAAATATTCTATTCTAATTTAGAAGGAATCCCCTCCAAATTGGAAATTAGATAAAGGTTATGTTAGACACACAAGAATACTGAGAGGAGGGTTGAATCAATATTCAAACAATTTCCAATTTCAACAACTTCAACTTATCTGGAGCAAATTAAACCTTAAGCATCACAATATCAACATGAAAGAATAACACAATACACATCAACACATAACACCAAATATACGTGGAAAACCCTACAAGGGAAAAAAATCCATGGTGAGGATTAACTCACAATATATGAAGCTCAAATAATAACTTTGTTTTAGGGGCTTTAACCCAAGGAATCTGCTACTCCCTAAGTAACTTTGATTTAGGGTCACTCCCAAGGAAGCTTCTACTCCCTGATGGCTTTGTTTTAGGGTCACTCCCAAGGAAGCATCTACTCCCTGATGACTTTGTTTTAGGGTCACTCTCAGGGAAGCATCTACTCCCTGAATTGAGAACACAATTACAAAAGATTACAGTATAACAGTCTTTCTACTGTTTGAAAACTAACATTGAAGCTCACACCTTTGATGATTGCACTTCTACCTCTTCACACTTTATTCTGATAATCTTATTAGTCAGGCACACTCTACACTTAATCACTGTCACAAATATGTCTTCAAAATGAATCAGGATAGTATCAACAACTTCTGCTCTTTCTCCTTCAGTCGCTAATCAACAATTTATTTATTCTGTCTTTTATCTACTTGCGAGATTTTCTATCAAATTGCAATCACACTTCACCTCAATCACTTTGATTTATTATTTATCATGATATTGTATTGATTACATTATTTGTCAGCTAGACACAACATGAATAATACATTTACAAGTCAGCCAGATAACACATAATATGAAACATGTAGAAGATAGGTCCTAAGTGAACACACACGTTACACAAGCAGAAGATCCAAGCCTTGCGGACCCCAACACTTGCTTAACTAGGTCCAAAACATCCTTCATAGCTTCAAACATCAATGAATTACATCCACACGCTCTGCTCATTTGAAAATAGGACAACTTTAAGGAAGTCTTGAAGGATAACGACCATATCAACTTGAAAACCTTGTGCGGTACTAGAAACAAGAAAGACCTTCGTGAAAATTTTCCATATTAATCCGCATGACTTATAAAACATCCCCAAACATACCTTTGCCACCACACATCAAATATTTGTGCCGCACAGCTTCAAACATTTACACTAAAAACATTGTCATCTAAAACACAGTGCAACATGTTGTCGATTGAAAAACTGAGTTGCGGACCACCAGGAACCTTGAAAGTGAAGAGAAGCATATAATACACATCTAGAAACATGTCCTCAAATCTGCAAGGGAAATCATTCACTTCTAGAGGAATGTGGAGCATTCCAGTAGTTCTTCATTATGACTCCATTCTGCCAGAGCACATACCGATGTTCTATCATACATAACTTTCACAATGGAGGGAAATATGATCTGAAACTTTGGAAACAACACCTTCACTGCCCTCTTGACATAATTCTAGAACCGCATAGCCAAATCTATAACTTTAGAGGAATGCAGATCATTCCATCACCCTACTGGGAACACCTTCACAGAACCAATGCTATCTTCAAGCTATCAAAAGAAAAACATCCTTCCAGTGATCAAAACATAATGAAACTTGGAACATACATAGAATGATATTGTATGAAGCTATGTTCCAATCTACAGAAGCACAACATTAATATAATGAGAATGCAGAGCAATCTCCTAGACAATCTTCAAAGAGTAGTCATCCTAAAATAGAAACTGTCATCAACTTCCAGAGGCCAAATCTTCTTTGCCTTAACACATGCATTCTTAGGGATAGTAGAGAAGAGCACACAACATATCTTAATCCATTAGTGCCATATCTTAGTTCTTCTAATTCCCCTATTAATGTGTCTTCTTGATGCTTCTAATTCCCATCTGAATATATCTTCATACTCAATTCTACAATGAACAAGGCATGATATGGACTTCTAATTCCCATCTCAATGTATCTTCTTTAGGAGAAGAACATCCAACTATGAACACTATTACACATTCATAACAATGTTGACATCAATGACAACTTTGTGATAGTGTATCTTCTTCAGGAGCAAAAAATCCAACTATGAACACTATTACACATTCATAACAGTGTAGACATCAATGACAACCTTGTGACAGTGTTGACATCAATGACAACCAATACAACCATTGGAACCATGTATGTGTAACAATCTCCCCCTTTGGCATTGATGGCAACACAAACTTACACATTTCTCCCCCTTTGACATCAAGGACAAAGGGAAACTTCCATCAACTTCAACAACATCTATTGCTTGCTCCCCTTATCATTAGCAACCACTACCTGCTCCCCCTGTCATTAGCAACCACTACCTACTCCCCTTGAGAGGTAGCCATCATCAGTCCAGAAAATAAAGATATAACATTAAATCCCCCTGGACAGATGCATCACTATGCATTTTTAGCAAGGAGGGGTAATTACCCCTAACTTCTATCATAGATGGATCTCAAAGGTGTCCTTTGCAAGAGCCTTTGTAAAGATATTTGCAATTTGATCCTTTGTTGGTGTTAGGTCTCAAAAAGGTAGGCCCTATATCCTAAGAGGTTGCCAATCTCTTTTGATGTTTTTGGCTAACTCACACAGGGTAGATATGGCTAAACCCCCTTCACTTTAGGCTCTACCAAACCTAGGTGGGTGTACCTAAAAAATTAGTGCAGATTTAATGTAACCTTCACAGTGGCAAATGAGTGTGAGGTAGTTGTAAGGTTGTGAGCTATTCCTCATGTTGATATTTGTAGTTTGAGAATGTGAATAAGGTTTTAATAAGGTTTTGAAGTGAGTATGACCAGTGCTTTATCGGTTAGGAAAATGGGTCAAAAGTTAATGGTGTATGGATTCCTATAATTGGTTTGAACTCAAATTGTTGGGCACTTATATGAATCTGTACCTTGTACAGATTGTGTAGGGATGTTAGGCTACAAGGTTATTCTTATGGGATTCCAATGATATTTTCCTAAATTGTTATGATCAGGAGAAAGGATTTAATTCAGGTGGAAGGAAACCAACTAAAACTGACTTGTTCAAAGGATTTTTAATTCCTAGACAGAAACCTATGGACACAGATCAGTTTAGTAGGGTTTAAATCAACTTCTTTCTAAAACCAATCAACTAAATCACACAGTAACAACAATTGTGCACTGATAAATTGAAAACACCATTGATGTATCAATTTAAACTAATTTAAGAGACCATTCTGGAGACAACAATGTAACACGAAAGCATGAAATTCTACACAACAATTGAACACAATATATAACCCACCAAATAACTTCCACTCCTTTGTATTAACTTAAAAGTTTAGAGCACATGGAAACACAAGACAACATAAATAGTTCGAGCTTTATATTGCATATATGGATAAAAGTCTTATAATTGATTCGATGATTTGAAGAGGCCTTGGTATCCCTTATTTATGGGATGCGAAACAAGCTTCAGGCCGAAAGGACATGTCTTTTCATAATTATATTCTTAACTAATGCAGTAATTAAGAAAAATAAGAAAGTAATTTGCAGATATATGTGACGATCAACACTGTGCTCAGTTATTCATCGAGGATAGACTCGTGACCCATAGGTCTCGCAAAGTCATCCTCTTCATGATTAGTTTTGACACGTCCACAGTACCTATTCAAAATTTTCTCTTTGCACCCATGTATTTTTACTGTGCCCTAGATATAAACATGTTCACCCTTGCAAGGTGATCCTGGTTGACACATGTATTTGAGGCAATTATATCACTCATGGAAAATTCTAGGGCAAACATCTTTTCGAGGCACTGGTAGGTGTTGTCTATCACCTTTTCTTCATCATTGACCTTATCCAGGAGTGATGGTAGCAACTGACTTATTTCCTTCACCCAATCATCTTTATCTCAGAGATCATTACCAGAGAAGATATTTGGAAATGTCAGCTCATGGTGTTGATCAAAATCATTTAAATCATCTATCAATATATTGTTATATTTCTCATGTTCAACAATCAAATTATTATATTCTTCAAGTACTTGTTCCTGGACATCCAACTTAGCATTCAATTTTTCTTTCTTTTCTAACATCCTCAAATGAAGTCTTTTGTGCTCTTGATGTGTGAGATATGTTCTTTTATGCATTTGCCAAGTTTGATCACTAAACTTCATCATATTATCCGACGTCCTTTGGATCAATGTAGAGGCCATGTGGTACTTGACTGATTTTATTTCAACCTCAAGCTGTTCACTTTTCTTTTGAAACTTTTCTGCCTTGTACTTCTAGTAATTTGAATTAGCTTTTGCTTCCATGATCATTTGATCCTTCTCCAGGTCAGGTGAATAGAAGCTTGATGAAGGCAATTTATCTTTATAAGTGGCCACTTGTCTCAATTTTGCATTTTCAGATATATAAGCATTATTCTTTTTGACAAGTTAATCAATTTGTGCCTTTGTGAATCTTGCAACATTCACATTTAGATCAACAGTCTCAATAGGATCTGTGTCCTCAACTCGCTGAATCATTAGATGGCCAAATGCTTCATCAGGATTATTTATGACCTGGGGCTTTTGTGTGAAGGATAGAGGGACCATATCAGCAGTGTCCTCTTATTAGGGTCATAGCCTGATCCATTTTTTAATCTTATCAAGTGCCTCGACACTAAGCTACATCTTTTTCTCTTGGTTCTTTCTAAAAGTATCAAAAACAATAGCTGAAGTCATATCCTATCTAGGGACTAACACCACTCCTGCTTCCTTGAGTAATTCTCTACCTTTTTGTGGTGTCATTTCTTCCATAGCACTATCTATTTCTGATTGAAGCTCTTGCAGAACTTCCTCTTGAACCTCAGGAGTGATATCTCTCATCTTTCCTCTATCTTGTTTTCCTTTATATTCATATAAGAAGGCTTTGAATTCTGCAGTCTTGATAAAGCCAGCATCTGAAATAAAACTTTTACTAGCCAGGTATCTCACTGTTAGGGTTAGCCGACAGAAGATATCAATTAAATGCAAATAAAGATTAAACAGAGGAATGAAAATACATAGAAATAGTAACAACGAGAGACAAGTTTTAACGTGGTTCACCCAAACTTGCGCTACATCCACCAATAGAGAGTCCAATATTATTATCCAGTAAATCAAACCGATTACAACCAACAATCCCTGCAACTCAATACCGTTGTAAATGCTACAACATAGTATCAACCAAAACCCTAACCCTTAGCCGCTTTTATCAAGCTTTATGTTAGTTACAAAAATAGGGTTTTTTATGTCGGCTCATGAAAAGGGCCAGCCCCGAACCCCAGCAAGGATACATGGGTAGTGTACAGTACTTTCCTGATCAGTCGCCACCTACCAACAATCTCCCACTTGGAGACTGATCCTGGACGACACCGCTATGCGTGCAGCTCCCACTGGAAATAAGCACCCTAGACTCTGCTGTTCTATTTTTGTTGTTTTCAGTCTAGAAGACCAACCGAAGTTGAAGAGGAGCTCAACTTCTCCCTTGTCACTACCTTTGTAAACATATCTGCTAGATTTTCATCTGTATGTATCTTTTCCAGCCTTAACTGTCCATCATCCAACATCGACTGAATAAAGTGATACCTCAACTGTATTTGTTTGGTCTTTGAATGCAAGGCAGAATTCTTTGTAAGATGTATGTCACTCTGACTGTCTGTATACAAATAACTATTAGCCTATTGTTAGCCCAATTCTTCCATGAAAGATTGCAGCCATATCATCTCCTTGCTTGCCTCTGTTGCAGCTACATATTCTGCCTCCGTGGTGGATAAAGCAACCACCTTTTGCAACCGTGAGATCCAACTCACTGCTGTCCCACCTATAGTAAAGACATAACCTGTAGTACTCCACCTGGTGTCAATATCCCCTACCAAATCTGAGTCTACATAGCTTGCTAAATTAGTATTAGAGCCCCCAAAACATAAATTTGTATTGGATGTAGCTCTTAAATATCTGAGAATCTATTTTACCGCATTCCAATGCTCCAATCTGGGATGACTCATATACTTGCTTACGACTCCTACAACATATGCAATATCTAGTCTCGTGCATACCATGGCATACATTAAACTTCCTACAGCTAAAGCATATGGTACCTTAGACATTTTGTCTTCCTCCTCCTGTGTCTTTGGACACATCTCCTTAGTCAATTTCAAATGACTAGGCAAAGGTGTGCTGACAACTTTTGCATTCTCCATATGGAATCTCTGTAACACCTTTTCAACATAAGAAGCCTGAGATAGAGTCAATTTTCTATGCTACCTATCTTTGTAAATTTTCATACCAAGGATTTGTTTTGCTGCCCACAAATCCTTCATAGCAAATGACTATGCTAACTGTTGTTTTAACTCTCTTATGTGATCCATGTTAGACCCAGCTACAAGCATATCATCAACATATAAACATAAAATAATGTAGCTATCATTATCCAACCTTTTAAAACAAACACAATGGTCAGAATTACACCGACTGTAGCCTTGCTCAGCCATAAAATTATCAAATTTTAAATACCATTGCCGAGGTGCTTGTTTCAGGCCATACAAACTCTTCTTCAATCTGCACACCAGTTTCTCCTTACTGTTGACCTCAAATCCTTGGCATTGTTCCACGTATATCTCCTCCTCCAAATCACCATGGAGAAAGGTAGTTTTCACATCTAGCTGTTCCAACTACAAATCTTCAGCAGCCACAATACTTAAAACAGTACGAATAGAAGTCATCTTGACAACCAGAGAAAATATCTCATCAAAATCAATGCCCTTTTTCTGTGCAAATCCTTTTACAACTAACCTGGCTTTAAATCTTTTCTTACCTCCATCTTCCTCTTTCAGCCTATAAACCCATTTGTTTGGTAAAGCCTTTTTACCTGCAGGTAATTTACATAATTCCCGAGTCTGATTTTTCAGTAAGGAGTCTATTTCTTCTTTCATTGCAAGCTCCCACTGAACCTGTGTATCCACCTGCATAGCTTCATCATACCCTTCTAGTTCACCAGCATTTGTTAACAAAATAGAATACAAAGAGGGAGAAAACCTTTTAGGAGGTCTACTTAGCCTTGTTGACTGTCTAAAATTCACTGGAGTTTGTGGTATTTCTTGTTACTGTTGTGGAGCATGAGGAACCACTAGAACATCACTATTAGGAGTATCATCTAGCACCACATGATCCTTTTCTTTCTTCTCATGTTGTTGCAATTGATCTTTGTACAACACCTTCTCATTAAATATAACATCCCTGCTTCTCACAATTTTCTAATTTTTAAAATCCCAAAGCCTATAACCAAATTCATCAATGCCATATCCAACGAAAGTACATTTTTTTAATTTTAAATCTAGCTTGGTTCTATTTTCAGAATCTACATGTGTAAATGCTTCATAGCCGAAGGTTTTCAGAAAAGAATAACTCACCTTCTTACCTATCCATGCTTCCTCTGGAATACCACAACCTAAAGGAACTGAAGGACCTCTATTAATTAAATATACAACAGTGTTGATGGCCTCTGCCCACATGTTTAAAGGCAGCCCAACATGCAATCTTATGGTCCTTGCACGCTCCATTATTGTCCTATTCATGTGTTCAGCCACTCCATTCTCCTATGGAGTCCTTGGAACCATTTTTTGCCTACGGATTCCATTAAAGGAACAATAATCCTTAAATTCTTTGCTGCAATACTCACCACCATTATTAGATCTAAGACATTTTAATCTTTTACCTGTCTCATTCTCAACCAAGCTTCTCCATTTCTTAAATGTTTCAAATACATCAGATTTCTGCTTAAGGAAATGAATCCATACCTTCCTAGTTGCATCATCTATGAATGTAACATAATACCGAGAGCCACCAAGAGAAGATACCTGAGCTAGTCCCCATACATCTGTATGCACAAGCTCCAACTTTTCATCTTTCATTTGCTTCCCATCCTTGAGAAAACTGACTCTCTTTTGTTTGCCATACACACAACTTTCACAGAAATCCATATTAATACATTTTAGACCTGGTAAAACTTTCTTAGAATGAAGTACCTTAATACCTTTTTCACTCATATGCCCAAGTCTGTTATGCCACAGTGTTGTCTCAAAACTTGTAGCAACTGTTCCTGAACCTGTTTGTTTTTTCTCTACAACAACGAAAGTAGAAGGAACAGTATGACCTGTACAAAGATATAAGGTGCCTACTTTCACACCTTTTGCTACTATTAAGGCACCTTTTGAAACCTTCCAATTTTTATCAGTAAATGTAACAATGCAACCTTCTTCAACTAGCTGCCCTTTTAAAATTAAATTCCTACTAAGCCTTGGAACATGCCTTACCTCTTGTAGTAGCCAATGATTCCCATTCTGTAACTTAATCTTGATTCTTCCCTTTCCAACAATTTGACAGAGTTCGTTATCTCCCAAATAAACCAGCCCAAAATCTCCTTGGACATAATCAAGAAAATAACTTCTATGGGGCATAGCATGAAATGAGGCCCCTGAATCTAAAACCTATGAATCATCAACATTATCTAGGGAAAGAATCAAAGCATCATCTTTAGATTTATTACTTACCACATTTGCCTCCTTATTGCCTTCTTGTTTGTCTCCTTTATTTTTTTGAGACTAGCAATATTTCTTCAGATGACCCGGTTTCCCACAGTACCAACAATCCTTCTGTCCTCTGGTTTGGGATCTCTTATCCTTTGATTTTCCTCGTGACTTCCTATGACCTCTAGAACCTTTTCCTCTCTCCTTTGATATGCCCTTGCTTTCTGCATTCAAAACACTACCTGATGTGGACCCTCCTGAGCTTTTCTGTCGCATTTCCTCACTAAGGATAACACCAACAACATCATCAAATTTCAAAGTGTTTGAACCAAAGACAGAGTTACTTACAGCCATTACCAAGTAATTTCAGCTTTCTGGCAAACAACACAAAACCAAGAGAGCCCTCTCCTCTTCATCAAATTTCACTTTTACAGAAGTTAACTGACTGACAATCATATTAAACTCATTTAAATGATCTATCACAGATCCACCTTCAATCATTTTTAGATTAAACAAACACTTCATGAGAAATACCTTATTTGAGGCTAAGGGTTTTTCATACAATTTAGCCAAGCTTTCATCAGTTCATCTATTGTCGTCGCTTCTGTTATATTGAATGCCACAGATGGTGCCAGGCACAACTGAATGGTTCCAGTGCCTTTCTGTCCAGAAGTTTCCAATCCTCATCTGTCATTCCTACCAGTTTCTTGGATACTCCTTCCAATGGCCTCCATAAATCCTTCTGATAGAGGTAATCCTCCATCTGCATCTTCCATAACTGATAGTTCTGCCCATTAAAGTTATCGACCTTCAATTTATCCTCATCCGCCATTGCTCCCACCCAACCGTGAGACCTTCCTACAGACGATAATCAAACACAACCTGCTCTGATACCACTTGTTAGGGTTAGCTGACATAAGATATCAATTAAATGCAAATAAAGATTAAATAGAGGAATAAAAATACATAGAAATAATAACAATGAGAGACAAGTTTTAACATGGTTCACCCAAACTCGGGCTACATCCACCAATAGAGAGTCCAATATTATTATCTAATAAATCAAACTAATTACAACCAGCAATCCCTGCAACTCAATACCGTTACAAATGCTACAATACAATATCAACCAAAACCCTAACCCTTAGCTACTTTTATCAAGCCTTATGTTGGTTACAAAAATAGGGTTTTTTATGTTGGCTCATGAAAAAAAATTTCCAGGGGCTGCGCCCCTGAACCCCTGCTCAAGGCCCAGCCCAGCCCGAAACCCCGGTGAGGATACATGGGTAGTGTACAGTACTTTCCTGATCAGTCGCCACCTACCAAGAATCTCCCACTTGGAGACTAATCAGGCTCCACACCAAACACTCACATCATCTATTAGTTCATCAGAAGTCTCTATTTTGACTTCCTCTCTATCTACTGGAGGCTCATATTCTTCAATAAGAGAAGATGATGCTTGCAAGTATTTATTCTTCTCCTCTTCATTTTCTCCTTCAAAAGAGATTTCAGGAGTTTGTTGAGGAGGTAAATGGGAAATAGGAACCTCATCTTCTACTTGAGTTCCTTTGACAATATTTCCTCTTCTTTCAAACACATAAGAAGGGACATTTTCAATCAAGTCTACGACATTTGTTATCAATGTATTCAACTTTTCAATGGGATCACTAATATCCATGAAGGCACCGTTGTAAGTGGGGTTTTTTACTACCCTCCAAGCCTCAGCCAATGTTATCTTCTAATATAAATCTCGTCTTTCAATTGCAACTTGCTCATCACAATTTCTAACCAGGTCATCATCGACAAACAAAACATGATAATACCCCTTAAGCTTTTGTTTTATCTTAACATTATTTATGAAATTTTTTGGATCAAATCTCTCTCTGGGATTCCCTGATGGTAGCCTAAAATGCTCTAGTTTTTTGTCAATTAATTGGTATCCTTTGTCTGACATGACTGTGAAATCCCCAAAACACAAAGTGCCTGGCATAAATGATTTCTTATTGTGTCTTTTTAGATGCATAAAATCAGAGTGAGCAAGTTGTCTTACAATTTCTAGATAAGCAACTCTATCAGGACAAGTCTTTGGTAATAGCAGAGGGGGTCCTTCAAATCTGAACACCCTTATCTTTGTACAATCATTGTAGGAATACCAGTCGCCCCAATTATGAGTGAACTTTCCTGGCTCATACTTATCCTTTGGCCTCAGAAATCTCTGAACTTTTGGTGACAAGTTGTAATTGCAAGGGTGCCCTAGGTGCTTATACACAGGTTTAACAAAATATTCTTCAAAACAGATGTAATGGGACTTATCACACCTACTATCCCATATAGCAGTCCATCTCTAGATATGTTTCACATCTCCATTTCTATCCCAGCTTCTGACTCCTAAGCATTTATCCCATAACCCCATGTTTTGACCTTCATACAAGATAAGATTCATTAGTAGAGAGTAATGCCTGAATTTACTTCCTCCCCCTTTATGGAGACCAATTCATTGTGAAGGGTGTTTTCTAAGAACTCAGCATAATCAAAATGTAGAGCTTGTTGGCTTTGGATGTTGACTGCTAGAACCATAGGAGCAACTTCCATAATCATAGAAGTCTCAACCCCTAACAATTGACACACAAAATAGTAAGTATACTAGAAATACTCTTCAAAAAATTCAACAGAATATGGGGGATCTTCTGTGACTGAAAGAACCCTTAGCTTGTTGTTTTCGTCATGGGGTCTATGCATGGGAAACACCCATCTCTTGTAGTTGTTGCTCAAATTATAATATTCACCGATCAAATCCCTAATCTTGAGCTTTACATCAAAGACAGTATCGAACTGGAAGACCATCAATATGTAATCCTAGGTGACAGGGATAAACCCTGTTCCATCCTTCGACTCAATCATACGATTCTGTGGGTTATAATTTCTAGCTAGCATTTTCAGGAACTCAACATTCATAAATATATTTGGCACTTCCAACTTTCTTGAATTCAAATTCCATGGGTTTGAAACAGGGGAATGCCTGTGCATTTTCTTATAGTGGTAGATGAAGAGGTCATACCCTCTTATGGGAGTCCATATATCTCCTACTTGTCTATATTCATCTTCTAATTTTTCTGCATTTAGGTTTAACTGGGAATTCCTTCAGGATTTTTGCCTTGACTTCGAACACTGGTCTATTAAATCTTTATTCAAGTGTCTCTCATTCAACTTTTGCCTTTTTGCCTTAGGGTTCTCATGTGTTTCTTCCATAGTATAATGCGAGAGTTCTTTCAAATGCAATTCTGAACCAGAAAGCTTAGATTTTAGGCTCAGAATACTTACTTGGGTATTTGGATTGTATCTATTGCAGATGCTCACCCCAGCTTCCATGCTTGCACACTGAACCAGATGTTTTCAAGATTTCCTTTATTTATTCTATTCTGAGCATTAATGGTGGCTTTCAAATCATTGGGGAAACATTTATTTCACACAATAAAGCACCTTCTGTCACCTTGCCAAAATAATCATTTCACTTAAAGGGTTTTATTATTTCTTTATTTCATCAGGACTTTGTTGTGACTCAAACGGTGGTCACACTGAAACTCCATCTTCTCGACATATGTGCCTCCCCTCAATGCTTTCTTGATCACTGGCATATTTTCTTTTTCAGAAAGATTGAATATGCACTCCCTTCAACATTCTAAAATCTCTAGCGGCTTTTCGGTAGGATAACACTCTAAGTCACCCCAACATGCCGAAATGATATGTCATGCCAATATTTTGCAGTCTCCTTGATATGCCTCTTATGGGTTAGAATGTCGAAGAGACTCCTACAAGTCTCATCCCGATACTCCAATATCTCTGTCTCCTCAAACTTAAAATGTTAGTTTGAAATATGTGCCAAGCAGGTCTTTAATCTTATCATTTTATCGGTGTGACACATTTAGGTGTCACACCGATTTCCTAAGAGCTTCTTAACATCTTTCGGGGTGTCAAAGTGACCTTTGAAGAAGTCATACCAATACATCGAGGATTCGTTTTTCAATAAGTCTGCAAAGATTAAGACTTTGACATACGGTGTAGGTAATATGGATTTTCGTGGTTCTAAGGTGAATACGATGGGTGATTTATTACAGGAGTTGTTAATGAAAATGTATGATTATCTCAAGTGTATGGCGAGGAATAGACTTTCTAGATGAATTTTTTAGGGTTCAAAATTTTGTCCCAATAGTTGGGACATATTCCAACTTCACTTCCTTATCTGCAACCTTCTCTCTCAAAAAGTGATACTTGATTGCTATATGCTTGGTTCTAGAATGCATCACTGGATTCTTGGAAATATTGATAGCACTTGTATTATCACACAAAATAGGAATAGGCTCATCATACAATACCTTGATATCTTTCAAAGTTTGCTTCATCCACAACACTTGTGTACAGCAGGAGGCTGCTAAAATATACTTTGCCTCTGCAATTGACAAGGACACTAAATCTTGCTTCTTGCTCTACCATGAAACCAATATGCTTCCTAGAAAGAAGGCACTACCACTTGTACTTCTATCATCAACACAACCAACTTAGTCAGCATCAGTGTATGCACTCAAATCAAAGTCACTACCTTTTGGATACCATAGACCATAGTCTAGAGTTCCTTTCAAGTATCTGAATATCCTTTTCACTGCCTTCTCATGTGTTTGCTTAGGATTGGCTTAATATCTAGAAACCACACATACTGCGTGCATAATGGCAGGTCTAGAAGTAGTCAAGTACAACAATGCTCCAATCATAGACCTATAGATAGTCTGATCCACCTTCGGAGACTCATCATCTTTGCTCAAGTGACATCCAGTGACCATGGGAGTACTCATTGGTTTTAAATCCTCCATACCAAACTTCTTCAACAATTCTTTGACATACTTAGCTTGAGAAATAAAGATACCACCATCTAGTTGGGAAATTTGAAGTCCAAGAAAGAAAGCCATTTCACCAATCATGGACAACTCAAACTCTTTTTGTATCTCATCTACAAACCTTTTACAATATCATCATCTCCACAAAAAAATGATGTCATCAACATATACTACAACAATCAAAATCATGTCTCCTTCCTTTATATAAAGATTAGTATCTGTGGTACCTTTCTTGAAGCCCTGTTGAAGTATGTACTTGTCTAATATTTTATACCAAGCCCTAGGTGCTTGCTTGAGACCATACAAAGCCTTTTTGAGTTTGCATAACATGTCTAGATCTTCTGATATTTGGAAACCATCTGGTTGTTCAATGTATACTTCTTCTTCTAGGTCACCATTCAGAAATGCTGACTTGACATCCATATAATATACTTTGAAGTTCTTATGAGCAGCAAGAGCAAGGAACATTCTGATTACCTCCAGCCTTGCTACCAGAGAAAAAGTCTCCTCAAAATCAATGCCTTCTACTTGAGTGTATCCTTTGCATACTAATCTTGCTTTGTTCCTTACAACTTCTTGTTAGCAAGAGACATTGCTTTGAGTTGATAGGTGTTGTCATTGATGGCAACTAAGATCATTCCAAACATCCGCATAACACAAGTTGTTCATACCAGAAACCAGAATTAGAATTTGTCTAAGTCCAGGCAATAAAGAACAAAGCAGTAATAGAGTCTGATATTTTGGTCTGGATCTCTCCGGTGGAAAGTCATGATTAGCTACAGATCTAGGGGAGTTATATGCATTGTCTAGATAGTCTAAATCTAGATTCTTGTCCTCCAGTGATGAAGGATTCAAAATATAGTAGCCTTTGACTACCGGGTTCTAGTTTGTCAGAGCAGACATAAGAAGAACAGACTGACCTTGCAGGAGATCTTGATTCTGGATGTATGGAAGTTGTTTGTTGGACAAATGGTGATGATTAGTGATAGTGTTCGACATGAGTGATGATTTCCAAGAGCAAGTTTTGGTCCACACCTCAAGTTTAGCATAGATCTAGCTGACAGAGCAAAGCATTCATAAAAGTTCTAAGTGTTAATGAAGCTGACTGATAGAATGATTGTAGATCATGTTGCGGATATATATATCTAATGAAATTGGATGATTTAGTGTGTGTGTGAATGTGAAGAAGGTGTATGTGAGAAGAGCAAAAATCCAAAGTGCGAATGAAGGCAGAACAGTAAGAAGAGTAGAGCAAAGATGAAATGTGTAAGATCAGTTTTTGTACTTAACTGGAACGGAAACACTTGCATAGGCAGATGCTATTAATCAGTTCAGATCTCTGTTATTTTATTGTAATATTTTCATAGGCAGTGAGCCTCCATTTGAGCAGTGAGCTCTAGGTAGTGAGCCCGAATGCATGTGCATTCCCATTTGTTAAATACTTCTAACATGGTATTAATTTTTGTGGGTTAACTGCCATCGTGGTTTTTCCCTTAACCGGGTTTCCACATCAAAAATTCTTGGTGTCAATTGTGTTGCTGCTCTTACTCTTATGATTGATTGTTTTCATGATTAAATTATTGAATTATTATTAAGAAACAAAAGAAAGAACTAACTACAAAAAGATACAAAGTTTTGTGACAACTGATTCACCCCCCCTTTTAGTTGTCTGTCCTATCTCTAACACTTCTTTCACTTCTTCATCCTCAATTCAAGGAAAGACATCAGATCCAGTGTCTTATGAATCTTGTGAGATCTGATACAAGTCCTCATCTACTTTGACATTTTTGCTTTCAATCATCTTTTCAAACCTTTTGTTGTAGCATCTATAGACCTTGCTTCTGGTTGAATAGCCAAGAAAGATTCCTTCATCACATCTTGAATCAAAATTTCTTAGGTTTTCTTCATCTCTTCTGATATAGCATTTACGGCCAAAGATCTTGAATTATTTGATAGTGGGATGTATTCCATACCACAACTCATAAGGGGTCATAGTGCTATTGACCCTTAACTACACTCTGTTAGTTAGATAGACAACAGTGTGAATAGCTTCCTTCCAGTATATATCAGGTAGATCTACATCTTTCAACATTGCCCTAGACATTTCTTACATAGTCCTATTCTTCCTTTCCACTATCTCATTTTTCTGAGGGGTTCCAGGTGCAGACACATGCCTCCTAATACCATGATCCTCACAAAACTTTTCAAATTCATTTGAAGTAAACTCATCTCCTCTATCTGACCTTAAAAATTTGATCTTAGTATCCATTTCATTTTCAACCAAAGCTTTAAAAACTTTAAACTTATCAAGGGCATCATATTTTTCTCTTAAGAAAGTAACCCAAGTCATTCTAGAATAATCATCAATGAGCAACATAAAATACCTTTCACCTTGTTGACTCTTTACTCTGGTAGGTCCACATAGGTCTGTGTGAATCAACTCCAATGGTTTTGAAGAAGAGTACTCCTTGCCTTTAAAACTTGTCTTTGTCTGCTTTCCCATTTGATATTCCTTGCATACAATGTTTGCTGGCTTGATTATCTTAGGCATATCTCCCACTGCATGAGTAGAGTTGATTCTTACCATGTTATCAAAATTGTTGTGTCCCATTCTTTTGTACCACAACCAACACTCACTGGATTGAGCCAACAAACATGTTCTTCCATTTGCCTCTTTCAAGTGATAGATATCACCACTTGTCTTGATACCTTCTGCAGCTAGCTTTTCAGATCATGCCTTCTTGATTTCACAACCATTGGCATGAAAAGTAAGGTTGTAGCCTTTTCTACACATCTAACTGACACTAAGAAGATTGTGTCATAATCCTTTGACATAGAGAACATCCTCAGTCCTATTCTTTCCATCAATAGTTATGATACATTTTCCACAGATTATAGTTGACTCATCACCTCCAAACTTGACAGCTCCACCATCCCACTTCTCAAGGATGATAAACTTCTCTTTGTCACTAGTCATATGATTTGAGAAACCACTATCAATGATCCAAGCGTTAGTTTCTTCTTTTGCATGGAAGGTAGTCCATGTACAAGCATGATCTTTCATTATTTTGGATTGTTTTCAAGGTATCAACCTTTCCACATTTTCCAACATCATCCCTTTTGTCACCAACACTCATGGCCAAAAAAAGTGTTTCACCATTTGAATCATTATTATCCTCATCTTCTAAAGAACCACTGTCTTCTATGGAAATTAAACTCCTTTTGAATTTACTATTTCTATTACTTCTCCTAGCTTCTTTAAGAGGACATTTAGAAGCAAAGTGACCAACCTTTCCATAATTGAAACATTTGAAGGGTAACTTACCTTTATATTTGCCAGAGCCTTTCTTCAGTGTTCTTACAAAATTTGCTTCTACATCATCAGGGCTTTCATCTTCATCAGTAGGTTCATCCTTAGTCTTTCTATTGGCTTTGAAAGCAGCTTCTTTCTTTGGAATATCATTGTCAATCTCTCTCATTTCAAAAGCAGTTAGGGTGCCAAAAAATTGGTCCAAAGTGTATGTATCAAAGTTTGTAATCTCCTCAATAGTAGATACCTTATGATTGTAAGATTTGGGAAGAGATCTCAGAACCTTCTTTACAATTTCATCTTCTTATATTGTACCACCAAGACCTGTGATACCATTGACCACCTCATTCACCTGGAGCATAAATCCAACAATGTTTGCATAAATCTATTTTTGAATATTTGCATCTTAGCTTGCTTTACTTTCTTATCTCCTTAATAGATTGTTTCAAGTTTGTTCCAAACTTCTTGTGCAGAACTGCAACTCATCACCTTTGACAATTTTGAATCAGTTAATCCACTCATGATAGTAAACTTGACCTTGGCATTATTATCATACTTCTTGATTTCATCTGCATCTATAGGAATAGAAGCAGGAACACTGTAACCTTTCTTAATAGAATCCCAAACTCCACACCCTAGAGAATTGATGTAGGCTTCCATCCTTAGCTTCCAAAAAACATAATTTATTCCATCAAACCTAGGAATCTTACTAGATCCACCTAGTGCCATCCCAAACCTTCCTCAAGAAGTTAAGCTTCCCTCAGAGGAACTTGACTCTGATACCAATTGTTAGACACACAAGAATATTAGGAGGGGGGTGAATCAGTGTTCAAACAATTTCCAATTTCAACAACTTCAACTTGTTTGGAGTAGATTAAACCTTAAGCATCACAATATCAACATGAAAGAATAATAGAATGCACATCAACACATAACACCAGATATATGTGGAAAACCCTAGAAGGGAAAAAAACAATGGTGAGGATTAACTCACAATATATGAAGCTCAAATAATAACTTTTTTTAGGGGCTTTAACCCAAGGAAGCTTCTACTCCACAAGTAACTTTGATTTAGGGTCAGTCCCAAGGAAGCGTCTACTCCATGATGACTTTGTTTTAGGGTCACTACCAAGGAAGAATCTACTCCCTGATGAATTTGTTTTAGGGTCACTCCCAAGGAAGCATCTACTCCCTAAATTGAGAACACACTTACAAAAGAATACAGTATGATAGTCTTTCTACTGTCTAAAAACTGACATTGAAGCTCACACCTTTGATGATTGCACTTATACCTCTTCACACTTTCTTTTGATGATTTGATTAGTTAGGCACACTCTACACTTAATCACCATCACAAATATGTCTTCAAAATGAATCAGGACAGCATCAACAACTTCTACTCTTTCTCCTTTAGTTGCTCATCAACAATTTATTTATTCTACCTTTTATCTGCTTGTAAGCTTTTCTATCAAATTGCAATCACACTTCACCTCACTCACTTCGATTCATTATTTATACATGATATTGTATTTATTGCATTGCTTGTTAGCCAGATACAACATGAATAATACATTTACAAGTTGTCCAGACAACACACAATATGAAACGTGTAGAAGATAGGTTCTTAGTGAACACACACATTACACAAGAAGAAGATCCAAGCCTTGCAGACCCAAACATTTTCTTAACTAGGTAAAAAACATACTTCACATCTTCAAACATCAATGAATTACATCCACACGCTCCACTCATTTGAAAATAGGACAACTTTAAGGAAGACTTGAAGAATAATGACCATATCAACTTGAAAACCTTGTACGATACTGGAAACAAGAAAGATCTTTGTGAAAATTTTCTAGATGAGTGAACACATGACTCATAAAACATCCCCAAACACGCCTTTTCCACTGCACATCAAAGATTTGTGCCGCACAGCTTCAAACATTTACTCTAAAAACACTCTGTCATCTGGAACACACTACAACATGTTGATTGAAAAACTGAGTTGTGGACCACCAGAAACCTTGAAACTAAAGAGGAGCATATAATGTACATCTAGAAACATGTCCTCAAAATCGTAAGTGAAATCATTCACTTCTAGAGGAATGCAGAGCATTGCAGTAGGTCTTCATTACTACTTCATTATGCCAGAGCACATACCAGTGTTCTATCATACATAACTTTCACAGTAGAGGGAAATATGATCTTAAACTTTGGAAACAACACCTTCACTATCCTCTTAACACAATTCTAGAACCACATAGCTAATTCTATAACTATGGAGGAATGCAGAGCATTCCATCACCCTGCTGGGAACACCTTCATAGAACCAATGCTATCTTCAAGCTATCAGCGGAAAAACATCCTTCCGGTGATCAAAACATCACGAAATTTCAAACATACATAGAATGACATTGTATGAAGCTATGTTCCAATCCATAGAAGTACAACATCAATATAATGAGAATGTAGAGCAATCTCCTAAACAGTCTTCAAAGAGTAGTCATCCTGAAACAAAAACTGTCACCAACTTCCAGAGGCCAAATCTTCTTTGCCTTAACACATGCATTCTTAGTGACAGTAGAGAAGAGTATACAACATATCTTAATCCATTAGTGCCATATCTTAGTGCTTCTGATTCCCATATTAATGTGCCTTCTTGATGCTTCTAATTCCTATCTGAATATATCTTCATACTCAATTCTGCAATGAACAAGGCATGATATGAACTTCTAATTCCCATCTCAATGTATCTTCTTCAAGAGCAAAAAATCCAACTATGAACACTATTACACATTCATAATAGTGTTGACATCAACGACAACCATGTGACAGTGTATCTTCTTCAGGAGAAAAACATCCAACTATGAACACTATTACACAATCATAACAGTGTTGACATCAATGACAATGTTGTGATAGTGTTGACATCAATGAAAACCAATACAACCATTGGAACCATATGTGTAACAGGTTAGACATGGGGTGGACCCACTAAATTGGTAAGGTATCTTTAGATACCTTTTTCTCTTCTTCCCTCCTTCAAATAAATGTGGTTTTGGGTCATGAATAAGTTATCTAAGTGTTAAGGGCACCTCTTATCTTTAGTTGGAAGATTCCAACTCTATCAAAAAAATATTTCCTCTTATAAAATATATTAAACTTCTTGCTAGCTTATTTAATCCATACATTTCAATTATCTAGAAAAGGTAATAGTTTTTTATGGTCTAACTACAAACACTTTTAGAGAAGGCATATTGTTTCTTGGCACTTGTACATTAAAACTAGAGAAATTGATGGTATGGAGCTTAAGAATCTATACCACCATGGGTTTCAATTACTATTAAATGGATTACTCATGCTTTGGTTGGGGAGGATTCTTGGAAGGTTCTAGTCAGATATATTTTGATTCTAGATATCCCAAAGGTAAACTTGGACAAAAGGTTTTGCATACTTGGGATATTTTGTTTGGTTCACTCAAAGTCATCCCTAGGGTGTCTGCTATAATTGGTTCAATTTGGAAGGCATGGAAGCTAGTTAAGAACTTTACTAAAGGGTATGATAGATTCTCTAGAGATAAGATATAGGCTCAATGCTACTAGATCTATTTTTTGGAGCTTGAAATAAATTCTAAAGGCATGGAAGCCTTTGGCTCTTGTAAGAGGATGCTCTACAAAATTCTAAGTCTCCAAATGTATTTAACAATTTAAGAATAATTTGGGCTAGAATGGCCCTCTCCCTTACGAGCATCTCAAATATAAATGTTGCCTTTCAAACACTCACAAGAGAACCTATACACTAATTCAAAATATTGTTGAGAACTCTTCCATTGGGATAAAAACTAATACGGGTGATGATATTTGGAAAAATGGAAAATGGGTTGGACAACACAAGCTTATGGTAGTTTCTTCTAAATATATACTCTTATTCAATTCATCATGGGGACATACTAAACATAACAAATATTTTTTTTAGAAAGTCTTCTTTATCAAAGAGTCTCTATGTAGTCTCATACTAGTAAATGTTTGGTTTGCGATGAGATTGAATTAATCGAACACTTATTTTTATTATCATTTTTCTCAATCTATTTGGAAATGTTTCCTTCTTGTTTAGAAATATCTTGCCAATAAGAAATCTGAGTGGTAGGATGATTTATTTGGAATCAATTCATGCAATGTTCAACTTTTTAAATTCCTTGTTAGATTGTAGTTAATATTTTCAACTAAAATTACATGTTTTTTTATGGATCACTCATTATAAGGAAATATTCCAAGGGTGAAAAGGATCTTACTAACTTCTGTAAATAAGTCACACTTCCATTAGTTTCACTATAGATTAGTAACCAAATTAATAAAAGTCTAGATGAGGTAAGGAAATTTACAAAAGAGGGAACCCCTTCTCCAAGAAAGCAAAAGGAAAGTAGAGGATTTTTCTAATTATATTGCTAGAAATAGCATTGATAATAAGTAGTATGATAAATAATACATGTAAAAAACATTCCTCCAAATCTGTAAGGGTTCATGTCTATTTAAGTAACCAAAATGACTCTTTGGAAACTTCTTTTGTTTACAAAGAAGATGATGCTTGTACTCCATATCCATATCCTCAAGAATTAGTGCATATCTTGAATGGTGGTTAATAGAGTGTACTAACTTTAGAATAAAGTATTTTGAAGCTCAATGCAATATTTTTCAAAATTATTGAAAAAGAGAAGAGAAAAGGAATCATGAAAAATGGAAGCAAATTTAAGTTTGTCATGGTTTTTTGGATACCTAATCTTTATTATAATTTGATCATAAGAATGTAATAACTAAACTTGAATATAGTAGTGGGTTTTGCTATATGGAGGAGTTGTCTTTGATTATATCCTTGAGGATTGTACCTTGTTAGTAGTTTCTTGTAAGTCCCAATGCTCTATTTGAGGTGATTTTTGGTAACATTTGTAACTAGTTACTTGAAGGAAATATGTGTGTACACTTTTTCTCCAATATATTAAAAAATTATTTTCAAGGAAGGAATCAAAATTCTCAAAGGTCTATGGGACAGGTCCCCAATCTCCAATGGAAAACACTAACAAAACTCCAAAGTAAGTTTTCATACTACCTCTGAGATATAAGAATCATATCTCAAATCATTGCTTTGATCCCTCATGCTCTCCTTCTCAATATGTCTACCTTATGTCCTTGTAATTTTCTCAAAGACTAGAAATGGTTGAATGGGTTTAAAATCACTTCCTTCCCTCTTAAAGTTTTTTACAAATCCTTACATCCCTCATCTAGAATAACCTTAGACTAAATGCCAAAGGGCAATGCTCTTTATCCAACCCTAAATTGTATAAACTTAGATTTTCCATTTGGAAATCCAAAGCGGACTCCCAAATTCATCTCATATCCTAGGAGTTGTTCCACTCTTGACTCCTCATTAGCAACCACCTCCACTTTTTTCATCCACAACCCATCCTTTTTCCATTCTAAAAAAATAAAGAGAGTCTTAATCATGCTTTTTAGTTATGCCCCTTCACTAAGCATGCCTAACACTAGGTTTTCTCTTTGATTGTGTCTCCTTTGGTCATTGTCTATCTTGGAAAGCAACCCTCTTTAGAGCTAATATTTCTAAAAATGTCATGTCTGAAACTTGTCAACAAACCATAATTAAATATATATTAGGGATATCAAGTTGTTTATTGTAGTTTTTCCAATCCTATATGTCCCCAAGAAGTCAAGGCATTCTTTAGCTTTACTCTAACCTTATTTTAATATGGAAAACCTCACCTACAATTTTTAGGACACCCTCTAAGAAAATTTAGATCAATCCAAATCAATATCCACTATTCGGTCACAAATGAAGGTGCTAGAAAAGAATCAAGATGGTCTATCAAGAAGCTAGAAGAGATCACTATTGGGGTCAACAGCATATCATCAATTGGTTCCACTTTGCATAGGAAAGGTCAATATGTAGGCCACTATTGTTTAATCATTGTCTCTTTGTTGATCAATTGTTACTCTTCCTTAGTTCCTTTAAATTGATTATTAAGCTCAATATGTAACCCAACTTTTACTCAACATAAAAACTCTTTGACATGTTATACTCTAAAATACTATACACAATTTTAATTATGGGTATTGCATAATAAATTATATCCCATCAACTACATAGATGTAGAAAGAAAAAACTAAAATTAGTAGATCAATTCCCATTTCTAAATGTTTTATTGCTAAAGATAGTAGACTAGGTGTTATAGGCATGAGAATAGAGCTGGAAGGCATGTCTAAAATAACTCCTTCTGATTGTAAAATGGGTATAAATGAGGGGGAAGTTTGAGGAAACTAAGGTAGTTGCCACTAGGAAATTTGTAATGAAAGAGTTTTGATGTAGAAAGTTGGGCTTGGGAGTTTACCTTGCATCCCCATATCTGAGCACCAAGGGCTATCCACTTGGAGCTAGGGAAGGAGTAGTGCCACTTAGAATCCAATCATTAAGAAAGTGGTAGTTGAGGAAGGAGATAGCAATAGATGGATTTAAGTGGTAAGACAAAAAAATTACTCTTGGTGGGATACCTCTAGTCCTTCAAGAAATTGTAATAGTAGGTGGAAAATTTAAGGGTAAGAGATGGAGGACTAGGTTCTAGATCTCCATTATAACTAGTTTGTTTGAAAAATATTGTTGAAATTTAGCCTTGAGATGCCTCCAAAGCTTCCATTGTAAATGGGGCAAGTCCCACAAATCTCTAAAAGTTTGAATTCCTTTCTTAAAGAGTCTTTTTTCCTTTCAATGTTATATTTAAATTCAAAGGCAAATCATCAAATTTCAACCAAATGGAAGAGGTGGGGAAGATAAGCTTGTGCCTTAAAGATTGGTCAAACCAACTAAGTTGATGGGAAACCATTTGTTGTGCTTTCTAAATTTGCTTGAAGAGGACATAACAATAATTTTTGAAGGAGCAAAAAGAACTTTATCCTTCCAATTCACATCCTTCTAGGGGCCAAAAGTAGTATAGCAATGAGGACTATATGAGTTACTAAAATTTTCCATGGGGCATCACCTAAAGAGAGAGAATAATCCACTTGATAATAAGACAAACATGTTGAGCATTAGGACCAATAATACTCATGCCCCATTTGTCTTTGGATTGAATACAATGTAACCAAGAAGAGGCTACCATACTTTTTTGTTATCCAAGTTTGACCATAAGAAGCTTTGATAAGATGAGACATTTGGTAGCATGTCTTATATAAGAACCAACAAATAGAGATGTAAACATAGCTTGCTTTCCAATGGATGAAATGAAATGAAAGATTTTAATAATGTGCATGAGACCAAGTAGTCTATGGGACCAAGAGCCATAGCAAAAGTGTTTCATGCAAACACACCCACTAGACAAAAGGGATACCTAAATAGCCTTATGAAATTTCTAAAACCCTTTTTGATTTTGGGTCTTCTACTATGGATCTTGATAAAACAACTTGTTTTGCCTAGCCTTGCCTCCTCAAACAAGGAGTTTAGGTTGTCCACTCTTAGAATGTCTTCATGCTTGATACAAATGTCACTATAGGCTACACACTCCATGAAGTAGTGGTGTTATGTCTCTGTACACTCAAAATCATGACTTCGGTTGCCTAGGGCTGTCGGGTCAGATTTCGGTACGCACACAGACCCTTCCCTCCTTGCCACGGGGTGATCCACCACATCACTCTCGCTCACGTGGAAGTAGCCAGTCAAGAGGAGGTGAGACACGGTGGGGGTCTGGGTAGTTGGAGAGCTGGACTTCATGGAGAGGGGTCAGCAAGTACTACGACCTTTGTTGTTGTGTGCTAAGTTGAATGTTTTTCTCGATTGTGGTTGTAGTTGAGATAACCCTATGACCCAAAGGGTCACTAGTTTCTCTTCTCCTGTTGGGGTTTCTGCTATTCCACCTTTGTGTTGGTAAGCGATTTCTTGTGTTTATGTCCTCTTGTCTCTCAATGCATTGAATGAGTTCCTGTTGTATCTGGAGCTATCTAGTTTCTTTTAACAACACGAGGACAAATGGCTCTCCTTGTGGTAGAACAAATGTTTCTTGTTGTAGTCATGGAATGATCTCCTCGATCTCGTCACAGATAGTCCTCACCCACTCTCCTCTAACTCCTAGGCACATTCGAGAGCCAAGATGGAGATAGTTGTGTGATGACTAACCTTAACTAGTTTTAGAGTTTTGACCTAGGGTTTAGTTGACCTAGGGTTTGACTATGTGTTGACTTGTTTTACCTTGTGATGTGATCAAGGGTTCGATTGAATCATTTAACCGTGGTTACCTCGTGATGGTATCGAGGGTTTGCAATTTTGTCTATTCTAGGGTTTCTATATGCATGCAAAACTAAATGATATGCAAATGCTTTTTTGTGCTTTTTTAGTATTTTGGAAATGAAACTTGTGCTTTTTAATCTATGAAAGGGAAATATGCATGAAATCTAATATGATTTTTCCTAATGCAATCTTAATCTATGTTTTTGGGTTTTTGATTGTTTTGAGATAATCTAATCTAAAAATGGAAATTGCTTCTAATAATAATCTAGATCTAGAATTATGAAGACAACTATTCTAACATGCAAGATCTAATTATCAAGGAAAAAACAATGTTTTACTATTCCCAAGAGCAAATTTGGTTTTCTAATTACTATGAATTGAATAAAGCAATGAAGGAACCTGAAAGAAATGAAGATTTGTGTGACTTCACTACCCTCAGAAATCCTTGATATTGGCAACCTCGAGTCCTTTTGAAGTAGCGGGAGATCCTCTTGAGGAAAAAATGACACAAAGAAGCAAAAAGAAGCTTGTTGAAGCTTGAAAGAGAGCTTTGGTTGAGCACAATGGCATAGAATGAACAATGAATAAAGCAAAAGGCACCTTCGTCCTGTAAGAGCATTTGAATGCTAAGTTGGAGAGCAAAAACTAGCAAGAGCTGTGTGCACAATGAATTTGCCTCTGTGGAAGAGCTTTGAAGCTATGCAACAATGAAAGCTTTGAAGCTTTGGAAAAACTAAAGAAAGAAATGAAGAAAGAGGCTCAAAGGCCTGTGAAGAAGCTTGAAAAAGCTTGTGAAGATGAGAAGAGTATTCTCCAACTTGCTCAACTTGGAAAATAATGAAGAGGTGAGGGGTATTTATAAGTTAGAAGAAGGGATGAGAGGTGGAATTGATTAAGAAGTTAACTCAATTTGATTGAAGAGTTAACAAGGATTGATTGGGGGAGTTGACAAGATTGACTACTCAGTGAACTCAATTGATAGAGAGTGATGAAGCAATTATAGCTTATCACTGAAGAGGAAATGGAGATGAGGGAATGGATGAGATTGATTGAAGAGTTAATTATAGATCAAATGGAGTTAAGTATGCATGTGTGGGTGTATGAAATAGTCAACTTCAAATCAGGAATCAAAAATCATGCAAACTGGAAGAAAAATGAGCGAAAACAAAGCTAAAACGAGCGAGAAACTTGATTTTTTCCTCAGCTATGAAAACGGCAGGGTTACCCCTTTTTCCAGTAGGGTCACCCCTTGATGACCATGGGTCACCTGGGGGGCGCCCCTAGGTCGCCCAGGGGAGATCCGGGCTGGACAAGGTCTTTTGCAGAAAAGCAGTTTGGGAGATGAAAGAAGAGAAGAAAAGGACGGGTTCTACCTCCAGACACAGGTTAGTCATGTGCAAGAATCCAAATCTCTGCTTGCACCTATAGGACCTCCCGGGGGAGATCTGGAAATAATAGGGGGAGATTTGTATTGGTTGAGCAGAACTGAAAACTAAAAGTTGGAGATGGATAAGGAGACCTCTAGAAGGCTTCTAGGAGGTGCATAGGATGAAAAACATAGGGGAAAGGTGAAAAATCACCTACAAGACACTCACAAGGCTTAGGAGCAAGGTTGAAAGCTCAGAAAATGCAAGTCTACAAGTGTCACAACAAGTGTCACAAACTGGGAGAGAGAGAAATCGACAAAGAGGAATCAACACAAGATAAGAAAGAAGACACGTCATCAAGAGGTTTTCTACTTAAAGGACATTATTTCATGCTTACATGTACGTGACAAGGATTTGAATCATCATAGGGGTCCTCGTGGAGGCTGTGCATGATTTTTGTGCTTACATATTTTCCCCCTCGGGGACGGTAGTCTACATGAAAGGTAGGTACCATTCCTGAACTAGGCCTTAGTCATTTTTTCTACAATTTGTACCTGCAATAACTAGTATTAGTCTAGCATTTAAATATATCAAAATGAATAATGAAAACTGAAACGATGAACTTACCGTGGATCGTTCGAATTCGACTAGTTGTTTGCCTTTGTTGGTGAGACCTTTAGGAATGAATGCACATGAAATGACACATGAAAGAGATGCATAAAAGCAAAAGAACACATGCTAATCTAAAGAGGAGGAGAATCAATTATCCTTTTTATTACAGATTTTGAAGAACATGTTTGATTTTTAAGGATTTAAATTACAATTTTTTAAAGTTTTTTCTAATTTTTCTAATTTTTATGGAACTTTTGTGGATATTTTGCAAAGGTTTGATTTGACACTCCTTGATGTCTTTGGAAGGCCTATATTTATGATATTTCTACTCTTGCCCCCTTGCATGGGGAGACTCGTGTACTTGATTACACAATTTTGTGTTGTAGGAGTGACTCGTGCTCAGACATTGTTTTACACTTTATTGTTTACAAGCCCTGATTTGATGAGATCCATGCATAGCTTTAGTTGACATATTGTACTTCACTTTCCCTTTTGTGCATACGGTTGGCTAGAACTTTTATTTTGCTTACGAGAATGCATACCTAAGATGACCACATATGGATGATGCAATTTATTTTTGTC
Organism: Cunninghamia lanceolata; assembly: GCA_027924645.1. Classification (NCBI taxonomy): domain Eukaryota; kingdom Viridiplantae; phylum Streptophyta; class Pinopsida; order Cupressales; family Cupressaceae; genus Cunninghamia; species Cunninghamia lanceolata. The sequence continues at coordinate 5,333,960 of BSBN01000394.1, forward strand.
TTTCTTAGAATATATATATATATATATATATATATATGAATGTAGGTGACGATATACAAATGTAAGAACACAAGTGATGCTGAAATGAAACTTTTACTTCTATGGAATGCCATGACTTATGACATTGACTTTATTGCTTTGAGACTCTTTTTCTGATTTTGGTATGAGTACAATGTGGAACAAACAACGTGATTGCTCTTTAAGTATGATTTTCAATCCAGGGGATTGCAAGTTGTCATGATATAAGAAACCTATTCAAGGCTATGAGATGGGATTTAGGACTCATGTCGAGAGTGGGAATGAAATGGAGTGCTTATGAATTTGGGCTTTGTTAAAGGCTAAACACTGCTCCTTATCTAGATAAGACAATCTGACAAGCTTTTGACTTAGACAAGTAACAAATTTTATTGGTGTTCGCTAGACTTAGATCATCGATGGCAAGCAAAGTATACCTAGGGTAAAGGATAAATAGGAAAGAACAAGGGTCCCTAGGTAGTAGATGATCCTAGATACTACTAGACTCTCAGTTTTGCTCAGCTAGTGGGTGTGTGTGCTTTGTACCTTTCCTTCTCTGATAGAATGTCACCCTTCAGGCTTCAAGCTTAGACTGATCTCCACCCAAGAGTACAGACATTAAACAATCTTCTCTCTTTCACTCTTTTTTTGTATCTCTTTTTTTGCTTTTTTTTAATATTTTCCTCACTTGATTTTTCTCATTTTTTTGGATTTTTTGAGTTTTCAAGAAATGAATGCTTTTGGAACTTTTTTGATATGCAATACTTTGATCTCTTAATTCTCACTTTTTGACACTCTTATTTAGATCACTCATTTTTTTTTGACTTGGATCTTAGATTGCTTCTTTTAGAGTTTCTATCCCCCTAACATTTTTGGCTAGGAAAGATAAGGGGTTGAGTGCCACCTAAAGGTTTTGTAATCTGTTCGGACTTCTCTACTACTAGGGAAGAATTGGGAAGGTCTACTTGCAAGCTTCCTTTGAGCACTGTAAGTTTGAATATTGACTTTGTTTAGACCTAACATCTTGACTCATTAAGACTGGGATCAGTGTAAAGATATGAGCTAGGCTTTGATTAGAATCATTGGGAATGAAGGGGGATAATGGCGATTGTGAAAAATGGGGGATCTCTAGGTCCTGAAAGGATGACGTATATCTAGGAAACCTTAGACTCCTTATTGAAAAGAAAATATTACAAGAGCAAGTCACTGACTGTAATGCAAGATGAACAAAATGATACAAAAATGCAAGAAACAAATTGTTTTTGACATTTTTATTTTTATAATTTTGTGTTTTTATGTTTTATGATTTTTTGGTGTTTTGAGATGTTGAACTCTTCTCCTTCCATAATGCACAAGAGGTAGCATTGTTTTTTTTTTACATCTTCCTTAACTATGTGTGGAGCTATGCAATGTGGTCTGAACTTTTCTTGAAATTCTTTGCAAGGACACTTGAAGACTTGGTATAAAAATGTCTTTGTATTCAATGAGGAGTTTCATGTACTCACATGTTTCATTGTTTAATGATTTGCCCCCTAGCTTTATCATTTTATGTTCTTGTTGAGTTCTCAGGTTTGTTTTGAAATTTTGAGGGGCAATTGGAGTTGGTGTTGACTCTCCTAGTTTTTGTGTGGATTATGGTTCTTCTTCTTCAATCATGGTTTCAACCATAGGGATGTTTATGTCTGGTTCAATTGGAATGGCCACTAATTTGAATGAAGCATAAGACTTTGTTAAGTTGGGATCGAAGGGGAATTCTCCTATTTCCCCCTTCCATATACATTTTGAGGTCTTGTTTATGTTTGCAATTTGTTTTGATGTCTCTCCTTTTTCAAAAGTGTTGATTTTTGGGTCACTAGTCTTTTCCATGGACTTTTCCTTCTTTTTGACTTGTTCAACTCTATAAAGGTTGAAAGGACCAAGATCTCCTTTGATGACGTGGGTTTGTCCCATGTACGAGAAGTGTAGTTCTTGAAATAATGTAGAGGGAATGGCCCTCATCTAATGGATCCAAGGCCTTCCTAGGATCATGTTGATGACATAAAATTCAATTGGGAGGGTTTTAGGACCCAATGTGATTTGAAGATTGACCTTACCCATGGTTTGAGTGTTTGGGTTATCATGAATTCTAAGGATGGAAGTTTATTTTGTGATTTGTGTCTTGTCATAACCCATTCTTTGAAGAAGTGAAAAAGAGACTATGTTGATTATAGGCTCATCATCAATCATTACATGTTTAATGGAATAATCTTGACCTTGGACTATCAGATGGAGGGGGAGATCACCTTATTTAGCTATGTCATTGTCTAAGGGTAACTTTTTGAAATCAAATGTTGAATAAGAACACTTTTCACTTGGAGTATTTTGAACTAGATGGCCTAGATCTAAGGCTTTGAGGATAGAATTCTTGTGTGTAGGAGAAGTCTTGATAAGTTCTAGCATGTGAGAAAAATTTGAATTTTTGGTGTCATCTAGTTGTTCTGGTCCTTGTATGACACATATTTCTTGATCTTTATCTAATTCCACAAGGCCTAAGGTTTTTTGATCAAAGGTGTTTTGATGGATTTTGGGACTAAGTTCTTCATCTTGTGAGAATGTGTCCATGAATTTTTTTTGTTGACGTTTTGGGAGGTTTGATATGAAGCGATGGTACCCTTGACATGATTTGATCTCATGCCCCCTTCTCTTGTGAAATGAGCAATATTTATCATGATTGTGATCTTGAGGTTTATGACGATTGTTGTATGACTTCTTGTTGATTCTCGAGGGATAATTGTTGGTATTTTCATTTCCCAAAACTGTATGACTATTACAGTCACAATTGTAGTTCCGTGATGGTGAAGTGTTTGTTGATCCATCTACATCTTGGTTGATGATTTGTCATTTGTATCATGGTTTATCAACCTTCCATTGGCATCATATTCCCTTCTTCCGCTATCAATAGCAGCTTGGTCAATTCTAAGGGCACTTTCAAGTGCTTCTTCATATGATTTGTAAGGGAGTTTCTAGACTTGTTCTTGTATGTCATTGTTGAGATCGTGTAAGAATAGATCACAAAGTTCCTTATGATCCATGTTTGATGCGCTAGTTGAAGAATGGAGAACTTTCCTCCATCATGTGATAAAATATGTAACCGACTCATTGGCTTCTTGTTTGATTGTTAAAAATTCTTGTATTCTTGTATTGACCAATTTGTTTATGTCAAAGGCAGCCACAAATTAATCAATGAGTTGCCTAAAAGAGTGGATCGATGCTTCTGGAATTTGAGAGTACCAATCTAGAGTGATACCCTCTAAATTTTTTGGAAAAATCTTTGCTACCACCCCATCCCAAGGAAGGAGTTCTCACACTACCATGATGTAAGCCTTGATATGAGAGTTGGGATCATCCTCTCCTTTAAATTTTGGAAGCTCAGGGAGAGGACGTGGTAGCATTACCTGACAAATGTTGTAGTCAAGAGGCTCCTTTAAATACTCAAGGTATGTTCCTAGGAGGGAGTTATGTGTAGAGGATTTTGTTCCCCCAAACATTAGCCCTTCATGTGGAGCTTGTTGTGTTTGTTGAAAGGGTATTCTAGATTGTTGATATCCTGAAAAAGTTGGATGACTAGATGGTGTCATGTTTATGTTTTGAAGATTGGGTTAGATCATTTGTGGTTGATCTTGTTGCAAGTATGAGCCTAACCGATGTTGTCATTGATGTCAACATACTCGTATTACAGTGATGACAAGGATTGGATGAGATGTGTGCTGAGGATATTGAGAAAATTAGTCCTAATCAGAAACAGTAAAGACAGTGAGGTAAAGATCCTAGTTAAGATGAAGATTAGAGGATGTACTTCAAAGGGTTTGTAGATATGTGTCTTAAGATGATCCAGTAAAGATTTCAGAGGTCCGCATGAAGATCTGAAGAAGTTATGGCCACTTAAGTAAAACCGGTTCCGGCAAGTGTTCAGAGGTGACAAAGTGACACAGATAGGTCCGATGAGCTCTGAAAATGTAATATCCTGTTCTGTGGATTTGGGGGAGTGTTTAGGAAGTCAATTTGAATTGACAACTCGATTGGTTCGTGGTCTGGAGGTCCGCAAGCATCTTTTCTATTATGACAGTGACGACAGACTGTGCTCTTGAGGTTCCAAATAAAGGAAGAATGTTTTCAGTAAGCAAAAGTAGTGTGGACGTTCTTGGTGATTCAAGCAAGCTTGTGGAGGTCTTTGGATCATGTCAAGTTTATGTTGGTAGTCCACATTGGAGTTTGAGCTCACAATTGAAGAATTACTTCCGAATGATGGTGTTCTTCCTAAGTCTGGCTGACTAGATGAGTTACACATCCTACAGATGATCTTGAAGATATTATGTGAAGATTGGAGTGTTCCTAAATGAAGATTGAAGTCTCAGATCTATGTGGACGATAGTGTGTTGATCTGTGTGAAGTCTTTCTGTAATTAGTCATGTTATATTTATGTACTTGCTCTGTAATATATGCTGACTTGGATGATAATTCCTAAGTTGATGTCTTGTATAAATAAGGAGTTGTAAAGTCATTTCAAAAAGGTGTCTTATGGAGATGAGAGTGTGGTAGAGATGAGTAGAGCAAAAGGCAGAACAGAAGTATTGAGCTTAAATGGAACTGACTCAAGCATGGTGAAGATGATATTCTCCAGTTCAAGTATGTAACACTTATTATTTTGTAGACAGTGTGTCTCCTGTTGGCAATGAGCCTCTTGTGAGCAGTGTGCTTGGGCAGTGAGCCCTAATTGGCATGTGCCATTTTATTCTTTCTATTCTTCTAACAGAGAATACAATCTTGGGTTAATCACCCTGTGGTTTTTCCCTTAACCAGGTTTTCCACGTCAAAATTTTGGTGTCTTATGTGTTAATGTGTTTCAGCTCTTGATTTAATGCATTATGTTTCCATGATTAATTTATTATTATGCTGTTGAATTACAAAGTGGATTTAAGTAAAGTTTTGGACAACTGATTCACCCCCCCTCTCAGTTGTCTACCTAAAATCTAACAATTGGTATCAGAGCTAAGTTCCTCTAAAAGAGCTTAACCACTTGAGGAGATCCAGGATGTTGTCCTACAAGAAGGATAGTCCAAAGTTTGATGGAACCAATTTTACTCTTTGGAAAAGTCGCATGCAATGCCACTTGCAATGTATGGGAATGCAGTATTGGATCATGGCCTCAAAGAAGTATACTCCTCCACAGAATGGTTTGAAATCCGTAGATGAAATCACAGATGCTAAAAACAATTTGCTGACTAAAGAAGCTCTTCTAAGTGCCTTGTCTGATTCAGAGCTGACAAATGTTGTTGACCTACAAACTGCTTTTGAGATTTGGGAAAAACTAGAACTTCTGCATGAAGGAGACAAGTATGTTAAATGTGCCAAGCTACAGAGTCTGAAAGGAAAATTCAAAAATATGAAGATGAGAGAAGATGAAAATATCACTACATTTATGACAAGAGTAAATGAGCTTGTTTGTGGCATTAGATGTGCTGGTGGAGTCTTGGATGAAGATGAGATTGTTGGCAAAGTCCTCAGATCCCTTCCTGATTCTTACAAGTACAAGGTTGCTGCTATTGAAGAATTCAGATCTATTTCAGGTATCACAAGAGATCAATTGGTTGGTATATTGGTTGCATTTGAATTGACTAAGTTTGGAGATGCCCCCCCAAGACTGAATCTGCATTCAAAGCTAGTGCCTTTGTTAAAGGAAAACAAAAGTTTGATCCGGGAGAGAACTCCTCAAAGAAAATATCATGCTATGAGAAAGCAAGAAAAGACCTGGAAGAAGATGAAACAGAATCTGCTCAACTTGAAGCCCTTATTGCAAAAAGACTACCAAGAGGATCCGGTAAGTATGAAGGGAAATTGCCTTTTAAAAGTTTTAACTACAATAAGATTGGTCATTTTGCCTCAAGGTGTCCGGAAAGATTTTCAAGGCCAAATCCTAACAGATCAAGGTTCCAGAAGAATTGTTACTATGTTCATGAAGATGATGATAATGAAGGAGTAACAGGTGATGAATCAGAGACAGGAAACAAATCCGGAAGTGACTGGTTATTTATTGCCATCAAAGAAGAAGATCCAATGCCCTCTGAATCTGTCAATCATAAAATTGTAGAAAGAGCTCTGGCTGCCCAAGTTGAGGAAAAGGATGATTGGGTCATTGATAGTGGATGCTCTCACCATATGACAGGTGACAAAAATAAATTCATAGATTTGGAAAGGTATGAAGGAGGAGTAGTAAAATTTGGTGATAATTATGCTAGCAGAATCAAGGGTAGAGGAACTATTTCTTTTGATGGAAAGAACAAAACCAATAATGTACTATATGTTCAAGGTCTGAAGCACAATCTTCTCAGTGTTGGATAGTTGGTGGACAAAGGCTATGATCTCCGATTCAAAAATGGAAAATGCAAGATCTTTGAAAGTTCCAGAATAGAGATTGCATCCGGTACTCAAACTAAAGGTAACATCTTCCACTTGGTTGGTACTGGTAAAAGTTGCTTATTTGTTCAAATTGATTAGAGTTGGTTGTGGCATAGGAGAATGTGTCATGTGAATTTTGATAATATCATCAAGATAAGCAACACTCAGGATGTAAGAGATCTTCCAAGATTGGTAAAACCTACCAATAGTTTGTGAAAGGAATGTCAGTTGGGTAAGCAGAGTAGAGTCACATTCAAAAGTAAGGAACAATCTTCTACCAGATTATTGGACCTAGTTCATACTGATATATATGGTCCGGCAAGAATCAGAAGTGTGCAAGGTGATAGATACTTCATGCTATTGATTGATGACTAATCTGGGATGATGTGGGTGACTTTTCTAAAAGAGAAATCAAAACCTCTTGAGAAATTCAAAATATTCAAGGCTATGGTAGAGAATGAAACTGGATTAAAATTAAAATGTCTAAGGTCTGATAGAGGTGGAGAATTCACATCTGATGAGTTCATAGAATTCTGTGAGAAACATGGAATAAAAAGACAGTTGTCTTCTCCTAGGACTCCTCAGCAGAATGGAGTAGTGGAGAGAAAGAACTGGACCATCTAGGAAGCATCTAGAACCATGATGATGGAAGCAAATGTTCCTCAGATCTATTGGAGAGAAGTTGTAAGCATTGTAGTCTATACTCTCAATCAAGTACAAATCAGAAGCAATTCCGGTAAGACTCCCTATGAACTTTGGTTTGGCATCACTCCCATTGTGAGGTATTTCAAAGTTTTTGGTAGCAAATGTTACATTAAAAGAGATGAAGATCTAGGAAAATTTGATGCTAGAAGTGATGAAGGAATATTCTTGGGCTATTCTACTCAAAGCAAAGCATACTGGTGTTATAACAAGAGATTAAGGAAGATTGTTGAAAGTACAAATGTGAAGGTTGATGAAGGTGTTGAAAAACCCTCAAGGTTTTATGAATATGATGAAGATGATCAAAATGATGTTTTTGTTTAAAAAGTCCAAGCCCCCTCTGAAATTTAGATTTAGATTGATCTGGTAAATCAGGAAGAAAAGATAAGTTTGAATGAACCTGTTCAAGAATTAGAAGTGCAAGAAACTCCCAAAGTTCCCAGGTATGTAAAACTAAATCACTCTAAAGACCAGATCATAGGTGATAAAAGAAAAGGTTTTCAAACAAGAAGAAGGTTTGCTCAAAATTCAGAAGAGTATTATCTGATTTCAAAGGTTGAACCTAAGATAGTGAATGAAGCTTGCAATGATGAAAACTTGACTAAAGCAATGAAAGAAGAGCTAATGCAAATTGAGAAAAATCACACTTGGGATCTTGTTCCCAGACCTAAAAATAAGAATGTGATTGGAACCAAATGGGTCTTCCAAAATAAACTGAATGAAGATGGTGAAGTAGTCAAGAACAAAGCCATATTGGTATGCAAAGGTTACTCTCAAGTAGAAGGAGTTGATTTTGAAGAGACTTTTGCTCCAGTGGCAAGAATTGAAGCAGTCAGATTATTTCTTACTTTTGCTTCCTTCAAGGATTTCAAAGTATATCAGATGTATCTCAAGTCTGCCTTCTTGAATGGTGACTTGGAAGAAGAAGTTTACATTGAGCAACCGGATGGATTTCAATTGTCTGATCATGGTGATATGGTCTGTAAGTTGAAGAAAGCACTGTATGGACTCAAGCAAGCTCCAAGAGCCTGGTATGAAAGATTGGATAAGCATCTTTTGAAGATTGGTTTTAACAAAGGTACTGCTAATAGTAATATGTATTTCAAAATTGATCATGAGAATATCTTGATTGTTGAAGTATTTGTTGATGACATCATTTTTGGGGGAAGAGATAGTATGTGAAAAACCTTTGCAAATCAAATGAAAAGTGAATTTGAGATGTCCATGTTTGGGGAAATGAATTTCTTCTTGGGTTTGCAAATCACTCAAACAAAGAAAGGAATCTTCATTTCTCAGACCAAATATGTGAAAGAAATGTTGAAGAAATTTGGGATGGAAGACTCAAAACTAATGAATACTCCCATGGCAACCGGATGTAAATTGAGAAAAGATGATGACTCTCCTAAGGCTGATAAAAAAAAGTACAGGTCAATGATTGGAGGACTATTATATCTCACTCAAACTAGACCTAACATTATGAACGTTGTTGGTCTTGTTGCTAGATTCCAAGATGATCCTGGAGAATCTCATGTCATGGCAATCAAGAGGATTTTTAGATATCTAAAAGGGACAATTGAGCATGGTTTGTGGTATCCTAGAGACCATAATTTCTCTCTTCATGCATATACAGATGCAGATTGGGAAAGAGATGTGGATGACCGGAAGAGTACTAGTGGTGGAGCATTATTTTTAGGGAAGAGATTGGTTTCTTGGCTGAGAAAGAAACAAGAGGCAATATCTTTTTCCACTACAGAACTAGAATATATTGTAGCAGCAAGTAGTTGCACTCAAGTTTTGTGGATGAAGCAAATGTTAAGAGACATGAGAGTAGACTATGAGGAGCCTATCACAATCTTCTGTGATAATTCAAGTGCAATAAATATATATAAGAATCCGGTGTTGCATTCAAAGACTAAACATATATCCATCAAGTTTCACTTTTTGAGAGAGAAAGTGAACAAGAATGAAGTCAGATTGGAGTTTGTGCCTTCCAAGGATCAAATTGCAGATATCTTTACCAAACCTCTACCTAAGGACTCTTTTGAGTATCTCAGGGAGAAGTTAGGGGTTATTACCCCTCCAGTGATGAACTAAGGTGCACTGATGTGCATCAGTCCGGTGGATATCACAATCATATCTTGTGGTCCGGATTCATGTTTGGGAAGCTGCTACTCAGGGGGAGTAGCTGATATGGTTCTGAAGTAATGCAAGTATGTGCCCTTTGCCATTGATGTCAAAGGGGGAGAGAAGACATGTGAAAAACAAGTGGTTGTTGATCAAAGGGGGAGCAGTAAAGGAAGAGAAGACATGTGAGTGGTTGTTGTTGATAGGGGGAGTTGTGACAGTATGGAGAAGTTCTTGTCTTGATGGTTAAAATAGTTTTTCACATCATATGTTGCCATCAATGACAAAAGGGGAGATTGTTGCAAGTATGAGCCTAACCGATGTTGTCATTGATGTCAACATACTCTTGTTGCAGTGATGACAAGGATTGGATGAGCTATGTGCTGAGGATATTGAGAAAATTAGTCCTAATCAGAAACATTAAAGACAGTGAGGTAAAGATCCTAGTTAAGATGAAGATTAGAGGATGCGCTTCAAAGGGTTTGTAGATATGTGTCTTAAGATGATCTAGTAAAGATTTCAGAGGTCCGTATGAAGATCTGAAGAATTTATGGCCACTTAAGTAAAACCAGTTCCGGCAAGTGTTCAGAGGTGAAAGAGTGACATAGATAGGTCCGATGAGCTCCGGAAATGCAATATCATGTTTTGCAGATTTGGGGGAGTGTTTAGGAAGTCAATTTGAATTGAAAACTTGATTGGTTCATGGTCTGGAGGTCTGCAAGCATCTTTTCTATTATGACAGTGATGACAGACTATGTTCTTGAGGTTCTGGATGAAGGAGAGAATGTTTTCAGTAAGCAGAAGTAGTGTGGATGTTCTTGGTGATTCAAGCAAGCTTGTGGAGGTCTTTGGATTGCGACCAATTTGTGTTGGTGGTCCGCATTGGAGTTTGAGCTCGCAATTGAAGAATTACTTCCGGATGATGGTGTTCTTCCTAAGTCTAGCTGACCAGATGAGTTACACATCATGCGGATGATCTTGAAGATATTATGTGAAGATTGGAGTGTTCCTAAATGAAGATTGAAGTCTCAGATCTGTGTGGCTAACAGTGTGTTGATCTGCGTGAAGTCTTTTTGTAATTAGTCATGTTGTATTTATGTATTTGCTCTGTAATGTATGCCGACTTGGATGATAATTCCTAAGTTGATGTCTTGTATAAATAAGGAGTTGTAAAGTCATTTCAAAAAGGTGTCTTGTGGAGATGAGAGTGTGGTAGAGAGGAGTAGAGCAAAAGGTAGAGCAGAAGTATTGAGCTTAAATGGAACTGACTCAAGCATGGTGAAGATGCTATTCTCCAGTTCAAGTATGTAACACTTATTATTTTGTAGATAGTGTGTCTCTTGTAGGTAGTGAGTCTTTTGTGAGCAGTGTGCTCGGGCAGTGAGCCCTAATTGGCATGTGCCATTTTGTTCTTTCTATTCGTCTAATAGAGAGTACAATCTTGGGTTAATTACCCCATGGTTTTTCCCTTAACCAAGTTTTCCACATCAAAATCTTGGTGTCTTGTGTGTTAATGTGTTTCAACTCTTGATTTAATGTATTATGTTTCCATGATTAATTTATTATAATGCTGTTGAATTACAAAGTGGATTTAAGTGTTTAATTGGAAGAAAGTTTTGGATAACTGATTCACCCCCCCTCTCAGTTGTCTGCCCAAAATCTAACACTTGCATCATAAGAATCCCACCTATTTGATTGAGACATGTCATGTTGGATTGTGAGGGCAAAGGAGGCCTAAATGCTTTGTTATGTGTGTCATACAAATGGGAGTTTAGATGAGGGGTATTTTGTGTTGCCCCCTGGTTTGATTTGATTTCATTAATGAAATGATTTCCATGTGCCCTGGGTTTTTCCTTAATTTTGTTTTGGAAATTTTGTTCAACCCTCATAGCCTCAAGGGTCTCGATTCGTTGGACCAAACTTTCTATAAGGTCTGTGAGTGAGGCTTTGTCTGTTCTTTGAGTTTTTCCACCTTTTGATGGATTGCTTTGCATTGGGGTTTGAGTGACCCTATTTGTTCTTTCTGATGACATTTCACATGTTGTGAGTCTTTTATCATGATGTACTATGTGGAGTGATTTTTGTGCCCCCAAGCTTCTTGTAAGCTTTTCTTTTGATGACTCACTTCATTGTCTTTTTGGGTGGCCATTTTTGTATCGCTTGTTATGGGTTGGTTTTGTTGATGGATCTTAGACCAAACACTCACTTGGCATGTTTTGATTTGTACAATGTTGTGGGGATCTTGTTGGAACCCCTTTGAGTCTCTCGAGTTTGACTAATTTGAGATTGAAGCTATTGGATCTGAACATGTGCTACTTTCATTGGAGGGATAATTCCCTTGAACTTGGTGTGATTTTGTACTAGTTTTGGGGTGTATGAAACACCACGAAATGAATGAAATGAAGATGGACATGAAAGATGAGCATGCAATGAAAGAAGCACATGGGAATGCAAGAGATCCCATCAAAATTTTTTGTTCTTCACGTCAGGTTCACCAAAATATGTACACTCAAAATCATGACTCTGGTTGCCTAGGGCTGTCGGGTCAGATTTCAGCATGCACACAGACCCTTCCCTCCTTGCCACGGGACGATCCACCACGTTACTCTCGCTCATGTGGAAGTAGCCAGTCGAGAGGAGGTGAGACACGACAGGCGTCTAGCTCATTGGAGAGTTGGACTTTGCGGAGAGGGGTCAGAAAGTACTGCGGCCTTTGTTGTTGTGTGCTAAGTTGAATGTTTCACTTGATTGTGGTTGTAGTTGAGATAACCCTATGACCTGAAGGGTCACTAGTTTCTCTTCTCATGTTGGGGTTTCCGCTATTCCACCTTTGTGTGGGTAAGTAGTTTCTTGCATTTATGTCCTCTTGTCTCTCAATGTGTTGAATGAGTTCTTGTATCTAGAGCTGTCTAGTTTCTTCTAACAACATGAGGACAAATGGCTCTCCTTGTGGTAGAACAAATGTTTCTTATTGTGGTCATGGAATGATCTCCTTGATCTCGTCACGGATAGCCCTCACCCACTCTCCTCTCACTCCTAGGCACATTCGAGAGCCAAGATGGAGATAGTTGTGTGATGAGCAACCTTAACTAGTAGGGTTTTGACCTAGGGTTTAGTTGACCTAGGGGTTGACTATGTGTTTACTTGTTTTAACTTGTAATGTGATCAAGGGTTTGACTAAATTGTTTAACCGTGGTTACCTCGTGATGGTATCGAGGGTTTGCAATTTTGTCTATTCTAGGGTTTCTATATGCATGCAAAACTAAATGATATGCAAACACTTTTTTTGTGCTTTTTTAGTATTTTGGAAATGAAAAGTGCTTTTTAATCTATGAAAGGGAAATATGTATGCAATCTAATATGATTCTTCCTAATGCAATCTTAATCTATGTTTTTGGGTTTTCGATTGTTTTGAGATAATCTAATCTAAAAAGGGAAATTGCTTCTAATAATAATCTAGATCTAGAATTATGAAGACAACTATTCTAACATGCAAGACCTAATTATCAAGGAAAAAGCAATGTTTTACTGTTGCCAAGAGCAAATTTGGTTTTCTAATTACTATGAATTAAATAAAGCAATGAAGGAACCTGAAAGAAATGAAGATTTGTGTGACTTCACTACCCTCAGAAATCCTTGCTATTAGCAACCTCGAGTCCTTTTGAAGCAGTGGGAGATCCTCTTGAGGACAAAATGACACAAAGAAGCAAAAAGAAGCTTGTTGAAGCTTGAAAGAGAGCTTTGGTTGAGCACAATGGCATAGAATGAAGCAGCATAACATTGTTTGGTTGAACAATGAATAAAGCAAAAGGCATCTTTGTCCTGTAAGAGCATTTGAATGCTAAGTTGGAGAGCAAAAACTGGCAACAGCTATGTGCACAATGAATTTGCCTCCGTGGAAGAGCTTTGAAGCTATGCAACAATGAAATATTTGAAGCTTTAGAAAAACTAAAGAAAGAAATGAAGAAAGAGGCTCAAAGGCCTGTGAAGAAGCTTGAAAAAGCTTGTGAAGATAAGAAGAGTATTCTCCAACTTGCTCAACTTGGAAAATAATGAAGAGGTGAGGGGTATTTATAGGTTGGAAGAAGGGATGAGAGGTGGAATTGATTGAGAAGTTAACTCAATTTGATTGAAGAGTTAACAAGGATTGATTGGGAAGTTGACAAGATTGACTACTCAGTGAACTCAGTTGATAGAGAGTGATGAAGCAGTTATAGCTTATCACTAAAGAGGAAATGGAGATGAGGGAATGCATGAGATTGATTGAAGAGTTAATTATAGATCAAATGGAGTTAATTATGCATGTGTGGGTGCATGAAATATTCAACTCCAAAATAGGCATCAAAAATCATGCAAACTGGAAGAAAAATGGGCAAAAATAGAACTAAAACGAGTGAGAAACTTGAGTTTTTCTGCGGCTATGAAAACAGTAGGGTCGCCCCTTTTGCTAGTAGGGTCACCTGGGGGAGATCCAGGCTGGACAGGGTCATTTGCAAAAAAGCAGTTTGGGAGATGAAAGAAGAGAAGAAAAGGAGGGGTTCTGCCTCTGGAAATAGGTTAGTCATGTGCAAGATTCCAAATCTCCACTTGCACCTGCAGGATCTCCTAGGGGAGATTTGGATTGGTTGAGCGGAACAGAAAACTAAAAGTGGGAGATGGATAGGGAGACCTCTAGAAGGCTTCTATGAGGTGTATAGGATAAGAAACATAGGGGAAATGTAAAAACTCACCTACAAGACACTCACAAGGCTTAGGAGTAAGGTCGAAAGCTCAAAAAATACAAGTCAACAAGTGTCGCAACAAGTGTCGAAAAGCGTCGCAAATGGGGAGAGAGAGAAATCAATAAAGAGGAATCAACACAAGACAAGAAAGAAGACACGTCATCAAGAGGTTTGCTGCTTAAAGGACATTATTTCACGCTTACATGTACATGACAAGGATTTGAATCATCATAGGGGTCCTCGTGGAGGCTGTGTGTGATTTTTGTGCTTAGAATCTCCACCACCACTTGTTACGAAATAGGCATGTTCCCATTTCCCACTCCTTAAGTATTGTCCACTTGTCAATCTCACAACTAAGATGATGTGAAGTAGTCCTAAATTGGGCTATCAAAATTGTTAGTTTCAATTTCATTTCTACTCATATGTAGTATTTTTCATCGTGGTCCCATGTGGGGTTAATTTGTTTTATATAGTATTCTTTCTTCCACCCAATTTATTTTGTCCACATGGTTGTCTTAAATTTTTCTCTAATACTTTTTTATTTCCCAATTAGTGTTTGGACACTCTTACATGTTAATGTCACATTTACTCATCCACTTGTTGTTCTATTTCATCACATGTTTTTCTTTCTACTTAGATTTTCCTCTATCACCATTATGGGCAAACATTGGTTCTCTATAGTCTGTGTATTTTTTAGATAACTTAATGTTCAAGCCATCATTAATGCCTCCAATGGGAAAGTACCTATTTCAACTAATAGGATCTGAGACAAAATTGAAGTTTTAATTTTGAGGTTTCTTATGATTAATATTTTTGGATTCTCTCTATTTCCCTCCATTTTAGTCTGAAATGTTGCTAACCCAAAATTCACACTCGTAAAGGACTACTGGTGTGACAAGCAAGTTGAATAGGGTTCTCTTGGTTTTTTCATCCTGGTAATTTTGCATGCCTACATCTATTTTGTAGTGAGTATAAATCCTTCTACCCTAATATTCTTTTTACCAGGTTGCATGTCTACCAATTGAGATTGTTGTGAAAATAAAGTTTGAGGTACTTTTACTCACCCACTACTATGATCATGCTTTCGGCAAAAAGAAAGTTATAAATGTTTTTTTTTTCTCTATAATGAAAAGATAATGACTTTGGGTTTACTAGTGTTAACTTGTATCCTAAACTCCTAGCAAAAGATCTCTAAATCCCTCAAGTATTCTCTCAAACCATGAGTTATTTTTAAAATTAGGATAAGATCATCTACATATAAGAGAAAATTTATTATATATCTAGCAAGTTGAATGCCCTTCCACCAACTTTGTTTATTCACTCCTCTAGCTTATCATTGTATAAACCAAACAAATTGAGGGAGAGTGGACATCCTTATTTGACACTAATGTCACTTCCAAAGCATTCTTATACTCCTCTGGACCTATTCTAATTTTGGTCCCAACCTACTCATAAATCCTATGCATTGTCACTTTATACCCACCTAGAACATTGAGTTCCTCCATCCTATTCCAAAGTTTGCCTCTAGGCATTGTGTCAAATATTTTTTAAAATCAACAAAGAAATAGAAAGCTTGTTTTCCTTGGGTATCCCATATCTTTCAATTAAGTACCTAAGGGTCATGCAATGGTCAATAGTATAGTTCTTTGATCTAAAATTGCTTATCTTTTTTCTCTTTTTCCCTCTTTTTCTACCCACATGCTAATTGTGTGCTCTTTCATGCTCTCAAATAGCCTTCTAAGATGAGGATTGACCATGATAGTGCAATAGTTTGACAGATTATTGAAACTTCCACTTTATAAAGAGGGATAACAACATTAGTCATCAATTCTATTAGGAAGCCTACCTAGATTACACCCTTGAAAGTGCTTTTGATGTGTGATGTGAAGACCTCTAGTACCCATTTTAAATATTCTACTTGCAACCCATATATAGCTTGTGCTTTGTCCCTTGCTAAACTCTTTATGTATTGAGTGATATCTTGCACAAAGAAGATCTTAGTTGTTGTATTGATTATAGGGGGTGTCTTTATGCTAAGCTCACTCATAGAGTAACTTTACATATTCTAACCATAGGGTATTTATGATATTATTTTCTATTTGTTTTCACTTTTGTTAAGTTCCCTCCAAAAGCTTTTGAGGTTGTGTTTGATGTAGGAGCATCCAGTGGTGTAAGGGCAATCTTGCATCACCCAAAAAAAGATGTGTTTCAAAATTATTGATGGGTAAGTGCAGGAAGATGGAGGGCCAAAAAGGGGTCTTAAGTGGCCACTTTTTTTCTGAAATCAGGAAATACTAGCCTTAGATGAGAAATTGAGCATAGTTACACTCAAAATTTGGAGATGCAACCAAAACAATGTTCGTAGTGCTCCGAGTCTACTTTCTAAACTACAATTTTTTTTTTGAAAATGGCATAGATTAAGGGGTTCAAAAGAGGGAGCCACAGAAATTGGTGTTGTTTCTGTCAAAAAAACATAACATAGCATGTTTTGTGGCTCCCTCAAAAGGTCAACTTTTTTTTGGTATTTTTAAAATCGCTTCGGTGAGAAATTAGCTAATAGCATGTAGTTTATGCCTGATTTTTCTGATAATTGTTTGATGAATATTTGATTTTTTACTAATTTTCAAAGTGGACACATCCTAAAAAATAGAATTTTGGTCGTGCTACCCCTATAAATTTTGAAAACTAATCAAAAATCATTTTTTCTTTTTTTAATATTTGTATAATGGAGTCTAGTTTCTAAATATGTAATTTTTTAAAAATTTTAATGAATAGTTAATTTACAATGAAAAAAAGACCAAACAGTGGTTTTTGCCCAAAAACAGACACACAAACAAAAGAAATTAAAGATGAAAGGCTTAACATTGTTAAAATGTGAAAAAAATTACATCGTCAGATAGCTGAGAGAAAGCCTAACATTACCCAGGTGTTTGATTTGTTTGACCTTGAAACACGTGCAAATTTGAGTGTTAGCACGAACGAAATTATCTAAAATCTTGAAGAATATGAAAAAACACGTCTGTTACTATTCAAAAGGCACTCCAAGCCTTTGGGTTGGAAATCCAAAGCAAATCCCAAGCCCAAGGCTTGGGATTCCCAAAGCAAGACATAACGCGAGCGCGTTATAACGCGCTCTCGTTATAACGCGCTCACGTTATAATGCGCTCGCGTTATTCTTTTCTTTGCATTTTTCCTTTTCCACAAAAGTTTGTGTTGTTTTTCATGTTTTAAATAACGCGAGCGCGTTATGTTCAACTTAAATTTTTTTATGTTTAAGGCTATTAATCATGTATGTATGTATGCCTATATGTATGTATGTATGTATGTATCTATGTATGCCTATATGTATGTATGTATCTATGTATGCCTATATGTATGTATGTATAGTGTCGACAGTAGAGGAGGGTAGAGATGGGAGTGAGCCAGATAGGGGACGAGAGGGGTGGATAAGGATTGAGTGATTAAGGTTTAAGGTTAAGGGTTGAGCATTTAGGGATAGGATTTAGAGTTTAGGGATAAAGGATTAGAGTTTAGGACCTTGAGGGATTAGGGTTTAGGGTTGAGGCTTTAGGGATAGCGTTTAGGGTTAAGGGTCGAGGGATTAGGGTTAAGGTAGAGTGTTGAGGGTAGAGGGATTAGGGATAGGGTTTAAGGTTGAAAGTTTAGGGTTGAGGGATTAGGGTTTAAGGTATAGTTTAGTAGTTCTTGTGGATAGAGCCAGTAAACAATGGGAGATTATTTGCCTATTTCATAACAATATACCTCCCCTAAGTGCGGGGTGGACAGCAAGAAACATAGATGTACCCCAATGCAAAGCTTTTCTCATAATGATCATCCTTCTGATTTCAACTGTTAATTACTCATTGTGGATGTACCATACGCAAAGCTTTTCTCATAGTGTGTACACCTATTGGCATAATGAACCTCAGATGGGCCAGAAAAACATGCCATATAACATTACTAACATTAAAAAAGTTCATAGCCATTTTTCTGACATATTCTTGCAACTCAAATATCTTTAAGAGAAGAGTGTCAAAAATGATGGGTTTAACAACCTAACATAAGGCAAAGTAGTTTTGTTGGGTTTAGGGCTAGGGTTTAGGGTTTAAGGTTGAGGAATTAGGGTTTAGGGTTGACGGATTAGGGTTTAGGTTGACGGATTAGGGTTTAATGTTGAGAGTTGAGGGTTGAGGGTTTAGGGATAGGGTTGATGGTCAAGGGATTAGGGTTAAAGTAGAGTGTTGAGGGTAGAGGGATTAGGGATAGGGTTTAGGGTTGAAGGTTTAACGATTGAGGGTTGAGGCTTTAGGGCTGAGGGTTAAGGGATTGGGGTTTAAAATATAGTGTTGAGCGTCGAGGGTTTATGGATAGGTTTTAGGGTTTAATTTTTAAGGGTTAAGGGTTGAGGGATAGTGTTTAGGGTTTAGGGATAAGGGATTAGGGTTTAAGGTATAGTGTCGAGGGTTGAGGGTTTAGGAATAGGGATAGAGTTTAGAGTTTAGGGATGAGGGATTAGGGTTGAGGGTTGAGGTATTAGGGTTGAGGGTTGAGGGATTAGGGTTTAAGGTATAGTGTCAAGGGTTGAGGGTTTATTAATAGTGTTTAGGGTTGAGGGTTGATGGATTAGGGTTTAAGGTATAGTGTTGAGGGTTGAGGGTTTAGGGTTGACAGATTAGGGTTTAGGGTTGACGGATTAGTGTTTAATGTCAAGGTTCAGGTTAGAGTGTCAAGGGTAGAAGGATTAGGGATAGGGTTTAGGGTTGAAGGTTTAAGAATTGAGGGTTGATGCTTTAGGGATGAGGGTTTAAGGCTTAAGATATAGTGTCAAGTGTTGAGGGTATAGGGATAGGGTTTAAGTTTTAAGGGTTAAGGGATAGGGATTAGGGTTTAAGGTATAGTGTTGAGGGTTGATGGTTTAGCGATAGGGTTTAGGTTTGAGGGATTAGGGTTTACGGTTGATGAAGTAGGGTTTAATGTTTAGAGTTGAGGGTTGACGGTTGACGGTTGAGGGTTGAGGTTGAGGGATAGGGTTAATGGTCAAGGGATTAGGGTTAAATAAGAGTATCGAGGGTAGAGGGATTAGGGTTTAAGGTATAGTATCAAGCCTGTTGAGGGTCTAGGAATAGGGATAGCATTTAGGGTTTAGGGATGAGGGATTAGAGTTGAGGGATGACGGATGACGGATTAGGGTTGAGGGTTGAGGGATTAGGGTTTAGGGACAAGGTTTAGGGTTAGGGTTGAGGGATTAGGGTTTAGGGTTGAGGGATTATGGTTTAAGGTATAGTGTTGAGGGTTGAGGGTTTAGGGATAGGGTTTAGGGTTGAGGGATTAGGGTTTAGGGTTGACAGATTAGGGTTTAGGGTTGACAGATTAGGGTTTAATGTTGAGAGTTGAGGGTTGAGGGTTGAGGGTTTAGGGATAGGGTTGATGGTCGGGATTAGGGTTAAAGTAGAGTGTTGAGGGTAGAGGGATTAGGGATAGGGTTTAGGGTTGAAGGTTTAATGATTAAGGGTTGAGGCTTTACGACTGAGGGTTAAGGGATTGGGGTTTAAAATATAGTGTTGAGCGTCGAGGGTTTATGAATAGGTTTTAGGGTTTAATTTTTAAGGGTTAAGGGTTGAGGGATAGTGTTTAGGGTTTAGGGATAAGGGATTAGGGTTTAAGGTATAGTGTCGAGGGTTGAGGGTTTAGGAATAGGGATAGAGTTTAGGGTTGAGGGATGAGGGATTAGGGTTGAGGGTTGAGGGATTAGGGTTTAAGGTATAGTGTCAAGGGTTGAGGGTTTATTAATAGTGTTTAGGGTTGAGGGTTAATGGATTAGGTTTTAGGGTTGATGGATTAGGGTTTAAGGTATAGTGCTGAGGGTTGAGGGTTTAGGGTTGACAGATTAGGGTTTAGGGTTGACGGATTAGTGTTTAATGTCAAGGTTAGGGCTAGAGTGTTGCTAGAGGGATTAGGGATAGGGTTTAGGGTTGAAGGTTTAAGAATTGAGGGTTGAGGCTTTAGGGATGAGGGTTTAAGGCTTAAGATATAGTGTCAAGTGTTGAGGGTATAGGGATAGGGTTTAAGTTTTAAGGGTTAAGGGATAGGGATTAGGGTTTAAGGTATAGTGTTGAGGGTTGATGGTTTAGGGATAGGGTTTAGGTTTGAGGGATTAGGGTTTACGGTTGATGAATTAGGGTTTAATGTTTAGAGTTGAGGATTGAGGTTGAGGGATAGGGTTAATGGTCAAGGGATTAGGGTTAAATAAGAGTGTCGAGGGTAGAGGGATTAGGGTCTAAGGTATAGTATCGAGCCTGTTGAGGGTCTAGGAATAGGGATAGCGTTTAGGGTTTAGGGATGAGGGATTAGAGTTGAGGGATGACGGATGACGGATTAGGGTTGAGGGTTGAGGGATTAGGGTTTAGGGTTTGGGTTGAGGGATTAGGGTTTAAGGTATAGGGTTGAGGATTTAGGGATAGGGTTTAGGGTTGAGGGATTAGAGTGAAGGGTTGAGGGATTAGGATTTGATGTTGAGGGTTGAGGGTTGAGGGTTTAGGGTTTAGGGTTAGGGTTGAGAGTTGAGGGATCAGAGTTAAGGGTTGAGGGATTAGGGTTTGACGTCGAGGGTTGAGAGTTGAGGGATTAGGGTTTGACGTCGAGGGTTGAGGGTTGAGGTTCGAGGGTCAAGGGTTTAGGGATAGGGTTGAGGTTCAAGGGATTAGGGTTAAAGTAGAGTGTGGAGGGTGTAAGGATTAGGGATAGGGTTGGAGGCTTTAGGGATAAGGGATTAGGGTTTAAGGTATAGTATCGAGTCTGTTGAGGGTTTAGGAATAGGGATAGCATTTAGGGTTTAAGGATGAGGGATTAGAGTTGAGGGATGATGGATTAGGGTTGAGGGTTGAGGGATTAGGGTTTAGGGATAAGGTTTAGGGTTGACAGTTGAGGGATTAGGGTTTAAGGTATAGTGTTGAGGGTTGAGGGTTTAGGATTAGGGTTTAGGGTTGACGGATTAGCATTTAATGTCGAGGTTAGGGTTAGAGTGTCGAGGGTAGAGGGATTAGGGATAGGGTTTAGGGTTGAAGGTTTAAGGATTAAGGGTTGAGGCTTTAGGGATGAGGGTTTAAGGCTTAAGATATAGTGTCAAGTGTTGAGGGTGTAGGGATAGGGTTTAAGTTTTAAGGGTTAAGGGTTGAGGGATAGGGATTAGGGTTTAAGGTATAGTGTTGAGGGTTGATGGTTTAGGGATAGGGTTTAGGTTTGAGGGATTAGGGTTTAGGGTTGATGAATTAGGGTTTAATGTTGAGAGTTGAGGGTTGAGGATTAAGGGTTGAGGTTGAGGGATAGGGTTAATGGTCAAGGGATTAGGGTTAAATAAGAGTGTCAAGGGTAGAGGGATTAGAGTTTAAGGTATAGTATCGAGCTTGTTGAGGGTCTAGGAATAGGTTTAACATTTAGGATTTAGGGATGAGGGATTAGAGTTGAGGGATGACGGATGATAGATTAGGGTTGAGGGTTGAGGGATTAGAGTTTAGGGACAAGGTTTAGGGTTAGGGTTGAGGGATTAGGGTTTAAGGTATAGTGTTGAGGGTTTAGGGATAGGGTTTAGGGTTGAGGGATTAGAGTGAAGGGTTGAGGGATTAGGATTTGAAGTTGAGGGTTGAGGGTTTAGTGTTTAGGGTTTAGGGTTAGGGTTGAGAGTTGAGGGATCAGAGTTAAGGGTTAAGGGATTAGGGTTTGATGTCGAGGGTTGAGGGTTGAGGTTCGAGGGTCAAGGGCTTAGGGATAGGGTTGAGGTTCAAGGGATTAGGGTTCAAGTAGAGTGTGGAGGGTGTAAGGATTAGGGATAGGGTTGGAGGGTTTAGGGATAAGGGATTAGGGTTTAAGGTATAGTATCGAGTCTGTTGAGGGTTTAGGAATAGGGATAGCATTTAGGGTTTAGGGATGAGGGATTAGAGTTAAGGGATGATGGATTAGGGTTGAGGGTTGAGGGATTAGGGTTTAGGGTTTAAGGGGGAGGTAT
Organism: Cunninghamia lanceolata; assembly: GCA_027924645.1. Lineage (NCBI taxonomy): Eukaryota > Viridiplantae > Streptophyta > Pinopsida > Cupressales > Cupressaceae > Cunninghamia > Cunninghamia lanceolata. Next base: position 5,355,959 of record BSBN01000394.1, read on the forward strand.
ATTGTTATGAAATAGGCAAATAATCTCCCATTGTTTACTGGCTCTATCCACAAGATCTACTAAACTATACCTTAAACCCTAATCCCTCAACCCTAAACTTTCAACCCTAAACCCCATCCCTAATCCCTCGACCCTTAACCCTAAATGCTATCCCTAAAGCCTCAACCCTAAACCCTAATCCCTCAAGGTCCTAAACTCTAATCCCTTATCCCTAAACTCTAAATCCTATCCCTAAATGCTCAACCCTTAACCTTAAACCTTAATCACTTAATCCTTATCCACCCCTCTCCTCCCCTATCTGGCTCACTCCCATCTCTACCCTCCTCTGCCCTCGACACTATACATACATACATATAGGCATACATAGATACATACATATATATAGGCATACATAGATACATACATACATATAGGCATACATACATACATACATATAGGCATACATACATACATGATTAATAGCCTTAAACATAAAAAAATTTAAGTTGAACATAACGCGCTCGCATTATTTAAAACATGAAAAATAGCACAAACTTTTGTAGAAAAGGAAAAATACAAAGAAAAGAATAACGCGAGCACGTTATAACGCGCTCGCGTTATGGCTTGGTTTTGACGAGCCTAAGGCTCGTCATTACCAAGCCATAATGCGAGCGCATTTTGACCTAATTTTTTTTTAAATTAATTTGGCCACTTTTTGGCCTCCCATCTTCTTGCACTTACCCTGATGTTCTTTCCATTTCTTTTCAAAATTTGTGGTTCTGGTTCCATAATCGCTTGAATAATGATGTAGAACTTTCAGTTTTTCCAAACTGCTAAAAATAGCAACCTGCTATTTTTAGAAAGTTTGCATTTGGGTACGGAATGAAGTGAAAATTTACAAGAAGCTTCATAACTGAAAAATAAGACCTTTGGCGAAGGAATCACGCAAAGATCAATTGCGAGCTGAAAGATATTAAAATTTTTGTTTCCCAAAAAAAATGCCTAAAAATTATTCAAACTCAGGTTTGAGGCACTAAACGGCCCCGTACGAGTCTGAAAATAGCTTTTCGATGCATAAAACAGTTCATCAATCGGACACCCGTATCAAAATTTATGGCTCTTGGAAGTTGACCTATTTTTGGAGGGAGATGCAAATTTTGAAATTAGGTTGTTGGCCACCAAAAAGGCTATTAATAACCATTTTTGGGAACCCTGGGTGATAGTAGAGTTAAGGGGGAAGTGTAGAGTCAAGGATAGGCGGGAAAATAGAAACCCTAGCTGATTTGGGGTTACAGAAGGCAGATGATTCCATAGTCTTGGGATAGAAAAGTTGTAATGTGTTGCAGCCTGTGGAGGGTTGATTCCTCTAATTGTATTTGAGATTCTGTAATGTAATAAGTTGTCCAAAGCAATAAAGAAAGTTCTATTTTCTGTGTGCAATTTATGTTGTTGTGTGTTTTATGATTTACCCCCTTCATCAGTGTTTCCCAAGAGAAATTAGTTCTTTCCTTCTTGTGCTCACTTATCTTTCTTTTTTAGACGGTATTAATATTTTATAAGCTTTCTTATTTTCTTTGTGTTGGTATGAGAAGTTAGTTTTCTTATTCCAGCATTGATAAAGCAGTTGATGACTAGTACCGTGCACTTTCTATTTTTGGAAATCCTTCTTCGAAAAGGATTTGAAGACTTAGATGCTTTTTTGGTTTTAGTTAGTTGAGCTTGATGAATATTGTAGATTGTTGTAACAGTGAATTTGTTCCTAAGAAATAAAATTATTGTGATACCTTTGCTTGTGGTGTTTCCTAGTACATAACTAGGTTTCCACGTAAATATATGTGTTGTTATTTTGTGCATGGTTTATTGCTTTCTCTATGTTTATTTGTTATTTCTACACTATATATTTTCTCTACAGTTGGTATTAGAGCTCATGGTTTTGTGCATAAATTAGTTTTTTGGGTTTCATCTAAGAAACATGGTTACCAAATTTGAAGTTCAAAATTTTTATGGTTCCAATTTTGCTCTGTGGAAACTAAAGGTTCAAGCCTTATTGGTGAAGGATGGATGTGCCTTGGCTCTCAATGGAGTAGCGTCAAAACCTTCAACCATGAAGCAAGAGGAATGGGATGAAAAGGAAAACATGGCTAGAGCTACAATCTAATTATCTTTGGCTAATTCAGTTCTATTCAATGTTGTAGAGGAGAAAATGTCACATGACTTGTGGAAGAAGCTCAAAAAATTTTATGAGACTAAGTCATTGGCAAATAAAATTTTGTTACGTTGGCAACTGTATAATTCGAGGGTGCATGATAGTTCATCGGTCATAGATCATCTCAATAATTTCAACATACTGATTAGCAAGTTGGCTTCAGTGGAGGTGAAATTTGAAGAAGAGGATAAGGTGGCTATATTAGTGTGCTCTTTACCTAAATTTTGGGATCAACTAGTTATGGCACTTAGTAACTTAGTACCAAAGGGGAACTTGTCTTTGAAGATATGGTAGCCGTAGTAATTTTTGAAGATTCAAGGTAGAAGACATCTCAAGGGCCTTCTTCCAATGAAACCCTAGTTGCAAGGGGTAGAACTCCAAAATGAGATAAAATTGCGTGTGGACAAACTAGGTCCAAATCCAAGAGGTGGAAAAGAGTCAAATGTTGGAACTTTGGAAAAATAGGGCATGTCAAAAAGGATTGCAAGACCTATCTAAAGAAAACAAATAAACTCCTAGCTCATATTCATTAGAGGCAAATGCAACAGAAGTTGAAGCACCATTGGAAGATGGAGAGGTTTTGTCTACTAATCTAAGAGGTTCATTGCATCATGTTTGGCTTATTGATTCTAGAGCTTCTTTTCACATGAATCCTCACAGGGACTAGTTTACTATTTATCGGTCATGTTGTGGAGGTATGGTTTACATGGTAAATGACAACCCATGTGAAACTATTGGTGAAGAAGTCAGAATCAAGATGTTTGATGGGGTAGTAAGGACTCTTCAACATGTCAAACATGTACCAGAAGTGAAGAAAAAATTGTTGTCACTTGGAGTATTCAATGAACAAGGTTATCGATTTAGTGGAGAAAATAGCTATCTCAAAGTAACAAAAAGAGTGTTGGTGGTGCTAAAGGGAGAAAAGGTTGGCAATCTCTATAGGATGGTTGGAGAAACTTGTAGTGGAGAGCCTGCAGTGGGTTCAGATGTAGAAATGGACTCAATAACAACTTGGCATCAATGGCTAGACCACATGAGTGAGCATGGTCTCAAGGTACTACTAGATATAAATCTTCTCCCACGTGCCAAATCTCAAGATTTGAATTTGTGTACATATTGTTTGTTTGGAAAACAAAATAAGACTGAGTTTTTCGAGATGCACTACTGAAAATGAAGAAGTTTTACAATTAATATATTTAGATACTTGGCAAGCACCTATTATATCTATTGGGGTTTCATCATATTTTGTTTCATTTATAGATGATTATTCCCATAAGGTATGGATTTATCTTCTCAATAAGAAATCTGATGTATTTTCTTGTTTTAAGAAGTTTAAAGCTTTGGTAGAGAACTAGTAGGATAAGAAAATAAAATGTCTTAGAATAGACTATTGTCTCTCAGATTTGCACCCTTGCTGAGTTGTAAAACTTGGCAATCTGGAGAAACATGGGATCTTTCCAGGTCTGTGGGTCACCTGTGTTGGAAAGAACCTCTAGAGAAGGTTGGCTTCCTAGCTGGTTATCACCTAAAAACTACTGGATTTGCAGAGGAAAAAGGAGAAGGAATGTTTTTCAAAATGAAAGATAAAACTGGAAAACTTGAAAATAAGGGTGATTCACCAAACTTGATAAGGAAAAATGAAACTCAGACCTGCATACACTTGGCCATAGACAACAGAAAATAAAAACCTGCACAACCTATCACTGTATGTTTGCAAAAACACTTCACAAAGAGGCCTAACTGCATTACAATCTTCAAAAAAGGAAGCTAAACTTCACAATTTTAAGTCTTATAACACTCTAAGACATAGTTTGCAACTTGCATAAACTCATCTTTTGAAGAAAAAGGGTATTGAAAAACATAAGACAGTCATAAGGAAATGAATTGCCTCACAAATGACCTGTTCAAACACTTAATAACACCCAATACTGTAAAATAAGAAGGCAAGATCTGATTGTCAATGATATCCAAAGTGTTCTTTGTATTTCATATGCCCAAAGAGTTACAAAAACATACTCAAACTGAGTAGGATTCAGAAAAAATCACTAACTCTAGAATGTATATGGAAAGAACTCCCTACAAAGAGTCAAATGAATGACTATATACTCTTCAAAAATAGCTGTAATCAGATAAAGATGAGCCCTCTCCATTTTCGTGGATGTCATAAATATCTCCAATATATCTCTCTAAAGTCCTCCAAAAAGGGTTCCCAATGCAGAAATGGTCAAGGCATGCTATCAACTATCATAAAGGCACCTGAAAATGTCTTTGAATGCCTTTAAATGATCTTTAAGGCCATAAAAATAAGTCAAATATGTGCAATAACTCCCCTACAGCATCATAAATGTCTGATATTTTCCCAATAAATGACATAAATACACATTTTCTGCATTTAAATAACATTTGACTAAGAGGTTTATAATTACACCACCTTAGTTAATGTTTTACAATTCAAAATTATACAAACCTCTGCAGAAAATAATGACATTTATGACATAATCATTTAATTCCCTGATTTTGCATGATTTAGGGACCAATTAAATGTCGTAAAAAGACGACAAAGTAATTATTTATGAATTACCTTATCGTTTGTAATAAAATGCAAAGAGGCAATATTGGGCAGATTATCACAAATGACAAAGTAAGTCTTAATAGGCTTAGAAAGAGGAAGCTAGCCTTCTCCGGAGGTCTGATCTTAGTTTGCAAGGTCCCACACTTCGAGATCATTCCCATGTTTCTCCAGATTGCCAAGTTTTTACAAACTCAGCAAGGGTGCAAATCTGGGTGATAACATAGACAATGGAGCAGAATTTCATTTAGGAGAGTTCAATCTGTTTTGCAGTGACCATGGTATTGAAAGGCAATTGACGGTTGCTAGAACACCACAACTAAATGGTGTTGCTAAATGCATGAACCGTAGAATCATAGAGTGAGATAGATGCATGCTAAGAACTGCTATATTAAAGCAAAAAAATTGGGCTAAGGTTGTTACTACAACCTATTTCTTGATTAATAGATCACCCACTATATCTCTAGATCATAAAATTCCTAAAGAAGTATGGATAGGTAAACCTGTTGATTATTCTTTTCTTTGTGTTTTTGATACTGATGCTTATGCTCATATTCCTAAAGTGGATATAAATAAGCTAGACGTGAAGTCCACGAAATGTATTTTTCCTGGCTATGTAGAAGGTACAAAGTGGTACAGGTTATGAGATACTGCTGCCTGCAAGATTATTAGTCAAGATATTTATTTTAATGAAAGATTAGTGTAAATAAAAGAACAACAAAGTACAAAAGTTGTTCCAGTAGAGGTGGAAAAGTTTGATGCTAATATGGAGGTGCTAAATGACAATCAACTACCTGTCCATGAAAATCAGCAAGATAACAATCAAAATTAATTATATGATGAGGATGAATAGGAACCAAATGAGCCACAGGGTAACACATTACCCATTGTGAGAAGATCCACTAGAGTATCCAAACCACCAGCAAGGTACTCTCTTAATTTACTCTCTTAATTGTAATTCAAATAATGCATTAGTTACTAATGTTGGTGAGCCTAGCTCATATCAGGAGGCAAGCAAAGATGAAGATGCAAGCAAATGGAGAGCATCCATGGAGGAGGAGATGGGAGATCTACATAAAAATAAGACGTGGGAGCTTGTGTCATTGCCTAAGGGGAGAACAACTATAGGGAACAAGTGGGTCTTCAAACTGAAAAGGGATATAAATGATAATGTGGAGCAATATAAATCTTGGTTGGTAGCCAAGGGGTATGCACAAAAATCTAGTATTGGTTTTGATTTAAAAAATTACCTATTGTACAGTTAAGTATAATTAGAGTTGTTTTGTCTCTTGTTGCCAGTCTTGATTTGGAGCTACAATAGTTAGATGTTAAAACAACTTTCTTACATGGTGATCTCTATGAGGAAATTTGCATGCAGCAACTGAAAGGTTTTGATAAAAAGACAAGGATAATCTAGTTTGTAGGTTGAACAAATCATTGTATGGTTTGAAACAGGCTCCAAGGTGTTGGTACAAGCAATTCAATTCTTTCATGATGAGCTTGGCTTTTAGCAAATGTGAGGCTAATCATTGTGCCTACTTTCAAAGGTATGAGATGGCAATTTCATTTTTTTTTTCTTTTGTATGTTGATGATATGTTGGTAGCAGGTCTTGACATGCATAAAATCATCAAGTTAAAATCTCAGCTTGCTAGGGAGTTTGAAATGAAGGACTTAGGAGGTGCAAATCAGATTCTTGGAATGAGGACACATAGAGATAGAAAGGATAGGAATCTTTGGTTGTCACAGAAGACTTATGTGGGAAAGATTTTGTAGCACTTCAATATGCAGAATGCACAACTAGTTAGTACTCCATTTCCTATTCGCATTAAATTGCCTTCAGAATAGTGCCCTAGAACAAAAGTGGAGAGGGTGCAAATGTCTTGTATACCTTACTCATCAACAGTTGGTAGTCTTATGTTTGCCATGGTGTGCACCAGACTGGACATTACACAAGTAGTGGGAGTAGTCAGTTGTTACATGGTGAATCAAAGTTGTGAGCATTGGACGGATGTGAAGTGGGTTCTCGGGTATTTGAGGGGCACTTCTAATGTTGCTATCTGTTATAGTGGCAGTAATCTTCAATTTAATGGGTATGCAGATGCGAATTTTAGGGGAGACAGAGATAAGAGAAAATCCACTACAAGTTATATTTTCTCCTTAGTAGGAGGTGACGTTAGCTGGGTCTGAAAGTTGTAGACAGTGGCAGCCTTATCTACTACTGAAGCTGAATATATGGTAGTGACGCAAGCTAGTAAGGAGGCAATCTGGCTTCATAGACTTTTGGGTGAATTGCAGGTAAAGCAAGATAACATGGTGTTGCATTGTGACAACTAGAGTGCTTTGCACTTAGCATGAAACTCAGCTTATCATGCTATAACGAAAAATATTGATGTATAATATTACTTTGTACGTGAGGTGGTGGAAGGAGGACAAATCTCTTTGGCCAAGATACACACTGATATAAACCCAATAGATATTTTGGTGAAGCCCATTGGTAGAGAGAAGTTCATTTGGTGCAGAACTTCTCTAGGCTTGCACATTACTTGATGATAAGCAGCATCGACATTGGTCTTTCAATAGGAGGAGTTATTCACAAGGCAAAAAATTGACTTCAAGTGGGAGAATGTTGGTATGTGAAGTCAGTTTTCTTATTCTAGCATTGATAAAGCAGTTGACGACTAGTACCAGGTGATTTCTATTTTTGGAAATCCTTCTTCGAAAAGGATTTGAAGACTTAGATTTTTTTATTTATTTTTTTAGTTAGTCGAGCTTGATGAATATTGCAGATTGTTGTAACAACGAATTTGTTCCTAAGAAATAAAATTATTGTGAGACATTTGCCCGTGGTTTTTCCTGATACATAACCAAGTTTCCACGTAAATCTGTGTATTGTTCTTTTGTATATGGTTTATTGATTTCTTTGTATTTATTTGTTTTTTCTGCACTGTATATTTTCTCTACACTTTGTCCATTCCAAGTTCTCTCAAAATTCTCTTTGTTGCTTTGCACTCTTCATCATACCATAGATTTATCAAAAGAATACTTACATTTCCACTCTTAAGCCTAAATCTTTCACATATGCTTATTTACCATACAAAATGTACTACTCTCTACTTCCTAAAAATGTTATTCAAAAGGTACTTTGAAGAGTTCCCAATTCTAATGAATCATGAAGATTTTACCCTGAAAAGGTGCCTTCTTTTAATTGCAATGAGTTTGTTCTCCTTACTAATTGTTTGTGTATATATCAAACTTTAACTCCATCAGCCTCGAAATAGACATCTGCAACCTCAAAACATATTATTTATTAACATGTAAACCCAAGCCACACGCATTTCGTGATCAATAGAATATCTTGGCAAAAAAGACTAAGATGCTCAGCCTCGAATGAACAAATATTGATGGACGGTATATTTGTAAGACTACAAAGCCACAATTTAGTATTAAACTAGGGCTTGACAAAGGTGTGTACAGGCGCACTGATAATGACATACGAGGATTTTGTAGTTGTTTTTTGTTCAAGTTGGGTAGGTTGTCAGATTTCCATGACTAATCATTCTCCCGTGAGGATTTTGTAGTTGCTTTTTTGTTCAGAGGAAAGATTTGCACAGAAATTATTTACTCAATCGTTGAAGCCTTTTGAATGGGTATGGCGATAAGACAGACAGAAGCACGAGAAAGCATATATGGATTGTGTTCTTAATTGAGACAAGCCATGTCATTGTTTTGCAAACTGCTTTTTATACGTGAAAGAATGCAACATAATCAAAAATAATTCATGAATCAACGTCTATCTGTCTAAACTGTCTATGCAGGAGAGTACAGACTGAACTGTTTGAAGATAAAATATTTTGGAAGTCAGATGCATACAAGACATAGTTGGACATAACTAACTAACTCTTAAGACTGCGTAAAATGAAAAATTCTGCTGAGACAAGTTTTAATTCGATAGAGCATAACATAAATTCTGGATAAGTTTCCGAGATTCAATGTTTCTATCATTTTATTTTTAATTACCGTGGCACCAAAAAGATATCTAGAAAGAGACACCCACCTGTAGCAATATAGACTTTTGTTGGGTTGTTCCTTTCTTCTCGTTTTGACTGTATTCTCAAATATTATAATAGTTATTATAACTCTGGTCATGTTCTATGCAATGGTTTTGTAAGGTATTGTAATGGTGAATTTTGCCAGTTCTTATCTCTCTATCTTAGTCATTTTTCATGCTACACGATACAGATCTGATCCAAAATTTAAATTGTTGACTTTAGTTTTTTCATCATAGTTATTAGGAGCGGACTTAGTAAATGTTTGTGTGACAAATCTTTATGTCTTGGTAATTAAAGACATTCATTTGAGCATTTCAAACATATCAAGGAATTATCCAATCATATCCGATTATCATTCAAAATCTCAACGCATTAAAGGAGCATTCAATAGAAACATTTTGACTTGGTGCACCATAAGGAACAACTTAATTACATCAAAATTCGCATCTTATATCACTTGCATGCTTGCCTACTATCTACCAACATTTGTCAAGGTCATTAAGCCAGCCATTCAAGGCAGTTGACTAAGGAGAACATCAATCCTCGCAATTCAACAATCTCCCCGAGGTATTTCTAAATACCATTGATCCTTACAAGTTAGCAAAGAAAAGGAATCATGGTGATTCAAATCATAGAAATATGCACTATGCCAAATCAAGATAGTGCATTAGGGATCAAATATGTGCTATGGGGAATTGATCCAGAGGCATAGAATCAACTTGCAAATGTAAAAATTTATATGTCTACATAGAGTTACAAGCAGTTAGCATATAAAAGACCACCTATTTTTCTATGCCTACGCAACTAAGTTTTGCATAGCATCACATCTATTCTTCATCATAGTTCCTAAGAGTTAAGTACACCTATCCCTTCACATTTAATTTCCTTAATTAGTATTTAATTATTCTAATATTTACCCAACTCAACTATTTAGGTTGATTGTGTATTTTCTAATAGCTTTTTTAATTGGTTAACCTAGATAACACATTGGGAAATTGTATTTTCCTTTACATTTTTGGTGAACCCGTCTAATCTTACACAACCCTACGATTTTACTTTAAGGTTTATACCTTCATTATCATGTTTAAGGTTTTAGATCTATATTTTCTAAATGTTATATCATTTTTCATATATTTCTAGGGTTTTTGTTCCTATTCATTATTATTTTAATGTTATATACTTTTCTTAAGATTTATACCTTATTGAAACCCTCATTTTTGCCCGCCCTTAGATACTTCATTGGGGTTCCATTTTCAAATCTGATATACTGCTAATTTTTAAATTTTTAAATTTGACAGTGATCTATTATGCTTTAGCTTTCTATCTTTCCTTGTCATAGTGTATTGATTATGACATGCCCTACCTACAATTCTAACCTTCATTTGAGAAGGAGTGCTTGTTTAAGCCCTGCTATGGCTACCAACTCCAATGATACTAAAATTTTCTCTGATATCCATGTTAAGAACATTGTGGATGATTATGATCATGATGCCCATGTTGAGCAACAAGATTTTGATAACAAACTTGCTAGTTTGACTAATGCTGAAAATCCTACACAACTAGCAAACGTGCTTTAAAATATGTTTATCAACAAGGCATAAGGGATAAAGGTCTTACAAGCTATGATTGCTAAGATTGCTTCTTCGACATTTTTTTTTATGCATCTACTTCCCCTCCCTCTTCCACTATTGTTCCATCTTCTACCATTGTTGATTAATAGGGTAAATGACACAATGAATTTATTATCACAATAAAGATTTAATCCAATAAAGTGCATATGATTAAGCCAATAAAATTAATGAACCAGTGAAGAAGTAAACATAACAAATGCAAACCATAACACCAAACTTACATGGGGAAACCCTTATAGGAAGAAACTCTACCACTAAAGAGACCCAAGCTTGTATTAATTTCATTAGAGTATACACCAATACAATCACTTATCCCTCTGATTATAAATTCACAACATAAGAGTACCTACAAAAGAACAAGTTACAATACACCATCTTATGCCTCCAATATATAGAAAATTTAGAAATAAGAAACCATCAAGTGGTATCCAAAACTGGTATGAGTTATGTAAAAAATCCAACACCCCTATGGTCATGGTCAAGCATCTTGGAATAGTATATAACTCTTCTTACACCTCTTACAACATTCTTACACATCATATATTTCATAGATTCTATCATAATAGTCAAATTGATCAAGATCCTAATCCTAGGTACTCCATGAGAGCATTCAATGTTTGTATCATAACCACCAAATCGAGAACAAGCTCTAAAGATCTCAATTTTGACCTTTTTTAATGTAACTTTCCTATTCAATACCTTCTTACAAAATATTCCAAGTATCTCAAAGAATAAATAATAAATAAATAATGTCCCCACCAACACATGGGTGTCCCATTTAGCCCACTCCAACATGTTTGGCGATCATTCATTAATTATCATCTAAATAATTAAATACAATTAATCAATACTTGGAATTGCAAGGTGAATGACATCTCTTATCCAAACATTCTTACACTTGACATTTACATTAAATGATACATAATATGAAACCAAAAACAAATCAAGTGCTAGAAGAGGCAAGCCTAGTGGCCTCTCTGCACCAACTAAATTTCTTAGTGCTCATTGGCTTAGTGAGAGAATCCACAATATTAACCAAGGTGTCAACCTTCTATATCATGACTCAACCACCCTCAACCATCCCATAGACAAGTGATATTAAAAATCAATATGCTTCATACAAGCATACCAATATATCAAGCTCTTTTCTAAACAAATGGCACTCTGACTATCACATTTGATCCTAACTTGCCTACTCTCAAACCCAATACTAGAACATAATATCTATAACCACATTAACTCCTTATAGGCACATGGCAGTACTATGCACTCTACTTCTATAGTGGACAACACAATTATAGATTGTCACTTGCTCATCTAATTGATAGCTACTCCAAACAAAGTAAACACATAACCAGTCATGGACCTCATGTTGTCCAAATCACTAACACAATCCAAATCAACAAAGCCCTCTATATCAAACAACTAGCCTACATCATTAGTCCCATGATAGCAAATATGATAATCAAAATTCCCTTACAAATATATTAAAACCCTTTTTACATAAGTGCAATGCTCTATGCAAGGGTTATCTACATAAACCTATTGTAATAAGAGAATTTGCATACCCTGCAATATCCTTATTACACTTTTGTGTCTATTTTAGCCCCTAGCTCATGTGTGTGTGTGTGTCTTGTGTTGTTTTAACCCCTTTTTCCAAGCTTGTCTCACCCTTAGCCATCTATATCCCATTTTCCATGTTGTTCCCTTAGCCTTTGTTTAGTCTTCCTAAGTTTTCCCATTCATTCAATTTTTTTTTCCATCCTATGTCCTAAGCCCTCATTTAATTTCCCATTGATTTAGCCCCCTTTACCCCTTTGTCAAACCTTAAGATGTTGTGCCTAGCCCCGTTCTATATATAAACACCACATTTCCCCATCCTAAAACATGTCTTAATAAACACCAAATTAATGCTCGTACACCTACCCCTAGATGGCACCCTCTGAGATAGACATTCCCTAGGAAATTGAGCTAAAATTTCATTCACAGACATTGCACAATTTATCACCTAATAGGGAGGCCATGTATATTTCTCGTCTTGTCACAAGATTCAAATCCAAAGTAATTAATTCCTAGGGCTTGCCACCTACTAATTTTTCATCCCTAAACTCTCAAAGGAATTTCTTTAAAGTTGGCCACCTTTGCCTCATTTTAACATAGAAAAAGAGAAATTTTGAGTTGGTCGTAAGGTTTTTGTTATTTCTACTCATAGATGACACCCCAACATTGCTAAAAATTTGAGGACCAAGCTATCTTCAATCCCAAGGTCTCCAATAAATTTTATTTTTCAATTGGACATTGTTGCTACAAGATTACCAAGATTAGGTGGCTGATTTCCAAGGATTTCAACTAGGTGAGGGTTTTCCTTTTAAGGTTTTTTCATGAAAATGGAATTGTTTTTCTAATTTTCTATAGATGTACCTCTTCTTATCTCTCCCCCATAGCCTTCAAATCCATTACCATCCATTTCTATCACCATTTTGATTCATATTTCTATCAGTCCTCTTTAGTACCTCAAAACCTATTTTTATTCAATTCAAACTTTGTTTCCAAAACCTTTCTCCCATCTCCACTTGACTTGATGTGTTTCCATAAACACTTGACCATGAAGTTACAAGTTTTAATCACTATGGAGTGCTTTAGACTTAATTAATTTCATAGATCAATTTTATGACTTATTTTTCTATCAAATTCTTAATGTGGATCCATGCTTTAAAACCCACAAGGGGACTAGCTAAGGTAGACCCCCCCTTTAACCTTTGTTTTTGTAGGGTTTCCATTCACAAAAACTTGATTGTGGTTTTATTTCAAAAAAATATGTAGTGTATCAAAGAAAGTGATAAAAGTAAGCCAGACCTTAAATTTATAGATCTAGATCATCTAGAAGTTACAGAGCTTTGTCTTTAACACAAACAAGACTGCCCTGTTGGCTACTAGAAGCAAACAATGTTGCCCTACAAGCCACCATTAGTTCATTTCAATCCCTAAATCAATAGTTTTCAGTCCAAATTGATACCAAAGGTCCTCAATATCTCCACAAACCCATCCATACTCAAAAATTATGCATTTATCATGTGAAAGTGTTTTAATTTGATTAATCTCATCTTTTGTCAAGAGTCTAGAATTTTGGGTTTTCAATCGATTTCCATGTCTCCACTAAAGATTAGTACCTGAAAACTCTAGGGAGAATTTTTCATCATCTCATCATTAATCCCTACCAGTTACAAAACTTCATCACTCCATCTTTCAAGTGAAATTATTCCAATCCTTCAATCCACACATTGTTTCATTCAACTTCTATAGGTCTTCATAAGTTTACTATCACTTACAAGATTTTTATTAGTTACTGATAGGTGGGCACTTCTAAGAAGATAAGACACACTATTGATAGGCTTCTTATCAAATCTCAAGTCCCTACCTACTCTTTGGACAAGGTTGATTCCCTAGACATTGTAGTCATGATGGATGTCAGGACTAGATATTGTATTCAAATAGATTGTTTTACCTAATGGAAGGAATACCCCTAGCTCCTATCACTTCCATACTTCATAAGTAGTTGTAAACTAGAATTTCTAGCAAATTTCATAAAGGCCACCTCTCTATACAAGTGCACCTGATACCACTTTTTGATGCAGAGGCATCCACACTAAAACCTTAACACACAGCATGGATGTCCGCAACCCTTCATCATCATCATCATATTTTTGTTAACACTGTCAGCATCATCATATTTCCCCTGCCGACCGATATCCTCCTGCAGACAAGCCTTCGCCCTTTCGCATGTCAGCAGCATCATCATATCCGACTATCGGCAGCATCATCACATTCGGCAAGCGCGAACATCCTCCTGACGTTCACTGTTCACCTTACCGACAACCTCTATCTTCACTATCTTCAGCATCATGATGTTCAACATCATGTTAATCAGCAGGATATAGAACATCTGGTTCCTCCCATATATCCTGATGATGACCCTCAACTCCACGCACCGTCCCTTCGATGCTTACGTCACCCCGATATCCTGATGACGATTATCCTGATGACGATGACGTCACATGCAGCTCCCTCAATATCCTGCTGCTCGATATCCTGATGACGAATATCCTGATGACGATGACGTCATATGCAGCTCCTCCTGCTGTCGGCCAAACTTAACTTTATCTACCCGCGATCAACCTGATCTTCTACCTTATGCCGATACGCTCCTCCTCGGCAACACCTGATGATGATCACCCTGACGCACATTCACTTCATGCAATCGATAGCATCATGCTCATCTCCATCTACCCGGATGACGATGCCCGAAGCGACTGCAGGATATACGCAGAAATATCCTGATGATGCCGTTTTAACGAACTTCCAACCTTAGCAAATTTCGATCCGCCGAACCTCCTGGGATGACCCGATCTACTCTCAGGGTGATCTTCCAAACTCTAATCTATCAGCTCGACCTAGCACATACCCATGCTAGGGTTCTCAACATCTCTCAATGGCGATCCTGCACACCTGCATGCGAACAAACAAACTAAATCCTAACCTACTGTACATAACCATTCCACCGATTCGACGAATCAACCGGTGGAATGGATCAGCGGATCCATGAAACCACCAAAACAGCAAATCAGTCACACAATGGAGACCAAACAGAAGATGAACACAAACAGGATCTCTTATTTGATTTCAAAAGATGCAATACAATGATCAGTCTCTCTCTCTGTCTCACTCTGTGCAACCTAACTCGATCCAATACTATATCTAAAACCAACCGATCCTCATGCATATATAGGATCTCTGGCGAGTACTACTGACCTGACTCCAAGCGGCTGGGAAATCTCTCCAGGCGGCTGGGAGATCCAACCGGACCTACAGCATACAGCTGTCCTAACAAACTAGCTAAAAATAGCAAAGTATGGTCAACATGACCTTATTACATGCATTGGTCTTATCAGACCTTCTTGGAAACATTAACAAGACTCAAACTAACTAACTGCCTCATGGAGGCCAGCTGTCAGGTAGGTGCTCCTGCACCACTTTTCCACATGTTTTTGCATTCAATACATTGTCATTTTCATTTTCTAAGTCCCGCATGTCTCCAATCAACATATTTTGTCAAGTTTTCAATCAAATTATCAATCCCAGCTCACGTGGTTGCTAATTAAAGTTATGCTAGTTGGAGATAGCCTTAGGTAAATTAATTTGCACATTGTTTGCACACACAACCACTCAAAAAGGACCTACCAAATTACAGGTTTAACTTTAAGGTTCTTTCATTTGGTGAACCTGATAGATCCAACAATTTTAATCTTAGAGAGTCTATGCTTAGCCTTCCAACAGAGTTCATGCCATGTTCACTTTTCATTGTGTCTTCACTTGCTTCTTGCTAGTGGTAGTACTCTCCTTTTTTGGTCTTGTCCCCATCTACACATCATTGTTGTTGACCTTCCTCACCATTTTCATAATCATAACCTTAGTCATCCTATTTAGCCCACCATTTATCCTTATTTTCTTCTACCACTTCCATCCATGCCAATTTCAATGACCCTCAATTTGCCATAGGTTCTTCTCCACCAAACCTCAAGTCCTCGCCCAAATTCCCACTTTCCTATGAAAGCCCTTCCACAAATGTCATTTGACCTTGTGGCTTCTTCCATCACTAGATATCCCTACTTTTCATTATTCATCTAACATTATATTAATGCCTTAGCTACCATTCCCACACCTGCACTCATAGACTTTGTTTCCCTACTAACACCATCATTGATAATCCTTTCAATGAGCATCCCTTGAATAATCATTAAACCAAGGATCATCCCATATCCCCACCCTTACCAATCACACCTTCCAGAAATCCCACAAAAGACACCTTACCCACCACTTCACTTAGACCACCACCCATTGACTCACCCATTCCTCCATTCAACCAAGCCCATACCACCCTGTTCTCTCCCCACAATCTAAATTGACACATGATTCACCCCATGACATACTACATTTACCACCTTGCCAATTAACTTTACAATCATCCTTCATATTTTCTTATGAACTTCCATCCTTTCCTCTCACACCTAGAGATATCATACCACAACATACTTCCCCTCCTCCATGACATCCTCCCCAACCTTTACCCAACATTGATAACCCATTACCCATGCCATCTCCTTTTCATAACACATTTGACGGTAACATATCCATGGCCTTCATTACCCATCCTATGTATAGCTCACTAACAAGGAGTCATTAAACCTTGTACTTTAATTTGATATTAAGTTTGTCAACCAAGGTGGTGTCCGATGGCTATTTTAAAAAAGAAGTTAAATATCTCAACTCAATGATAATTTTTAGGCCTTTTGAATGAAAATGGTTATGCAGAAATAAAGTCCTAAACTATAAAAGCATTTAAAAGCTAATCTATGAAAGCATGGGAAACTTAACTAAGAAAGCATTTGAAAACTAACTTATGAAAACTTTTAACTTTCAAAGATAAATACAGTAATAAGGTAGAATTTTAGACCACTAGATTCTAAGAAAGCAAACATACTATTAGTTTTTCAAAACTATTGTAATGAACAAGCTTTCCAAGAGTGAATTAAAAATATGATTTCCCAACACAACAAAAATCTAAATAGTAAAACAATACACAACATTAAACAAAAAAACAAAACAATAGAACCTGCAGATTAAACTAAAACAACTTATTTCATTTGCTCACATACAACAGAAACAAAGAATTTCCTAAACATCATCATTTTAACACAAAATTAAAATAAATACTTATCTATAGACTCAGTTTCTCCTATCTGAATGAGTGGCCAGCTCTCTGGAAGTTTAAAACTTTCAGAACTTTAAAATACCATTATAGAGAATTCTCATATTGAAAACAAATGCAGAGCTAGCTATATTCATATATCACCAAAAATTGTCTATCTTCTCTATATGTCTAAAATAAAGAAAATACAAGATTGTATATCCTCTGTACTGAATCTAAGATTATGCCTATAATCTAGTATAGTGTGGTGCATGCATTACTGCTATCTTAATGTCTTTCAACTAAAAATCATAAATAACATAGAGTTCAATTTGTAAGCAATAACAAAGGGATTAAAGAAACTACAGAAGTTTACTCCCAGTAGGAGTCTTTCCATACAGGACACTTTCAAACATGTATGGACCATATCCATTGCTACAAATCATGGGGAAACAAGTATGATAAATTTAGGAAATGAGTACTCAAAACAAGAAATCCTTTTTGTTGTCGAGATTCTTCTAGAGTTGTTTCCGAAACATGACTTCCCACACCATTATTATTTCGAAGCACTTTCCTTTTCAAAGTCCTCTTCTTCCTTCCTTTTTAGAGTCCATCCTTCTAGCACTGTAGAGTCCTATTTGACAAAAACAAAGTCTTTTCATCCACAAAACAAAAGTATGTACATTATTTATAACTAGGTAAACAATAATTTATCATAAAATCAATCAAATACTAGCATGATAGGTTCATTAGGTTATAAAGGGAGGTGATTTAGTTATATATATGATGAGGTTAATTTTCACCTCATCACTCACACATTGCAAACAAAACATCCTAGAGACCATTCATGTATTCATAATAAGATTCTTCTAATTACTCTTCAACATGAACTTCCAACCTCCTAATGATATGATGCAACCAATCTACTTTGAAAATGTGTTTCCGCATACCTAAGACACGTTACTCTTTACGAAGTGTCATTCCTTATCCAAATTAACTCTAAGAGCTAGTGAGGTTGATTATGTCCTTGAAAAATAAAGAGAAACTTCTCCCTCTTACACTCAAATAAAATAAAACAAATATACATTATTCTATAATCCTCCTAAACATTTGTTGCCCTTTCTTGGATTGATCCATTTACCACAAATGAAACTTAGAAGAAATCATAAGCTCTACCCAACACTCATGTTATCTTTCTCTTATCATCACAAACTAGGGCACTCCACAAACCAATGTCAGACTTTAATCAATCACATCCAATATCTTGTCGACACAGACCTTCTAAATATGCATGCTACCAACAACCCTAACAACATATAATGGTTGAACATAATAACTAGATATGAAGAACCTATGATACATGTACCTCCACAAGTTATTGATAACCATGAACAATGTTCTAATACAAAACATTATACCAACTTCCAACACCTAGTAGCCCTAGTTGATGATGATTCTAATACAGGAAAGCATCCACCTTAGATGTTGAAACCATAGTGTGTCCTTATAGATGAACCTTTTTCTTTTTCTTTCATGTGTCATTCTCTCCTCTTATGTCGCCGTGCACTAGGTAGAGCCAACATTTGATGTTTTTTGTGATGTTTTTTGCCCGTTTGTACATATTTGTCACATCACTACCTCTTATTTCCACCATCTATCATGTAGTCAAAAATAATTTCAGGTCCGAGGGATTGAGCTTAATTGGTTAAAATGTTGGGTTCTCATTGTGGAGACCCAAGTTCAGAACCCCATAAGGACATCTAATGTGGAATTCTAAGTTGTGACTCTTGGTCTTCCATAGTTGGCTTCTAATGTGGATGTGGTTTCTAAATAAAGTGGATTTCTAAGTAGTGACTCTTGATCTTCCATAGGTGATTTCTAATGTGTTTGCTCATAAAGAGCTTGTATTGGTCTCATGTTGATGCTCGTATGATAAAAAAGAATACAGGATGATGCAAAGTACCAAGAACCACCAACCCTTAGTCATGTTGACCCAAAATGTTGTTTATCCCCTCTATCCATTTTTTTGTTTAATTTTTGTCATTCCTTCTTGTAATCATATTCAAGATTCAAGGACCAATGATTCCAATCATGACACCCTCCACTTATGCACTAGGAACAATCGATAATTTGCCAAATTTTGTCTTCCAAATATGCTTTATTGCCCTAAATTTTATCCATCATCCACACCACTACCACATACATACTTGAGCCCATTTACCCATTCCATAACTAGTACTTGCCATGTGTTTTCATGTTATAATCCTACAAACTTTAGACATTTGAGCCCTTTGCAATTACAACCATTAGTCATCCACTTGGCCCCTTTACTTATATGTTAAGCACAATGTGTACTGTTAGGTCTATGATCACTATTTCCCTCTATTCATCTCGATATCCAAAACTTAGTTGCAATGCCTAGAACCTCGTCAATGGATAACCTATTGTGTGGTCTCACAACACGCCCCATTTTCCCTGGAAGAATGAGGACCTTGTTGAAAGGCACAAGACATCTAAGAGGGTGGGTGAATCAGTTGTATCAAAAACTTTAACTTCTTTGTACAATATCACTTTCACATTCACTTAACTTAACTCCTTATTCTATTATGAACATTAAACATGAATAGCAGAATTAAAACATGAACACATCAACACCATACACACATGAACACCATATTTTTACATGGAAAACCCTAAAAGGGGAAAAACCACAGTGAGTGTTAGCTCACAATATAATGTAGTAACAATACCAAATATCAAAAGAGACTCACTACCAAAGGGTGGCTTACTGCCAGGGTGAACTGATTTAGTAGCATCTACACCATGCCTGAGTTCATTTCCATTGAAGCACAATATATCTCCTCTAATCTTCTTTGCTTTTACACTTCACACTTATCTTCACATCTTTGCACAATCACTACTCAAACATGAATTCATTACATACATTTATACCTATCATCAACCTTGGAATGTACATCAAGGTTGGCATTACATTCTACAACCATTGGAACTTTCTCCAAGGTCAGCATACATACATGAATCAAATTAAGACTAGACCTAAACAAACTTGCAGGGTAAATGAATGAAGGATGAACACATCACGGCTTAGCTTGGACCCAAATACATCCTCACACACTTGGACATGCTTCCACAATCCACGAATCACCTCTGCAATAAGTGTGACTAACCAGGTTGGCCAGAACTTGTGCACATATCAAGAACACTTAGAAACATGCTTGCAAGATCTTCATTGTAGCTTGCAAATCAATCACATGCCTTCAACACATTTTGGAGACATCTATGAACAACATAAAGTCACTTGGGAGTTGACAAATCCAACTACAATAGATCTCACTTGAAAGCAACATATATCACTTGTGAACACATCACAGACTACTTTTTAATAGACACTATCAAGCTATGCTAATCACTAGCTTGCCTTCTAGAGCACCAAATGACAAATCCTTTGGAATGAAGATGACTAAGGTCCTTATAAGCTTAAGTCCAAAACCTTAAATCCAAAATCCAATCTGCGGAGAAATGTAGGGCAAAACACTTTCTCCCTGTCACTCTGCAAACCTTACCGACACAATCTTCAAACTGTTGAATAGAACTTTTTTTACACAGCGATCTAGACCACCACATTCTGGATTTAGCATCTTCAAACACTTCTCTAAATCATATCCAAAGCTCATACTCCGGTCTTCACTATAGAGAAAATGCGGAGCAAAATATTCAGACAATGTTCTTCAATCAATCAATAAACAACAATATCAGAAGATACAGTTGGCACCAATGACAACACAAACATGTTGACATCAATGACAACACTAGTTAGCACATACTTGCAATAGACCTAACTCTTTTCGCTACGTCGTCTTGTCTTGCGTGTGTTGGGTGGTAATGGTAAAGAATCCATCTGCTAAAGGGTAAAATCCAAAATCTGAAGTCACCCCCTGAAAAGGCCATAGACAAATAGAGAAAAAAAATTTAGCTAGGGTTTGCCTCTTGAACTTCTTGAAAATTCGCTAAAATGAACGAGTTATGCCCACCAATGTTCTAGTCAACCAAACATTTTTTGGTCAACCGAACATTTTGCACTAGACATTTTGTAATACCCATATCCATATCCAGGTCATGTCTAGATATTTGTATCAGGTTCCAAATAGGCATTGAGAAATCACCCAGACTCAAAATTGACCTTAAATGTGTTTTAATTTTTGAGCTTAAAGCGGGTATCCGAATACACATGTTAAAAGATCCATATCTAGTGCAGGCCATCAAATTTATCCTGACCTAAAGACATTCCACTGGGTTGGACATTTTTTACTAGATATTTTGCACTAGACATTTCGTAATGTCCATATCCACATCCAGGTCCTATCCAAAATGATATAAGCATGCGCGCTTGCCCATTGTTGGTCAAAGTCAACTAGACATTCTGGACCAGACATTTGCACCAAACATTTTGCACTAGACATTTATAAATGTACTGACCTTCCTGAACTAAATATGAAGATCCACTCATCCAATGCTCTGATCAATGTAGGTTGACCGCAACAGTGATGACGTCACCCAACTGAGTTATCACCAAGCCTTCTTACCTGACTTTGATCAAAGTCAACTAGACATTTCCAACGGATATTTCCACCAGACATTTCAAACTAGATATCTAAGGTCTAGATGTCCATGCATTCCTCTTGCATTAAACTCCCATACCACGAATTGATTTTTGATGTTGGAGTTTAAATTTAAAATACAAACCTAAGTCTAGCTCACTTTTCCTCGCTCCTAGGTAGTAATTGCTTACCAACTACATTGAGCATTCAATGCATTTTCATACTTAGCAAATTTCACAAGGGATAAAAGCAAGTTTACACTAATTTGTTAATCATAAAGCTTTCAAACAAGATCAAAGAGAGAATCTGCAGTGAATTACCAAAAAACTATGAATTTGCACAGCATAGCAGGTGAATTTAGATCAATATTGCAGGTGAACAAAATATACAAAGGTAAATAGAGTTCCACATCACAACAAAGTAAAGGTGATTTTCCATTACACAGGTGCATATATGACAAAGTTTGCTTTCGTTGGTAATAGTAAATCTATTTTACAAAAGGTTAATTTCATTTGCCTAGGGTAAAATAATTGACCCATTTAACCATACTAATTGCATATAGTTTTGTGTGCTTTTTTGCTTATAAGAACATTGATGTAGGATTTTAAAAATAAACTAGGGCACAAAAGAAAGGTTTATGGCAGGCCCTAAAATTCAATTACAAGAACTAATTACATGTGTTTGCATCATGTAGGACATGATGCAGAAGCACTTAAAGCAACGCAGTGAGGAATTCAAAAATGCACCAGAAAAACCTCCTGGAGGAGTTTGGTGCAAGTTCGGGTTGGTCACAGATACCCACTTTGGTAATACAAACATGGATGCATTTTGCACAAGATGCCAGGCACCAGATGCAGATGACCCACTAAAAAACATAGTGAATAGTGGCATGTTCCATGCGGCAGGTTCCCAATGGCAATGGATGCCTTGGAGATAATGATCCAATGTGCCCAATAATACAACCCAATCAGTCGAAGGGTTGAACATCAAGGCAGGGTTTATGTAGATTTCTCCACAAAGGGAATCTGAGAAATCTTTAATCTTCCATGGAGCAGTGATGTCTTTTAAATTGGCATCAATGCCCTAACCACAGAATACAACTCAAATGTGGCGGGCTACAAGAAGTTCATGCATACCTCCTGGATGGATCCAACAACAAGACCAAAGGTGATTTCCAAAATGCCACAAAACATATACAGGTCCAACTTCTCTGAGAAGATCCAGTATATGGTTGTACTCATCCACAGAATGATCAGGAGTGAGAATACAGGATCATTTGAATTATGGATGTATGGTGCAGGAGCACTTAACACAAGGTGGCCTCCATGAGGCTTTTAAAATCATGTTTGCATTGTAATAAGGTCTATTCGACCAATGCATGTCATTTATGTTTGTATCTAGACCTAGAACAAACTTTGTAAGTCCCAAGTACTTAGTTTGCATTTGTCAAATTGTTAGTGGTTAGACGGTTGGTCTCCCAGCCGCTTGGAATCAGTTAGCTTTCTCCCAGCTGCTTGGAATCAGTCTCCCAGCTTCTTGGAATGGGTTGGTGTTCCTCTGGCGAGTTTATTAAACTCAGGGAAATGAACCAACTCAGGGATATGATATTGTAATCAAATCAAAGACAAGATTGAATATAATTGTGTGAATGTAATTGTGCATTGTGTTAAGGAGAAACTGAACTATTTTGTGTCGTCAATTTGTTTTCCATTCTCTATAATTACAAATTGCATAGTTGTAGATTTCTTTTCCTTTCTGTACTTCCGTTGTTGCAAAATGTCGATATGAAGCATTCCACTGGTGAGATTTCTGTCAAAATCAGTGGAATGGCTTTGTTGTGCAATATTCACTTGTTTCCTGTTTTATTTCATTGTTTGGTGGTGCAGATGTTCCATACTAAGGATTGTGCATAGTAGACGGCCTAGCATCTCCATGTGCTAGGGTTTGATTGGAGGAGTTGGAGCTGTTATTAGTGAGACAGAGGCTGTCAACAAAACATTACTCGCTCAGAGCGATAAGGATAGTCTAGCCGAAGGGAGGTTCGAGCTGCTGAATGGAAGTCGCGGCCTAAGATTCAGATCGGGGTCACAAAGCACAGCAGCCAGAAGTTCTGCGTGCTTGTCGACGAGTAGGCTCTCACCAAAGATAACACATACCAGCATATCAGGAGAACAAACAAGGAGTTCACCGATGATCTAGGTCTTCCCGACGAGTGTGGTTCGAAGGCATATTGAGAATGTATGTTGAGAAAGCATGTGGGGAATGTATATTGAGAATGTATCTTTCATCGGATACAAACGGTGACTGGTCGTAACGGTGAATCAGGTTATAGAAACTTTAGTCCACCGGTAATAGCAAGTCACACCACGCATATACTAAGTTAGTGTATCAGTGTATCGGCAATAGGTTGTAAGTGTTCACCGATGGTAAAGGTCACAGCGATGAGAATTTGGTGATGGTTGAACTGACTGTCAGCCCGAGCGAAGAGGGAGTAAGTCTTACCGACTGAGGCTCCCCATCATATTGGTATCAGAGCCAACAAAAGCTCTGGGCAGAGCTGTTGTGTATTTGATTTCTATAACTGAGAAGGCAGATGAAGAGTTGCTCATGCCATCTAGTTGCGAGAAGGAATAGGACCCCTGTAGTGTGTGGGTAGATGATGATGAGGTATGTCATGACCATTCCCCAATAGAGGTTTGGCTGGAAGAGGGTGCAGAGTGAGGCCACTACGAGAGAGAGTGGTAGTGCATCTCCAGGATCTATTGTTGGATGAGAGGAATGGGTCTGTGAAGCAGCGTGTAGGATGGACAGCTGATTGAGCATTGTGTTGTAGTCAAATTGAGGATTTGTAGAAGTGTTGGCATTGTCTGTGAATGTTTATGTCAGACAGAGAAAGTGAAGGAGAGGCTAGCGATATGCCTCCAAAGGGGATGACCACTGAGGTGGTCACAAAATTCAAGGAGATGGAGGAGATGATCAAGACTAGAGTCAAGGAAGCACTCCAGACTTAATTGAAGGGAATGAAGATAGGAAAAAGGATAGAGGAAGGTTCAGATGAAGAAGAGAAAGAGGAAGAAACAGAAGAACATGAAGAGGCAAAGATACCGGTTGAACAAAAGCAATTCCTGGAAGCCATCAAGGCAATTGGAAAGGACTCTTCGGAGGTGGTGGTGCTCACCTAGGGTTAGGGTTTGAGTCGGGCCTGTAGGCTTATGTTTCTATTCTTTCAAACCCTTGACACCTTAGGTTAATTTTTCCCTCATCCATCTACATTGTATCTTTTGTTTTGTTGTTGACTTCTTGTAGAGGGTTCCTGGTTGCTTAAGTTATATTTTCATGCCCTGGTGCTCATTGGTTGACCGACCCCTATGTAGTGTTTTACCGCTTTTTCACATCGCACTTAAGAAAAAATGCTAAGTTTAAAATCATTCTGTGCATGTGGTAATGTCTGTCAAATGTATGTGTCTTTGTATGTACAAGTCCAAATGTTCATTGGCGGGCCGAAGAAATGTTCAGTCAGCTTCAAAAGTTTCAAAAATGGTTGTATGTATATTGCAGGTTCTAGGAATATTCCTTTCTTGTATGTAGGGTTTGCATGTATATTTGTGTTGTATGTTTAGACATGCAATGGGTAGATACAATGACAACATGCATTCGCTACAGTGAAAGGTATATCGGCGGCAATGTACAAGAAGAAATATACATTGGCAGCATGCAAAGGAAAATGTGCAAGGGGCCGATATACAAATGGTGGGGCCTGCAGATATGTAAGGTAGAATGTACATCAAGTAATGTATGAGGGGGCTGACATGAATTCGCTACAGTGACAAGGGTTATCGGCGACCAAGTGCATAGCTCTTCCAACAAGCCGATACAAGGGATACATACAAGGGCAATTGTATGTTACAAGATACAAAGCCGATTATACATCAGAAATATGCAAGAGGCACATACAAAGAAAAAGTTACATACAAACTAAGAACCAAGGGGTGGGGTCCACCAGTTGCATTCAAAGGCGATTGTATGTTGGCACATACAACCGAATATGCAAGACCCGGACTCGATGGATATTGCATTCTAGTTAATAAAAAGGTACAGGTTTGGATTGTATATTTTGTTTTGTATATCTGCATTGTATGTTTGTGATGTATAAGCACGCATATACAAGTCTCGGACGTGAAGGAGGAATGTAATATAGTTCATAAAGGTTTGGAATCCGCGGATTGGTTTTATATTGCATTTGTATATGCAATATACAAAGCGATGATACAAAGAGAAGGATGCAAATGGTGGTTCCTGATGACTCAAAGAAACTGATTGTATGTATATGCGATTGCATATACAAGGATTTAAAAGGCAAACTGGTGAAGAGGTGAATGTATCTTCACGCCGCGAAAAGTCAAAGGTGGCAAATATACATCTGCATGGCACATTCTCATTTGGCCAATGGTTTTCAAGGCTGGCAATTGGCTCGTTCATTCAAATTGAGGCCGTGGATCTTGACGATGAGGAAATAAATCAACGGTTGTGTTCAAATGTTCGAAGGTGAGGGTTCTCCCATGCATCTATAATGGCATTCTTGGTGGGAAAACCATAAAGCACGTTGTCTGCTGTACCCCACAAGTAGCTGGGCATTAATGGTGAAATTACAGAGGTCTGATCGATGGATTAACTGGCCAACTACCAAATTTGATGAGAAAATCCTCAGGTGGCGGCGCAGGGCTCGAGTTCAACGACTCCCAGCCTCTTCTTCTTCCTGCTGCATTGATTGATTTGGGTGCCATTCTGTGGTGCGCTGCATCTGGCGGTATTTTGAAAATGCCATGTAATTATTGCTGAGTACACGGTCTTGCTATAAAATGCAAACTGTGTCACTCATTTTAGGTTGTTGAAAACTGGACAAATTTTGGTGTTGTAATTAAGATACAACTTTGTTGGTGGCTCTATTTTGGTGCCTTGTGAGTTTATGAATTGTACGTTGAATGTTTTATGCACTGAATTCATCAGTTTCATGTTGATTTAAATGAGTAATGCTTCATTGCATGTATTCTATTATTTGTCTCCAAGTTGAATGTGTTCTTCTTCTGAATCTAGACAGCTAAGGGGTGTTTGAGATTCTAGGAAATGGGTTTCACTATGTTGAACGCTTGATCTTTTACTTCTGCTCAAGGAGTAGATTAAATGTTTTGAGTTAAGTGTTGGGAAGAATATGTTGCAGTGAGGATGTTTGTAAGCAGAAATAATTGAATACTTAGTCTTAGGTAGTGTCTGTAAGGTAGACATTACAAAACCCCCCTAAAATTTGATTATTGTTTAACTCTATGGTAAACATTCACATATATATATATATATATATTGACTCCGAGCCCTGGATAGGCACCAGTCTGGTCTTGTATTGAGGTTACACCCAAAGTCCCAGTCTTGCATCCTAATACAAATTACAAACTCAAACTTCAAATACAAACCTTTAGAACATTAGAAGTAGTTTTAGGACCAAAATCCTCTGTCTCACAACTGAACATAGGCCCAAAGCTAGCCCCTTTGCACTTATTTCACAGTTTTGGTCTACAAAAAGAGGATTTATCTACTTTGTATCAACATCTAAGTAAGTTCACAGGCATATGTTATAGATGTTGAATAGGGAATACCCCCCTTGGTTCTGCAGAGCCTAAAGAAGAAGAGGAGATATTTATAGAGTCTATCTCCTGTACTGTTGGCCCTTGCCCCGAGAATCCTGTTGATCAATAATGGCTACCTTGTAGGGATAAATGGGAAGAAGCATCCAATTTGGGAAAAACCCAACAGATTTGGCGACTCTACTGGGAAGGCTTTATGTAAGAACCCTGATTTAAAAGAAAATAATTCCTAGTTGTAGGTGGCGACTTTGAACAAATCTCCCAACCGGTGAAGTGAAATTTGTATGCAAGGGAGAAGATCCCTGTGTAATCCTTTATCTAAAGAATTACCCAAAAAAATGATGTATAGGAAAAAAGGGACTGTTCAAGCTAGTCAAAAGGGTTCTCCCAGCCCCAGAAATAATGATAATATCCAAGATAATCCAAGATCTTCAGAACGGATAGCACCTTATTATTCAAACACAGAGGCTAAAATTCAAAATATTAATGAAAGACAACAAGGTGATAGATTGAGAATGAGATCAGAGGTGTTTCAGGAATGCCCTTTTCTTAGATTCCCCTGACAGATTTGAAGAAGCTAAATCCCCAAGGGATGATGGTGATGACAAAAATGGAAAAGAACCATCCTCTTCTATGCCTAAAGAGGAAGAGCTAGCTGAAGAAATCAAGAACCTGAGGGCTGAGTTAGAATATTTGTAGGCTGTGAAGATTAGAGATGATATGAGACAAAGGGTACAAGCTCTGAAAATTGCTCAACATAATTTAGTTCCCACCCTTGATAATGCAGATGTGCTGAGAAACCAGCAAAGAAATGAAATCCATAATCAGTAGAATGATTAGAGACAGAATGTAAACAATGTTAGGGTACCAATGAACAATGTAAGAAATCAGAATGCTAATAGGAATGCTAATGTTAATTAGTTTGGTAGACAACCTATGCAGCTAGACAGATTCAGGCAGCTTGTTTTTGATTGTATTCCTAGCTACCTTAATCCCATTGACAAACATGTGAGGCCGCAGGTACCAAAGTTTTCAAGAAACAATGTTGTGTTAGGTGAAGATCATTTGAAAGCCTTTCAAAATGTTATGGACAACTTTGACATTGAGCATGAAGATGTTTTTATGAAATTGTTTATGCAATCCTTAGTTGATGAAGCTAGAGAATGGTATAAAAGTCTACCTGACCGAAGTATCTCATCATGGGATGACTTCAGAAGAATTTTTAAAGAACAGTATGGTGAAAAGACTGACCCAAGCTTTTTTGTAAATGAATTCACTAGTATTACTAAAGGGTCAAATGAATAGGTTGCAGATTTTAATGCCAGGTTTACTAAAGTGTTGAACAAACTACCACCTCATATGAGGCCTAATGAACCAATGTGTGTGGTGTTGTACATAGATACTTTTGATGGCAAAACAACTTATGGGTTAAGAGATAAGGGTCCTACTAGTCTCAGGGATGCTTTCAGGATTGCAACAAATATTGAAAATAATAGGAAAGCATCTGGTAAGACAAAGAGAAGGGATGATGTGAAGATTCTGCAAAATCCAAATAAGACTCAAAGTACACAAGGTAATGCATCTACTTTTGAGGATAAATTAGATAAATTGACAACTGTTGTTAAGGACTTAAGTTATAGACTTGCTAAAAATGAAAAGAGAATGGGTCCTGACAGGCAAGTTTACCAAAGACAAGAAAAGAGACCATCATTGCATGATATGCCATATAACACTAACTGGCATAATGGTAAACCCATTCTCCCACATAACAGCAACACCAATCAAAGAGCCCAAAATGTCAAGGAGACTCCTGATCCTTTGAAGAAGGATGTTAATATTGTTGATGACACCCCATGGTGCATAATATGTCAAATGCCTCACTCACAGTCACAATGTATGATTGCTCAATCTTTATATAATAATGTTATTGCCTATGATGAATGCAATGAGCCGCATTGTATGGAGGATGATAGTGTCAATATGTTGTTCACGAATGGGGAATACTCTTCTTGTGATGCTGATGAAAGCACAAATTATGGAACTCAGGTCTACCAACAGGTTTCCTATGATGAAGATGATGAAGATAATTATGCGTATGCTCAGGATTCACGCATATTTTTGAATAACTTGAGGAGACCTGATGAAGAAATTAGAGCTCTCACAGTTGCAGCAGTGGCTCAGGTCAAAAGCAAGTATAACCTTAGAGGTAAGGCTCAGGTAAGCAACTCACGCCAGCCAGAGAACACTTTTGTGAACCAACCAGTGCATAATCATAAAGTGGCTGAACCACAAAGGACACAATGGAACAATAATAAGAAATCTAAGCAAAAACCAGGTCATGATTCTCAAGGATCAGAAAATAGAATTCCCCAAAGTGAGGATCAAAATAAGGATTCTCAGGTCCTGGATAACAGTCAAAAGGCCACTAAAATCAAGGTTGGATCAGCTCACGATAAGAGTAAAACCATGGCTCAGGCTACAACTGTTATACAAAACTATGCTCCCTTTGATATAACTCAGGTTTTATCCCAGGTAAAGGTCTATGTTCCATTGATGGAGATGATGAAGGTTGAAGAATTCAGGAATAAGGTATTGTCCTTAATTTCAGGAGTAGCTTATCAGGCTGAACATAATGTTAAAACCCAGGGTAAGAAACAAGCCATGTGTATTGATGAGGATGAGATTCCTAAAGTTTATCTGGGGGTGACAATGACAAAATGTCCATCACAGGTTGAGCCATTTTATGTCTCCCTTGTTATTAATGGAAAAACAATCAAGAATTGTATGCTTGACTCAGGAGCATCAACAAATATTATGCATTTGGCTGTCATGCAACAAGCTGGATTGAAAAGAGACAAGGCGTGGGGAAACTGCTATGCAATGGATGCTAGGGAGGTGCCAGTTATTGGAATCATGAAGGATGTGGAGTTTATGCTAGCAGCATATCCAGAAAAAACATATAGAATGAACATAACAGTGGTTGACATAAAGCCACATTATGGTATGTTGTTGTCAAGAAGATGGGAAGCATTGATTGGAGGAAGTATGCAGTTAGATCTATCATATGCCATGATTTCAATGAATGGTAAAGATGTCAAGTTGGTCAGAGAAGAAAGGTCACTAGAGACAGTTGAAGATCAAGATCCAGATGAGCATGTTTGTTTTGTGGACACTGACTATGAGAATTTCAAAGTTGTCTCAGATGATCAGGGAAATAAAGAGAAAGATATTTGCATTCAAGAGCTGGACCAACAGGGTCTCTAGACTATGTATTTTGATGGAGCTTGCTCAAAGTAGGGTTCTGGTGCTGGAGTTGTGTTTTTGTCTCTAGCTGGTAAGCTCCTAAAGTTCTCTTTCTTGTTAAGGTTTGCTTGCACAAATAATATTGCAGAATATGAAGCTCTGTTACTAGGGTTAAATGTTGCTCTGAAGCACGGGATCAAGATGCTCAAAGTATATGGAGATTCAAAATTAATTGATTCCCAGGTTAGAGATAAGTATGCTTCAAAAAATAAAAGATTAAAATAGTATAAGCATGATGTGTGGGATACAGTTGAATTGATTGATGCATTTTCAATAAATTGGATAGAAAGGTCAAAGAATGTCATGGCAGATTTTTTAGCTAATGTGGTCATAAGGCCAGATGATATCACTCTGTCTGATGTTACAAATGTTGAGGTTAAAATTAGACCTGCAGTACCAGAAAATATATGCAATTGGCAAGTATTTGATGATGATAAAGATTTGTTGAGGTTCCTTCACTGCATAGATGAATATGAGAACCAAGAGATTGATTTCCAGAATTTTGTAGAAGTTGTGGATGGAAAAGAAACTCTTTTGGGGAAATAAGTAATTCAACTTAAAACAAATAAAATCCCCAGAGGGCTAGTTGCTTTAGAAAGAGCATTTGATGATAGAGACCAATTTGTTACAAAGACATCTCCCTCAAACAAGGATGACTTGGAGGAGATAAACTTGGGGACATCTCATGCCCCCAAAAAGGTATATATTGGCAAACAGCTCAAGCCACACATCAGGAGCATGTTGATTAATTTGTTGAAGAAATATAAGCATGTCTTTGCATAGTCATATGAGGACCTAAAGGCTTATAGAGAAGACCTATTCCAGCAAGAGATTCCATTGAAGCCTAGAGCCAAGCCATTCAGACAGAAACAAAGACCTATCAATCCAACTTTGGCTCCAAAAATGTAGTAAGAACTTATGAAGCTTAGGGAGGCTAGAATAATTGTGCCTATCAGACACTCAACTTGGGTGTCCAATCTTGTCCCGGTTAGAAAGAAAAATGGTGACATAAGACTTTGTGTTGACTTTAGAAATTTGAATATGTCCTCTTTAAAGGATAATTATCCACTGCCTAACATGGAGGCTATGTTGCAAAAAGTAACTGGTTGTGAACTTCTATCCATGATGGATGGATTTTCAGGATACAATCAGGTGAAGGTAAAAGAATCTGAACAATACAAGACTGCCTTCACCACTCCATGGGGCACTTATGTATATGTAAGAATGCCATTTGGACTAACAAATGCAGGTGCCACATTTTAGAGGGCTATGGATGTTGCTTTTGCAAGATTGATTGATTCAATTCTGGTTGTATATCAGTATGATCTAACTGCTTATTCAAAAAAGGAGGAGCAACATTGTGTGCACCTAGAGCAAATTTTTATTAGGGCATTAGAATATGGCATTTCACTTAACCCAAAGAAATGTGCTTTTGGAGTAGTGGAAGGAAAACTATTGGGACACATTGTTTCCAAGGATGGAGTCAGAATTGATCCTGAAAGGGTTGCTACAATTGACAGGATTCAAATGCCTAAAATAGTGAAGGGCATTCAATCTTTCTTTGGGCAGATTAATTTTGTTAGAAGATTCATTCCCAACTTTGCAGAAATTACAAAGGATATTTCTAAGATGCTGAAGAAGGGAGAAACCATCAAATGGGGAGATGAGGCAGCTAAATCATTTCAGAATATCAAAGAAGCTATAAAGATGGCTCCTGTATTGAAATCTCCTAATATTTTTAAGCCATTTTAGTTGTTCACATTTGCTTCTTTTCACACTGTTGCTGCATGTTTATTACAGAAAAATGAAGATGGTTTTGAGTAACCTATTGCTTTCTTTAGCATGTCATTGCAGGTAGCTGAATTGAAGTATGATATCATGGAGAAGTAGGCATATGCATTGGTTAAAGCAGTCAAAAGCTTCAGGCCATATCTAGTAGGCTCTCAGATAGTTGCCTATGTGCCCCATGCAGCAGTCAAGGATATTTTCACTCAGCAAGAAGTGACAGGAAGAAGATGTAGGTGGATAAACAAATTGCAGGAGTTCAACATTGAAATACAAATCATAAAATTGGTAAGGGGACAAGGTTTGGCTAAGATGATGACACAGTCAAATTTGGAAGCATGCCAAGTGAATGTAGTTCAGAATGAAATTGCTAACATGTCAGAATCTGAATGGTACAAGGAAATTGTATATTATTTGCAGAATTTGAATTGTCCTTCCCATCTCAGTGATAGTCAAAAAAGGACCTTGAAGCTACATGCAATGAATTACATCATTATTCAAGGAGAGTTGTATTGGAAGAATCCTAATGGTGTATTACTTAGGTGTGTGGATGAAAATCAAGCTACTGATGTATTGAACGACATGCACAAAGGAATGTGTGGTGGACACTATACTGCCCAGACAACAGCTCACAAGATTCTTAGGGCAGGCTATTGGTGGCAAACTCTTTTCTCAGATGCACAAAGGTTGGTAAGAAGATGTGATTCCTGTCAAAGGTTTTGAGGAAAACTCAAATATGAAGGTGCATTACCCCTTAGAACTGTAGCAATGGAGGCTCTATTCCAGCAGTGGGGAATTGATTTTATAGGGGAAATTTCAAAAAAATCAAGTGGAGGACATAGTTGGATTTTGGTTGCTACTTACTATTTTACTAAATGGATTGAAGCCATTCCAACTAAGAAAGCTACAAGTAGGGTGGTGATGGACTTCATTTTGGAACACATTATTATCAGATTTGGAGTGCCATTCAAAGTGGTCACAGACAATGCCATGTGCTTCAGATCTAGTGAATTTGTTGATTTTTGCAACAAATATGGGATTAATTTATCATATGCATCACCATATCATCCACAGGGAAATGGTCAAGCAGAGTCAAGTAACAAAAGCCTCATGAAAATCATCAAAAGGATAGTAAGCGAAAACAAAAGGGCTTGGGATTCAAAATTGATGATGGCACTATGGGTTGATTGGATAACAGTAAAGAAAGCAATTGGCAAGTCACCTTTT
This sequence comes from Cunninghamia lanceolata, assembly GCA_027924645.1. Taxonomy (NCBI): domain Eukaryota; kingdom Viridiplantae; phylum Streptophyta; class Pinopsida; order Cupressales; family Cupressaceae; genus Cunninghamia; species Cunninghamia lanceolata. The sequence goes on from BSBN01000394.1 coordinate 5,389,709, forward strand.
GAGCTAGTGTATGGTGCAGAAGCTAAGTTACCTGTAAATAATATCTTGCCTGTTTATAAATTCATACAGGAAAATGAGGAAGAGATTAAGGAATCAATGAATGAAAGGATAAATCAACTGGTTGCCCTAGATGAAATGAGAAGAGAAGCACACAAGACAAACATTAAGAAACAACAGAGAGTGAAATATCTGTTTGATAAGAGGGCTACAGAAAGAAAATTTTAGATAGGTGATTTGGTCCTTGTTTGGAATGCAAAGAATCAAGATAAAGGCAAGCATGGAAAATTTGAACCCTTATGGGTGGGCCCATACCAAATCAGAAACACTCATGGAGAAGATTCCTACTTTCTCCAGGCCCTGAATGGTGAGCTACTGGAATTGCCTGTGCACGGTCAATTCCTTAAACTTTATTTCTCATAAGTGATTATCTTATGTGAACATTTGTAAATTAAGTGTAAATAGTCTGTGCATACCCTATATAGTCGGTGTCTTGCATTTTTGTGTTTTTCTTGGTCTGTCCCGGAGTGGTTTGGTTCTCCCTGCAACCTTGCGCCTGCACGTCCCCAGTCGGAGCCAATGGTGGTGCTCACCTAGGGTTAGGGTTTTGAGTCAGGCCTGCAAGCTTATGTTTCTATTCTTTCAAACCCTTGAAGCCTTAAGTTAATTTTTCCCTTGACCATCTCTGTTGTATCTTCTATTTTTCTATTGACTTGCTGTAGAGGGTTCCTAGTTGCTTAAGTTATATTTTCATGCCTTAGCGCTCATTGGTTGACCGGCCCCTATGCAGTGTTTTACCGCTTTTTCCCGTCACACTTAAGAAAAAATGCTAAGTTTAAAATCATTCTGTGCACATGGTAATGTCTGTCGAATGTATGTGTCTTTGTATGTACAAGTCCAAATGTTCATTGGCGGGCCCAAGAAATGTTCAGTCGGCTTCAAAAGGTGCAAAAATGGTTGTATGTATATTGCAGGTTCTAGGAATATTCCTTGCTTGTATATCAGGTTTGCATGTATATTTGTGTTGTATGTTTAGACATGCAATGGGTAGATACAATGACAACATGCATTCACTACAGTGAAAGGTATATCGGCGGCAATGTACAAGAAGAATTATACATTGGCAGCATGCAAAGGAAAATGTGCAAGGGGCCGATATACAAATGGTGGGGCCTGGGGATATGCAAGGTGGAATGTACATCGGGTAATGTATGAGGGGGCCGACATGCATTCACTACAGTGACAAGGGTTATCGGAAACCAAGTGCATAGCTCTTCCAACAAGCCGATACAAGGGATACATACCAAGGCAATTGTATGTTACAAGATACAAAGCCGATTATACATCAGAAATATGCAAGAGGCACATACAAAGAAAAAGTTACATACAAACTAAGAAACAAGGGATGGGGTTCACGAGTTGCATTCAAAGGTGATTGTATGTTGGCGCATACAACCGAATATGCAAGGCTCGGACCCGATGGATATTGCATTCTAGTTAATAAAAAGGTACAGGTTTGGATTGTATATTTTGTTTTGTATATCCGCGTTGTATGTTTGTGATGTACAAGCACGCATATACAAGGCCTGGACGTGAAGGGGGAATGTAATATAGTTCATAAAGGTTTGGAATCCGCAGATTGGTTGTATATTGCATTTGTATATGCAATATACAAAGTGATGATACAAAGAGAAGGATGCAAATGGTGGGTCTTGATGACTCAAAGAAATTGATTGTATGTACATGCGATTGCATATACAAGGATTTAAAAGGCAAATTGGTGAAGAGGTGAATGTATCTCCATGCCACGAAAAGTCAAAGGTGGCAAATATACATCTGCGTGGCACATTCTCATTTGGCCAATGGTTTTCAAGGCTGGCGATTAGCTCGTCCATTCAAATTGAGGCTGTGGATCTTGACGATGAGGAAATAAATCGACGGCTGTGTTCAAACGTTCGAAGGTGAGGGTTCTCCCATGTATCCACAATGGCATTCTTGGCGGGAAAACCATAAAGCATGCTGTCTACTATACCCCACAAGTAGCTAGGCATTAATGGTGAAATTACAGAGGTCTGATCAATGGATTGACTGGCCAACTACCAAATTTGATGAGAAAATCCTCAAGTGGCGGCGCAGGGTTCGAGTTCAACCACTCCCAACCTCTTCTTCTGCCTGGTGCATTGATTAATTTGGGCACCATTCTGTGGTGCGCTGCATCTGGTGGTATTTTGAAAATGCCATGTAATTATTGCTGAGTACACAGTCTTGCTATAAAATGCAAACTGTGTCAATCATTTTAGGTTGTTGAAAAGTGGACAAATTTTGGTGCTGTAATTAAGATACAACTTTGTTGTTGGATCTATTTTGGTGCCTTGTGAGTTTATGAATTATACGTTGAATGTTTTATGCACAGAATTTATCAGTTTCATGTTGATTTAAATGAGTAATGCTTCATTGCATGTATTCTATTATTTGTCTCCAAGTTGAATGTGTTCTTCTTCTGAATCTAGACAACTAAGGGGTGTTTGAGATTCTAGGAAATGGGTTTTGCTATGTTGAACACTTGATCTTTTACTTCTACTCAAGGAGTAGATTAAATGTTTTGAGTTAAGTGTTGGGAAGAATATGTTGCAGTGAGGATGTTTGTAAGAAGAAATAACTGAATACTTAGTCTTGGGTAGTGTCTGTAAGGTAGACATTACAAAACCCCCCTGAAATCTGATTATTGTTTAACTCTATGGTAAACATTCATATATATATATATATATATATATATATATATATATATATATATATATGTATTGACTCTGAGCCCTAGATAGGCACTAGTCTGGTCTTGTATTGAGGTTACACCCAAAGTCCCAGTCTTGCATCCTAATACAAATTACAAACTCAAACTTCAAATACAAACCTTTAGGACATTAGAAGTAGTTTTAGGACCAAAATCCTTTGTCTCACAACAGAACATAGGCCCAAAGCTAGCCCCTTTGCACTTATTTCACAGTTTTGGTCTGCAAAAAGAGGATTTATCTGCTTTGTATCAACATCCAAGTAAGTTCATAGGCATATGTTATAGATGTTGAATAGGGAATACCCCCTTGGTTCTACAGAGCCTAAAGAAGAAGAGGAGATATTTATAGAGTCTATCTCCTGTACTGTTGGCCCCTGGCCCGGGAATCCTGTTGATCAATAATGGCTACCTTGTAGGGATAACTGGGAAGAAGCATCCAATTTGGGAAAAACCCAACAGGAGGCTTGGATAGATATTCCCATGTTCAGTGGAAAGATGAATGCTGATGAAGTTATGGAATGGATTGAGGCTCTAAACAACTACTTCGAATATAAGGAAGTTCCTGAAAGTAAGAAAGTTAAGTTTGCAAAAACTAAACTCAAAGGTGTTGCCCTTACATGGTGGAATTACACCCAAGGAGAAAGGATAAAGAATGGGAAGAGTATGATATCTTCGTGGAGCAGAATGCTGGAGAAGATCAAGTCCCAGTTCCTTTCTTCTTACTATGAGGTGCAGATTTACAAGAAAATGCAAAACCTTAAGCAAAAAGATATGGATGTGGCTACTTACACCGAGGAGTTTTACAAATACACTCTTCTTTGTGGGTACATGGAGGATGAAAAAGCCAAGGTAGCAAGGTATTTAAATGGTCTGAGGATCAATATTCAAGATGAGATAAGTTTATTTACCCCTAGAACTATGGAAAAATGCTTTCAAGTAGCATTAAGAGCTGAAGAGAAGCTGAAGAGGAAAGGTGAGTAGCAGAGTAGAGGAAGAGGTGATAGAAATTTTAGAGGCAGTTTTGGAGGCAGAAGTCCTAACCAGAGGCCTAGTGGTGAGTCTAGCCAAGAAGAGCAAGTTGGAGACTCAAGTAGCAGAGGAAGCTACCGCAGAAGAAGGCCAAATGAAAGAGGTGGGACAAATGGATCAAGTAGAGAATCTAAGTTCTCCAACATGAGATGTTATAACTGCAATCAGATGGGTCACCCGACATACAAGTGTCCAAAGAAGGCCTCAACCTCTCATGACAATGAGAGAAGAACCACATTGACTCAAGAGGATGCAGGGAGTGTGACATCTCCTGAAGTGAATTTGACATCAGAAGTGGGAGAAAATCTGATGATCAAGAGGATGTTACTCAAAGCACCAGTGAAGACTGAACCATCACAGAGGAGAGCTCTTTTTAGGATCAATTGCAAAAGCAAAGGTAAAATATGCAAGGTAGTCCTAGATTCTGGTTGAACAGATAATATGGTGTCTAGGGAAATGCTGGATAAATTGAACATAGAAAGGATTCCTCATCAAACTCCTTACAGAGCATCTTGGGTAAGTGATAGTCAATCACTTTTGGTAGATGAATAGGCATATGTTGATTTTTAGATTGGAGAATATAAGGAGAGAATTTTATGTGACATTTTGCCCATGGAGTGTTGTCACCTACTTTTAGGTAGGCCATGGCAATTTGATAGGCAAGCATTATATGATGGATATGCTAAAACATACACCATTAGGAAGGATGGAAAGACTTTTGTGATGACACCATTGCAGGAGGATGTTGAAGCAAAGAAGGCAGCCAAGGTCATTTTGATGGGTAAGAAAGAGTTTGTGAAGATCAATGAAGAAGAGACAAGGATAGTTGAGGATACCTTAAGGAGTGGGGTTGCCAAAGATTAAAGTTTGAAGGTGATTTCAGTTTTGAATGATGGAGATTAGATAGTGATGCCTGAAATGGATCAAAAGAAGGTCAAAGAGCAGGTCTGCAAGCAACCACAAGTTGATTGGAAAGAAAGAGATGCTATCATAGTAGGGACCATTATTTGTCCTCTTGAGCCAACAAGAGGTGAGGGACAATCATATTCTACCATAGCAGCAGTACACGAAGCATGGACCAAGATTTTGAATGAAGATGTTCAGGCAGTTATGACAGTAAGCAATCATGGTGTACAAAATCCAAGTTTGGTTGCAAGCACTCACTCATGGCAAGGTGTGAGTAGAGCCTACAATGCTCGGCATAAATTTTTGATTCCATGGAAGCAAGTTGCAGTCCAGAGGTCGTGGGGAAGGCCTGATGATGGTGGTGCAAGACACAGACTCAACTCATGGGACATGAGTTCTTTTCTAGCTGGGTTGTATGGTGCAGTAACACCTAACACAAGGTGGCCTCCATGAGGCATTTAAAATCATGTTTTGTTTAGGAAATCATGTTTATGTTGTAATAAGGTCTATTTGACCAATGCATGTCATTTCTATTTGTATCTAGACCTAGAACAAACTTTGTAAGTCCTAAGTACTTAGTTTACATTTGTCAAATTATTAGTGGTTAGACGGTTGGTCTCCCAGCCGCTTGGAATCAGTTAGTTTTCTCCCAGCTGCTTGGAATCAGTCTCCCAACCACGTGGAATGGGTTGGTGTTCCTCTGGTGAGTTTATAAAACCCAAGGAAATGAACCAACTCAGGGATATGATATTGTAATCAGATCGAAGAGGAGATTGAATGTAATTGTGCATTGTGTTAAGGAGAAACTAAACTATTTTGTGTCGTCAATTTGTTTTCCATTCTCTGTAATTACAAATTGCATAGCTATAGATTGCTTTTCCTTTCTGTACTTCCGTTGTTGCAAAATGTTGATGTGAAGCATTCCACTGGTGAGATTTCTGTCAAAATCATTGGAATGGCTTTTTTGTACAATATTTGCTTGTTTCATGTTGTGTTTCATTGTTTGGCAGTGTAGATGTTCCAGACTGAGGATTGTGCACAGTAGACGGCCTAGCATCTCCATGTGCTAGGGTTTGATTGGAGGAGTTGAAGTTGTTATCGGTGAGACAAAGGTCGTCAACAAAACATTCCTCGCTCAGAGCGATAAGGATAGTCTGGCTAAAGGGAGGTTCAAGCCGCTAAACGGAAGTCGTGGCCTAGGATTCAGATTGGGGTGACAAAGCACATCGGCCAGAAGTTATGCATGCTTACCGACGAGTAGGGTCTCACCGAAGATAACACATATCGGCATATCGGGAGAACAAACAAGGAGTTCGTCGATGATCTAGGTCTTCTCGACGAGTGTGGTTCGAAGGTATATTGAGAATGTATGTTGAGAAAGCATGTGGGGAATGTATATTGAGAATGTATCTTTCGTCAGATACAAATGGTGACCAGTCATAACGGTGAATCAGGGTATAGAAACTTTAGTCCACCAGTAATAGCAAGTCATGCCAAGCATATACTAAGTTAGTGTATCGGCGTATCAACAACACGTTGTAAGTGTTCACCGATGCTAAAGGTCATAGCAATGAGAGTTTGGCAATGGTTGAACTGACTGTCAGCCTGAGCGAAGAGGGAGTAAGTCTTATTGACTAAGGCTACCCATTAATGTACATAGAGATAAGGTCCGTAAAGGATGAGGGCAACGTCATCCAATGGGCCCAATTGATCAGTGACTCGCTACACAATGGGTTAGTCAGCTGGAAGAAAAGAAAGAGGAGGTTCTTCATGGCCTCATATGTAATCTATTCATGTGCCTACCTGTCCTAGTTTGATGGGATGTATACAGTGGGAAAACTAGAGACCAAGCCTGGAGAACAACTAGTATGGCAGCACTACTCATAGTTAGAAGAAGGCCAATTTGTCATCCATTATAGAAGAGTCAATTACTGTTCTTAATGTGGTAGGTTAGGCTTGGAGCATGGTGTTAGAAATGAAAGGCATAACTACACAACAGAAATTTGATTCAAATATAATTTTTGCAATCTTTAACTGTATATTATCAATGGAGATTGTAACATGTAATAGAAATTATGCAACACAGAAACATCAAAATAGAAAATTGAACACACAACACAATGTTTACGTGGAGAAAACCATTGTGGGTATAAAACTCCACTAGGAAAGAGGCACAACTACACAACTCTCTCCACCATTGTGGGTAAAAGATTATATAATACATCAACTACACAACTCTCTCCACCAGTCTTCAACTTGACAGCATTCTGACAGCACCTGAGTACCTAAAATTTGTATTGTAGAAACAAATACAATGGAAAATATTTATAGAAGAGTTTTCCCTCTATTCTAGGCATCTACTTTCTCTCTCCTCCAATAACTCCACATGCAAGCATTAAATGGTGTCATACATGCAACCACCAAGTGGCAATAACTTACCCATGCAAGGTGGGGCGCCCAGGTCCAAGAATAGCATGTAAAAGCATCTTATGATGCGTCATAACCATCATAGATACCACCAACAATAAATCTTCCCAATATGGGTGTCTGGGACTAATAATAGCAACCACAACTAATAATGGGTGTCATATGCATCATACATGCATGGAATCTTATGACAACTTGCAGCTCCCATAAATCCACTTATACCACATTATGACAAGTTGTCATGCATGCCAAAAATAGTAAATTCTCCAAGGGGAATGCCTACCCTCATTTAACACTGAGTTTTACATTTGCCAATAGTAAATATTACTCTATAACTTCCACCGGTAACTCCGAAATTACCACTGTCAATGAGACTACCTCATTCCCTTATGGGTAATTATAAATAGCAAATAATAAATGGGATAAATACAATATTGGAATTTACAAGGTTAATGGCACCTTATTCCAACATTCTCCAACTTGACATTATACATTGTAAATCAACCCATAGGAAAACAAATGAAATATAACCAAGCACTAGGAGCAAGGCCCATGGCCTCTCTACACCACACGAACTTCTCTGTGATCACAGGCTTGGTCAATGAATCTGCAACATTCTCTTGAGTGACTATCTTTTTCAGCTCAATCTATCTATTCGCAACCAACTCTCAAAAAAAGTGATACTGAACATCAACATGCTTAGTCTGAGCATGATACATGAGATTCTTAGCCAAACAAATAGCACTCTGGCTATCACAACTGATCTGAATGATACTGTTGTATACACCTAAAAATGACATGATTCAGTCTAAATAAATATTCTTAATATTTATTCCCTTCTAATTCTTCTATCAATAAATAAATAAATCAATTTATTTATTTGATTCATATTCCTCTAAATTAATTAAATATCAAAATATTTAATTATCTCTTCTAAAGTCAAAATTAAATTAAATCGTTTATTTAATTAAATTCTTCCAAACAATTAAATAATTCTTAATTATTTAATTAAATCAAATCATTCTTCCAAATTTGAATAAATCAAATTTATTTAAATCCTTTCAATCTCCAAAAATAAAATACAATCAAATATTTTATTTATTCTTCCAAATCATGCACACACAATTAAATAAATTTATTTATTTAATTTGTTTTCTTATCTTCTAAATTAAATAATACCAATTATTTAATTGTTTCTTCCAATAATATCTTCTCTAAATTTAAATAAATCAATTATTTATTTAAGTTGCCTTTTCTTCTAAATTGAGTTATCTCTAAATATAATTCAATCTTTGTGCACATGCAATTAAATATTCTAAATATTTAATAAAGCAAAATATCTTCTTATTCTCATGCAAATCCCTTCTTCTTATTTTAAATCACTTAACTGATTGTTATATTCTTTTAATTGCTTTAACTCATTCTTCTATTCTTGTTAACTCCTCTCATCCAAAAGAAAGCCAGACACATGTCTTCTTCTTATTCGTTGCACGTTCCTCATCTATTCTCAACCGTTGATCTTCTTATTCATTCTATACTGTTGATCTTCTCTTTCACGAGTCTATAAAAGCAACCCTATTCTTCCATTTCATTCATCAAAGCTTTAAGTATTGTTACTCTGCAGGAATTACAGCGCGCCTTTGGCACCCACGTCATTCCTTCATTGCTTGTGATCACATTTGCTACTACGCACTACACACTACTACCATTGTTGTGAAGCTCCTCTTCATTGTGATACTATCACTGCCATTCCCAATTGACATTCTTGAAGCATAGCAAGGAAGTGCACTCTCTGAGGGCCCTATTTCATACATGCAAGAACGATTGTGATAGACAATCAATGGAAGCTTCGAATTAAGGAGGTTTGCTTTGTTGTTTGTTCATTGCTTTATTAAAATTTCTTTGTTCACCATTTCATTGAGTTTTGGGTAACTTGATTCTAATTATTATTATTTATTCATTTGAATCCAATGTTCCCTTAACAACTGCAATCAAAACCAATACCTGTACACAATCTCCTCAACTAAACTACCTCCTTAGATACATGAGTAGCAGCCATATACTCTGCTTCTGTGGTGGACAAAGCAACTGTGGGTTGCCTCTTACTCATCCAACTCACTACTCCTCCAAACAGAGTAAACACATAGCCACTAGTGGACCTTCGACTATTCAAGTCACCTGCCCAATCTAAATCAACTAAACCTTGTATGTCCAAAGATTTATCAACACTATCAGTACTAGAGTAAACCAAACAATAATCAGAAGTACCTGCAAGATATTTAAGCACCCTCTTCGCATAATTCCAATGTTGTCTACCAGGTTTAGACATAAATCTGCTTAAAACTCTCATTGCTTGGGTAATATCTGGCCTAGTGCAAACCATTACATACATCAAACTCCTTATAACACTAGCATATGGCACATTAGACATATCCTCAAGATCATCCTTAGTCTTTGGACACATATCTAATGAAAGCTTAGTACCAATGGGTAAAGGAACTCTAACTAGGTTACAGTCCCACATACTAAACCTTTGCAAAATGGTATTCACATACTTTGTGACAACCAAAGCTTTATGTTACCTCTGCCCCTTTTGATCTCCATTCCCAGAATATACCTGGCAGCACCAAGATCCTTCATATCAAATGCACCTAAAAGTTAGGCTTTAAGCTCATTGATCATACCCTTAGTATTGCTGAAAAATAACATGTCATCAACATACAATGCAATAACTAGTATAGAATCATCAATATAATGAATGTAAACATAGTGATCCTCCTCGCTTCTAACAAAACCTAATTTCAACACAAATGAATCAAATTTTTGATACCACATTCTAGGGGACTATTTCAAACCATAAAGAGACCTTTTTAACCTGCAATCCCAATGTTCTTTCCATTTTACCTCAAAACCTGTAGGCTATTACATATAAATTTCTTCCTCAAGATCTATATGCAAGAATGCAGTCTTAACATCCATTTTCTCAATCTCCCAATCATAAGCTACAGAAATGGATAAAAGAAATCTAATAGAAGTTAATTTAGCAACATGAGAGAATATCTCACCAAAATCAACTACCTCTCTCTGGGAGTAGCCCTTGGCTACCAGTCTAGCCTTGTACTTCTCCAATGACCTGTCTGCTCCAAACTTCTTCTTGAAGACCCACTGACAACCTATGGCCTTTCTTCCTTTGGGAAAATGAACAAGATCCCAAGTGTTACAAGAGTCTAAAGCCATCATCTCCTCCTGCATGGCTAACTCCCAAGACTCACTATTATCTAAAAGAATAGCTTCCCTGTAGGATCTAGGCTCATCGTAAGTACTCAATAAAGAAAATACACAACAAAAATCTGGTGGGCTATACCTGTCAACTAGATTCCGTTTGTCTTGTGGATCTCCTCAAGGGTGGAGTAAGAGTCTCAATGTGTTCTTCTGCATGATCATTTGTACCAACTTCTTTCGTAACAATAGATTCATCTTCCTCAGAACTACTCAAATCTTCTTCTTCTTCTTTACCCCCAATCCATCATTCTATTCTTCCAGAGGTGCATCGTGCTGCTATAACTCAAAGTGCACTCTCTTTTCCTTTTCATCTTTTTCTTTTGTCTGCTCAGGTTCAGAAATAGCTCTAAGTTCCCTGAAAATAACATCTCTAGAATAGATAATCTTATGGGTTAGTGGATTCCAAAGCTTATAACCTTTGACATTATCACTATATCCAATGAATGTACACTTTTCAAATTTTGGATCCAACTTAGATCACTTTTCCTTAGGCACATGAACAAAAGCCTCATAGCCAAAAACCCTTAAATGTGAAACAGAAGGTTTCTTACCTGTCCACACTTCATAAGGTGTCGAATCAAGAGTCTTACAAGGAGATCTGTTAATCAAGTAGCAAGTAGTACACACAGCCTCTGCCCAAAAGCATTTATCCAACTGTGCATTACTCAACATACTCCTGGCCCTTTCCATGATTGTTTAGTTCATCCTTTCTGCAACACCATTATGTTGTGGTGTATAAGGAGTTGTCTTTTGTCTGATAATACCTGCATGCTTGCAAAACTCATCAAATTCCTTAGAGAAATATTCCCCTCCATTGTCAGATCTTAATATTTTTATCTTCAAACCTGATTGGTTCTCCACTAAGACTTTGAATTCCTTAAACTTAGTGAAAACTTCATGTTTGTGTTTCATAAAATAAATCTATGTAAATCTGGACACATCATCAATGAAGGTAACAAAATAACAAGATTTTTTGATAGAATCACTATCCATAGGTCCAAACACATCCGCATGGATAATTTCTAACTTCTCTTTTGCTCTATTGCTTCCTAAAAGAAATGATTTTCTATTTTGTTTACCAAACACACAATGCTCACAGAAATCAAAGTGCTCATCAGAATAAGAAAAACCATCCAACAAAGCTTTATTATTAATATTTTTCAAACATTATTATTTGTGGCCCAATGTACGTTGCCACAACATACATGTATTTTCAGTATTGGCATCAAATACATAGGAGGCATTACAAACTATAGTGGCTTCAAGCTTGAACAGGTTTCCCAATCTCTTCCCCTTCGCTACCACCAAGTTCCATCTCATCAATCTGTAGCCATGCTTGTCAAAAGTGACATGCATTCCCAAATCATTCAGCTTTGAAACAAAAACAAATTTCTAGCTAATCTAGGAACATGATAAACACCAGGGAGGGTTTTAATCCTCCCATCACTAAAACACAATAGTACCTTGTCTTTCCCAACTATTGGATATACAGAGTTGTCCCCAAGGTACACATTACCTCCATCATACTCTTCATATGTGGAGAACCATTCCTTATGCGGGGTCATATGGAACGAACATCCTGAGTTAGCCAACTAGTGATCATTAGAAACAATATTGCATGCATAAAGTAAAACATCTTCACTTGGATTCGAGGACTTATCTGAAGCATTCTCCCACTATTTCTTTGGGTTTCTACACTCCTTCACATGTCCCCTTTTACCGCAGTTCCAACACTTAACTCTGTTCTTCTTCCCAGAGTCTTAGATCAGCCCTTGGACTTGTCCTTAGCCCCTTTCTGATCTCCTTTAGGTCCCCTTTCCCTAGACCTTCCATTGACACTAAGAGCATCCCCTGGACTATCTGAACTCTTCTTCCTCAATTCTTGTTGTTAGAGTCACACAAGGACTCACAGGAGCCGGGATCATCTGAGGAAAACTTCTACAAGAGAGAGTTGCAAGAGGATAATGCACAAGCCAAATGCATTCAAATAGGTGTGCTTCTCATTGACAATACTGGAGTTACATAAATAAGCAACCACTTGCTAAAGTGGGAGAGAGACAAAAATGGCAGATGATGATACATGCCATAAATGTCTCAAGCACTAAAAAGAAAGACAACTACCCTTCCTAAAAGATAGCCACTTGCCAAATAGGGACAAAGTGGGAAAGGAAAGCTTAGTTCACTCACCATAAATCTCTCCAGTATGAGAAAGGAAACATTATTTTAAAAATAATCTCCCTAATTAACTTATGTAAAAGTGAAATGTGATTTTTCACTAACACCCCCCCATAAGTGCAACTTAGGGAGATTACACAAGCTAAAAAGAAAGAAAGAAAGATGGGTCCCAGCAACAAAGCCATGTTAGGTACCAATGAACAACAAGAATCTCTCATAAGGTGGAGAAAAGGAGAAAAACCTAGTGGGAGAAAACTCCTCTCCAAAAGAGAGAAAAAACAAAAAAGAAAGTACAAGAACATGTGATGGAAGCTAAGACCCCCCATCGAATGAATCCATCACAAGAGTACAATCATGAGTGCCCCCATAAGAGAGAGCGAATAGAGAATATGAATCCCCTCCAAGAAGAAGCTCCAGAACCAATGAAGATATCTTGAAAACATAATCCAATCCACTGCCTGCAAACAACATTTCTCCCTTTTGGAAGAAACAAATCCACTGGTGAATGTAGAAGCCATTCCCACATCTTGGATGAATAGGGAACCCATATTGAAATGTGTGCCTCTGAATGCAACTCAAGTGACCTCATACTGGGAAAATATGTCTTCTCCAAAACAGAAACGGGTTGCCCAATTAGAGAAGAAGAACCATGAGAGGATATGATCTGAACTGCATCTGGAAACATAGAAGATGAAGGTGGTGATGCAAAGCCACCTGAGAAAGAATCAAACAAGAGAGATAAACCCTCAAATGTGTCCTCCAAATTAGCAATGTGAGACTCCACAAACAAGGATGATATGTCTACAAGATAAAAGTCCCAATGAGGTAGATCTGAAAGATTGATATTGACCTGCTGCATAGAATTACTCGAAGCCAATGATGATGCAACATTGAATTCTGAAGTAACAACAGGTGATGAAGAAGATGTGATCTCAATAGGAGGAGAAGATGGAGCAAGAGAGGTCTTTATCTCTGAACATTCAAGACATGCCATATACTCAAGCTCCTCTAAAGTATCATCATTATAAGCTATATTATCTTCATCATCAAGTGGAATTAGGCAATCTACTGTAGGATCATTTGGAAATGGTGAGACATGAGGGTCTCCATAAAACTCCCAAATTTTTGTCCAAAGTGTGTGTGGGCTCTCATAGATGGGAAGATCACATGCAATATTACAATCAACAGTGGTACAAATTAAACCTACAACATGATCTCGATTGTTACCCCAAACAGATTTCTTCATAGGTGTCTCTGGTTCAGGTATGAGCCCATAAAGATGAGGCAAAAGATGCAGCCACCTGAGATGTGTCAGGATTCCTCTTTACCAGGACTCATAATTGTTCTTAGTCAGATTGACCACAGAAGGATGAGTGGCAAAACCCGTGATATCTCCTCAAAATGATAGAGATCAAAATATGCAAATAGATTTATGCTGATAATACAAGCCTATCAAAGCAAATGGAACCTTTCTAGGAGGCAGCATGTCTAGGATATCCAACATAAGCCATAAAATTGAGAAACTGAATAAAAGATACTTGGGGATAAATCTGAAAAAATTACATAGATGGTTGTGTAAAGCTCTCTAATACCTTTCCAATGCCTGTTCGTTTTTGAAAAATAGAGATTTTGGGCGCAAGAACGGAGCTCGGAAGCCAGAAATGATGCCTTGACTTCAAACAGATAAAACAGGTTACAAACAGAAAAATCTGGTAAAAGGACTAGAATTACTAGATAGTGCTCAAAACCAGTTTTCCAACTCTTTTTCGTTTGCTAATTTTCGAGTCTGTATGCTCAAGTTATGGCCTCTGGAAGAAAACTACCTTTTTTAGGCCTGCACATGAGCACGACACAAAAATCAAGGCAGATTCAGAGATTGAGGCAGCATGAAAATTGATGAAGACAAAAATCAAGCGGCATGAATATCGAGGCAGCTTTGAAAATTTTTGGAACGCAAATCGACGTAGCTCAAAAATCAAAATATGCTTAGAAAAATTTGGCATGAAAATTGAGGCAGATGTACATAAATTTGGGCACAAAAATTGAGGCGTCTGTATAGAATTTTGGCATAGAAATTGAGGTGGTCGTACAGATTTTTTCTACACACAAAAAATCAAACCCCAAAAAAATGCCCAAAAATTTTTTTGTCACCAAAAATAGAGTGCCTTATATGAAAATAGGGGTTTTGACACCTTCTTAGCACAACTGTGAGGTCTATTTTACTCTAGGATGCACAAATTATCTGCTCATGGCTAAAACTCTCCCTAATTTGAGAGGAAACTGACAGATCTGGAGCTCTGATACCATGTTAGAGTTACACAAGGATTCACAAGAGTTAGGATCATCTGTAGGAAAACTTCTACAAGAGAGAGCTGCAAGAGGATAATGCACAAGCCAAATGCATTCAAATATGTGTGCTTCTCATTTACAATACTGGAGTTACAAAAATAAGAAACCACTTGCTAAAGTGGGAGAGAGACAAAAATGGCAGATGATGATACATGCCATAAATGTCTTAAGCACTAAAAAGAAAGACAACTAACCTTCCTAAAAGATAGCCACTTGCCAAATAGGGACAAAGTGTGAAAGGAAAGCTTAGGTCACTCACCATAAATCTCTCCAGTATGAGAAAGGAAACATTATTCTAAAAAGAATCTCCCTAATTAACTTATGTAAAAGTGAAATATGATTTTTCACCAACACCTGTGATAGTAGAATTGAAACAAGGGCATCCAACTTGGGATCTATGAGGTTAGCAGTGACAGCAAGGATAACATTCCCTCAAGACTCAAGTAAAGAACAAAGAAGTAAGATACATTTATCTTCCTCACTAACATCAACATCTACCGAAGCAAGCTGACTCAACAACAAATTAAAAGAATTT
This sequence comes from Cunninghamia lanceolata, assembly GCA_027924645.1. Classification (NCBI taxonomy): domain Eukaryota; kingdom Viridiplantae; phylum Streptophyta; class Pinopsida; order Cupressales; family Cupressaceae; genus Cunninghamia; species Cunninghamia lanceolata. The sequence goes on from BSBN01000394.1 coordinate 5,405,200, forward strand.
AAATGCTCTGGAATTGAATCACCCTCTCTCATTTTCATGGAAAACAATTTTCCTTTTAAATAGAATTTATTTACCATACTCTTGGCTTGATAGATCTCACCCACCTAATTCCACAATTTATGTGCGGTCTCTTCCTTTGCGACATTCAATAGGACAAAATCTGAAAAACACAAACAGATGGTTCCTCGTGCCTTCTTATCCAATCTATCCCACTCATCTGGAGAGACATCCTCAAGTTTCTTCTCTTTTTGAACAGCCAACCACTAGTTTCTTTCTTCCAACAAATCCTCCATTTTTAGCTTCCACAACTCATACCCATTTCGTTGAACTTCTCAATGTCCAAACAAGAGGTTGGTGCAACGGTGGATCCAGCCATAATATCAACACAAGATCTACAAAACAAACACAACCAAATCTCCCTCCGTAGCTACAGCTTCCACACTACCACCCAAGAGTCAAAGTTGGCCAAGCTCTGATACCAAATGTTAGAAATGAAAGGCACAACTACACAATGGAAATCTGATTCAAATATAATTTCTGCAATCTTTAACTGTGTATTATCAATGGAGATTGTAACATGCAATAGAAACTATGCAACACAGAAACATCAAAACAGAAAACTAAACAGACAACACAGTGTTTACATGGAGAAAACCCTTGTGGGTAAAAACCTCCACCAGGAAAGAGGCACAAACTTGTATTAATCTGTAAAATATTGGAAAATACATCAACTACACAACTCTCTCCACCAGTCTTCAACTTGACAGTATTTTGGCAACACCTGAGTACCTAAAATTAGTATTGTAGCAACAAATACAATGGCAAATATTTATAGAAAAGTTTTCCCTCCATTCTAGGCATCCACTTTCTCTCTCCTCCAATAACCCCACACGCAAGAATTAAATGGTGTCATACATGCAACCACCAAGTGGCAATAACTTACCCATGCAAGGTGGGGTGCCCAGGTCCAAGAATAGCAAGTAAAAGCATCTTATGATGCATCATAACCATCATAGATACCACCAATAATAAATCTTCCCAATATGGGCACCTGGGACTAATAATAGCAACCACAACTAATAATGGGTGTCATATGCGTCATACATGCATGGAATCTTATGACAACTTGCAACTGCCATAAATCCACTTACACCACATTATGACAAGTTTTCATGCATGCCAAAAATAGTAGATTCTCTAAGGGGAATGCCTATCCTCATTTACCTCTGAGTTTTACATTTGCCAACAGTAAATATTACTCTGTAACTTCCGTTGGTAACTCCGAAATTACCACTGTCAATGAGACTACCTCATTCCATTATGGGTAATTACAAATAACAAATAATAAATGAAATAAAATATTGGAATTTACAAGGTTAATGGCACCTTATTCCAACACATGGAAGGGGATAGAACCAAGAGGCTATCAAGGGATGCACAAGGTGTCATCATGTCGCATGTGTCCTAGTTTATCCAATTCACCTACATCTGGATAGAGGGCTTCATGAGCTACCCATACATGCTACCCCGGTATCTAACTGACAAGGTCCTGGTCCTAGAAATCACCAGGCAGATAATTCCATCCTACGAAGCATATGTGGCAAAACATGGACAAGGAATGATGAACTTCTCATAGACATCAGTTGTTTCCAGTGTTTTGAGTTTAAAAATGCAAAGTTATCTGAGGCTGAGTTGTAAATACTACATCTACATCCATTCCCATTACAAAGAACTTTTGATCTCTACCAAAAGATGGGGAGCTACGTCAATAAGAAGCTTCATCATGTGCTTCACCTTGAAGATTTTTTAGCAAATTGTAATGATGAGGAAGACGTAAGAAAGATAGGATTCTAGTGCTTTACGTTGAATCTAATGTGTACTTTGGGTATTCCAGATGTACCCCCGCAGGTCAGGAAAGATGATGGACAAGTTGTGGATCTTGACTATGACCAGAATTAGGTTTATAAGGAGACCTTATCGCTTCTAGATTTGACTAATCCCAAGTTAATGTCTATTGATCTCATATATCAAATGTCCTAGCAACCACTCAAAAGTGGGTAGACTGGCAAATTGTCGAGTTGAAAAGAAAAGGGGTCTAATTGACCTATGAAAATACAAAGAAGAGGAAAGAAAGAGAGGATGCAAATTATGATGACTTCCTCGTGGTCAAGAGGAGAGTCATGGAGGTGAAGCTAGCTCAGGAAGGAGAATCTACATTTAGCAAACCTCTATCTGCAGTGGGCATGAGTGTCGCCACAATGCCATCACCTTTGAGGGAGAAGCCAATGTCTGCTATCCCAATCACAGTTACATCTCTAGAGGAGCACCCTCTGACATACATATTAGACAAGGTGGAAATCCCTAGACAAAGGAGGAGAATGCCTACCACACCCATCAGGGGTACCATTTCAAATCCCACTGACACTCAAGCTGAGGCATCAAGTGTTGCAAGTATGAGGTAAACCAGTGTTGTCATTGATGTCAACATACTCATATTACTTTGACAAGAAGGATTCAATGAGCAGTGTGCTGAGGATATTGAGAAAATTAGCCTCAGTCAGGAACAGTAAAGAACAGTGATGAGAAGAAGGCAAATGTACTGTATAGGATGCGAACCGGAGGATGCAGATTAAAGGGTTTGTAGATATGAGTCTTGAGATGCTTCAGTTAAGATTTCAGAGGTCCACATGAAGATCTGAAGGAGTTGTGGCTGTCGGTGTAGAACCGGTTCCGGCAAGTATTCAGAGGTGACAGAGGATCACAAAAAGGTCCGGTGAGGTCCGGAACTGTATAATCCTAATCTGCGGATTGGAAGGAGTCTTTGGGATGTCCTCGTGATGTACCATCTCAAGTTGTGTATAATTTGGAGGTCCGAAAGTACCTCCTAAATTATGACAGTGGCGACAGACAGTGTTCTTGAAGTTCCGGATAAGGAGGATAAGAGATTTCAATAAGTAAAGGAAATGCGGACGTACCTGGTCATTCAGGCAGGCTTGTGAAGGTTCTTGGATCATGTTGAGGTTGTGTTGTTGGTCCGCATTGATAGTAGAGCCCAGAATTGAAGATATTCTTCCGGATGAAGTTCTTGCTCTGTTTAGCTGACCGGATGAGTTGTTCATCCTGCGAATGTTCTTGTGGTGGCCGACCGGATGAGTTATTCATCTTGCGGATACTCTTATGGTTGTTTGCCGACTTAGATGTTTGTTCCTAAGTCGATGTCTTGTATAAATAACGGTTTGTGAGTTCATTTCGAAGTGTGGATTGTGTGGATGAGTGTGGCATAGCGAAGAGAAGTGCGAAAGGCAGAGCAGAGGTTTTTGGGCTTAAATGGAACTGATCCGGACATGGTAGAGATGTCATTCTCCAGTTCAAGATTGTGATTCTTATCACTTTGTAGACAGTGTGTCTCCTTGTAGGCAGTGGGCCTCTTTGTGAGCAGTGTGCTCGGGTAGTGAGCCCTAATTGGCAAGTGCCATTCTTTTTCTTATTCTTCTAACAGAGAATAATCCTTGGGTTAATCACCCCGTGGTTTTTCCCTTAACCGGGTTTTCCACGTCAAAATCTTCGTGTTCAATGTGTTGATGATTATCTACTCTTGTGTTTATGTATTATGCTTTCATGGATGATTAATTGATATGCTGTTAACTAACAATGAAGAATCAAGTGTTTGAAAGAACAAGAAGTTTTATACAACTGATTCACCCCCCCTCTCAGTTGTATGCCTTAAATCCAACAATTGGTATCAGAGCCAAGTTCCTCTGAAAGGAGCTTAACCGCTTGAGGAGATCCAAGATGTCGTCATACAAGAAGGATAGTCTGAAGTTCGATGGAACCAACTTCACTCTCTGGAAAGGTCGCATGAAGTGTCACTTGGAATGTATGGGAAAAGCATACTTGGCTATGGTCTCAAAACCATATGTACCTCCACAAGGCGGTCCGACAACTCTGAATGAAATCACAGATGCTGAAAATAATCTGCGGACCAAGGAAGCCCTACTAAGCGCATTGAATGATTCAGATCTCTCAAATGTTATTGACCTACCAACTGCATATGAGATCCTGACTAAACTGGAACTTCTGTATGAAGGAGATGAGTTTGTCAAAAGTGCAAGGTTGCAAAGTCTGAAAGGAAAATTTGAAAGATTGAAGATGAGAGATGATGAAAACATCACTACCTTTATGCCAAGAGTGAATGAGCTGGTATGTGGAATTAGAAATGCTGGTGGAACTCTAGATGAAAATGAGATTGTCTGCAAAATCCTAAGATCCCTTCCTGCTGCCTACAAAATCAAGGTTGCTGCCATTGATGAATTCAGAGCCCACACAACTGTCACAAGAGAACAACTGGCTGGCAAACTAGCTGCATTTGAAATGACCGAGTTTGTAGATGATCCTCCCAAGACTGAATCTCCTTTCAAAGCCAGTACCTATGTGAAAGGCAAACAGAGATTTGATCCGGGAGAAAACTCATCAAGGAAGATGTCATGGTATGATCAAGCAAGAAGAGACATGGAAGAAGAAGAAGCAGAAACAGCTCAACTTGAAGCCCTCATTGCAAAGAGACTGCCAAGAGGATCTGGTAAGTATGAAGGAAAACTACCCTTTAAGTGTTTCAACTGCAATAAGATTGGTCATTTTGCTTCAAGATGTCCGGAAAGATCTGCAAGGTCTAATACTAACAGACAAAGGTTTCAAAAGAACTGCTATTATGTTCATGAAGAAGATGACAATGAAGGAGTAACAGATGATGAATCTGAACTAGGAAGCAAATCTAGAAATGAATGGGTGTTTATTGCCATCAAGGAAGAAGATTCAATATCCTTTGAATCTGTCAATCACAAGGTTGTGGAAAGAGCTTTGGTTGCTCAAGTGGAAGAAAAGGATGATTGGGTTATTGATAGTGGGTGTTCTCACCATATGACTAGTGACAAGAATAAGTTCTTAGATTTGGAAAGGTATGAAGGAGGAATGGTAAAGTTTGGTGACAATTCTGCTGGCAGAATCAGAGGTAGGGGAACTATTTCCTTTGATGGAAAGAGCAAAACAGGTAATGTACTATATGTTGAAGGATTGAAGCACAATCTTCTCAGTGTTGGTCAGTTAGTGGACAAAGGCTATGATCTCCGGTTCAAGAATAGAAAATGCAGAATCTTTACAAGCTCTGGAACTGAAATTGCATCCGGTGCTCAAACAAAAGGTAATATCTTTCATCTGGTTGGTTCAAACAAAAGTTGTCTGTTTGCTCAAGTTGACCAGAGTTGGTTATGGCATAGAAGAATGTGTCATGTGAATTTTGATAACATCATCAAGATAAGAAATATTCAGGCTATAAGAGACCTTCCAAAATTGGTGAAACCTACAAATAGTTTGTGCAAAGAATGTCAGCTAGGTAAACAGAGCAGAGTCTCTTTCAAAAGCAAAGATCAGTCCTCTACCGGATTGTTGGAATTAGTACATACTGATCTCTGTGGTCCGACAAGAATCAAGAGTCTGCAAGGTGATAGATATTTCATGTTGTTAATTGATGACCATTCCCGGATGATGTGGGTTACCTTCCTAAAAGAGAAATCAGAAGCCCTTGAAAAGTTCAAAATCTTCAAAGCTATGGTAGAGAATCAAACCGGATTGAAACTTATATGTCTAAGGTCTGATAGAGGTGGTGAATTTACATCTGGTGAGTTCATTGACTTTTGTGAGAAGCAGGGTATAAGGAGACAATTGTCTGCTCCTAGGACTCCACAGCAAAATGGAGTAGTTGAAAGAAAGAACCGGACCATCCAGGAAGCTGCCAGGACAATGATGTTGGAAGCAAATGTTCCTCAGATGTTCTGGAAAGAAGCTATCAGCACTGCAGTCTACACTCTAAATCGAGTTCAAATCAGAAACAATACCGGTAAGACCCCCTACGAACTCTGGTTTGGCATCACTCCTACTGTGAAATATTTCAGAGTATTTGGTAGCAAGTGTTATATCAAAAGAGATGAAGATCTAGGAAAGTTTGATGCTAGAAGTGATGAAGGAATTTTCTTGGGTTACTCCACTCAAAGCAAAGCATACCGGTGTTACAATAAGAGACTGAGGAAGATGATAGAAAGCACTAATGTGAAAGTTGATGAAGGAATTGAGAAGCCCTCAAGATTTTATGAATTTGATGAAGATGACCAAGACGGTGTTCAGATTCAAGGAACTCAATCCTCTCCGGTAAGACAGAGTCAGCCTGATCCGGTAAATCAGGAAGAAGAGATAGGCTTGAATGAGCCTGATCAAGAAGCAGCAGTGCAGGATACTCCCAAAATTCCTAGGTATGTAACACTAAACCACTCTCAAGATCAGATCATAGGTGACAGAAGCAAAGGTGTGCAAACTAGAAGGAATGTTGCTCAAAATCAGGATGAATGTTGTCTGATTTCAAAGATTGAACCTAAAACAGTAAATGAAGCCTGCAATGATGAAAACTGGACTAAAGCAATGAAAGATGAATTAATGCAAATTGAGAAAAATCATACTTGGGATCTTGTTCCCAGACCTAGAGACAGGAATGTGATTGGAACCAAATGGGTCTTCCGGAACAAACTGAATGAAGCTGGTGAAGTTATCAGAAACAAAGCTAGATTGGTCTGCAAAGGCTACTCTCAAATAGAAGGAAATGATTTTGAAGAGACCTTTGCTCCGGTGGCAAGAATTGAAGCAGTCAGATTATTTCTTGCATTTGCTGCCTTCAAAGACTTCAAGGTATATCAGATGGATGTCAAGTCTGCTTTCCTAAATGGTGATCTGGAAGAAGAAGTTTACATTGAACAACCGGATGGATTTCAATTGTCTGGCAATGATGATATGGTCTGCAAGTTGAAGAAAGCATTGTATGGACTAAAGCAAGCCCCAAGAGCATGGTATGAAAGGTTGGATAAGCATCTTGTGCAGATTGGATTCAACAAAGGTACTGCTGACAGTAACTTATATTTCAAAATTGTTCATGAAAACATTTTGATTGTTGAAGTGTTTGTGGATGATATCATTTTTGGAGGAAGAGATAGTATGTGCAAAACTTTTGCAAATCAGATGAAAAGTGAGTTTGAAATGTCCATGCTTGGTGAAATGAATTTCTTCTTGGGTCTGCAAATTACTCAAACAAAGAAAGGAATCTTCATCTCTCAGACCAAATATGTGAAAGAATTGTTGAGGAAATTTGGTATGGAAGATGCAAAGCCAATGAACACTCCCATGGCAACCAGATGTAAGTTGAGCAAAGATGATGACTCCCCAAAGGCAGATCAGACAAAGTATAGATCAATGATTGGTGGATTGTTGTATCTCACTCAGACTAGACCAGATATAATGCAGGCTGTTGGTCTTGTGGCAAGATTCCAGGCTGATCCTAGAGAATCTCATGTTATGGCAATCAAAAGAATTTTTAGGTACCTGAAAGGAACAGTTGAGTATGGTCTATGGTACCCTAGAGATCCAGATTTCTCTCTTCATGCTTACACAGATGCAGATTGGGCAGGAGATGTGGATGACCGGAAGAGCACTAGTGGTGGAGCATTCTTTTTGGGGAAGAGATTGGTTTCTTGGCTAAGCAAGAAACAAGATGCAATATCTTTGTCTACAACTGAAGCAGAATACATTGCAGCAGCAGGTAGTTGCACTCAAATCTTATGAATGAAGCAGATGCTAAGAGACATTAAAGTTGAATATGAGGAGCCTATCACAATTTTCTGTGATAATTCAAGTGTAATTAATATTTCTAAGAATCTGGTATTGCATTCTAAGACTAAGCACATATCTATCAAGTTTCACTTTTTGAGAGAACAAGTGAACAAGGAAGAAGTCAGATTGGAGTATGTTCCCTCAAAGGATCAGATTGCAGATATCTTTACTAAACCTCTTCCCAAGGACTCTTTTGAATATCTCCGGGAGAAGTTAGGGGTCATGGCCTCTCTGGTGATGAACTAGGATGCACTGATGTGCATCAGTCCGGTGGATATCACAGTCATATCTTGTGATCCGGATTGATGATGGGGAGCTGCTACTAAGGGGGAGCAGCTGGTATGATTCTGATGTGTTAAAATTGCAAGTATGAGCCCTTTGCCATTGATGTCAAAGGGGGAGAGAAGACATGTGAAAAACAAGTAGCTGATGATCAAAAGGGGAGCAGTAAATGAGGAGAAGACATGTTGCTGATAGGGGGAGAAGTGACAGAAAGGAGAAGTTTCTTGTCTTGATGGTTTTTCACATCATATGTTGCCATCAATGACAAAGGGGGAGATTGTTGCAAGTATGAGGTAAACCAGTGTTGTCATTGATGTCAACATACTCATATTGCTTTGACAAGAAGGATTCAATGAGCAGTGTGCTGAGGATATTGAGAAAATTAGCCTCAGTCAGGAACAGTAAAGAACAGTGATGAGAAGAAGGCAAATGTACTGTATAGGATGCGAACCGGAGGATGCGGATTAAAGGGTTTGTAGATATGAGTCTTGAGATGCTTCAGTTAAGATTTCAGAGGTCCGCATGAAGATCTAAAGGAGTTGTGGCTGTCGGTGTAGAACCGGTTCCGGCAAGTATTCAGAGGTGATAGAGGATCACAAAAAGGTCCGGTGAGGTCCGGAACTGTATAATCCTAATCTGCGGATTGGAAGGAGTCTTTGGGATGTCCTCGTGATGTGCCATCTCGAGTTGTGTATAATTTGGAGGTCCGGAAGTACCTCCTGCATTATGACAGTGGCGACAGACAGTGTTCTTGAAGTTCCGGATAAGGAGGATAAGAGATTTCAGTAAGTAAAGGAAATGCGGACGTACCTGGTCATTCAGGCAGGCTTGTGAAGGTTCTTGGATCATGTTGAGGTTGTGTTGTTGGTCCGCATTGATAGTAGAGCCCGGAATTGAAGATATTCTTCCGGATGAAGTCCTTGCTCTGTTTAGCCGACCGGATGAGTTGTTCATCCTGCGAATGTTCTTGTGGTGGCCGACCAGATGTGTTATTCATCTTGCGGATACTCTTATGGTTGTTTGCCAACTTAGATGTTTGTTCCTAAGTCGATGTCTTGTATAAATAACGGTTTGTGAGTTCATTTCGAAGTGTGGATTGTGTGGATGAGTGTGGCATAGCGAAGAGAAGTGCGAAAGGCAGAGCAGAGGTTTTTGGGCTTAAATGGAACTGATCCGGACATGGTAGAGATGTCATTCTCTAGTTCAAGATTGTGATTCTTATCACTTTGTAGACAGTGTGTCTCCTTGTAGGCAGTGGGCCTCTTTGTGAGCAGTGTGCTCAGGCAGTGAGCCCTAATTGGCAAGTGCCATTCTTTTTCTTATTCTTCTAACAGAGAATAATCCTTGGGTTAATCACCCCGTGGTTTTTCCCTTAACCGGGTTTTCCACGTCAAAATCTTGGTGTTCAATGTGTTGATGATTATCTGCTCTTGTGTTTATGTATTATGCTTTCGTGGATGATTAATTGATATGCTGTTAACTAACAACGAAGAATCAAGTGTTTGAAAGAACAAGAAGTTTTATACAACTGATTCACCCCCCCCTCTCAGTTGTATGCCTTAAATCCAACATCAGGACCCACGCCAATTGAACGTATGTTCGTATTGAGTCAACCTCAAGTAGAATTGTCATGACCACAAGCTGCAATACAAGCTCATTTAGCACAACAGGTGGCGTCTCATCTAGCTCAAAGTGGAAGTTAGGTAATGGATCTTCCCAAAGGCCAAAAGATCCAACAAATCATCTAGGTAAAGTAGGAGATGGCTGAGGAAGCAAAGGCACATCAAGAAGCAAGGGCCAAAAGCCTACAATTGCCCTTAAGTCAAGTCGTGAACTTGACAGATGACAACATCATCACTGATGTGGTGAATGATTCGATGCCCTCACTCTTCACTCTGTAGGTGCAACAAACTATAGAGATACTAATACAATCAGTCGAAGAGGAGAAGAAGGGACTAGAAGTAGAGGTCTTATCAGACACTGAAATGTCTAGACCTCAGGATGTGCCGAAGGACAAGCCCAAGGAAACTGAGGATACTGGGGCAATGGTGCATCTAGAGATGAGTCCACCATGGGAAATGCAACTTGAAAACAAGTGGACATCATCTCTTCAGGAGAGAAATAGGCCACCACTGAGGAAGAAGTGCAACAAGAAGAAGAACTTTAGGTAGAAGAGCCAAGCAGAGAAGTGCAAGATGAACATATATTCAGGGAAGGTCCAAAGGAACAACAAATTGAAGAGCTCCAACACATGGAGGAGGACCAGATAGATGCTAGAAAAGAACTAAATGTGGAAATCCTACAAGGCATTCAAGGCCCAGACACGGGTACATGTGCAACTCCATCGCACCAAGAAAAGGAGAAAAGTTTGGATCGGGCTCTCCAATAGAAAGAGGTCCCACAAGAACAGGATGTCCAAATTGGATAAACAAGACAAGAAGGAATGGCACCCAACATTCTAGGGTGGCTATCATCAGAGGTAATTGAACCTCCTATTCATTTGGTGCCATTTGATTTCAAAACATTATTTTCTACAAAAGAAATGAAACCCAAAAGGAGGGCAAGGCCGATGTCATCTATTAAAAGAGATGCAACCAGACATAGGATGGCCCAATTGGTTATGCCTATAGTGGGCAAGGCTAAGGGTGAGATCACTATGGAGGAATATCAGATCATGACCCTAGATTTAGGACACACAACTACACAATAGGAAATTGACGAGCTCATGGGCAGTGCTGAGGTAACAACAGCTAGAATCCATAAGAATAAGCTAAAGAAACAAGATCTGAAAGGGTGCATTGCCTAGCTTGAAGCATTTATTAAAGGGTTATTCACCCTAAGCATATCAATAACTAAGGTCCCAACCAATTTAGCGTTGGTGACTGAGGACCAAATAAGTGACTTGGATGTGAAGAAGCATGAAGCCTAGGTCATGGAAGGGTGGTTCCAGAAGTTCCTAAAAGACAGGGAGGAGGTCATCCAAATTGCATTTTCAAATTGGGACACCTTGATGTTCATAAATAATAAGGCAGATGCTTTGAAGGTAGAGTACATGACAAAGTTGGATCAAAATGATCAAGACCTTGCCAAGCTGAAGGTAATACAAAGGTTGCCAAACAAGGTGCTATTGAATAGGCACATCATGACAGTCCAGACCATGCCCAGGATATCCATCTTGATGAAGGACCTGAGGTTCAAGGATGAAGTCTTGAAAGGGTGCAAGCACAAAGCTATTGACATCAGCACCAAGGCATATGAGCTTCTGTTAGATGAGATGGAAATTCTAGAGGAAGTTCTTGGCAACATGGTGGATGAGAAAGAAACATATGAGGAGCAAGCCTCTGTTTCTAAGTTTTAGGCCAAATATGAGCTAGTTTTGAAAGACACAATTGGATATTTTTCAGAAAATACTATCGATGAGGTAATAGATTTGTCCATGAAAATAAAAGCATATAAGGGTAAGTTGGATATCCGGACCAACAAATGGATATCATTGGGCGAGCAACTCTAGATGCAAGAATATGCTAAGGTCAAGGCCCATAATTTTGATAAAGATGACATAGGAAAAATAATTGCATCATATGATGTATATAAGACTCAAGAGTGTGGTGGAATTTTGGTTGAAGAGTACACGGGGTATGATACTAAGTAGTGTACTAGAGAGGACATTTTGTGATGATAGGATATCAATGAAGAAGATACATATCAGGAGGGATATCTAGATGGTCAGGATGCATTTTGGGCCATGTATAGAGAAAAGAGACATCTCAGTGCCAGTACATGGAATATTCTAGAAGATGTGACTTTGAAGATGCTAGGGAATATACTTGGTGCCAGTTGTCATCCATTTTGAGTTCCAACTGGTATTCACATGCTTTGGATCATGACTGATTGTTTTGTATGAATTGATCATGACCATTGGTAATGTAACTGATTCTGGATCCTTGTCTTATAAAAGGATCTGAATCATTTGTAGGAGGGGGGATGAAATTAATGAAATTCATGAGGCATTAAGTTAGCAATTGTGTAACTTCTTGACTTCCCTCATGATTTTATCTCATATTTAGTGAGATTTATTTGTATATCTTGAGCATGCAAATGAATTGAAGGATGGATTATAGCCTCATTTTAAACCTTGAGTAATCTTCCAATTGACTTCTGGTAATGGAATATCAAGTTGATGCGTCCCTTGGAGTGTACTCAAATCATTTCTTGTTGTTGTCAATTATTCTTTGAAGATTTGCATCAAACCTAGTGAAGTGTAATTAGATTTTACTTTAATTCATGATTTGCCAGGATATGTGTTTAAGTTCACTAGAAAACATAACTTCTTTGGACCTTTTCTTCCTTAACCTTATCTTTTGTCTTTTATTTTTACAAATTCTCATAAATAAGTGCAAATCATGATAAATCCAAAGCAAATAAACAATAATATCAATGAATTTCACACTCTAAAGAAGATATTTAAGTGAACTTAGAGGAATTGTGTAAAGATTAGCTAATTAGGGTAATTTAGAAGAACTAAAAAAGGTTGTGTCCAAATCATAAACAATTTGCTCAAAATTTGGTCTATATTTGGTAAAGTTGACATAAATCACTTAAGATATATGTAGATCATACAAGCTAATCATGATATTTGTAGGAAAGTATTTAGATCAATAAAATTAAGCTCAAAATGTGTAATTCCCCTATGTAAAACAACCTACAACAAACCCTGAGTGGCTACGAGCATAGTCAAGACCTCACCAACAGATCCTTGGGATTATAAATTCATCCTGAATTTATCATATCTTTCAAGAGAGATAGGTGTTTGAAGTGGAATTTCTATCTATGTCTGATAGTAAGTAACATTATCATCAACACAATCCTTCCCCATTCCTTCCTTTCTTGCATAGAGACCAAATTAAAAGCATGCAAAAATCAAAAGTGATATCCATAACCACCTAATCCAATATTTAGTGATGAACCATTGCATCTTACTATTTGCATGGGGTTAGGTCATGAGGGTGACATCCAAAAAGAAAAAGAAAAAGAAAAGCATGCAAAGTCTAAGAAATAAATTCCAAGGTTGATGCAGGAGCATCCCTGGTTCAAGAACAATCTTGCATCAACCAAAAACATTTGCATTTCAGTTTGTTTGTAGTTTCATTTGTTTCTTTTCATTTTCCAGTTTTGTTTAGGTAGTTCAGTCAGTAGCAGTTTCTGTATTTTGGTTTGCATTCTACCGCAGTTGCATTTTAGATCTTGCAGAGCTGGACTTAGCATCTAGATTCATTCATCTACAACATATCTAAATTTCAAAGCACTTGGATCAAGAACCGGAAAGTTATCGCTATCAGAAGATCAATTGTTTTCTTAGAATAGAGCATCCTGATAGTCTCAGACAATCCAGATTTGCACCCTTGCTGCAGTTGTAAAACTTTAGCAATCTGGAGTAACATGGGAATGATCTCTAAGTGTGGGACTTTGCTAAATGAGGTCAGACCTCCGGAGAAGGCCAGCTTCCTTAACTGGTTATCACCTAAAACTACTAAATCTTAAGAGGAAAAGGGAGAAGGAATGATTTTGAATGAAAGATGAAATGAAAAAACTTGAAAGTAAAGGGTGATTCACCAAGTTAAACAAAAGAACTCCTATAGCACTGAGAAAATGCATAGTATAACCAAATACAGCAAGTAGAGATACACAGATTCAACTGATCCTAGCAGAGGTGAGAAACAAGATGATTGAGAAGAACAATATGTTCATAGGCAATCATATGTAGATTCACCCTAAACTAAAACTCAGTAAAAGAGGCAAAATAACTTGCATATATTTAATGGGAAGGCATAGTTATCTTATTTACAACTCATGAATGCATATATATAGCATTCCAAAAAATGCCCTAAGTCGGTTACAAAATTTGCTTCATGAGTTGTAACAGGAAAATATCTATCTGAAGGGACGTCCACCTGCAGAAATTATGGTGTGGAAATATCTAGAACCGGGCAGGTGGGAGATATTCTGAGTCTTCAATGCAAGCTGTTGCATCATCGATCTACACCCCTGAATCGGTGGAAGATATTTTAGCATTAAATGTGAGCAGCTTCCGTGTCTATATTCAGCCATGAATATATAAGGTATCTGAAACAAGGCAGTGGAGAGATATCTTTTATCATCAATGTGAGCTGCTAAACATCCTCCTGCAGCAATGAATGCAACAAATATCTGCATCTGCCCAAAATGGTCGTTGAAACGTCCACTCACCCAAAACATGCAAATCCAGATCTAAAATTGAAAAGTGAGAGTATTCCCTAGTAAGCTCGCCAAATGAAAGAGAAGGCAAAAACATGCATTTTTCCCTTTTGCAGCATGTGGAAATTTGCTAAAATGGAGGAGATATGGGCAGTCAAAGTTTCGGTCAACTGTGTGTATATATCGCTTTGCATCTATGCCTACATATCGTTGTATCATGCCATTGTATATACAGTAGCAACTACACTTTATCTCTACTTGGTGCAACCGCGCCTTTTTTTCCTCCTTGCATATTCAAACTGACTTGCATATGCCTTGAAATTCCCTCTAAAAAAGTCTTGTATGTGCAACAGCCCTTGTATATGCATCGCCATCCGCACCACGTGGCAACACCTGATTCACTGCCGCATTGAAGCTTAGAAGCATCGCTGAAAGACTGCATCTTCTTCCTTGTATCGTTTCCTTTGCATATCGTATTGTATATACAAACATACAATCGCAAATATACAAGCCATATGGAACTCAAAAGATTATGAAGCAAGCTTGAAATTACCATCGGGTCTGGTTTGCATGTACCTTCTTTGTATGTTGGCATATACAATGCACATATGCAATCCGAACGCTAGCCACTTTATCAATCGGATTGGAAAAAAATGAAAATCGGGCCTTGTATTTTCATTCTTTGTATATCGGCATATACAAACGCTATATACATGCAAGTCGCAGACCTGAAACCATTATGAAACATATTGCAAACGCCATCGGGTCCAAGCCATGCATGTTCCTCTTTGTATATAACCAATGTATGTCGCATATACAATGCAAACATACAAGCAAATTATACATACTGCAGAATTTTGCCCTTTATCAACTGGAATGTATGCTCCTTTTAGATCTGGCTTGTATGTTGGGAAAGCATATTTGGTTGTATGTGCAAACATACAATTGCAAATATTCAAGAGGTGGGCCGCCCCAGCTTTGAATCACTTTCCCTTGCATGTTGGCTTTGTATGTTGTCGATATACAAAGGCTTTCATATGCATTTCTTTGTATGTGCCCAATGCATGTTTTGCTTGTATGCCACTAATGCATCTTTTCCTTTGCATGTTCCTCTTGTATGTAGTCGTTGCATGTTTAAACATACAACACAAATATACATGCAAACCATCCCATACAAGCAGGGAATATTCTCAGAATCTGCAATAGATTCCTTAATGCATATACAAACTCGATATGCATTGCGAAAAGCATACAACCAATTTTTTACTATTTTTGAAGGCCGACTGAGATTTTTGACCCACCAATGTCATTTGAACCTGTATGTACATACAAATGGCTTGGTATATACAAAGACACTTGTATGCAACTATTTTTTTGGATTTTTTAAACTGCGAAGGCCAAATGACTTAGAAATTTTTGGGTTTGGAAGGAGAATACCTGCAAATGAATAATTGAAACCTAAAACCTAGGTGGGCACCACCACATACATTGGCGAATGTACATTTGAACATACATTGAAAAATGTATGTACAAATACTAAGTATAAAATTGAGATTTGTCTGCGATGGGAAGCTCTTAAAGACAAAGGGTTTCTGGGTTTTTTTGGGTTTCTGCAAGGATTCTCAAGGTGGGATTTTTTGGCAAAACATAGCATAAATATTTGAAGGGTTTAAGCTTGTAGGGTCATTTCTAAAGGATTTTCAAGGAAAATGCAAGATGAACTATTTGGCTCTGGACAAAGGAAAATAGGTCAACAATAATATGTTAGTTGGGGAATTTTATTGCTTGCATTTATGAGTCAGTCCTTCATGTATATGGCATAACATCATCATGGTTCCTCATATCATGGTGCATCCTATTCTATGCTAAAGCAAACATCGGGTTGCTCAACACATTTGGAACTCCTTCAAGATTACTAGCATGTGCCAATCATCAAAAGAAGCACCAAAAGCACAAACATGCTAGTATCCATCATATCCATTTGCATTTAAATCCATTTAATTTCCATTCACATCCATTCATCCCCATGTTCACATTTCAAGAGCCTACCCATATTTTTCATAACCACCTGCTCTCTCGAGGGGTCCCAATCCACTTGTAATCCAATCCTAGCACTTGGGGCATTTTTTTGAATTGGTTATATATTACTAAGAGAATGTTTGTAGAATTACAATATGCATTTAGGCCTAGACCAGGTAGTCAATATGGAAATTCAAATGCTCATATGACATTGTGGCCTCTAGTACAACAAAAAATAAGGCATAAAAACACAACTCCAACATGAGACTAAGCATCAACACCATGTGATCATAATAGCATCAAAAGGATGTTGCAAGTTGTAATTGTACCTTTGCACCTACCCACTGTCGTTGTCCAAATCAGCCCTATTCACTTCCTTGTTCACTTTACTTTTCCAAGTCATCACTACCCTGTCCACAGGAAAGTCCACTACCCTGTCCATAGGAAAGTCTGTTGGCAAGAGACACTATATGGATTCATGGTTGTTGTCATTGATGGCAACAAAGGTCATCCCACATATCCGCAAGTCATGGTGTGTCTCTACCGGAAGTCAGAATAAAGATTGTTGTGGTCCGGTGAACAAGAACAGAGCATGTGGCAAGGTCCGATAGATTGGTCCGGATCTCTCAGAGGAAGTGTCTTGGTGCAGTACGGATTTGGGGAAGTCAAGAGGACTACCTTGAGTGGTATATTTCAAGGATTTAGCCTTCGGTGATGGACAAGGAAAAAGATATGAATAGTTGAGTACCGGATTCCTGAGAGACAGTGAAAACAAAGGAAGAACTGACTGACAGAGTATCAGACTACTTTCCGGATGTGTTACTGTTGATGATAAAGGTTGTGAAGGCATGAATCATGTTTGGCCGACATGATTAATGATATCTACAAGTATATGCTTGATCCGCATTGCTTGGTGAGCAAGGATTCAGCCGACAGAACAGAGTTTGTAAGAAACTAGACTGTTCCGGATGCCGACTAGAAAAGTGATGAAATTACTTGTGCGGATATATATAGAGGATGGATTTAGTTGTGAAGTGTGTGAATGTGTGAAGGAATATGTGAATAGGTGCAGGAACAGAGCAGAAGTAGCAAGAAAGATCCGGTATGTGAAAGGATAACAGAATAAAGAACAGAGGAAAGATGAAGTGCAGCAGATCAGTGTACTGTGCCTAACCGGAACTGAACTCCAGCATATGTAGATGCTTCCAATCAGTTCAAGACTGTGATTCTTATCACTTTGTAGACAGTGTGTCTCCTTATAGGCAGTGGGCCTCTTTGTGAGCAGTGTGCTCGGGCAGTGAGCCCTAATTGGCAAGTGCCATTTTTGTAATTTCCTATTCTTCTAACAAAGAATAATTTTTGGGTTAATCACCCCGTGGTTTTCTCCCTTAACAGGGTTTCCACGTCAAAAATACTGTGTCATGTGTTTCTTATTTCATGGTAATATTTTTGTGTTTGATTCAATACTGCATTAATTAATAAGAAAGTTCAAAAAGGGAAATAATTAGGATAATTGATTCACCCCCCCCCCTCTCAGTTATGAACAATTGGTATCAGAGCTAAGTTCCTCCTAATAGAGCCTAACAGCTTGAGGAAGATCTGGGAGTTCAAATGGATGCATATGGTTTAAGGGAGCAACTCAAGACTGCCCTTGAGGATCTTGAACAGTCAAATTCTAAAGTCAATGAATTAAAGGAAAGACTCAAACAGGCTGATGAATTCATGAGAGAATTAAAAGACAAATTAAGTCTCTCTATGAAAAAGAGAAAGGACCTGCTCCAACAATTGGCAAGACAAAGTGAAGAAAGCAATACAAATGAAGAATTGACTGAGCAAACCAAGTTATGTGAAAAGTTATCAAAAGAAGTCATTATGTTAAGACATGAAATGGAATCAGGAACTATAAAGTTTACTCAAGAGATTGAAGAAAAAAGAAAAGCTGAAGACAATCTAAGACAATCTCTTAAAGAAAAAACAGAAGAATGCCACCAGATGGACAGGATTATCAGACATCTTGAATCTGATCTTGAAGATGCCAAAGATAATGAAGAAAAACTTGAGGATCAAATTGCCTCTCTCAAAAGAGATCTTCAAACAGCAAATGAATATAAAGAAAAATTCAAGATAAGTTCTGCCCAACTTGAAGTACTTCTTGGAAGTCAAAAGAGGACAGATGACAAGTATGGTTTGGGATATGAGAAAGGAGAAAGCTCCGGATCCGGTCAAAAGAATTTTGGATCAGAAAATCCAAGGAATAGGCCTAGAAGACCTCCGGTAAGACAGCCCAATGCTCAAAGATATCCATCTTTCAATGGATACTGCCACAGCTGCAACCACTTTGGTCACAAAGCTAATCAGTGCAGAAAGAGAATGAATCAGATTAATTCATCCTTCTCCGGACAGTGCTTTAACTGCAAAAGGTATGGACACAAATCCCATGAATGCAGAAATATGTAAGTAAACAAATCATTCAAAGGTAGATGCTTTACATGCAATAGAGTAGGTCATATGGCTAATCAATGCAGATCAAGAGGTTATCAGTCAAATATGCAAAGAAATGTTATTTGCCAAATCTGTAATAGGTCCAGTCATAATGCTAAAGTCTGCAGAAGCAAGAATCAGGACAAAAGAGGTCCGGTGTATAATCAGAATCAAGACAAGGGTAAACAAAAGATCAATGCGGATGAAGTTAGGAATCGGATGAGCAAGATTTGGGTGAAGAAAAGTTTAGAGAATGTAAAGGTTGGATCCGCACCAGACTCTGGTGCTGATATTTCTTCTGGAAATTAAAAAGTGAGCTCTGGCTCAGGGGGAGACTCAAAGAAAATCCTGTTCCCCCAGCCAATCAAGTGGTGCCGGATGTGTGACAAGATGCGGAGTAAAGGGTTTAAAGATATAAGTCTTGAGATGATCTAGATAAGATTTCAGAGGTCCGCATGAAAATGTGAAGAAGCTGTGATCGATCAAGTAAGACCTGTTCTGGGAGATGCTCCGGAATGACAGAGGATTACAAAAAGGGTCCGGAGAGATCCGAAAGTGCATTGTCGTATTCTGTGAATTGGACAGAGTGTTTGGGATGTCCTTGTGATGTGTTATCTCGATTTATTCATGATTAAAAGATCCGCATGATGTTCATAGATCAGGACTGATCCGGGATACTCCAAGCTATCCAGACAAGGCAAACCGGAATAATATAGGTGAAGCATTTATTGCAAATAGATATTAGGGTTTGCGAAATGATATAAGGGATTCTCAACAATCATTTGATCATTCCACATCCAAGAAGAAGCGAAAAGCGGAGCTCTGCAACAAGACTCATCAAGCACACCAAAGATCTCCTGCCGAAGTCATTGCATAAAGAAATCAATCCAACCACTCCGTGCAAACCGAAGGCGCATAAGGTATTCTTCGTTTTCATTATCTCACTGCAAATCTTTGAAGAATGGCTACTCCAAATATAGTTAAGATCTCTGATAGACCTCGCCCCACATTCAAGAAACATCCTTACAAATCCTTGGAGGTAGATCCACTAGGAGCCTTCTCTAGTGTTCCTCATGGTGTATTGCACACGGAAGATATTAGGGTTTACATCCATGCGAATCTTGAAGACTTTGGAGAATCAAAACTGATGGATATCTATCACAAACAATTGATAGATGACTCCTTTGAGATCAAACCTCAGTACAAAGCCATCCGGGACAAACACTTTGCACGGTGCATTCATTTCCCCTGTTTTGAAGAAGATGAATGGGTCCGGTATGTACTAAGTAGAGTACATGACAACTTCCTATGGTTGAACAAGCCCTTCAAGATCACCAAAGATGCAATTAGGGCTGTAACCGGTCTGCACTCATTCGGTGGATTACCTGTTCTCAAGTCTGTCAAAAATTAGACAGTTAGTGATGCAACCGGATCCAAGTTTGACAAGAGAGCTATGACAGTTGATGACATCACTGAACCGGATGTCAAATTTGCATCTATGATAATTGGTTACAAAATCTATCACTCCAGTAGGGAAAATTCAGTACCGGGAACTGTAATCTACACAGCTTATCAAATGTTAAAGGAGAATGCAGACTATGACTTGTGTGAGCTTCTTGTAAACCAACTCTTTGAAAATCTACAGAAGATTAAGAAGGACAAGAAAAACTCCTTCAAGTATGGCAATCTGATCCTTTGTCTCTTCTTTTACTACATGAACGAGCTTCCCGGATCCAGTGGATGGATATGGCAGAATGACAGACCGGTTGCCATCCAAATCAGAGACTATTTGCATGGACTTGGGGATGCTAAAGCAAGAAACACAGCTCTATGGGGATACTTCAAGAACTTCCAAAGCATGATGCATGCAAGAGAAAGAATACCCCTATCCCTCGTTGAAAAGTACAAAGACACAGTATGCTTCATGGTAGAAACAGATCAGTGTCTAATGGAGGCAGTAGAACCAAGAACTGTATGGATCATGCCCATGGGGTATGAAGTGGATGAACAAATAGTGGAGCTGCATGTTCAACACATGCTAAGTCAGCCCAAAGATCCAAAGGCAGAAAGGTTTGGAACCTTTGAGGAGCTGAGTGTAAAGATACATGTAGAACTCAGGGAACCGGAGATAAAGAGGAAGGTAAGAAAAGAAGTTGAGCATATTGCTCAAGGCCTAGGCATCTCAAAAGAGGCACTTGATGCCAGCCGGGAAAAGAGGAGGAAGGCTGTGGAAGAAAAGAAAAGTAAAGAAAGTGTTCCGGTTGAAACTTCCACCCGGACCAGATCATCAAAAAGATCTGCACCTCCCACAACCAAAAGCTCAAAACTGGAAGTCCAGGCATCCGGTAAAAGATCTAAGACAAAAGCCACAAGGGCTTATGAAAGCCAAAAGGATGAAGAGGAAACAGAGTCAGATGAGGGAGTAAAAGAAATAAAGAAGCAGAAGAAGAAAGGATCCAGTAAACCCTCCACAGGCCAAGACAAGGATGAAATGGCAGAGGTATCTGTTGAAAAGCCCACTCTGTCTCTAGAGAGTGTAATCAAGTCGGTTACGGTGGATGGAAACCTTCAACCAATGACTGAATTTTATGATGACTACAATGAGGCTGACCAAAAGACTCTACAGGAAGCCACAGTCAAATATCTGAACATATACAATAAGGCTTTCATTGAGATCATATCTCTTATTCCTAAAAGCCTAGAAAAGGAATTAGAAATAAGAAAGAATAATGCTCATGCAAAAGATCTTGAGATCCGGGAGCAGATAGCTATTCAGCTATATCCTCAAATTGATCCCAAGACAATGAACATAATCTTCAAAGACTGCAAAGATGAGTTCAGAAGTAAAGCCAGGATGAATCAACTCATGCTTGGTGAGACTGACAAAGTGGCCAAAGAGACAGAAGAGATCCTCCGGAAGGCCTTCAAAAGGTTCAATCTTCCTGTTGTAGAGGACTTAGGTGCAGAAACAGCTGCGGATTTGGAATCATCTGCTCCGGAAGAAATGGGCCCTGAACAGACTAACATCTCTCCTTCGGTTTCCCCTACAGTCTCCGGATCCCAAGAAGAAGAGAAACTACAGGAGAAAGAAGCAGCAGTTAAAGAAAAAGAGGTTGACAGCACCCCAACAGAGAAAACCACGACTGAAAGTGGTAAGAGTAAGGAAGGAGAAAAGATTCAAAAGGACAAAACTGCAGAAGAGAAGAAACATCTGTCTCCGGCAAGAGACACTGCACAAACTGTTCAAGAATTCCTGACAAAAGCCACTATAGAAATTGATGAACCGGACCTGCTAAAAGGACCATTAGATTTTGACTCTTTGTCACCGGTGCAAATAATGAAAATAGCATCATTTGCAAATGAGAAAGTCAAAGAGAAACTGCTGAAATCTCACATGGAAGACTGTGAGCTTATGGAGGTAGCATCTGGAGTGCTAGAAAAGATCATGCCATCTTTTCAAAAAGATCCCACAGCCTCCTCTTCCGGTAATCTCAAAACCTTGGTCAGCAGTGTTAGTACACATTTTGAATCTCTAGAAAAATCTGCTGAAGAAAAGGTCCGGAAGGAATTTTTGGATAAAAGATTTTCAGAAGTATTAGGATTAATCTCTAACGATAGGAGAAATATGAGTATTGGAATAACGAGCTTAGAAAATGCTCTTAAGGATGGCGGTGACATTTACAAATTCTGTATATCCTGGTCAAAGGCAACAGCAGCAATTGATAAGAAAATAAAAGAGGAACAGGACAAGCTACAAAGTTTATCTCAAAGTTTTGATCCTCTCTCTTCCTCCATAATAAATCAAGAATGTCAGACTATTGCAGTCTTGAATGAAATAAAGAATCTTGAGAAGGAAAGGAAGAATATCACTAACCGGATGGGAGAACTTAGAAGGATTATAATCCCTAAGTTAGAAACTATGCATGAGGCCATCAGTGATGCTCAGACCACCGCCCAAACAAATGATCCGACAGATCTCAAGAGGGCAGAAGCTTTTGCATTTTTGTTGAGTGGTCACATCTCAATTTTGGATAGAATGAAGCAAAGTTGGGCTACAGAACTGATCCAATTGAAGACATCCTTTGCAGACATTCTTCAGTATATGTGAGTATGTAAATATGCGGCTATGTATAGAAAATTTTTGAAAATTTTGGTGTGCGGACCCTACCCTTTGCCATTGATGTCAAAGGGGGAGTGAGGAGCAGTGAAAAATGAGGAATCCAACTAAGGGGGAGTTCCGGAAATTGTATATAAAGACAGAGCATCAGCAAAGGGGGAGCATAGTGTAAACACTTAGTCATTTTTCACTAAGTGTTGCCATCAATGCCAAAGAGGGAGATTGTTGGCAAGAGACACTATATGGATTCATGGTTGTTGTCATTGATGGCAACAAAGGTCATCCCACATATCCGCAAGTCATGGTGTGTCTCTACCGGAAGTCAGAATAAAGATTGTTATGGTCCGGTGAACAAGAACAGAGCATGTGGCAAGGTCCGACAGATTGGTCCGGATCTCTCAGAGGAAGTGTCTTGGTGCAGTGCGGATTTGGGGAAGTCAAGAGGACTACCTTGAGTGGTATATTCCAAGGATTTAGCCTCCGGTGATGGACAAGAAAAAAGATATGAATAGTTGAGTACCGGATTCCTGAGAGACAGTGAAAACAAGGGAAGAACTGACTGACAGAGTATCAGACTACTTTCCGGATGTGTTACTGTTGATGATAAAGGTTGTGAAGGAATGAATCATGTTTGGCTGACATGATTAATGATATCTACAAGTATATGCTTGATCCGCATTGCTTGGTGAGCAAGGATTCAGTCGACAGAATAGAGTTTGTAAGAAACTAGACTGTTCCGGATGCCGACTAGAAAAGTGATGAAATTACTTGTGCGGATATATATAGAGGATGGATTTAGTTGTGAAGTGTGTGAGTGTGTGAAGGAATATGCGAATAGGTGCAAGAACAAAGCAGAAGTAGTAAGAAAGATCCGGTATGTGAAAGGATAACAGAATAAAGAACAGAGGAAAGATGAAGTGCAGCAGATCAGTGTACTGTGCCTAACCGGAACTGAACTCCAGCATATGTAGATGCTTCCAATCAGTTCAAGACTGTGATTCTTATCACTTTGTAGATAGTGTGTCTCCTTGTAGGCAGTGGGCCTCTTTGTGAGCAGTGTGCTCGGGCAGTGAGCCCTAATTGGCAAGTGTCATTTTTGTAATTTCCTATTCTTCTAACAGAGAATAATTTTTGGGTTAATCACCCCGTGGTTTTCTCCCTTAACAGGGTTTCCACGTCAAAAATACTGTGTCATGTGTTTCTTATTTCATGGTAATGTTTTTGTGTTTGATTCAATGCTGCATTAATTAATAAGAAAGTTCAAAAAGGGAAATAATTAGGATAACTGATTCACCCCCCCCTCTCAGTTATCAACAAAGTCCACTACCCAGTCCATATTAGCATTGTCCACTGTCCTGCCTTGTCCACATCATCATACCACTATCATGTCTACATCATCATACCATAGTCATGTCCACATCATCACACCACTATTCACATCATCATACCACATTAGCATTGTCTATTGTCTTGTCTTGTCCACATAAACATACCATTGTCTTGCCCACTGCCCTATCCATAGCACCTACCTATATCACCATAGTACCTTTCTACATCAGAATGGTCCACTGCACTTGTTCTCATTAGTAAAGTCCCCCTTTTTTCTATCTATTTCCTACATGTAATATGTCATTATATGTTGCTTGAAATCTTTCAAAAATCTCAAAAAACTAGATGCTATTCTTCTTTGATTCCTTGTGCTAGAACTGCAACCCTATCTGTTCCTCTTCCCTTAGTTTATGCAATTTGCCCTTAGAGATTTCAAGTAAAAACAATACTTGCAAAGCAACATTTTGGAGGATGAGTCTTTTTGAAGACTCGGTAAGTTCTCTCCTCTTACCCTAAAAGATCTCCCCATTCCTCAATTTCCATAAATTCCATAAAATCTCAGTTGTCAGTATGAGCCAAAATCAATTATTTTATTTTTTGAAACACCATTGCTTCTTTTAGTTGCAATGACATTTCAAAGAGGGGCAAATGTAGACACCTAAAATTCATTGTGAATCTAAAATAATGTCTAGCATCACCACAATAATTAATTAATTTCATCTACAAATCCCTTTAATCACCCCATAATAATATCGCATCACTAATTAAATAAATTAAATTCATTTCCACCCCATTATTAAATAAAATAAATTAAATCCATTACCATCCCATTATAAAATAAATTAATTCTATTTCCATGCTATTATAAAATTAAATCCATTTCCACCCATTATTAAATTAAATCTACTTTCATCCATTCAAAATAAATAAATAAATCTATCCCTCCAAAATTCAAATAAATATTTCCACATCATCCATCCACAATAATTAAATAAAACTAAAATCACTTACATCTCAACCATTCATTTCACCAATAAAATCTCCATCATTCACATAAATCAAACATCATCAAATTAAAGGGCCCCTTCACATGATTGTATGCCCTAAGAGCACTCCACTATCCATTAGTCATTTAATCTTAACCATCCACATCTTAATGCAAGCACCTATAAATAAAACCTATCCATCATTTATTAAACAATACATAAGAACACACACATAATGCACACTTAAGAGGATGCAAGGAATCAAGGACATGGAGAGTACATACTAATGCAATCTTGAAGACTCCAAGAGCAACTACATTTATGATAAATCAAGAGCACGTGTACTTAATGAAGGAGATTCTTCTTTTGGTAAGTGAAGGTAATTCTTGTTACTTGGTTTCCTTTATTTCTCAATCCAAAGTTATTTCACTTGATTTAGAATAAGGGTTTAATGTTCTTTTAATCTCTTTGTACTTTGTTCTATATCTAGCATGTACAATAAGAATGAATGTATCATTATTGTACACACGGCATACTAATTACACGTGCATGACAATAAATGCACTAGATTTAAATTTCATGCCTTGGTGTATTGTAATTGTAAAGCATAAAATTGCATCACAAAGACTCAAATAAAGACAATAAACAAACAAACGGTTATACATTCCTTCGCAAGCAAGTTTTCTTCACTAATTTGTATAGAGATATGGATTGCACAATAGACTAAAGCATAACCTTGGTTGCAATGACATGATGAGAGCTCAGTTCAACAGAGTAAGTTTGCATAAAAGATGGATCCTTTTTGGTTTGGCAGAGGTCTTATTTATAGATTTTTTACGATGGAGGGATAAGGATTTAATTTTGAAGATAAGGATTTGATTTTCGCTTTATTTGATCAAAAGAGGAAATAAAACAAGATAGGATAGGATTCGAAAAGATAGAAAGATTTTGATTTTAGTTTTAAATCCTGAAAAAGAAATAAATCTTTGAAAAAGGATGAGAGGATCATTGATGAAATTATCGAATTAACTTAAATAATTAGATACACGAGTTCAATTTTGTAAAGAAATCGAGAAGAAGATGTGATTTGATTTAATTAAATAAATATTTAATTTATTTAATTAATATTGGATTTCATTAATTAAATACATATTTGATTTATTTAATTAACATTGGGTGATGATTTAATTAATTAAATAAAAAATTATTTAATTAACTTTCGAAAATTGAAAGGATTAAATAATTGTAAATTACTTGATTAATGCTAAGAAATGAAAAATTAACTTAATTTAATAATTAATAATTCTTTAATTAATGTGGAAAAATAATGAGGATGGATGGATTTAATTAAGTAATTAAAATTATTTAATTAATGTGAAAGTATAGAAGATGGTTAATTAAGCTAGGAAGTAAGGTGAATTTCAAGTGTCTACATTTTGCCCCTCTTTGAGATGGTGTTGCGAAGTAACATCATTTCAAAGAAGTTTAAAACATAGTGTTGTATTGGATAGAAGATGACTTTTGTTTAGAAGAATATGACTGGAAGAAAATGGTTGGATTAGAGATGGTGATGCCCCAATCACTCAAAGCGAGGGTGACCAGGGAAGATAATGGTAAGTTAATGAATAAGATGAATGATGATGATGCCCCCTCGAGAGGGCAAGTGGGTTCAAAGAACACAGATGTGCTCTCAAAATAAAAGGAGAGGAATTTGTTAAGAGAGAATTTTAGAAGAACATGAAAAGGTCAGATGAAAGATGGAAGAATGATGGAAGAAGAATGGATGTAGTGATGTAGGATGATAGAAGAATAGAAGAATTGATCAAATTGTGAAATCTATAAATATTTATTAGGATGGATGGGTGAGATGGATGGGATGATTTGCTTTAGGTTATGCTTGAAAAATATAAAGAGCAATCCTTATTTTGATATAGCATATGGATGTTATGCACCAGGGTATATAAGACCAAGGTGATGATGTATCTAATGCATAGGACATTGACTCTGCAAACAAACAGTTTGTACTTATTCATACTAGACATAATAGAACCTTGTTGGTAATGTGAATGGATAATAGTCTTAGCGTAGAATGATCCTAGTGCATAAATGCATTTGCATGACCTTTAGATGCAATGGATATTGATATGCAAGATGTTATTCCAACACACACAAGATAAATATTAGCCATAGTAGGATAATAAGAACATCCCACAAACACAACATACAAAAGCAATGACAATGCCCTAGTTTATATTTATCGTAACATACCAAGATATAGAAAGATCAAGGTAGTTTTGATTAGATATTAGAAAGGAACATAAAGATAAACCAAAAGAAATCGACCAATAGACAAAACAAAAACACAATCATCATATCTCTTGCCAAAGAGGGTGCTCATAGTGGATAAGGCCTTATTGTAGGAAGGATACATTCATTAAAGGCTTTGGATTAGGATACTAGATTTAGTGAAATGGGCCAGCGGTATGCGAGCAAGTGCACTACTTCTAGAGGAGTCTTTTGCTTCTGATTTGATAAGTACCTAAGCTTTCAAAAAGATGCATAGTTTTTTTTCTACTTGAGCTAGTCAATGTGGGGTGGTAGGTGAATAGGATGGATTGTCTATGTCCCTCCAATCTTTCTATGTAGAATTGCATAGCACCAGATAAGAATTCATCTGCAATGAATTACAATAAAACATTGCAAAAATTTTGATTTTTGATTAAAATGAAACAACAATGAGGCGTGGCCAAGCGGTAAGGCAACAGGTTTTGGTCCTGTTATTTCAAAGGTTCGAATCCTTTCATCCCAGGTGGAAATCATAGCCTATTATGCCTATAATATAGCTTATAATATGCATAAGAAGGTGGGTGTCTCCGCAAAGTTTCGAATAAACCTTTACATTGAATTTTTTAATCATTGATGCACTTGTCATAGGTTGGTTCAAAGAAATGAGTCTTAACCATATATAGAGTAGAGACTTCATTATTCCTCAATAGCTCAGTGGTAGAGCAGTCGGCTATTAACCAATTAGTCGTAGGTTCAAATCCTATCTGAGGAGAGTGGTTTTAATCACTGTTATTCCTCAATAGCTCAGTGGTAGAGCAATCGGCTCTTGACCGATTATTAGTCGTAGGTTCGAATCCTATTTGAGGAGAACTCTATCATTGATAATTAAATCCCAGCAATGTTCCCAATATCCCCGGGAATAATCTAAAACTCAGGGCTAGTTCGCTCATTTATTTCAAATTATGAGCGGGCTAAGGTAATTTGTTAGCATACTAGCAGTTTTATTCCTCCATTCTCTCGATGATCCTAATTTGAGCAAGCAAGCATCTTAATAAATGAGTAAGAGCACTTGGTTCTTACCAATACACCGTGCAAGCCTGGCGGCGGCCATGAGGAAGAGTTGTAGAAGGTCATACACAAAAAACTATGATATATAATACCATCTCGAGTATATGATAAATAGTAGTGCACGCCATGTACAGACCCTCTCCTTTGTTTAGTCAAGTTCCAAAGCTTCATCACAAATTTAGCTATTGGTATTCGTAGCGCAGTAGTATATAGAACTACTAGAGATATTCATAGTCTCTCTATAGTGGACTGTTGTGGGCGAAGAGGGATTTGAACCCCCGACACCGTGGTTCGTAGCCACATGCTCTAATCCTCTGAGCTACAAAGTCAACCACTTGTTGACCGTCTAATGAATTATCAATAGTTATTTGATATCCACCCTTTTCTTTACGTGCAATTTTACTTACTTTACCCGTTGCTGAAGCGTTGTAGACTGTATTGTTGCTTTTGCTCCCATCGGGATAAATTTGTCCTCTTCCTCTATTACCACCCACATATATGGGATATTTCAGGAAGTGAGCTGCTTTATTAGTAGCGGGATTTGGTGAAAGGATGGGAAAGATAATTTCACTTTATTTTTGACCAGGAACAGGACCTATTACTATAATATTTTTTTGATTCGGATGGTAGTTCTGAAAATAAAGATCACCTATCTTTTCCTTAATCTCAGGATAAATACGATCCGGAGGAGCTAATTCAAAACCTTCAGGTAAAGTAAGAACAGCTCCTACATTTAAAGTTCCTTTCTTACCATTAGCAAGAACTTGTTTTATTTGCTTATCATAGGTTATTTTAACAACTGCTTCAAATATGGTATCAGGAAGCACGGACTGTGGAACTTCGATCTCCACAGGTTTTTTAGCCAAATGACAATTGGCACATACAATACGCCCAGTTGCTTCTCGAGGATTTTCATAACCTTGCTATGCAAAAATGGGATATGCATTCGCAATAGATGTCCGAGTCATTATATCTATCATGATTAAGACCGAAATTGATTGAGTTATCCAAATTTTTACCCAGTTATCATAAGTTTTTCTATTTTGCATGGTTCAATTTTTGGTTCCAAATCTTTTATTTTAAATTAATGGTAGTAGGTAACTATCATAGTGACCTGTCTACAATTCTGCTACTATATTAAACCTAAAGATAAAAAATAAGAAGTATCGCCCTAAAAAGTAAAAAAAGGGGGGGGGGGGGGGGGGGGGGTTGGTTAAATGAGGGATAAACCCATTTGTTATTCATTCATTGAGTGATAAATTACTACAAGTGAAGGAGATATACGATTCAAACGACGAAAGATCCAATATTTAAAAATTGTGTCTAAGATGACTGGAAAAATTGAAACGAGAGCAGATATTATTCGTTCGTTATGGGCAAATTCATAATTTTTGAAGATCGAATCGATAATAAGTTCCCAACCATGGGGCGAATGAAACCCAATACATAGATCGGTTGCTAAAAGAATAGAAAAAACTTTCATTGTATCGCTTAGGCTGTAGAAGACTTCTTGGATCCAAGAATTTAGAATGCCAAGTTTCTTCCTACCTAGAATGAGATAAACACTTAGAACAACAAAACCTATTAAATTTGCTAATAAATGTGAGATTATTTGGATACAATCTTGATTATATATTTTGACCAATTGGATCATTTTTTTCTGCATCTCTACATGAAGATCTTGTGAATGCGTTTCCAAAGAATCTTCCACCATTATTTCTAACAAGAATAGCTCTTCTATTTTCTCAAATTTTCCTAGAGCATTTTCTTCTTGTAAATAATCAAAAAAAAATTTTGATTGACCAGTATTCCACCAATTTGTAACCCAAGATTCCAAACCGTTATGTAATGAAATTGAAATTCCCCAAGGCAGTACTATTAAACATGTAAGATATTGTAGAGAAGCTGATGCTTTATATTTGGCCACTTTCAATTCGTGAATCGCTAACGAACTCGATTGGCTAACGTAAAGGTCTTTTATTATTTTTAGCATCTGTCATTTTAGCACAGATATTTCTGGTTCTTAAGAAGAAACAATTTGAGAAAGTTTAATTGGTCGAAATGAATTTTTAGGTGCATAAAAGATTTGAATCTCCATCTTATTGATGATTAATGCAATTATAGATAGATATAAAAATCAAAAAATAAAGTCATACTTCTTCGGAGCCCTTCATTTGCCCCTTCCCTCTGTTCGAATATATTGTGAAGGATGAGGAAATAGAAATAATATGTGCATCATTAATAATGAGTTATTCCGGAATAGACTTGCTAAACATAGTCATGCACGACATTACATATTATATACATCTCATCTTTTCTCACCTTGATCTATCGTATTCAAACAAATGATCAAAACATAAATAGAAGGAAGGAAAGAATTCAGTAATCTTGGTTTACTATTTTTGCTTTTTTTCTCATTTATCCTACAAGTAAAAAGTAAAAAAAAAAAAAAAATATATATATATATATATATATATATATATATATATATATATATATATATCTTTTTTACTTTTTACCATTATTTCGCCAATCCTACATTTTGGACTGAAATGAGAAAAGGAGCAGTAAAGGCATATATTGCTGCCCATTGAGTAAATGGGCCTTTTAACAAAACAAATCTTTGAATGAAGTGGTTCGTTCCTTTTATAATCCTAATAGTTATTATATTATAAAACTATAAATTCTATTTTTTACACTTGCAAAATTTATTGCAAATGAACAAATATTGCAGAAATATTCTGCAGATCCGTAAAAACCGTTAATTGATTTTTGGAAAAAAAGACATTCTAATTGGATCGATCCAATTCTCTTTATAATGAAATGAAATCTTTCTAATAAAAAAGATAATTATTTGTAGAATTTGTATGAATTATCCTCCTATCATTAATCTACAATTGGATTTATTGACAATAAATAATAAGTATGTTGCAAGTATGAGGTGAGCCAGTGTTGTCATTGATGTCAACATACTCATATTGCATTGACAAGAAGGATTGGATGAGCTGTGTGCTGAGGATATTGAGAAAATTAGCCTCAGTCAGGAACAGTGAAGAACAGTGATGAGAAGAAGGCAAATGTATTGTATAGGTTGAGAACCGGAGGATGCGGATTAAAGGGTTTGTAGATATGAGTCTTGAGATGCTTCAGTTAAGATTTCAGAGGTCCGCATGAAGATCTGAAGGAGTTGTGGCTGTCGGTGCAGAACCAGTTCCGGCAAGTATTCAGAGGTGACAGAGGATCACAAAAAGGTCCGGTGAGGTCCGAAACTGTATAATCCTAATCTGCGGATTGGAAGGAGTCTTTGGGATGTCCTTGTGATGTGCCATCTCAAGTTGTGTATGATTTGGAGGTCCGGAAGTACCTCTTGCATTATGACAGTGGCGACAGACAGTGTTCTTGAAGTTCCGGATAAGGAAGAGAAGAGATTCCAGTAAGTAAAGAAAGTGCGGATGTACCTGGTCATTCAGGCAGGCTTGTGAAGGTTCTTGGATCATGTTGAGGTTGTGTTGTTGGTCCGCATTGATAGTAGAGCCCGGAATTGAAGTTATTCTTCCGGATGAAGTTCTTGCTCTGTTTAGCCGACCGGATGAGTTGTTCATCTTGCGAATGTTCTTGTGGTGGCCGACCGGATGTGTTATTCATCTTGCGGATACTCTTATGGTTGTTTGCCGACTTAGATGTTTGTTCCTAAGTCGATGTCTTGTATAAATAACGGTTTGTGAGTTCATTCCATGGTGTGGATTGGGTGGATGAGTGTGGCATAGCGAAGAGAAGTGCGAAAGGCAGAGCAGAGGTTTTTTGGGCTTAAATGGAACTGATCCAGACATGGTAGAGATGTCATTCTCCAGTTCAAGATTGTGATTCTTATCACTTTGTAGACAGTGTGTCTCCTTGTAGGCAGTGGGCCTCTTTGTGAGCAGTGTGCTCGGGCAGTGAGCCCTAATTGGCAAGTGCCATTCTTTTTCTTATTCTTCTAACAGAGAATAATCCTTGGGTTAATCACCCTGTGGTTTTTCCCTTAACCGGGTTTTCCACGTCAAAATCTTGGTGTTCAATGTGTTGATGATTATCTGCTCTTGTGTTTATGTATTATGCTTTCATGGATGATTAATTGATATGCTGTTAACTAACAATGAAGAATCAAGTGTTTGAAAGAACAAGAAGTTTTATACAACTGATTCACCCCCCCCCCTCTCAGTTGTATGCCTTAAATCCAACAATTGGTATCAGAGCCAAGTTCCTCTGAAAGGAGCTTAACCGCTTGAGGAGATCCAGGATGTCGTCATACAAGAAGGATAGTCCGAAGTTTGATGGAACCAACTTCACTCTCTGGAAAGGTCGCATGAAGTGTCACTTGGAATGTATGGGAAAAGCATACTTGGCTATGGTCTCAAAACCATATGTACCTCCACAAGGTGGTCCGACAACTCTGAATGAAATCACAGATGCTGAAAATAATCTGCGGACCAAGGAAGCCCTACTAAGCGCATTGAATGATTCAGATCTCTCAAATGTTATTGACCTACCAACTGCATATGAGATCCTGACTAAACTGGAACTTCTGTATGAAGGAGATGAGTTTGTCAAAAGTGCAAGGTTGCAAAGTCTGAAAGGGAAATTTGAAAGATTGAAGATGAGAGATGATGAAAACATCACTACCTTTATGCCAAGAGTGAATGAGCTGGTATGTGGAATTAGAAATGCTGGTGGAACTCTAGATGAAAATGAGATTGTCTGCAAAATCCTAAGATCCCTTCCTCCTGCCTACAAAATCAAGGTTGCTGCCATTGATGAATTCAGAGCCCACACAACTGTCATAAGAGAACAACTGGCTAGCAAACTAGCTGCATTTGAAATGACCGAGTTTGGAGATGATCCTCCCAAGACTGAATCTGCTTTCAAAGCCAGTGCCTATGTGAAAGGCAAACAGAGATTTGATCCGGGAGAAAACTCATCAAGGAAGATGTCATGGTATGATCAAGCAAGAAGAGACATGGAAGAAGAAGAAGCAGAAACAGCTCAACTTGAAGCCCTCATTGCAAAGAGACTGCCAAGAGGATCCAGTAAGTATGAAGGAAAACTACCCTTTAAGTGTTTCAACTGCAATAAGATTGGTCATTTTGCTTCAAGATGTCCGGAAAGATCTGCAACGTCTAATACTAACAGACAAAGGTTTCAAAAGAACTGCTATTATGTTCATGAAGAAGATGACAATGAAGGAGTAACAGATGATGAATCAGAACTAGAAAGCAAATCCGGAAATGAATGGGTGTTTATTGCCATCAAGGAAGAAGATTCAATATCCTCTGAATCTGTCAATCACAAGGTTGTGGAAAGAGCTTTGGCTGCTCAAGTGGAAGAAAAGGATGATTGGGTTATTGATAGTGGATGTTCTCACCATATGACTGGTAACAAGAATAAGTTCTTAGATTTGGAAAGGTATGAAGGAGGAATGGTAAAGTTTGGTGACAATTCTGCTGGCAGAATCAGAGGTAGGGGAACTATTTCCTTTGATGGAAAGAGCAAAACAGGTAATGTACTATATGTTGAAGGATTGAAGCACAATCTTCTCAGTGTTGGTCAGTTAGTGAACAAAGGCTATGATCTCCGGTTCAAGAATGGAAAATGCAGAATCTTTACAAGCTCCGGAACTGAAATCACATCCGGTGCTCAAACAAAAGGTAATACCTTTCATCTGGTTGGTTCAAACAAAAGTTGTTTGTTTGCTCAAGTTGATCAGAGTTGGTTATGGCATAGAAGAATGTGTCATGTGAATTTTGATAACATCATCAAGATAAGCAATATTCAGGCTGTAAGAGACCTTCCAAAATTGGTGAAACCTACAAATAGTTTGTGCAAAGAATGTCAGCAAGGTAAACAGAGCAGAGCCTCTTTCAAAAGCAAAGATCAGTCTTCTACCGGATTGTTGGAATTAGTACATACTGATCTCTGTGGTCCGACAAGAATCAAGAGTCTGCAAGGTGATAGATATTTCATGTTGTTAATTGATGATCATTCCCGGATGATGTGGGTTACCTTTCTAAAAGAAAAATCAGAAGCATTTGAGAAGTTCAAAATCTTCAAAGCTATGGCAGAGAATCAAACCGGATTAAAACTAAAGTGTCTAAGGTCTGATAGAGGTGGTGAATTTACATCTGGTGAGTTCATTGACTTTTGTGAGAAGCAGGGTATAAGGAGACAATTGTCTGCTCCTAGGACTCCACAGCAGAATGGAGTAGTTGAAAGAAAGAACCGGACCATCCAGGAAGCTGCCAGGACAATGATGTTGGAAGAAAATGTTCCTCAGATGTTTTGGAAAGAAGCTATCAGCACTGCAGTCTACACTCTCAATCGAGTTCAAATCATAAACAACACCGGTAAGACCCCCTATGAACTCTGGTTTGGCATCACTCCTACTGTGAAATATTTCAGAGTATTTGGTAGCAAGTGTTATATTAAAAGAGATGAAGATCTAGGAAAGTTTGATGCTAGAAGTGATGAAGGAATTTTCTTGGGCTACTCCACTCAAAGCAAAGCATACCGGTGTTACAATAAGAGATTGAGGAAGATGATAGAAAGCACCAATGTGAAAGTCGATGAAGGAATTGAGAAGCCTTCAAGATTTTATGAGTTTGATGAAGATGATCAAGATGGTGTTCAGGTTCAAGGGACTCAATCCCCTCCGATAAGTCAGAATCAACTTGATCCAGTAAATCAGGAAGAAGAAATAGGTCAGAATGAACCTGATCAAGGAGCAACAGTGCAGGATATTCCCAAAATTCCAAGGTATGTAAGACTAAACCACTCTGAAGATCAGATCATAGGTGACAGAAGTAAAGGTGTGCAAACTAGAAGGAATGTTGCTCAAAATCAGGATGAATGTTGTCTGATTTCAAAGATTGAACCTAAAACAGTAAATGAAGCCTGCAATGATGAAAACTGGACTAAAGCAATGAAAGATGAATTAATGCAAATTGAGAAAAATCATACTTGGGATCTTGTTCCCAGACCTAGAGACAGGAATGTGATTGGAACCAAATGGGTCTTCTGGAACAAACTGAATGAAGCTGGTGAAGTTATCAGAAACAAAGCTAGATTAGTCTGCAAAGGCTACTCTCAAATAGAAGGAATTGACTTTGAAGAGACCTTTGCTCCGGTGGCAAGAATTGAAGCAGTCAGATTATTTCTTGCATTTGCTGCCTTCAAAGACTTCAAGGTATATCAGATGGATGTCAAGTCTGCTTTCCTAAATGGTGATCTGGAAGAAGAAGTTTACATTGAACAACCGGATGGATTTCAATTGTCTGACAATGATGATATGGTCTGCAAGTTGAAGAAAGCATTGTATGGACTAAAGCAAGCCCCAAGAGCATGGTATGAAAGGTTGGATAAGCATCTTGTGCAGATTGGATTCAACAAAGGTACTGCTGACAGTAACTTATATTTCAAAATTGTTCATGAAAACATTTTGATTGTTGAAGTGTTTGTGGATGATATCATTTTTGGAGGAAGAGATACTATGTGCAAAACTTTTGCAAATCAGATGAAAAGTGAGTTTGAAATGTCTATGCTTGGTGAAATAAATTTCTTCTTGGGTCTGCAAATTACTCAAACAAAGAAAGGAATCTTCATTTCTCAGACCAAATATGTGAAAGAATTGTTAAGGAAATATGGTATGGAAGATTCAAAACCAATGAACACTCCCATGGCAACCGGATGTAAGTTGAGCAAAGATGATGACTCCCCAAAGGCAGATCAGACAAAGTATAGATCAATGATTGGTGGATTGTTGTATCTCACTCAGACTAGACCAGATATAATGCAGGCTGTTGGTCTTGTGGCAAGATTCCAGGCTGATCCTAGAGAATCTCATGTTATGGCAATCAAAAGAATTTTTAGGTACCTGAAAGGAACAGTTGAGTATGGTCTATGGTACCCTAGAGATCCAGATTTCTCTCTTCATGCTTACACAGATGCAGATTGGGCAGGAGATGTGGATGACTGGAAGAGCACTAGTGGTGGAGCATTCTTTTTAGGGAAGAGATTGGTTTCTTGGCTAAGCAAGAAACAAGATGTAATATCTCTGTCTACAACTGAAGCAGAATACATTGCAGCAGCAGGTAGTTGCACTCAAATCTTATGGATGAAGTAGATGCTAAGAGACATTAAAGTTGAATATGAGGAGCCTATCACAATTTTCTGTGATAATTCAAGTGCAATTAATATTTCTAAGAATCTGGTATTGCATTCTAAGACTAAGCACATATCTATCAAGTTTCACTTTTTGAGAGAACAAGTGAACAAGGAAGAAGTCAGATTGGAGTATGTTCCCTCAAAGGATCAGATTGCAGATATCTTTACTAAACCTCTTCCCAAGGACTCTTTTGAATATCTCCGGGAGAAGTTAGGGGTCATGGCCCCTCCGGTGATGAACTAGGATGCACTGATGTGCATCAGTCCGGTGGATATCACAGTCATATCTTGTGATCCGAATTGATGATGGGGAGCTGCAACTAAGGGGGAGCAGCTGGTATGATTCTGATGTATGAGAATTGCAAGTATGAGCCCTTTGTCATTGATGTCAAAGGGGGAGAGAAGACATGTGAAAAACAAGTGGTTGATGATCAAAGGGGGAGCAGTAAAGGAAGAGAAGACATGTGAAAAGTTGTTGTTGATAGGGGGAGCTGTGACAAAAAGGAGAAGTTCTTGTCTTGATGGTTTTTCACATCATATGTTGCCATCAATGACAAAGGGGGAGATTGTTGCAAGTATGAGGTGAGCCAGTGTTGTCATTGATGTCAACATACTCATATTGCATTGACAAGAAGGATTGGATGAGCTGTGTGTTGAGGATATTGAGAAAATTAGCCTCAGTCAAGAACAGTGAAGAACCGTGATGAGAAGAAGGCAAATGTATTGTATAGGTTGAGAACCAGAGGATACGGATTAAAGGGTTTGTAGATATGAGTCTTGAGATGCTTCAGTTAAGATTTCAGAGGTCCGCATGAAGATCTGAAGGAGTTGTGGCTGTCGGTGCAGAACCGGTTCCGACAAGTATTCAGAGGTGACAGAGGATCACAAAAAGGTCCGGTGAGGTCCGAAACTGTATAATCCTAATCTGCAGATTGGAAGGAGTCTTTGGGATGTCCTTGTGATGTGCCATCTCAAGTTGTGTATGATTTGGAGGTCCGGAAGTACCTCTTGCATTATGACAGTGGCGACAGACAGTGTTCTTGAAGTTCCGGATAAGGAAGAGAAGAGATTCCAGTAAGTAAAGAAAGTGCGGATGTACCTGGTCATTCAGGCAGGCTTGTGAAGGTTCTTGGATCATGTTGAGGTTGTGTTGTTGGTCCGCATTGATAGTAGAGCCCAGAATTGAAGTTATTCTTCCGGATGAAGTTCTTGCTCTGTTTAGCCGACCGGATGAGTTGTTCATCCTGCGAATGTTCTTGTGGTGGCCGACCGGATGTGTTATTCATCTTGTGGATACTCTTATGGTTGTTTGCCGACTTAGATGTTTGTTCCTAAGTCGATGTCTTGTATAAATAACGGTTTGTGAGTTCATTTCGTGGTGTGGATTGGGTGGATGAGTGTGGCATAGCGAAGAGAAGTGCGAAAGGCAGAGCAGAGGTTTTTTGGGCTTAAATGGAACTGATCCGGACATGGTAGAGATGTCATTCTCCAGTTCAAGATTGTGATTCTTATCACTTTGTAGACAGTGTGTCTCCTTGTAGGCAGTGGGCCTCTTTGTGAGCAGTGTGCTCGGGCAGTGAGCCCTAATTGGCAAGTGCCATTCTTTTTCTTATTCTTCTAACAGAGAATAATCCTTGGGTTAATCACCCCGTGGTTTTTCCCTTAACCGGGTTTTCCACGTCAAAATCTTGGTGTTCAATGTGTTGATGTTATCTGCTCTTGTGTTTATGTATTATGCTTTCATGGATGATTAATTGATATGCTGTTAACTAACAACGAAGAATCAAGTGTTTGAAAGAACAAGAAGTTTTATACAACTGATTCACCCCCCCCTCTCAGTTGTATGCCTTAAATCCAACAAAGTAAAGATAAGACCTTACCTTCCTTTGTGTTCAAAGAAGGGTAAGATCTTACCTTTATTTTTGAGTTTTCACTTTCGTATGTACAGTATCTCTTATAGATATGTAATACATTTCATGACTATAAAGATGATCCTAATCCGGAATAAGAACCGTAGAAAAAAATACCTATTAAACCAATAACAAGAATACCAGTTAAAGTATCTATCAACCAAAGAGGGATCCTTCTGGTGGAATCGGCCATTTCTATTACTTCCTTTCACATTTTTTTTAAGTAGTCATGCTTAAGACAAACAATAATACATAGAAATATTAGATCTCACCAAATTGGGTGAGAAAGAATATTCTTACTATTCCTAATTGAAAAAGTAATTAGAGAATAGAACAGCAAGTACAAAAATAAGTAACAACCTCCAATAGAGGCTGGTACGATTTAATTCCACATTTTGTTCATTCGGGTTGGATTGTGTCATAAATAGCTCCATTATTTAGTTTATATAGTACAAGGATCCATTCCGAGAACTATACTAAGTTAAAATGCCCCTAAGACAGGTGAGGATTTATTATGGGAAGACATTGGATGGATAACAAGTGATACTGACCATTTCAAGTTGTGATAAATGGATGGATGGAAGTGTGTAGGGAAAAAGACTTTATCATGGATAGCGAATGAAAGTGATATGGATGAGGACTTAGTAGATGGTAGATGTAGACTCCTACACATAGCACCCATTTTCCAAGTTTTCACTGTGGTACTTATCCAAGGCGCCTGTTTGCCAGTTTTTCATCAGAGGACGGATTATTTTATTTTTGGATTTTTCTATTTTTTTTATTTTTTTGTATTTAATTTTGTTGTATTTTTGTATTTTTTTATTTTTTTGTATTTTTCTGCTAGGTATACTATGAGGATCAAGCATAGAACTTCTTAAGATGAACATTATTGATGGGTTCATCTAAAGGTATTCCTTCAAGTGTTGATAAAGTATAATCTTTTGATCCATATATTGTTGTAATGATGAAGGGTCCCAACCAATTAGGTTCAAACTTGCCCTTTTTGTCTCTATCATGCTGGTTTCTCTGATTTTCTTTGAGAACTAGATCACCTA
The DNA here is from genome assembly GCA_027924645.1 of Cunninghamia lanceolata. Lineage (NCBI taxonomy): Eukaryota > Viridiplantae > Streptophyta > Pinopsida > Cupressales > Cupressaceae > Cunninghamia > Cunninghamia lanceolata. The sequence continues at coordinate 5,444,870 of BSBN01000394.1, forward strand.
CTTGAAACTGACATTCTTTGATCTTCTTATTATAACGGTTATGAAGGCGGTTTTGATAAACCTGAAGGTGATTAAGTGCTTTTAGATGCCTCTCGTCCAGTAACTCTAGCTCATTTGATCTAGCGATTATATACTCTTCACCATCAATAAGATGCTACACATAGAGACTCTAAGAGAAGGGAGCTCAACCTCAATATGTAAAATAGCTTCAGTACCATAGACTAATGAGTATGGAGTAGCACCAATTGGGGTCCTGATACTACTGCAATATGCCCATAAGGTTGGATTAAATTGTAAATGCAATCACGACCAACTTCATTGACTATTTTCTTAAGTATTTTTAATATGGTTTTGTTGGAAGCCTCAGCTTGGCCATTACTTTGAGGATAATAGGGAGTAGAAAAGTGATGTTGAATGTGGAACTGAGTGTACAAGGTATAAACTTCTTGGTTCTTGTAAGGTTTACCATTATCAGTGACAATTGCAAGCGGAATACCGTATCGGCAAATGATATAGTACAAGATGAACTTAGCAATCTATTTGCCAGTGATATATGTCATAGGAATGGCTTCTACCCACTTAGTAAAATACTCAATGGCAACAATTATGAACTGATGGCCATTAGTGCATGATGGAAGGATTTTACCTACGAGGTCGAGTCCCCATTGTGAAAATGGCCAAGAAGTAGTAATAGGTTGCAACTCGTGTGCCGATGCATGAATCAGGTCCCCATGTTGCTGACATTGAAGGCACTTTTTAGCGAACTGGTGGCCATCTTGTTCCATATTAGGCTAATAGTATCTAGCACGTAGCAACTTTTTAGCAAGGTTAGGGCTGGTGGAATGTGCCCCATAGACACCTTCATGAACTTCCTTTAAAGTGGTGTTAGCCTCTTCCAAGTTGAGACATCTAAGTAGAATACCATCGAGACTCTGTTGGTATAGGGTATCTCCCAGATTGGTAGAGCAAGATGATTGGCGAATGAAGGTTTTTATTTGGGTGTTGGTTAGGTTTGGTGGAAGGGCATGATCGTGAAGGTAATCGTAAATGTCTTGGTACTAGGGAGAATTGGGACCAACAAGTTTGCATACGAATTCAGTAGGTGGAACATCGAAAGCATGTATCAAAAGTTGTTCAACTAGGAGTTCACAGCGTTGAGCATTATTTGGCATATCTAGGAAAGATCTTATAGTTGCCATAGCATCTGAAACTTTATTATTTAATCAGGGAATTTGTTCAAAGGAGATCTTGGAAAAGTATGGCTTGAAGTCATCGACCATTCTCTTAAAAAGAAGCAACTTGTCATCTTTCATCTGATACTCATATGTAACTTGTCGAATGACCAACTTGTTAGACTTAGATCACACAACTGAGAGGGGGGGTGAATCAGTTGTTCAAAACTTTCTCCAAATTAAACACTTAAGTCTTCTTAGTGATTAGCTGTATATTAATCATAAACCATAATGCATTCAAATCAAGAGCAGAAACATATCAACACATAAAACACCAAGATTTTGAGGTGGAAAACCTAGTTAAGGGAAAAACCACAAGGTGATTAACCCAAGATTGTATTCTCTGTTAGAAGAATAGAAAGAACAAAATGGCACATGCCAATTAGGGCTCACTGCCTGAGCACATTGCTCACAAGAGGCTCACTGCCTACAAGAGACACACTATCTACAAAGAAATAAGTATCACATACATGAACTAGAGAATAGCATCTTCACCATGCTTGAATCAATTCCATTAAGCTCAATACTTCTGCTCTGCCTTTCGCTCTCCTCTTTGCTACCACACCCTCATCTCCACACAAAAAGGTGAGTTCAAACTGACTTCGCAATCCCTTATTTATACAAGGCATCAACTTAGGAATGATCATCTAAGTCGACAAACATTCATAAGATCATCCGACAGATGCATAACTCATCTGGTCAGCCTATCTCAAGAAGAACACCATCATACAGAAGTTACTCTTCAATTGCGACCTCCAACTTCAATGCGGACCACCAACATGAATTGGACATGATCCAAAGACCTCCACAAGATTTCCTGAAACATCAAGAACATCCACACTTCTTCTACTTACTGAAATCCTTCTCTCCTTCATGTGGAACCTCAAGAACACAATCTGTCATACCTGTCACAAAGGAATAGATGCTTGCGGACCTTCAAACCATGCACCAATAGATTTGATACACCACAAAGACTTCCTCAGCACTCCCTTAAATCCGCAGAACAGGAAACTTCATTTTTGGATCTCACCGGACCTTTCTTGTTACAGACTGTCACCTCTGAACACCTACCAGAATTGGTTTTACTTGAGCGGCCACAACTTCTTCATATCTTCATGCGGACCTCTGAAATCTCTACTGGATCACCTACAGACACATATCTATAAACCCTTTAATCCGCATCCTCTGATCATCATCCTATCTTGGACTTTTGTCTTACAGTCATCATTGTTCTTCACTGTTCCTGATTGAGACTAATTTTCTCAATATCCTCAGCTCACGGCTCATCCAAACCTTATCATTAATGCAAGAGGAGTATGTTGACATCAATGACAACACCGGTTAGGCCCATACTTGCAACAATCTCCCCCTTTGTCATTGATGGCAACATATGATGTGAAAAACCATCAAGACAAGAACTTCTCCTTACCGTCACAACTCCCCCTATCAACAGCAACAATTCACATGTCTTCTCTCCCTTTACTGCTCCCGCTTTGATCAGCAACCACTTGTTTTTCACATGTCTTCTCTCCCCCTTTGACATCAATGGCAAAGGGCACATACTTGCAATTTCACCACTTTAGAATCATACCTGCTGCTCCCCCTGAGTAGCAGCTCCCATCAATCTAGATCACAAGATATGATTGTGATATCCACCGGACTGATGCACCTCAATGCACCTTAGTTCATCACCGAAGGGGCAATAACCCCTAACTTCTCCTTGAGATAATCAAAAGAGTTCTTAGGTAGAGGTTTAGTAAAGATGTCTGCAATCTGATCCTTGGAGGGTACAAACTCCAATCTAACTTCATTCTTGTTCACTTGCTCTCTCAAAAAGTGAAACTTGATGGATATGTATTTAGTCTTTGAATGCAACACCAGATTCTTAGATATACTTATAGCACTTGAATTATCACAGAATATTGTGATAGGTTCCTCATACTCTACTTTGATATCTCTTAGCATCTGCTTCATCCACAAAACTTGAGTGCAACTACCTACTGCTGCAATATATTCTGCTTCAGTTGTAGACAGAGATATTGCCTCTTGTTTCTTACTTAGCCAAGAAACCAATCTTTTCCCCAAAAAGAATGCTCCACCACTGGTACTCTTTCGGTCATCCACATCTCCTGCCCAATCAGCATCTGTATATGCATGAAGAGAGAAATCATGATCTCTAGGATACCACAGACCATACTCAACCGTCCCTTTTAGATATCTAAAAATCCTCTTGATTGCCATGACATGGGATTCTCTAGGATCAGCTTGGAATCTAGCAACAAGACCAATAGCTTGCATAATATCTAGTCTAGTTTGAGTGAGATACAACAATCCTCTAATCATTGATTTGTACTTTGTCTGGTCTACCTTAGGAGAGTCATCATCTTTGCTCAACTTACATCCGGTTGCCATGGGAGTATTCATTGGATTTGAATCTTCCATCCCAAATTTTTTCAACAATTCTTTCACATATTTGGTCTGAGAAATGAAGATTCCTTTCTTTGTTTGAGTAATTTACAGACCCAAGAAGAAATTCATTTCACCAAGCATAGACATCTCAAACTCACTTTTCATTTGATTTGCAAAAGCTTTACACATACTATCTCTTCCTCCAAAGATGATATCATCAACAAATACTTCAACAATCAAGATGTTTTCATGATCAATTTTGAAATATAAGTTATTGTCAACAGTACCTTTGTTGAAACCAATCTTCAAAAGATGCTTATCCAATCTTTCATACCAGGCTCTTGGGGCTTGCTTTAATCCATATAGTGCCTTCTTCAACTTGCAGACCATATCACCATGATCAGACAACTGAAGTTCATCTGGTTGCTCTATATACACTTCTTCTTCCAAGTCACCATTTAGAAAGGCAGACTTGACATCCATCTAATATACCTTGAAATCCTTGAAGGCAGCAAAGGCAAGAAATAATCTGACTGCTTCAATTCTTGCCACCGGAGCAAAAGTTTCTTCAAAATCAATTCCTTCTATTTGAGAGTAGCCCTTGCAGACCAATCTAGCTTTATTTCTGATTACTTAACCAACTTCATTTAGTTTGTTCCAGAAGACCCATTTGGTTCCAATCACATTCTTGTTTCTAGGTCTAGGAACAAGATCCCAAGTGTGATTTTTCTCTATTTGCACCAGCTCTTCCTCCATTGCTTTAGTCCAGTTTTCATCATTGCAAGCTTCATTCACTATCTTAGGTTCAATATTTGAAATCAAACAATACTCTTCTGAATCTTGAGCAATTCTCCTTCTTGTTAGTACTCCTTTTCTTTTATCACCTATGATTTGATCTTCAGAGTGGTTTAGTCTTACATACCTGGGAACTTTAGGAATTTCTTGCACTTCTGATTCTTGATCAGGCTCATTGAAACTCATTTCTTCTTCCTGGTTTACCGGATTAGCTTGAATCTGACTGACAGATGAGGCTTGGGCTCCTTGAGTCAGAACACCATTCTGATCATCTTCATCATATTCATAAAACCTTGAGGGTTTCTCAATTCCCTCATCAACCTTCACGTTTGTACTTTCTATCATTTTTCTTAGTTTTTTGTTATAGCACCGGTATGCTTTGCTTTGAGTAGAGTAACCCAAGAATATTCCTTCATCACTTCTATCATCAAACTTTCCTAGATCTTCATCTCTTTTAATGTAACATTTGCTACCAAAAACTCTGAAATATCTTACAGTAGGAGTGATGCCAAACCAAAGTTCATAAGGAGTCTTACCAGTATTGCTTCTGATTTGAACTCAATTGAGAGTATAGACTGCAGTGCTGACAGCTTCTCTACAATATATATGAGGAACATTAGCTTCCATCATCATGGTCCTAGAAGCTTCCTGTATGGTCTGGTTCTTTCTTTCCACTACTCCATTCTGATGTGGATTCCTAGGAGCAGACAATTGTCTCTTTATTCCATGTTTCTCACAGAAATCTATGAACTCACCAGATGTGAATTCTCCACCTCTATCAGACCTCAGACATTTCAACTTCAATTCGGTTTCATTCTCTACCATAGCCTTGAATATTTTGAATTTCTCAAAAGCTTTTGATTTCTATTTCAGAAAAGTTATCCACATCATCCGGGAATAGTCATCAATTAGTAACATGAAGTATCTATCACCTTGCATACTCCTGATTCTTGACGGGCCACAAAGGTCAGTATGAACTAAGTCCAATAATTTGGTAGAAGACAGTTCCTTACTCTTGAATGTGATTCTGCTCAGCTTACCCAACTGACATTCTTTGCACAAGCTATTAGTAGGTTTCACCAATTTTGGAAGATCTCTTACAGCCTGAGTATTGCTTATCTTGATGATATTATCAAAATTCACATGACACATTCTCCTATGCCATAACCAACTCTAATCAACTTGAACAAATAAGCAACTTTTACCAGTGCCAACCAAGTGGAAGATATTACCTTTAGTTTGGGTACCGAATGCAATCTCTGTTCTGGAGCTTTCAAAGATCTTGCATTTTCCATTCTTGAACCGGAGATCATAGCCTTTGTCCACCAACTATCCAACACTGAGAAGATTGTGCTTCAAGCCTTCAACATATAGAACATTACCAGTTTTGTTCCTTCCATCAAAAGAAATAGTTCCTCTTCCTCTGATTCTACCAGCAGAATTATCTCCAAACTTCACCACTCCTCCTTCATACCTTTCCAAATCTATGAACTTATTTTTGTCACCTGTCATATGGTGAGAGCAACCACTGTCAATGACCCAATCATCCTTTTCTTCAACTTGGGCAGCCAAGGCTCTTTCTACAACTTTATGATTGACAGATACAGAGGATATTGGTTCTTCTTCCTTGATGGCAATAAACACCCATTCATTTCCTGATTTGTTTCCAGTCTCTGATTCATCATCTATTACTCCATTATCATCTTCTTCATGAACATAGTAACAATTCTTTTGGAACCTTGATTTGTTAGGATTGGGCCTTGAAAATCTTTCCGGACATCTTGTGGCAAAATGACCAATCTTATTGTAGTTAAAACACTTAAAAGGCAATTTTCCTTCATACTTACCGGATCCTCTTGGCAGTCTCTTTGCAATGAGGGCTTCAAGTTGAGCAGTTTCTACTTCTTCTTCTTCCAGGTCTTTTCTTGCTTTTTCATACCATGACAATTTCCTTGATGAGTTCTCTCCCGGATCAAACCTTTGTTTACCTTTTATAGAGGCACTGGCTTTGAATGCAGATTCAGTCTTGGGGGGATCATCTCCAAACTCAGTCATTTCAAATGCAACCAATTTGCTAGCCAATTGGTCTCTTGTGACAGTTGTATGGGTTCTGAATTCATCAATGGCAGCAACCTTGATTTTGTAAGGGGCAGGAAGGGATCTGAGAATTTTGCCAACAATCTCATTTTCATCCAAGACTCCACCAGCATTTCTAATTCCACAAACAAGCTCATTTACTCTTGGCATAAAAGTAGTAATATTTTCATCATCTCTTATCTTCAGTTTTTCAAATTTTCCTTTCAGACTCTGTAACCTTGCACATTTAACATACTGGTCTCCTTCATGCAAAAGTTCTAGTTTATTCCAAATCTCAAAGGCAGTTGGTAGGTCAATAACATTTAAGAGCTCTGAGTCAGATAATGCACTTAGAAGAGCCTCTTTGGTCCGCAGATTGTTTTCAGCATCTGTGATTTTATTTAGGGTTATCGGACCACCCTATGGAGGTACATACTATTTTGTAACCATGGACCAGTACGCTATTGCCATACACTACAAGTGACATTTCATGCGACCTTTCCAAAGAGCAAAGTTGGTTCCATCAAACTTCAAACTATCCTTCTTGTAAGATGACATCCTGGATCTCCTCAAGCGGTTAAGCTCCTTTTAGAGGAACGTAGCTCTAATACCAATTGTTAGACTTAGGGCACACAATTGAGAGGGGGGGTGAATTAGTTGTTCAAAACTTTCTCCAAATTAAACACTTAAGTCTTCTTAGCGATTAGTTGTATATTAATCATAAACCATAATGCATTCAAATCAAGGGCAGAAACATATAAACACATAAGACACCAATATTTTGACGTGGAAAACCTGGTTAAGGGAAAAACCACGGGGTGATTAACCCAAGATTGTATTCTCTGTTAGAAGAATAGAAAGAACAAAATGGTACATGCCAATTAGGGCTCACTACCCGAGCACACTGCTCACAAGAGGCTCACTGCCTACAAGAGACACACTGTCTACAAGGAAATAAGTATCACATACATGAACTAGAGAATAGCATCTTCACCATGCTTGAATCAGTTCCATTAAGCTCAATACTTCTGCTCTACCTTTCACTCTCCTCTTCGTTACCACACCCTCATCTCCACACAAAAAGGCGAGTTCAAACTGACTTCACAATCCCTTATTTATACAAGGCATCAACTTAGGAATGATCATCTAAGTCAGCAAACATTCATAAGATCATCCGACAGATGCATAATTCATCCGGTCGGCCTGTCTCAAGAAGAACACCATCATACAGAAGTTAATCTTCAATTTTGAGCTCCAACTTCAATACGAACCACCAACACGAACTGGACATGATCCAAAGACCTCCACAAGCTTTCCTGAAACATCAAGAACATCCACACTTCTTCTACTTATTGAAATCCTTCTCTCCTTCATCTGGAACCTCAAGAACACAGTCTGTCATAACTATCACAAAGGAATAGATGCTTGCGGACCTTCAAACCATGCACCAATAGAGTTGATACACCACAAAGACTTCCTCAGCACTCCCTTAAATCCGCAGAATAGGAAACTTCATTTCCGGATCTCACCGGACCTTTCTTGTTACACACTATCACCTCTGAACACCTACCGGAACTGGTTTTACTTGAGCGGCCACAACTTCTTCATATCTTCATGCGGACCTCTGAAATCTCTACTGGATCACCTATAGACACATATCTACAAACCCTTTAATCTACATCCTCTGATCATCATCCTATCTTGGACTTTTGTCTTACAGTCATCATTGTTCTTCACTGTTCCTGATTGAGACTAATTTTCTCAATATCCTCAGCTCACGGCTCATCCAAACCTTATCATTAATGCAACAGGAGTATGTTGACATCAATGACAACACCGGTTAGGCCCATACTTGCAACATAACTATGAATCATTGTATAGTTTTAGTTGTTTAATATTCCATTATACTGCTATTCGGAGTCCTGTGATTAATGCTTCATATTCTGCTATGTTGTTGGTACATGAAAAAGCTATTTGGTATGACTGAGGAATATAGTCACCCTGTGGTGTAATAAAAGTACTCTAGCTCCTGAACCATGTTTTGTGTATGAACCATCAAAGTAGAGTTGCCATACAACTGATGGATAGATAGAAAAGATCCCTTCATCTAGAAAATCTAAAATCATGGGATGTGTACTTACGATAGGTGCATCTACTAGTTGATCAACAATGACTTGTCCTTTGATTGCTTTCTGATCAACATACTTAATATCAAACTCACTAAGGATCATGACCCATTTTGCTAGGCTACATGTGAGAGATGCCTTAGATAGGAGATACTTTAAAGGATTAACCTTGGAGATGAGATTTTTTTATTGATTCAACATATAGGGCTACAACTTTTGGGAAGCAAACACAATAGCCATACATGCTCATTCCATAGAATTATAATTAAGCTCATAACCTACTAAGGTGTGACTAATATAATAGATAGCATGTTCTTTGCAGAATTCATCATGTTGAGACAAGAAGGCTCCTAAGGCAACTGATGTAGAAGAAATATAGAGTAACAAAGGGCACCCTAATATTGGTGGTACCAATACTGGTGGTGTCACAAGATATTTTGTCAATTGATCAAAGGCATGTTGACACTTGTTGTCCTATCTGAATGTCACATCTTTGCGAAGAAGGTGTAAAAAAGGTTGACATTTGTCAGCAAGTTGAGTTATAAAGTGCCTAATAGACTGTAATTTGCCTTGAAGGCTCCTGAGTTGTTTCAAGTTGGTAGGTGGATCCATCTCAACTATAGATTTGACCTTAGCAGGATCTACTTCAATGCCTCTGCAAGACATGATATATCCTAGCAATTTTCCATATATGACACCAAATACATGTTTCTTTGGGTTGAGTCTAACCTGATATTGTTCTAGCCTATTGAAAATATGTTCCAATACTTGTAAGTGACCCTCTCTAGTAAGTGACTTTTCCAATAGGTCATCAACATAGTCCTCCATGATGAAAAAGAACATGAAATATGATAGTCATTGCTCTTTGGTATGTGGCTCTAGCATTCTTTAGACCAAAAGGCATAACTTGCCAACAATAGGTTCCCCAAGGACATGTGAAAGCAGTCTTATGTTGATCTTCAGGTGCAATAAGGATCCGATTATAACTAGAAAAAGCATCCATTAAGGACAACATTTCATGACCAGCTGTGAGATCTACTATAATGTTTATGTTAGGTAGAGGGAACTCATCCTTTGGACAAGCTTTGTTTAGATCCCTAAAATCGATGTATATACGGATGCCCTTAGTGACTTTAGAGACACAGACCAGATTTGAAACCATTCAGAATAATCAATGGGACAGATGAATTTCACATCTAATAGCTTCTGTAATACTACCTTGATGAGTAGTGCTATTTGGGGATGCATCTTCCTAAGTTTCCTGAGTTGTGTTATCAAGATCTTTGTTGAAACTTGATTTATAGTCACCTAAGGGAATACCGTCTTGTAGCCCCATGAATTCTACGATGGCCTCATCATTCTGAAATATGTCAAGAATTAGAGGCTCTTGTTGGTCCCAATTGATACTTGTTTTGAGTAAACAAGTGGAAGGCTTTGGGTTTTAGTAGTGGATGTAAGGGAGATAAAGGATATCATGAAAATGGGGGTCTTGTGAAATAGGTCGGCGAGATGTATCACTGAGTCGTCAATGGTATTCTTGTTAGAATTTTCAACTACGGGAAAAGGCTTTGCTACTTCGTCAAGAATATACTCGATGTCTGAGGACTTTGCTAGCTCATTTCCATACCCTAATCCTTGTTTATTATGTTTCCTTGTCACAATGATGGGTTTTGCATTTCCTTGTTTGTGCAATCCAAGGCCATCTTAACCTTTGTAATCCATGTTCTTAACAATATGAAGACCTCTGGTATACCGCTCAACTGGTAGTGTGACTGGATCTTAGGCTTCCTTATATAGCCAGGATGAGATGTCTTCATTAGATTCATCTTCTAGAAGTCCCTCACGAATGAATGTCGTGGGGCTAGCCTTTATGACAAATTTTAAGAGTGCTTTTGCTAAGGGTGGTTTTCCATAAGATCTAGGTGATTGTGGCAAGTTCCCCACATAACATGATTTTTGTAGGTCATACTCACCAAACCCTTTGTCTTTGTACTGGACCTTGATCTCGGGAATAGGTTTATCAAATGTGGCTTTTATCAATGTAGATGGATCAATGTAGGATGAGGATGGTTGAGCTGTAAAGTTGTTTGGAATTTGATTTGAACTTTGGTAGTGGCCTTGCATAGCTCGACAAAACTCATAAGGATTAGGGTCTCCAAGAATAGTAATTTATGTATCGTTGTAGGGGAATTTGAGACACTAGTGGTATGTGGATGGTACGGACTACATGGTATGTATCCATGGGTGACCTAGAATGATATCATAGGGAAGATCAATGTCTAATACGTGACAACAAGTTTCGATAATTGCAAGACCAACTTGGATGGGTAGATGGATGACACCTTCAGATTCTCTTTCTACATCATCATATGCTTCAATGGTTATACTTTTTCCATATCAATAAGATACTCAGAGTACCCTAGTTGTTTTAACAAATTTAGAGAGCAGATGTTTAAGCTAGCACCGCCATCTATAAGGACCCGTTTGATTTTGCATTAATTGACATAGACTTTGATGTGTAATGTGTCATTATGGTAAGGGTTATGTGATGGGAGGTCTTTTTTGGTGAAGGTCAAGTGGTGAGATGAAGCAATGTGACCTATCATAGCTTGAAACTGGTCAACATCTATGTTATTTGGAACAAATGACTCTTTCAAGGCTTTTTCAAGAATAGATTTATGTGCAGGTGATTTTGTAAGAAGATCCAAAATGGATATCTGTGCTAGGGTTTTGCCTAGATGATCAAGAATATTGTACTTAGATGTTGGATCTTCATTGAGTGAGGCCCCACGGAGGGTGACACGGCCACGATAGGTTATTACAGCATAATTAGGTGTTTTTTCCCTTAATGGTAAAGGTAGACACATGGTAAGGTTGAACTCCAAAGTGGTAAGGTTGCAGTGAACTTTGGAGTGATGAACAACAACAAAATCTGAAATGATAAGGTTGAAGTGAACTTTGTAGTGATTAATAAAAGTGAACTCTAGAATGATAAGGCTGAAGTACTACTGCTCCCAAGATCTCTCTTTGGTAGCTCATTAAAACTTCACCCGCATATCATGGCATGCTCCAAGAAGCCTTACAGAAGATCTCAGTAGCATCTTTGGCTAGGTCGAATGATGTAGCTTCCTTACTCGATTGTATATATACAAATTCTACATACATCATATTCCAACAATATGAGTTACCCTCTTTGGAGGTTTAAAAATAAAATGACCCTCTTCTCATGATTGTTGAGATTAATTCCTTTAGTATCAAACATACCCTTATTGATAACGGTTTAGGTCTTAACATTTTTGGCATAAACTTGTTAAATTGTATCAATATTGATACGTCTCAAGTATATCTCCAACAAATATTTCTATTCATGACTTTGAGAACATAGTTAGGCAAACTCTTGGCACAATCACATTACCAATTAAATTAGGCCCTATTACTTTATCTACTCTTATTCATGTCATGCTCGAAGCTCTATCTTCTAATCTCCTTCTTAGTAGATCATGGATTCATGCCATGGGCACAATTTCGTCTACCTTGCATGGATCTATCAAATTTATCTATGAAAATAAAACTTACATAATAAAATATGATCTAGATCCCTTGCAATACTATCAACAAGTGGATCCTATGAATCAACTTGACACTTATCTAACACTCTAAAATCTTATTCCTTCTTCAATAAAATATGATTCACCATCTTCAACTCCTATTGAGGACATTGATAAAGATAAAAATTCATCTTTCAATGCATGTCTAGGTGATGCTTGTGGTTCATTAGAATTTACACCTTCCTTTATAGGAGAGTATAAAATTAACCCATCTCATTCTGACATTCCAAAACTTAACTCTACTTCATCTATTCCAAACAATTCATCTACAAAAACTAAAACTTCTTCTCCATGTTCTCCTAAAGATTCATGTGATTATAATTCTTGTATTGATTATGCCACTAAAGGTGATCCTCTACCATTTATGGAGATGCAATTCTGTTACGGCTGTGGTTTTCATATTCTCTCTAGTATCAATTATAAAGGTAATGGATGTGGACGAAAAGAATAGGGTATCAAGATCCCCTTAGAATCAAATCTGTATTATTCTTCTATGAGTCTTGGATATCATCCCACTCACCCCTCTAAGGCCTTTTTTTATCGTGACTAAATAGATGTTAATATAATTTCCATGTCTCAAAGTTCTCCTTCCCTACTCTCTTACATCCAAAACTCATCATGCATGATTCTGATTCTAATATTCCTCCTTTATATTATTTCTCTATAGACGAAGCTCTTACTAAATTCTTGGGGGTATATGATGATACGCCTAGATATCATCATGATCGTGGCTTTCCCTATTGTTTAAATGCATAAGAATACTTTGGGGAAATTGTTGGATTATCTAATGATACTTCTTCATCTCCTAGCACCTCTCAGGAATCACCTCATTTATCTAATCCTCAAGACCGTAGCACACTCCTTATTGGAGACACTATCGATGTCCCAATGGATCCTAAAAACAATGATAAAGTTATACAAATAGGACAATCCTTGTCTTCATAAGAGTGACAAGACCATTCGGAGCTCCTACATGAATTCCCTAATTTATTTGCTTGGTCATACAAGGATATGCCCATTATTGACCCACATATTGTGGTCCATAATATCGTGCTCTATCCCGATGCCCATCCAGTAAAATAGAAAAATCATAAAATGAATCCCAAGGTAGCTTTAATGGTCAAGGCTAAGATAGAAAAGCTTTTACAGGTTGACTTTATCTAGCCCATAGACTATTCACCTTGGATTTTGAATATCATAGCTATCACTAAACCTAACAATTGTATTCAAATTTGCATTGATTTCTGAGACCTCAACAAAGCATCCTTAAAGGATAACTTTCCTCTTCTAAGCATTGACATGATAGTTGATTCAATAGTCAGCCATGATTTGTTGTCTTTCATGGATGGTTTTTCATGCTATAATCAAATTCTCATCAATCCCCAAGATCAGTACAAAACTACATTTACTTCACCTTGGAGAAATTTTTGTTATGTGGTCATTCCGTTTGGGCTAAAGAATGCTTGTGCAACTTACCAATGTGCAATGACCCTTATTTTTTATGACTTTATTCACAATATCTTAGAAGATTATGTCAATAATATCTTGGCCAAATCTGGTTTGCACCAAGATCACATACAAAATCTTCATCGCATATTTGAACTCATTTGCCTCTACAACACGTGACTAAATCCTCATAGGTGCGTATTTGGAGTAGACATTGGTAAACTATTGGAATTTATAGGCTCACATCATGGTATTGAGGTGGATATGAATAAGATCAATGCTATTGTGAATATGCCACCACCAAAGAATATTTCTAAACTTCACAATTTACAAGGAAAGATTCATGTTATTCACCCTTTATTTCATAACTCACAGATTGCACTCTTCCCTTTACACATCTTCTTAAAAAGAACATTTTGTTTACTGGAACGAGAATTGTCAAAAGGCCTTTGATGATCTTAAGTGCTATTTTTCTAATCCTCCTATTCTAATGCAAGCTATTTCAAGACGTCCTTTTCTTCTCTACACTTTGCATCCTCTCATGCTTTGGTTGCTTTACTATCCTAGCACGATGATGCAGGTAAGGAACGCGTTGTGTATTATATCATCCAAACCTTACTAGATTATGAAACTCATTATTCAACATTAGAGAAATAATGTCTCTCTCATATTTGTGATGCATAAGCTAAGACATTATCTCCTCCATGTTGAAATGCATGTTATCATAAAATTTGATCCACTTAAGCATCTTTCTCCAAAACATGTTTGTTAGGGTGCTTAGCTAAATGGCTAATGTTGCTAACTGAGTTTGACCTTAAGTTTGTCCCTCAAAAGGCAATCAAAGTACAAACATTAGCAAACCATCTAGTCGAAGCTCCTCCTTTTGTTATTCCTAATCAAGATTCTTTCCCCAATGGCCATATCCTTTCTTTGGATGATGATCATTCATGGGAATTATTCTTCAATGGATACAGGTGTAGAATCGACTCTGGAGTTGGTGTAATAGTAGTGCCTTTTTTTGGTAATTTGATTCCCCTTTCCTTTCGTCTAAATTTTCTATGTACAAATAACATCATTGAGTATGAAGCCCTTATTTTTGGTTTATGTGTTGTGTTATCTCTTAATATTAAATTCATTAATGTTTATGGTGATTTGCAGTTGATAATAAAGCAAGTCACTAGATCTTATCAAGCTAAGCATGATAAGTTATCTTAGTATCAAGATTTATCTTTATCACTACTCAATCAATTATCTTGTTTTACTATCAATACCATTCCGCATAAAGACAATCGTCACACAGATGCAATGGCAAGCGTGGGCTCCCTTGTACCCTTTGACAACTCATCTAATGACTATTATTTTTAATTCACACTCTATCTCTACCTTCCATTTTGGATAGTTCATCATCTGATACTCTATTTTGTTATAATATTGATTATGAGGAATGGTACTCCCATATATTTAATTATTTGCATGATGGTACATTCCTAAATGCTTCCTCAAAAAGCGCTCAAACTTGAATTCATAAGCTTGTGACGTGATATGTCATTCTTTCTAACATTCTTTATTATCAAGGCTATAATGGCCTCCTCCATTGTTTAACTAAAGTTAAAATTCCCATTGCTCTTGAAGAGGCCCACTCAGGAGCTTGCGGGGGCCATTTTGGTGGAAGAACCTTAGTTTAAAAACTACTAGGTAAACCCACAATGGTGAGTCCTAAACTTGGGACATCAGATTTTTTAACTTGGATGGGAAAGAAATTTACAAGACGTCTTCATTCAAAGATATTTCTTCAAACGAAAGAACCTTTGTTCGAATATTTCATAGAAATCACCTTCGAACAAAGGTTTTCCTTTGTTCGAAGGTATTATTTTATTGATTGTGAATCAATAAAATAATACCTTTGAACGAAGATAATATTTATCTTCCCATTGCTGAAATTTCTATTGCTCTTGAAGAGGCCCACTCAGGAGACTATGGGGGGCATTTTGGTGGAACAACCTTAGTTCAAAAATTGTACTCCGAATGGGTTACTATTGGGAAAGCATGGAACAAGATTCATTTTCTTTTGTTAAAAAGTGCCCTCAATGTCAACAACATAGTAATTTAATTCAAGATCCCACACAAGAACTGCGTGCCCAGGTATGACCTTGGCCATTTTCAATTTGGGGTTTGGATCTCAGTGGCAAATTTTCTCCTCCTTCTAAGGTCATATATTTGTCATCATTACCACAAATTACTTCACAAAATGGGTCAATATTGTCCAACTTTGATCCACGACTGTTGAAATCATCTGTCATTTTCTTCTTGACAATGTCATTTCTCACTTTGGACTTCCTTTTGCCTTTATTTCTGATAATGGTACCTCATTTAACAACAAGGTCATGAAGCAGTTCCTTGAGAAATTTCACATTCAATAACACTTATCTATGCCATATTATCCACATTCTAATGGCCAAGAAAAATTCTCTAATAAAACAATCGAACGGATTCTTCATAAAATTGTTAATAAACCTAGTAAAGATTGACATACTCAACTCTTATATGCATTATGGGCATATTACATGAGCATTCGTATAGCTATAGGATCTACTCCATACAATCTCATCTATGGTGTCGATGCCATCATGCCTTTAGAGTTGGAAATTCCTTCTTTGCGAGTTTCCCTCCAAGGCCTTATTGATGACAACATTTATCATAATCAACGATCTCTACAACTTGAGATGTTTGATGAACAACATATCAATGCTCTTGAACATCTCCAAGCATATCAAAAGACTCTAAATCGTAGCTACAATCAATGAGTTCTACATCGATCATTTGAAATAGGTGACCTAGTTCTGTATGAAAATAAGCGTAATGTAAATGCCCCTCTTGGTACTAAAGGAAAGTTCAGTCATAACTAATTGGGCCCTTATATTGTCACCTCAGTATACGGATCTGGCACATATGGACTCTCCACGATGGACAGTAAGCCTCTAAAAAAGCCTATTAATGCTATGTATTTATGTTATTTTTATGCTTAAATCTTTCCTTTTGAATGTGACATTTGGGTAGCAAATTTATTCTTCAGAATTTATTATTGCTTAAATCTTATGTCATTTTATCATTAACAGAATCATTAGGTGTTATGATTTCACTTAAAATTGTGTAGTTTCATTTGAATATGCAATTTTTCTTAAAACACAATGTGTTAATTTGTTTAGTATGATAAAAATACTTTACATTCTTTATTATGCTTGTTATTTCTATTCTTGACACAATTCACATTGTCTTGAATGTTAGTTGCAGTTTTTATTCATAATGGAAATTACCTTATTCTCTTTACCATGTCAATTATTTAGTTGTGCAAATAATTAATTAATCATTTCAAGTTGTTTAATTAAATCTTTCTTAATAATTAATTAAACAATTGTCATCATAAGTTCCCAATTAGATCTTCATTCTATTTAATTAAGCAAGCTTTAATCATCCATTGTTTAATTAGATCATTATAGTATTTAATTAAGCAATTCTATCAAATTGTTTAATTAGATCTTAATAGCATTTAATTTAAAAAATTCAATCATATGTGTATCATTATCAAATAATAACCATCATACATATACAAAGCATACAAATTCTCATAACACAAATATATCAAACAAAATATCATATATATAAGCAATGTCATGAAACATTGTATACAAAAATCGCCATTGTATCAAAATGTGATGTATCTCAAAATAGTATATACAAATATTTGCATCACTCCTTGAAGACATGGCTACCTAATACTTCCATTCTTAGTGGTGGTTGTTGTACATAAGGATTGTGATGTGAGGCCAAAAACCATGAATGGGTTTGAGATCCACTCTGTGTTTGTAGACCCTTCATCATGCCTTTCAATGAGCTGTTGCCTCAGTTATGAGGCACAACTCAGTCTATTGTAGCTAGGCCACCATAGCTCGCAATCTGTCTGCCTCAGCCATCAAGCCCTGTAACCTCAGATAATCTAGATCAATTGCTAGCACCATCTAAACCCTCTAAAGATCGACCCTAGTGTGATCTTGTTGGATCTGAAGAGTGTCACATGCACTCTCTACACTCTTAGTTCTTGTCACGGCCTAATCGCACTCTACAACAAGGACTATGACCTAGGCAGTTGCCTAGTTCTGCTTCGTAGTAATGGACTCAACCTCAACAGTGGTTTGGTATAGACGGAGCTGACCCTCCTCATATGTAACTCTGAGCTACACCATAGGCTCAAAACTATCCATATGCCACCCAACAGTCTATTGAGTCCTATAACTAGCCCGCACAATCTACTCAAGCTGCATCATGGGTACCATCTCCGCTATGACTTGACCTATAAAGTCGAGTGACTCCCGTGTGCGCACTGCAAAATAAAAAATATAATCAAATCTCTCATCATATCAATCTAAAATCAAACAAGCATCTAGTGTTATCACAATGCGTAAATCAAGATCTCACTTGAGTCTCCAAATTATCAATTTGGATCTATAGGAGTCGCCTGCCTGATAGGCATAATGCAAGGTTTGCTGGCAGGTGTCATCTCCAATGTCGAGGGAATCCTCACAATAGCTACATTGCTTGACTCCCCTCACTCCCTATGACTTGGTATGCCACTAGCTAATGGTGGTGCCTATGTCAGTCATGGTTGGGCTCTAGGCCTCTCCTCTGTATCAACACCACCCTCATCACTCTATTGCCACCTCCCTACCTGTACTAGTGTGGGATCCTCCTCCTTGTCCTCCTCTCCATCATCCTCACTAAGTGACTCCTCTCCTCTCTCCTCTTTATGTCCCTACTTTGTCAATAGTCAAGGATCTCAAATTGGTGCATCTAAGGGGAAAATGGGAGCTAGTCAAGATGCAACCCACCATGCTACGAATTTTGGAGTCATCCCCACATTGTCAACATCAGAGATGGGAGCTACATCCTTTTCCTCATCATTGGAGACACTCAACGCAACGTCCACTATAGTGCGACAGGGTTGATCTCCTGGCCTCACTGTGTTGCAATGCGACTGCATGTATGTAGGCATGACCATAAGAACACCTTGTACCTACCCAAATTATTGCATCACACACCGATAGTAGAACGACATGATGTGATCGAGGTGATCAACTAACAATCGGTTCCTTTGCATCCGAACCAGCTACCATGTATGTCCAATCCATGCCTGCATGTCTTGGTATGGTCGTCAAATCACATCGATGCTCTGAAGCCAATAAGATTCTGTCTCCAGTATAGCAGATCTCCAAACTGCCACAACCTCCTCAAGGCATAGGCACGAGCTCATGATGCTACCCATTTAATAACTATTGGAGTCCCCATCGATCAAGTGCACCTAATGTTCTTGAAAGCCCACACATGTGAAAGTGTACAAGTCATCAAGTTGTGGCCCTCATAGTGAACGTAGCAGCCAAGATCATGATAAAGGTGCACGAGAATGCTTAGACCCCACACAAATACTATTTGTTGCTCCTTCATTGCCCTGATAGTATGGACGAGGCCATTGTTAAGTCGTGTGCCTCGCCCATTCGGTGCAATGCACAGGGTAATGGTAGCGATGAGTACATGACATACCAAAGGGATCGTCGCTACTACTTGCTCTAACCAGTATAAATGAATGTTCCCTAACAAGTCTCTATGGATGATTCAGTCGATCGTGTATCTTTGTCTTGTTGGTTGTTTTTAAATCCCAACCTTGTCTCACAAAATAGCCTATGACTTAGCCACTATCAATGTTCAACTACCATGAGGGGTTGGCCAACACATAAGTGAAAGTTTTAGAAAAAACTTTCCCTCTTCACTTTAGGCTCTACAAAGCCTGGGAGGGTGATAACTTTACAATATTTGATAATCTCCTGAATCAATTTATTACAAATACTGAAATAGCAGATATTTTCTATGCTAATGTGCTCGAGGACTGCCAAATGTGAAGACTTGGCTTTAAGTCATTCAAGATTTCAACATTCCTTGAAACCATAGAACAAGAACAAACTATTACTTAATACATGGAAGATTGATATTAAAATATTGGGTGTTGGGCCTACTTGACCTTGGCGTTGAAGAACTCATTCAAGAACAATAAAATTGGAGCCTTAGCCTAAGGGTACAAAGTCAAGAACAAATGCAACTGAAAACCACAGTCAGTATTTAACCTGATCATCTTGAAGCTTTATGATATTGCCTTACAACATCACATCAGATATCTTCTAAAATTAGTCATACATAGAATATCCTCGCACATTTTCACACAAATCAATGTTTCTTTTAAGGCATTTAACTTATTCTTTGAACAAGAGCCATTCACAGAAAAATACATCCACAAGAAACTTTTATGGGGACAAACTGATTCATCTTTGATATATTCAATTCATAATTTGCATAAACCATACATTAGGAGAACTATTTTTAGAAATTTATCATATACATCTCGTACACATGCTAATATTGTCTAATAGCTAACAGAGAATAGATGGCCAAAACACCATACACTAGAAATAAGGACTTCTACTTCACTACATTTTTGTCGATATTTTACCAAGAGACTGAACAAAAAAAACCCCCTACAATGGCCTTGGGTTCCCATTTATAGAAACATGGGAGCAACAAGCTACAAGCCATGTAGAGATGTCACATTTTCATTTGACAATCAGAAAAGGAAATGATGCCAGAATAACTGTCTTCATTCTACTAAGTCACGTCCTTTGCAGGCAATCACACCCTAGGCAAACTGGAAAATTGATTATGTCTTGTATGCTTTCTTGCCACTGACGTGGAGGCAAGCCATGTTTTTGAAGGAAAAATGGGGATTACAAGGTGCTCTAATAACTCAACCCCTCCTCACATGCGGACATTTATTTCCCATGTGAGAACCCTTTGCCAAACTTCACCGACCATGCAAGCAAACAAGGGAGCGCTCGCGAGGATCAACAGAGAAAGGAAGTACCAGAAACCTAGGACCCACTTATTATGACCACTCACAGGTCCGAGAAGGCAACTCCTCACTCTTGACCGGGAGGTTCCCAACCACCTCAACTAATCAAGAACCAGAGGATGTCTCTCATAGCTGGACTCGGTTGTGTCAAACCTCCAACTAGGAAGGGAAAACCAGCAGTCATAATTCCCTTCAAGATGCCCGTTGGCTTCATCCAAGGAGACAACACACCACCCACTATGACCCAAGCTATGCCAGGACCAATAATGCTAAGGGAGAGGGAGAGAGAGCAATGTCGCCTCTTTGCCTCAGAGCCCAAATTGGAGTCACGCAGAAACAAGGAATAATAGGAGTGTGGAGACTGGGGTACACAGCCCCCATCCAGATGAAAGAAAGGGGAGAAGAAGGGGCTACAATGGTTCAATGGATGCTGCTAAACTTTCCAAAGTTTGCCAGAACCACCCATTCCTTAGAAAAACCACTCTAATCCCCTAATCTTGTAAGGACATATCGTCAGCCATGAGAATAGAGAAGAAAATCCTAAAGAACAGGACAATGGAAAGAGCACACTCGAAAAACGGAACTCCATTATGTCTGCATAGGAAAGATGACTTGCTAGAAAAATAAAGGAGGCATCTACTTATAGCCAAACTGCAGAAATTTCCCACGCCAATGATAACTATTCCCTTCCTATCTGCCCTATCAATCAAGTTCAATCAATACCATGACAAATCAGCCATAAATGGAAAGCTAACAGTAGTTTGCCACATTTCTAAAAGAAGGAAAAGAGGCAGCATTCCGCATTATGTCGATCCCCTCACAACACAGAACCATCAATTCCACAATGAAGTAATCAGACCTAGCACCTCGTTCACAGCACACACTCCAATTTTACAGCATTCATTTCAAGTCCTGCTGTGAAGCGAGTAGAAGATCACTTCAAACCTGACGCAGATCCCCAAGGATCAAATCTGCATGCCACCAATCCTCTGCAAACATACTTTCTTCGCAATGATGGTGAAACAGACCTATCGCACGGTCAAAAGATCACCCAATACACCAATTCATTAACTCTTACACGCCATCAACCTGTGCCCACTGTCAAATTTGAAATTGAACCATCGATCTCCTAGTGAGTTGGATTGGCGAACATCCAAGATGAAACCACGTGGCAACTGTCCGCTGCCCTACAAGATACCGATGCATGCACCCAGACAGCCCGCAGGCAAGCGAGGAAAGACCGAGATCTGATCCTTCAAAACAACCTAGACCCTTAGATCTGAGGCCCACCAAGAACACTGCCATAAAGCACGCTAAGGTGAGAACAAAGATATGCCACGTGGCGCATGCCTGCCATCCCGCATGATCTTTTCACTGAATATTTTAATCCCGCAGGTCGGTGGGCAACCAATAAGAACTTAGCAGTGGGGGCCACGTCGTGCCAACTTCGGACAACGAGCACATGTCTTAAGTCGTGACTTAAAAGGGGGACCCCTAGGCATTTTTATGAAAAACATTTTGACCCCACATAAAAATTAAGACTTTGGAAGCTCAGACTTAGGATGTCGGCAGAAATTATAAAAAAATGCACAACCAAATGCCTAGACTAGGAAGAAGGGGGCAACATATTAACAACGTCAAAGGACTTAAGTCATAACTTAAGTGACAAAGAAAAGCGTAGGTAAGCCAATGACGAATTAAATGAAGAGCTACGGTTTATGCATGAATAGGGTTTTTGAAGGTTTAAGCCTTGTGAGTGAACCCTAGCAGATGAAAAATGAAACCCTAACCCTCAAAGGACCCAACAATGACCAGAACCACTAAAAATTTTCAAAGTACCATCGTGTCCCTCCTAGACATAAGTAAGCAACCGCTTCTCGACGATCAATACTGTGCATCCTCGTACCAGCAATCATAGAATCTAGTACACATCCTCTGATGTGAGTCATCTCTCCCGTTGGCATACAGAAAACAGAGGCATCCACATTCGCCTCTCCATCAAGACCATCAACATGTGATCATGAAATTGCATCTCTAGCATGGTGTATACCCAATATACACCCACTCTCTGTAATAATGCAACATCCTCCTATGTAAGAGCACTGGCATGCCCTCACAACAACGCATAGATCTAGGCCCTAGTGTGCTCTCGCATCATCATGGGATAGTGTGGTCACAAAAATAAAATCATGTCAAATCTACATCATCAATTATAAAAATTTTGAATCTAAAAATATAAAATTTCTTTAATTCTTAAAGGACACTAGCACCCTCGGATGCTAGTGTGTCCTTCGAATGCTAGCGCTTGTTCAAGACACTGGCGTGTCCAAAGGACCTAAGCACGTCCCTAGCATACCAACACAAGGATAGGACATCAACACTCTGTGTGGGTCCCATCTAGTGCAAAAAAAAGAGGGAAAAAATACATTTAAAATTCAAATTTTCCACCTACATCCCGCATTGCGAGACCCTACTCGATGCACTCCCTCAGGGCATCCAGCCTCGATAGTCGGAAAGTTCATTTGCATTGCATTTTAGCTCTGCAAAGTTCTCAAGTGCTCAAAAATATCTAAATTGAGTAACTTCAAATGAATAGTAAATTTTTTAAATTACTATTTATAATAAATTTTTTAAAATTTTAAATTTTCTACAACACCCCTTTCATGAAAACCTCCATAACTTGGGCCTGTGAACTCTAATTTTTGTGTCATTTGTTGCATTGGAATCCTAGTTCCACCCGCTTTCATGTCATATGCCCTTCATTCTACTATTATTTCATAAAATAACCTTATAGAAGGTATATTCATCAACCTTTTAAAAAAATTAAAAGTAGTGGAATTCTCTCCTTGTTTCTATCTTTCAATCGACAAGCACAAACACAAGGGGGCATACATCTACCCTTATTTTTGTTCTGATTCATTTTCTCCTTGTACCATTCTTCTCAACATTTTAGAATTCCCCTCCTTTAGCTCTAGTTTTGAACTAATGCATTTTGATCTTAGAGGATTATTCAATTTTTAACATGGTGATTTTGCAAGATTGCGATACCTAATGCTAGCGGTTTTGCATATTACCAGTTTAGGAGGCACATCTTTCGCTTGGCAAATTTTTGCATCCTCTACAGTATCCTTTTGGGTATCCTTTACATGCTTATTTGCTTTCAACATTTCATTTCTATACTTTAGTGTAGCTTATCACTTAATGTCATCAACCCGCTAAAATGGGGACAAAGTGTAACGTAAAAAATTGTGTACCCTTGCAATTTCACATTGTGTTTTGATCTACTTTGGTGTATGTTCTTGTAGCATGTTTCTAGGGCCACTTGAGCTTAATCTTGGTCTATTTCACTCCTCACCAAAGTTTGCTAAATTTCACATCACATGTTTATTTCTTCTAATTTTTTTTAGAACACGTGCTGAATATTGAAGAATTTTTCAAGACGCAAGTGCGACACATAGACGTTCACGTGACGTGTTGGCATCCCAAAGATTCCAAAATTGAAAATCGTTGTTTCTCTTGTCTTGTCATTCGATTCCATCGACAGTAATGCTCATCGATAGAGAAACAGTCTCTGTAAGCATGCTCGACCCTTGGATTCTTTCTTCCTTAATATAAAAACTAAAAATGAAACCATGTTGACTCTTCTTCCAACTTTAGATTTTCTCTCTTGGCTCTCAAAAAAGAACTCTTGACGATTTCAATGCTCTCTCTAATTTGTTAGCTTCCTACTTGCAGCTTGACCATTATGAAGGCTCTCTCAAGGGGTTGACATTGTTCACACATGAATTTGGTCCTCAAGGAGTTTGTTATCTCCTCCATTGCTTCAAAATTTGGTAACATTATTTCATTGCAAATAAATAATGTTATATTCATTGGGTTTATTGTATATTGCATTATCTCTATTTTAACAAACTTGTGGTGTAGACCACCACCATATTTTCCTTTACACACACTAAGATACTCTTCTCTGTAGACCATGGTTGATACTCATAGTTTTTGTTTATTGTCATTGTTGTTATTTTCCTAGACGCACTTAGGAAATAAAAGCACACACATATTTCAAATCTTTTTCCATATTGGTTGTCCATGAAGGTTGAAAGACCAACATAGGGGCTTGACCTGACGGCAAGCTCCCAAACAACCACGACAATTTTCTTTGATCTTTGATGTTGTAGATATTTGAGGAGATACAAACACACGAGGGTTTGATAGTCTCTTCCTTTTTATTTCCTTGCTTTACTTTGTATTTCTAATCTTTCAATTAGTCATCTCAATGTGTTTGTCAATAGATTCTGTTATTTGGTGTGTTATTAGGTCCTCATTCCGGTTTAATGTGCAAACTAGGTAATTGGTTGAAGTTTGGACATAAGCATTTTTGAGAATTTTCTAGGTTTTAATGTCATATAGATAACAACATGACACAAACATCCGCATGACATGCTAGTGTCCTAGGCCAAGGCTTTTCCCTTCTGGTGCAAGTGCCTCTTTTATTCCCATTTTCAATGCTGAATTTATTTCTCTAATCTAACATTTAGATTTTTAGAATTTACAGTTTTATCATTGTACCCTTATACTTTAGTTTACCGAATGTAGTTGTTTTCAAAATATAAAGCAATAATAGGGTTTAACTAGAGTTATTTTACTTTTTCTGATTGGATAGAAGCAAAATACACTTCCTTGAAACTAATTAGATCCTAATGTAATACCTTAAAAAATAATTTTAATTGGAAAGCATAGTTCTTTTTAACAAGAATTCAATTTTCTATCTTACAAGCAGATAAGAAAAAAGCCATGAATATCCTTTAGAAAACTTATAATTCCTTTAAAAAAAAAAAAAAAAAAAAAAATTCAAAGAGACCACTTCCAATTCTTCCACCCAGGCCTGGTACATCTAATTTCAACTTTATCAACCATTGTGAGGAACATGCTCATGATTTAAAAGGATTCATAATTCTCATTGCCAAGGCCAATTCTAGCTTTATATTCCAACCAAGACATCCAACTATTAGGGGGTCTGGAGAAAAGGTCCGAAATAATGCAAATGCCAGCTCTTATTGGTGTTCCTGATCTGTACACTTATTGAGAGGATGCATATACAATTTGGGAGAAGTCGCAGATTGTTCACGAGACCTAGTCCCTCGTCCCAATTTGTTGTGCCCTGCAACTTCTGGATCATAATCTCCACAATGGCTCTCACATTTTCCTGTAAGTTTGTAGCTGTACTTCCATAGCGGTCATCTGTTTTATCATGCGTTATCCCCATATCATCCACCATAAACAGCATTCTGTAGGGATTCACACACATCATGGTGAATCAAAACATCACTTTGTCTGACAATTGTATCCTTAACGTGCAGGTTCCTCTGTTAGAAGAACGGATAATTGAAATACATTAGGTAGGTTATGAGCACAAAAAACTCACCCACTTCATCATTTGTTAAATATGTGTCTCTGAATCAGTTATTGCTGCTTTGATATGGTTATCTTTCTTCATTTGAGTTTTTTAAGGCGGGGTAAGATAAGTCTCCTGCCATGCAACCAAAATTCTCTGTAGCGTTTCCACCATAATACTACTGAATAGCAAAGTTAGCTGATAGCCATCACTAAGTGGGCGGTTAGATATAAATAGGCAAATAACTGTTATTAATACAGAAGTGAGTAACCTACGATAAAAATCGTTTTCAAGAAACAGTTTTGTATTAAATTGACTGTGGAAACATCAAGTCCAAACATTGTTACTGTTCTCTGCATTGGTCTATAGTTGGGTTCACTTTTGCTTATTGGAGTAACAGCTGACTCAAACAATAAACTTAAATTATTTTGATTGTTTGGAAAGTGTGTATTGCTTGAAAGCTCTGACATATTGTGCATGTGATGAAGATCAACAAACAGAAAATGCGCATAAAAGACTCTTAAAAGAATAATTTGAGTTCATGTTTTGACATTGATCGACATTATCAGGCAAAATGACTACATATATCAATCCCCATCCAGTACCTTTGTTCTGAAAACTCTTAGAAAGTGATTACTGCTAAAAATAAGTAAAATTATCATCTCGGTTAGAGATAAAAACATCTCATATATCCACATTTCATACTTTTTTAAGAGAATAAACCAAATCTGGATGCTCGTAAATGCCTGAAATTCATTCAAGAAAATTTACAAAAATTGGGCAAATAGTTTCGCGTACATTTGCCAAAAGAATCTAATTTTCGGACATCAAAACCATTTTCCTTTTCAAATTTTCAAGGTCCTAAACCAAAGAATATCTTCATTCTGGGTGTATATATATATATAGAAATTTTGATTACAGCATACCCTTTAATGAATATACACAAAAAAATGTTTCTGCTCTTTCCAACCACAAAAAACTTGCTATACAAAACCCCATAACTATCTGAATAGCATTTTAAGCTCTTCAATCCTTGTACTGCGGACCTCTTGATCAGTTAGAGCTCCAGCAATCATTCGCTGCTTGCGCGCCTGAACCTGCTGCATCCTTTCTTCTACCGTACCCTATACATCATTGAAACAAAAAAATACAGTTACTACAAAAATCAAAAGATGGATATCATGAGAATACAGTACTTCAATGCAAAATTTAGACTATATCATTACCTCACTCCTTCAGACCTTCACATGAATGAGAACAATACGGATTAAGAACAAGACCAGACTGTACTTTGGAACACAAAGTGGATATTCAGTGCTACAGGAAACCAACCTTAACTATAAAACGCCTGACTTTAACTTCTTTGGTCTGACCAATGCGGTGAATGCGCATAATTGCCTGCTCCTCAACTGCAGGGTTCCACCATGGGTCCTATTTTCAAATAATCAAAGCCCACTAAATCAATCTCATATTTGAATTGAAAAAATGTAATCCATACATATACAACACTAATAGAAATGTCTTCAGCTATTTTCTTTTCAAAACCATGATACAGTTCAAACCATAGTTGCCATGTTGATGAAAGAAGGTTTAAAATTATTGAAGCAAAACAATTTAGAAATAAAAAGGAAAGAAAAATGAAATATAGATAATTTTCCTAGCAAATATCCCAAAACATATAGAACTTGTCTCAAAGAATTTTTAATTTAGGGTCAATCAAGGTTTGAGAGTGTGTGGGTCAACTTATCTTCTCTCACAAAAGAGTTTGACAGCAAAACAATTCTGATATTTTTCAATTTGGAGGTTTCGGCTACATTGATTCAAACTATAAAAATTCTTTATTTTGTTTTCAACCATGTATCTTGTAGCATAGATCCTTATCTAACCCTGTCCAATCATCCTTCATCGTTCATTTACTTAACCTTGTCTGTAATTACGAATTACGTCGTTTAAATTTCATGCAAAGATTTAGGAATACATCACTTGAATGTGCTATTTATGAAAAAATAAGTACGGAATGTACCATATGCTATACTATAAATCATGTCTGAAAATGTCAACATGGTTTAAAAAAATTATAATACAGGTTCTAGTATACCAGAGATTCTATTGACAAACTAAACAATATGTTTCTACCGTCAATTATAAAGAACAAAAATATTGAGTTCATCCAATAGTTACTAACTCCTCCAAACACATTTCTGACTACAAAACTCGTTGATTGACTAAATGCATGTATTTGATAAGATGATATGTTTTTTACAATCCATTACCACACAAACATTAGGTCCTTTGAATTGAAAAAAGTTTCATGATGACTGCACTTTCTATATTAAATTATATAAGAAAGGTTTTACATGACACACCAAAAGCTAGATAATTTGACATGCTTTGACTACTAATGCACATAATCAAACAACTAGACAATCATACGGCCAAGAAACAAGCACATATAAATTCATTCATCCAAAAGATTTTGAAAGTGTCTTAGGGCCGTGGCTCTTGGTCCCTTAGGTTGTTTGGTCTCGTGGACGTCATTAAAATTCATTCATTCGTTCATTCATTCAATAAAATAGTAGCATAATTCCCTGTTGCAACAAAGCCCAGAGGTTTATTAAGTACTGACCATCAGAAAAACATTAGATGCAGCAGTTAGATTTATCCCCACCCCTCCAGCCTTCAAGGAAATGAGCATCACCTACAACAACACAATTAATAGCATAAGAAAAATAGCAACATTAGTCTCTCAGTAAAACCAAAATAGAACCATTCTTCAGAGTAAAACCATATCCTACCAAAATAGTTGGATTTTGGCTGAATTCTTTGATCACTTTCTCTCTCTGTCGTTGATTCATTGTCCCATCCAAGCGCACAAACCCATAATTCATCCTGCAAGTTAAATAAAGAAATTTTGAGTATCGTGAACCTTGAAAAGACTAAAGATGTGCAGAGATTTAAGTGCAGTAAACTTCATCCTCTTACCTTGACCTTTAAAAAAAGGAAAGGCCAGAAAAGCATACAACATATGATTGTATAACTAGGAGAAATGAAGAGACGGGGGAAGAGAAATGGGGGCGTGGGGGCAGAGAAAGGGAGAGGGAGGGAGAAGAAATGAGAGACAGGGAGAGGGAGACAAAAGACCAAAAACAATATGCCATGTGGTTTCAGAGAGAGAGAGAGATATGTCATAAACATAAATATGAGACCGGCAGAAAGCCAGGACTCAGCTCACCATGATTTTTGAAAAGCACTACTCCTGAATATTGTTTTAGTGTTTCCAATAGAAACAACATAAACTGAGGGTTTAAGATAAAGTGAGTCGAGACTGGCAGCGAGATAAGCCTCGGCTCACCATGATACATGTCGTTTAAGGCTGGCTGGCTTTGCTTTATCTGGTTCTGGCTACCCAAATACTGCCAAATTTTGTAAGCATGGTATATCCTGGAAATACTTCCAGTTTCAGGTCAAATATGGTGAACAAGCTTTAAATTTTGCCAAAATAAACAAATACATTTTTGGCATAACATCTAAAAGGATGTTTAAAACTAATTCATTTTTGGAGAAAAAAAAATCATAGTGTTTCCATGGAAGAGGACTACGGGACACTCCTCGGCAGATCCTGCTGAGATATTTCAAGATTATTCAACAGCGAAATTGGTCCCATGGATCCAAATTTTGTTTGTGAAACGATTGCAGAGAAAAAACGGGAGGTTTTCACAAGAAATAGGATGATAAAAAATTATGATGCGTTTAACTATAAACAAGCATATCCCTGCCCCTAAAATTCTTCAGCAAGTGCAATAAGTCTATACCCCCTTCTTTGCACCTGCTCAAAGTATGCATCCAAAAATAGGGGCTCTGGTTTTTCTGCTGTAGGTCCTATTATTCCTGTAGTTCAACAAAATGGTTTCCATGCGACTAAAACCAGTGTGAAAATAGGAGCAGCAACCTCCCTCCACAGGACACCCTGCTCTTAGACTTCATACACCTAAGATTGAATGCTAAGCATTTGGTCCAGAATACAGATAGCACAAGTGTGGATTTTGACTCCTAAAGTCGGTATCTAAGAGTAGCCTATTATGGCTGCCTAAAGTGATCTATTTTGAATGAAGGTACTTGCCAGCTATATTACTATATTCTGTCAGATAGATCATAGAACTAAAATTTAATAAGTATTAAGCATCCCTTGGTAACCAGTAAAGTCAAAGTTGCAAACTTCATTCAAATTTCAAAATAATGTGAATAGCTTATATTATTAGGCACCTATTTCAAATTCCATGCAGTCTTAATCATTTGTTACTTGGATTTCTCTTCATCATCAAAAACAATAACACAAACTAAAATGTTTTAGCAGAAAATAACCTACCTTTGAAAAGGTATCTGCAAAAGGTCTAAAAAGGAAGTCCACTGGCTAAAGACAATACTTTTTGACCCTGATGCCTTGAGTTCAGACAACTCTTTTAGAAGAGCAGAAACCTTTGATGATTCCTTCCAATTTTCCTGAACATCTACTTGGAACCGACTATTTGTTGGACAGGTGATCAAATCATGTTTGCTTATAGTATATCTGCAATTTGAAAAAGGAAAGGCAATCAATCTAAGGCCTTAAAGTTTTTTGTCTATAGGAGAATGCTTCAAGAAAAAGATTCAAGGCAGTCAAGGACTCAAGACTATAAACAATCTCCGAACTGCTTTAAATTTTAATTGTCTTTTAAAAACTCCCTTCATCAAAATAATCAAAGAGAGCAACAAATCTAAATAATTTGCAGACTACTTGCCTGCATACAGGACAAAAGCCACTTGAAGAGTTGTGCCAGCTTGCTAGTAGGCATTCACGACACATACGATGTGCACAAGGTGTAAGCACTGCATCTTCAATTGATTCCAGACAAATAGGACATTCTCCTCTTTCACCATTACTAAGCTCTCCAACCACTTCTTCAATATAAGCTTTTGTGGGTGCAGCATGATACTGTCCTTTAGCAGACAGTTTGCTTCCTTCAAGAAAACGTTTTGCTAGTTTGTTCATATCAGAATACATTTGTGTGTCACCACGGCTGTAGATCAAAGACCAAACAAAGAATTTCATAGCTATCAAATCTGATCCAACGAGAACAAATTAGATTGGCAAATTCACAATTCAAACGACAGCTAGGTTATAAATAAAGGCATCACAAGAAGCAAAATACTTAATAATCAATGGGAAAATGTCTAAATCGTGGTGGTTTATAACAAAAGAGTCCATTTCCTATTGAAACTATCCAGCATTTACACATAAGAACCAGCATCATTTTTGCAGTAAATTTCAAAGCACATAACTATGGTGTTAGAAGTACAAATCAAGATAAAGAAGACTGAATAGCTATCAAGCAATGGGATTTTAACTTAGGAGCTAAGTGAAAATAAGTTTATAGAAGTCACTTTAAAAATTGCATCACATCTCGAACAGCTTACCTCATGACAAGAAAGGGATGATCACAACATTGGCGCAACCTCAAAAGCAACTCCAGAATTGAAGCATAATTATGAAGAACTTTGCCTTGTTCCACAAACTGATCAAATTTGACCTGCAAGATGAAATAAATTCAATAATTTGAGTGATTATTAAGGAAGCAAAATGGATCAGAATATAATTGTCAAGATATATATTTCATGTAGTAGAACAAAAGTGCTTACCTTAGATCTTTTATACAGAGCTGTATAGAAGTCATTCTCAGCTTCAGAAAGTCCACACTCAATTACTTGCACATCAGTTGGGGGAAGAACAAGAATGGGTCTGAATTTTTAAAGGATGGACCATTAGGAAACAAACAAAGAGACTCTATACTAAAAGAAACACGGAGTCCTTCATGTCCCTATGGTTATACCTGCCATCTTTGTCAGTGCTGTCTTTTGTCCTCCGCAACATTAGTGGCCTTAAAATAGCCTGTACTAATTTCAACCCACGCTCATCACCTTCCTCATAAGGTTTCTGAATTAATTTATACCACCTGCAAAATAACAAATACATTATTCACAAATAACAAACTTTAAGGACTTGCACCATACAATTTTTGAGAGTGAGCATATATGTTGTTTAAAATCTGCAAGCAGCAGAAAATTAGGTATTTGCCTGCCTTAGACCATACATTTCACACACGTTCAATTCCACATGATTATCAGTTTATGCAATGTCCTTGTTATGGTCTAATTCATGTATCAATCAGAGACAAATTAAGATGCTCCCGGCTATAATTTGTAAAGCCCCAAATCCAGCTTGGAATAACAATTTGACTAGAGGCTACACAAAGCTTCAACAGATGCTAGTACTAATGCAGAAGGTACTTGAGCAGACAAAGGAGGGATACTATAAGCTTTCGGCTATAATCCCATTTGGCAGCCTAAGAGTAGAAGAGCTCATTCTTAAATTTCCATAACATGACAATGAGTAATACTTCTTATTTTAAGATGCAACTAACCATACAGGTAGAAGAATGCAAATAGATGATCCAAAGAAAGAGAGGTCAATTTAAGGAAGGAGAACAGACAGAATCACTTTCTTCAAGATCCTACATAAGTTCATACGGTTCAAGCACAACTATGCCTTTAAACATGGCTAATTTCTGAATGTCAGCTCATCATATGGCCCAAACTACTGGAGCATTAATGATATATGAGACACAGAAATGGTTAATAATCATGGATTATGTATTGCAAGTACCATCTCTCGGTAGTTTATCGTCATATTTGTTTGGCATCATAGCTTCAACACGTTCATAGCCAAGTGGACCTCTTCAACATATGCAATAGATTCTTTTCTAACTCAAAAAAACATAATAGAACTTCTCTTTTTACGCAATTAATCCCAAACGTTCCACTGCAGAAATTAATTGAGCATTGACCCAGTGATCTTAGAGATGCTGTTGATAGAATTTACAACGATACATCCTACAAATTCAAAGTTCTAACCAAGTAAATTCACATATTTCAATGATGTCAATTTCAAGATCAATATGAAATCTTTCAAGAATGAAATAGCAAATCATACTAAAATGAATTCTAAAACCTAAACTATACAAAAGCATAGGAGAAGACACATACCATCCCCAATTACTCCATGGCTCAACCCGCAGGAAATGGAGAAGACTGTAAACGTCCTCAAGTTTGTTCTGCACAGGAATTAAGTGTTAAACTGGCTACCACAATCCAGGCTTATATGCAGATAGCAAATCTCTACTATGTACCTGTATGGGAGTTCCTGTAAGACACCAGCGGTGATCCGCAACAAGAGCAAATACAGCTTGAGATGTTCTGCACTTGGAGGACTTTATGGTATGTGCCTCGTCAAGTACCACCCTGAACCAGTGTATTGCATGAAGCACACTTTCTTCTTTGGGATTCTACAAAATTGTCAGCACCAGCTTACTTTTACCAACAAATCATTAAAAAAAGACAGCAATATAAAAGATTCTCAACTCCCCAATCTAATTTTTATGTTACTGCCAACCTCAGACTGGAATCCTGCTGCCAACACTCCATATGTGGTCAGGACAACATCATGTCCCAAAAGAGGTTTGGCATTTCTTGCTCTGCTTTCTCCATAATGAACATAAACAGATAGGGATTCAGATTGCACATGGGCCTCAATTTCTGTCTATACATGAGCAATATAGCATATAGTGACCATTTAAATTCATCAAAACTTGTTCAAAACATCTGCAAAGTTGAATACTATTTTCTACTTGGAAAATCCCATGCCGTAAAATAAACTTTAAACAATGCAATGGTTTCCATGCTGGTACAGAGTAGCATACCTTCCATTGCCCTAATAATGTCATGGGACATACTATGAGGGTGCCCCCGCCCTTATGAAGTTTGCTTCCAGATTCCCTCAAGTTGGTTTTTCTTGCAGAATCATTATGCTCCTGATTTGTTTCAGTTAAAGGGAAGGAGGAATCTGGAACAGTTATTATACCACAGTCAACTTTATAAAGATCAACATCATCTGTAACCTTATCAGAGCCTCCTCTTCCAGGGTTTGCAAGCAAAAGAGAAATTGTCATGACAGTCTTCCCAAGCCCCATTGCATCTGCCAAAATCTTTAGACAAATGCAAAATCAAATACCGGGTTAAGGGTGAAATCAGCCATCCAATTAAAACAATAGCATTTGATTTTCTCTCAACAAACTAAAAGCACAAGCCAATACATACTCCTCCTCTTGTTATTTTCAAGGCGCTAGGAAACTTAGTAGATGCCTCCCCTGAGAAGACGTTGACATAAACAACCGTTGCTCTCCTATAAATGAATAAAACAGGTCATCAATAAACTGTAAGAAAACATGTGCAATAAGCTTTATTGCTGTGATCAAACCTAAAATTAACAACTTCAGTCATACTTGTCAGCAATACGGTAGCTATTCCAACAGGGATGGAGAATTTTTGCAGCCTTTTCCATTTCTGTTCCCATTTCCAATTTAGTCATCCAAAACAGTGCTTGCTTCTGATATGGACGCAATTCACACAACAGAGAAGTTGGTGGATCCTTTTCCTGCAAACAATGATGGCAAGGAATTTTGTGTCAAAAGACTTGGAACATCTAATAGTTGAAAATGACATCAATTATTGATAGAATCATAGAAAGAATGATTATGGACCTCTAGATAGCAGCTTCCTGATGCACCAACTAGTTTGTTCAAATCTGAATCAGACAGAGCCTCCTCTCCTTCATCTTTCTGTTTGTCCAAACCTGAAGTAAGCTTGCGACATTTGTGGGCAGGCAGTGATGGTATTGAGTCCCTGGAGCTATCCTGTTTACAAAATACAAATAAATTCTTAGTTAAAGGAAGCTCAAGTTCAATATGATAGAGATATTGATCTATAGTTAACATGTATATAAGCATCTAGTAAGAGGCTCTGTCAGTTATGAAAGTAAAATTGCTCGAAGAAATTTCAACATATAGTTGGCACAAAATGGCATTTTTACGCAAAAAATAAAGGAAATTCAGACAAGCTTCCATACCCTAACTTCTAGAGAACGTTTCCTCGTGTAGAGATCATCAGGAGTGAATTCAGCCTGTAAAAGAGACAAAACTCAGATAAGCATCTAAAAGCCTGAAATAGGCTTTGAAAACAAGGAACCAAAATAATAAAAACCCAGAGTGGTTTGAGATCATCGTGAAAACAACATCCTCAGCTACCAATCACTCCTTGTAAGATTCCCTCATTCACCAGCAATAGAATAGGTTGAAATTAATCATCTAGTCACAATCCTGCCCAGGGACAAGATGCAATTTTCCTTTTTCAAAAACAAGATAACTCTTACCTTTTGAACGGGCTCCTTGCCAAGCAACCTGAACAAAGTTGGAAGAGGATGAACTATACTATCCTCTGTTAACGAAACAATCAATTTTTGTGGAAGTCCACTGTCATTTGTAAAGATTGAATCATGGATGTACAACCTGCAAATTGCACCAAAAGAAAAGATTCGGTAAGAGATGAAACCAATAACAGTAACAATCATACTGCATGCATTGTCATAGGAAATGGCTCATTATTTCCCATTTTGAATAACCAGCACCTTTTGTGACTCGACTCTATCAGAAGTAAGAAAACAATCCGTCGAACCATAGCACAACACAGGACGCACATACAGCTAAATACCATTAAATACAGTGCCACTCAATTATTATTTAGGTGGTCACCTGATATTCAGCAGTATACGGTTCATCAACCCAAGGGTTTCAGGTGCATCTACACAACGACCCATTATTGTCACTTTTTTCGAGTTGATCAAAGGAATTAGGCACCGAGTCCAATCAATAGGAAGGCGGCCAATCTGCATTTCCCATCTAAAATTAATACATAGTGAACACTGCTAATCATACCATTCCATTAGAAACTTTCTTTTCAGTTATGCATACACCACAGACCTTAGGCCCGTTAAAAAGTATTTTGAACCAAGATCATTTTCGTCTGCAAACAAAATGCTACTTGTTCCAGTACTTTACAAAAGAGATGTCACAGGTTTAGTGGCTCTTCACAAAAAAATGCCCTTACCTCTCCAGATTGTTTTGTGGAGAATCTCACAATCTCAGAACAGGCAGCATTAGCTCTTCCTCTCCCCCAATATCTAGAGTGAGTTTGATTGGAAGGACTGGGAAAGGAGAATGTAACAGCATCTCCTCTCTTAAGCTTCCTACCTCTACAAGTTGAAAATCCTGTCACTTCAGTGCTGCCAACAAACCACCAGTCATCCTCCATCTGGGGATCACTGAACCCTTCACTAGCCTCGCTACTAGAGAGACAACTCCATTCCTCACGTATGATCAATTCATGTCCTTGACCAGAGAACTTGGGGTTTTCACAAGACTTTGAATCATCAATATATACAATGTCACTTCTTTCATTCTTAGCCAACAATTGTGACTGGGTTATTGGCATAATGGGGGTACTTGGAGAATCTTGCTTCAATGGTGTTGAAACTCTATGTTCATTTCCCTGTGTAGCTTCTACATGCACATATGGAATGATCATTTTGTCTTTTGAGATTGCGGGGGCTTCCATAACAGGCTCAGCTAGATTGTTCCCAGAAGAAACATGATTGGCAGCCACTGAAACTCGAGTTCTTTCAATCTTAGCCAACAATTGTGACTGGGTTATTGGCATAATGGGGGTGCTTGGAGAATCTTGCTCCAATGGTGTTGAAACTCTATGTTCATTTCCCTGTGTAGCTTCCACATGCACATATGGAATGATCATTTTGTCTTTAGAGATTGCAGGGGCTTCCATAACAGGCTCAGCTAGATTGTTCCCAGAAGAAACATGATTGGCAGCCACTGAAACTCGAGCTCCAGCACCAGGTGAGGTGCGTTTGATATTGAACTTGTCCTTATTTTGAAATCCAGGAGTGTCAAAAATAATGTTTACAGCCCTATTAATGTCATTTTTTGCAAGATGAAGAGCTCTAATGATGTCCATTTCTGATGACTCGGAGCCCATAATTGCTCTGATTGCTTTGATCTTTTCATTGTTTTCGTTGCTCCCCATCGTATGATCCAAAAGTAAAGGACTAAAAAGTGATACGAGCAAATCTGTAGATCAATAAATTCAAAATTATTGTTTGCAAGAAGAAAACTAAAACGGAAACAGAGCATACCAAACTTTATGCATTCATAATTCAAGTACAATTAAGAAAAATAGTAAAGACAACCACAAGCATTGTAATATAATAATTTTGAGGACAAGTCCCTAACCCAGGGGTCTTCGATGGACATCTTTAGTTTTTAGATCACAGGTGTTGCTAAGAAAAATTATAAGCCTTCTGCTGAGAAATTACCTTGAAATATGGGGGCAAACTACTACAATAAAAATTGACCTCTGTGCATGCTACCTCTTGACAATTAAGCATCTTAACTGGTGCTGCAAATTTTTATCCCTTTTGGCACAGAGACTTTCTAGCTACTGTAGAAGGGAATGGAATTTTCCAGCAAGTGAGACATAATCTGAAAACCTGTTCTAGCTGAATGGCAGCCTCTGTGTACTGCAATTTTTCCATTATTTTTTCTCCAAAATAGCAAGTGGTAATTCTAGTCAAATGGTAGCCTCCGTGTAGTACAACTTTACTATTATTTTACTCCAAAATATTGGTGATTGTAATAGAACCATGTCACTATAGAGGAGTTATAAATGTATACCTCTCACCAATTTACTAGATATCACTCTTAAATTTTCTCAGAAGCACCTATTTGAAATTTCCCTGGGACCTTAGGTAAACCTTCCTTGACAATTCCATATAGAATTTTTAGCTAAAATATAACTTTTTTTTGGCAACTTTTCCAATTAACTAGCTTTCATGGTGCGACCCGAGCAAAGACTTTGCAGTGGCCCCTTCATGGATCCCCACCATAACTAACAGGCAAATTCAGGAATGTTATAAACCATTGGTATTCACTAAATTTGGAGGTTCGTCACTAGCAAAACAGAGATTAAAAAAGATAAGCACAAGTCCCGGCAAGTGGGTAGAGTAGGTTTCGCTGAGACTGGCATCTAAGTGCAAGGATGTGCATTATCTGTGATTTTACATGAAAGAAAAAAAGGGCATATTTTTAACAGAAGAATTGAACCCTATTATGGATGAGACCATAGACACTACTCCATGAGGCTTTATATTAACAGAGAGGATTGGACCGTAATTAGGAGGGGACCGTCCACATTAGACTCAGAGATAAACAAGTGTACCCACCATATCAAGCCTCTTCAGCGTAAACAATAATGCCTGTAACAAGATTCCTAGTGTGCCCACCATATCAAGCCTCTTCAGTGCTGGCAACAATGCCTATAACAAGATTCCTCTAAAACAATAATCCTTAAACCTAGGCAGAAGAGTAAAGTAAAAGTTCAGTTGAATGTAACCTACTAATACAATACCTACAATGAAAAATGACAGAAATGGTGCAAAAAGCAATCAAAAGGCACAGTATGTGCATGAACTTTACAATGCAAAGATTTCTTAGATTAATTGATCATTTTATGAACATGTTTAGTGTTGATAACCAAATAACAATGTGGATTAATTCCAGATTTTCAGTTTTTATAGTAAAACAACATTCAGTTTGATGTTTCTGATCATATTTTGTGATCCATTGTCAAGATTATTAGAGGATATATTTCAGCCTCTGAAAACTGAAACAATTAAAAAACAATGATTTGAAGCAATTCAAAAGATACACATAAAACAGTGGAAATGCATACCTGTCAACCCTGCTCAAACACTCATCAGTTGATCCAGAGAAAAGTTAAAAACAATGATAAAGATATGCATAAGATGAAAAGGATATATAGTTGCAAGATTCGGTGGAAATTTTTGAATTCATGGGAGGTAAAATTCGTGTAAAATATCTTACCTTGGCGGGAAAAAATTCATGTTTTTTCCTGTTGTTTTCGCCGCGTAAATTCAATGTAGAGAAACACGTCGTACCGTACCGTGTAATTGGTGCTCGGTCACCCTAAAAGCTTGCTTTCACTTCTTATCGATTTTCTGTCTAACCTTTTCTTTTGATTAGAGTTTGACTTGTGAAGGAAGTACAACCGTTCCAACGAGGGGAGAGGGACCCATAGTGGGTCACCCTAAATTTTGCGGTCCACCTAGAGCGCCACGTCAATCAAATTTAAAAAAAAATTGTCCCCTACATGTTATCGTTGAAGTGGACAGGTCAAATATTTTGTTTGGAGGGGTTTTTTTTTTTTTTTGCCACATGGACGATGACGAAAGATGGCGGGATCTAATTTCCAAGCCTTTTTTAACGCTGACCAACGGTCGGTCATGAGGACCCTCGATCCCACTCCAAGTTCTCTTGGATAGTGTTCAGCATGTCGTGTGGCATGCGAACAAATCGCCACCTTTTTTTCCTACTTACTCGCATTAAACACTCAACATAGCATGTATCTAATCTCACCCACCACATTAACTCCTATCCTCTCTGCATTTCGTTGTTCGACATGCCGCATGAATTCCAAGCAATGGAGCCTTCAATGCTCCAGTACGTTCCATTAAACAATCGTTGGCACCCCACTACCGAGGCTCGTCTTCGCAAATGCTTGTTGTTGTATGCACCAAAAGACGTTCACTTTGGCGTTGTTTTGGAGATGGCTCCCGCAAATCCTCGAGGCCGGAAACGTTGGCTTCTAACTCGTACGTCGATGTTCGTTGATGGTTTCCCATACCCTCGTCTGCATCTACACGACCCAGGGGAGAATTTTACATCCTGCTAAGGCTATGAATCAACAAGCTTGAAAACTTTGAAGTCTGTGTTGTGTTTCGTCTCTTGGTTTTTTCGAGGTAAATTTAATTGTGGTTCTTGTTTTTCCATGGGATTTTATCGTGAGATTGTTGTCTGTGGTCAAAAAAGGAAGGTTCTTTTAGTTTTTTGTGTGGTTGTATCACTACTAAAGTGACCCGACACCTGGTGTAATCATGAGGGTTCTATATTTAAATGGGGTTCTTATTTTTCCATGTGTTCTAACATTCTTTACTGTTTGAGATGGGATTTCTTCCTTATACTGATGCCTATGGTCGTAAATGGAAGGTTCTTTTGGCTTTTCATGTAGTTATATCACTCATGAAGTGACCTGACACCTTGTGTAATCATGAGGGTTATGTATTTAAATGGGGTTCTTGTTTATCCATGTGTTTTAACCTTCTTTACTGTTTGAGATGGGATTTCTTCCTTACATTGTTGTTTATGGTCGTAAATGGAAGGTTGTTTTTTATTTTTCTTGTGGTTGTATCACTACTGAAGTGACCCGACACGTGTAATTATGAGGGTTTTGTATTTAAATGGGGTTCTTATTTATCCATGTGTTTTAACATTCTTTACTATTTGAGATGGGATAAAATTCCTTGCGTTGTTGTCTGTGGTCATAAATAGAAGGTTGTTTTCATTTTTATGTGTGGTTGTATCATTATTGAAGTGACTCGACACCTTGCGTAATCATGAGGGTTCTGTATTTAAATGGGGTTCTTGTTTATCCGTGTGTTTTAACATTCTTTATTGTTTGAGATGGGATTTCTTCCTTGCATTGTTGTATGTGGTCGTAAATGGAAGGTTGTTTTGGTTTTTTGTGTGGTTGTATCGCTACTGAAGTGACACAACGGCTTGTGTAAACATGACGGTTCTGTATTTAAATGGGGTTCTTGTTTTTCCATGTATTTTAACATTCTTTACTGTTTGAGATGGGGTTTCTTCCTTACATTGTCATTTGTTATTATTTTGAGATGGGATTTCTTCATTATATTGCTACATGTGGTCATAAATGGAAGGTTGTTCTGGATTTTTGTGAAGTTGTCTCACTACTGAAGTGACCCAACTGGTTGTGTAATCATGAGGTTTCTGTATTTATATGGGGTTATTGTTTTCCATTTGTTTTAACATTCTTTACTGTTTGAGATGGTATTTCTTCGTAATATTGCAGGCAAGTTGTTTTGGTTTTTTGTGTGGTTGTATCACTACTGAAGTCACCCAACTAGTTTTTTGGTTTTCTTTTGTGTTTCTATCACTAATGATGTGTCTCAACTGGTTTTTTTTTATTTCTTCAGTGATTCTGAAATTCAACAAAGGCACAATAATGGTTGGTGGAATGTATAGTTCAATGCTTAAGGCTTTTTGTTTCTTCAAGTTTGTACTGCAAAGATTCAAAATATTCCAAATATCAAAAATGGTGTTCAAGGGTGTTTATTGGAACAATGTTTTTTTTTAGTGGTGTTTATAAACACAACTTAATGGCCATGTTCTATGTTTTGCAACACATTTATTGGTTGTGGAAATTCAAATCTTTTGTTCGAGCGTCACTATGACCTTTCCAATTTAAGTTACAAATTATAGTTTACAGTTCTTTCAATTGGCAAATTAGGACTAAGAAAAATTGTGGAAGTGGGTTGACAAATGTTTTATTGGTTGCAAAAGATATTGTAAAGTTGGCTTCGTCATTCATTGGATATCTTGTGCCTAATACTCTTTCTCTACTACTTGGTTAGTAACTAGATTTTCTCATAACTACATTTACTCATGACTTTATATTTATTTCATATATGCTCTATCCTCATATGTGAGACATGTTATTCTTTTACATATTTATAGAATCAGATGTAAAACTCTATTTGTAATGTTTATATTCATATGCCAGTTGAAATTTAAGCCTAATTACATGATCTCAAGTAAAAATAGTAAGACAGTAAGGCATAACTTAATTCATGTGACAATAAGTTTTTCATGTAACAATCCCTGTCCAAACTATTTCTTCATGTGGCAATTGGTTTGAAAAAATTCCCAAGGCAACTACTTGTTCACATATCATATTGAATTCCTTGTAAAAGCATGTTACCTTCATAATTCACCTTGAAACAGGGCCTAACATTGCTATCTCATAATGAATGACACATCCTTCTAGGTCAACTTACTTATCCAAGGTCCTCTATAGCACAATCCCAAATCAAAGAACCTGAATGATCTTCTATTTCATGTTCAAACAACTTTATCATAAGCTTTATGTCCTCTTTTGCTACATATTCATATGTAAATATCCTTTTAAGTCTTCTCTTTTTGGCACCTGAAAAAACTCAGTTCCCTAACATGCATCATTTTGCCCCAAATCCATCGAAGAACCCAACTTGTGCCCTTGTTCCTTAGACCCGTTATTTATATCTAATCTAAGACTATTTTTCATGGGTTCCCTTCAGAAAAATTCTAAGTAAAATTCCCCCCAAGTCTTTATGTTTTTCTTCATATAATTTTTTTTCTA
Organism: Cunninghamia lanceolata; assembly: GCA_027924645.1. Lineage (NCBI taxonomy): Eukaryota > Viridiplantae > Streptophyta > Pinopsida > Cupressales > Cupressaceae > Cunninghamia > Cunninghamia lanceolata. The sequence continues at coordinate 5,487,178 of BSBN01000394.1, forward strand.
AGTGTTAGTCTTTGTCAGTGAATCGATTGGTTCGCAAATTGCCAATTTCGTCAACTAAGGTTCCTTGTGAAAGGAAGTAAGGTACACGGAACACACTTCCTACACCAATCTAATGAGGGGAATAGTATGCAAATTCATTTTAATCCTTACAATTGCAGCAATGTTAAACACATAACATAAAGATTACAGCAGCAACACAACACATAAAGAAAGTGACACAAGATATACCATGGGGAAAACCTTTTCAGGTAAAAAAACCCACACTCTAAAACCTGCACAATATATTATCAAATATGTGAAAGAATTACAATACACTTGCAATGCAAGTTCTTCCAAGAGTCTTCAAATGTCATTTCTGGAGTGATTCCGGCAGCATAACAGTACCTGTACAAACTCTATGTAACTACACCTCCAGAACAATGCATTATATAGAGTTACAAGGCAATATTGAAAAGCCCCTAGAGATAGGCGTCCATCTTGGCCACATGGCCATTTTCCCACATCAAAGGATACTTGTCCAAGCTGCAAATATCTCTCTTACATTTGTTATAACATGGCAGATTTGACTTCCCAAGGATAGAGCACTCCATGCTAAAAATAGACTATGACATATGCTCTTACGCATCTTATAGTTGTCATAGATTTTTCCAACATAACAACCTTAAATGTTGTAAGAGAATCCATCATACAAGAATAAATATAGCATATTCCTCTTACAACATGTCATAGCCCAACTTAGGCGCCCAAAGATGCCTTTCTCTCATGCAAAGATACTCACTGACACTTGTCCCCACTTGTCATAGGAATCTCTATACTTGGCTCTTACACGTCATAGATTCTGTCATACACAATAACACCTCTATCATACTACAAGATGCCGACATATGGCATATTAGTGCCACTTCAAATGAGACGTCCAAATCCACATGTGTTTGACTTGACCATCCTTGTCACATTACAAGTAGGATGACATGTCAGAATGTCCCCTAATACTAAATGACAAAATAGGGTGTGCAAGTAAATACAAATTAGGCAATAAATAAATACACAATTAAAATATCAATGCTATGAAATTGCAAAGGTTGAGACACCTTAATTCTCAACATTCTCCCACTTGTCGAACACCTTGCAAGAGCCAATAGAAAGACAAGATTTAACTGCCAGGGGCCAAGAGGCCCATAGACTCCGAACACCATCTGAACTTATCTATGCCTACAGGTTTCGTCAATGCATATGCAACATTTTTCAAAGTGTCTACCTTCTCCAATATCACATTTCCATTCTCTACCATATCTCGAACAAAATAAAATTGAACATCAATGTGCTTTGTTCTGACATAGAAAGCAGGATTCTTTGCTAAGCAAATCACACTCTGACTGTCACAATGGATAGTAATCTGTCCTGCATCAAAACCAACATCTAAACACAACCTCTTAAGCCAAATGGCTTCCTTACAAGCATGAGTTGCTTCCATGTACTCTGCTTCTGTTGTGGACAAAGCAACCACAGGTTGTTGCTTACTCATCCAACTAATAGCACCACCAAACATGGTAAACACATAAGCATTGGTGGATCTCTTGTTGTCAATGTCACCTACCCAATCAGAGTCCACAAATCCACAAATACTCACAGAATGCTAAGGTCCAATAGGATAACCATGATAACATAAGGAATACTCGGAAGTACCCCTCAAATATCTGAACACTCTCTTCACTACATCCCAATGTACCCATCCAGGATTAGCCATAAACTGACTAAGGACTCCCACTTCTTGGGCAATGTCTGGTCTTGTATAGACCATAGCATACATTAAGCTGCCAACTGCATTAGCATAAGGTACTCTGCTCATATCCTCTGTCTTAGAAGGAGACTTTAGACAATCATCAATAGATAACTTTGTCCCCATCGTAACAGGAACAGTCAATGGTCTGCAATCCACCATATTGAATCTCTCCAACATAGTGTTAACATACTTACTTTGACCTATCCAAAGTTTTTTGTTTGCCTTGTCTCTTTGGATCTACATTCCCATAATGTACCTAGTTGCCCCTAAGTTTTTTATTTCAAACTGTGCTGACAACTGAGACTTCAAATCAGAAATCATATTCTTACCATTCCCAATTAGCAACATATCATCAACATACACTGCAATGATGAGAATACGATCATTGTCAAACTTGTAACACACACAATGATTTGATTTTGATATCAAAAATCTAATAGACAACACAAAGGCATCAAACTTCAAGTACCACATCCTAGGAGATTGTTTCAATCCATACACAGACTTCTTTAACTTGCAAACCAATTTTTCTTTACCTTTCACTATGTAGTGCTCTGGCTGTGACATAGATGTCTTCATGAAGGAAAGTTGTCTTCACATCCATTTGTTCCACTTCTAAATCATAAGTTGCTACGAGAGATAACAGGAACCGAATAGATGTCAGCTTTGCAACATGAGAGCAAATCTCACCATAATCAATTCCCTCCACTTGTGAATACCCCTTCGCAACCAATCTGGCCTTATACTTCTCAACACTGCCATTTGCACCAAATTTCTTCTTGAACACCCATTTGCATCCAACAGGTTTTTGTCCATCAGGCAAAGGCACCAAGTCCCAAGTTTTATTCTTTTCTAAAGAAGCCGTTTCATCTTCCAAGGCCTCCTTCCAGGAACTTGCATCTTTCATGCCCATAGCCTCTGTCACAGTTCTAGGCTCATCCGTGTTAGTAAGCAAAGCAAAAGCACAACTAGAATCAAGCAATGTATAACCAAATCTCTCAGGTTGATTGCTATTTCATGTGGACCTCCTCAAAGGCTGAGGTGGAGGTTCTACTTCTTCTGAATTTTCAGAGCTGCTAGAGCTCTCCTCATCATCAGATCCAACAGGGTCTTTCAGTTCAGTCTTCTCAGGGGTAGTAGGAAACTGAACCGCATCCTCTTTCTTTTATTTTTCTTCTAGCTGTAAAACAATAGGAGAAGGTGTTACCTCTCTAAAGATAACACTTCTACTATACAAGACTTTTTCAGCCACAAGATCCCAAAGCTTGTACCCTTTCACACCGACACCATAGCCAATGAAGATACACTTAACTACCTTGTTCTCTATTTTTGACCTCTTCTCCTTAGGCACATGTGCATATGCCTCACAACCAAAAACATGAAGATGTCTCAATGAAGGCTTCTTACCAGACCACACCTCTATGGGTGTCTTAACAACAAGCATTGAAGTAGGAGACCTGTTAACCAGGTAGCAAGCAATGGCTACAGCTTCAACCCAAAACTTTTGTTCAAGGGTAGCACCACTAAGCATACTCCTAGCCCTCTCCATCAATGTTTTGTTCATTCTCTCTGCAACTCCATTTTGTTGTGGGGTATATGGAGTTGTCTTATGTCTTTCAATCCTATGTTCTTTACAGAATTTGTCGAACTCTGCGGAATAAAACTCACCACCGTTATCAGTTCTCAAACACTTAATCTTTTTACCAGTCTAATTTTGCTTCTGAGAAAATAAATCCATGTCCTCCTACTGTAATCATCAATGGATGATACAAAATACAACAATTTGGAAATCGAATGAACATTCACAAGACCAAACACAACAGCATGAATAAGATTCAACACACCAGAAGACTTATGAGAACTCGAGTAAAACTGAACACGATTTTGTTTTCCATATACACAATGTTCGCAAAAGTTAAACTCAAGATTACAATCATTTAACCCCTCAACGAGGTTTTTATTTTTTAGGGCTCTAAGACCCTTCTCACCAATGTGACCAAGTCTCTTATGCCACAACATTGTCTTTTTCACAAGAAGTTTCATTTCCAAAGCATGAGCACCCTTAAGTACCCAGAAAGCACTACCATCGAAAGTAGAAGCAACACATTTCTTTACTGTTGGTTCCAATGGTGAGGATAAAGAATCTGAGGTCTTTTCTTCGAAATAGAAGAACTATTGCACTGAGTAGTGCATGCATCCAGCTGAAACAGAGTACCTCTCTGAGTACCCTTAGCAAGCACCATAGCTCCTCTTGTCATCTTGCATCCTCCACCTAAGAAGACAACCTGCACACCTGCATCATTCAATTTACTTACAGAGAGCAGGTTTCGTGTTAAACCGGGGATGTGCATAACCCCATTGATCCCCTTCACTTGTCTATCAGAGAATCGGATCAAGACTCTTCCACATCCAACTATCTTTAGGTGAGAGTCATCACCCAAGTACACCTTCCCACCATTGTATTCTTCATACTTTGTAAACCAACCTCGATGTGAGGTCATGTGGAAAGAAGCACCAGAGTCAATCAGCCACACATCTTCTGATGCATGGGTGGCCAAGGCTGCAACAAAAGCATCACCATCATCTTGTGACTTGTCAGAATCAAAATCAGAAATATTTTTCTTCTTTTTCTTCTTCTCCTCTTTACACTCCTTTCGGAAGTGCCCAGATTTACCGCAATTCCAACAAAGTGCCTTAGACTTTCCAAGAGATTTGGATTTCCCATAGGATTTGGATTTTCCCTTTTCAACTTTCTTGTCTTTCTTTTTCCCTTTCTCTTTGGGTCTACCATGAACCGTAAGAGCTTCCTTTGTCGATTTAGAAGAATTTATCCGCATCTCTTCAGATAACAGTGAAGACACCACTTCATCCATCTTGAAGGTGGTTGTAGTACTCCCAATGGCCATGACAATGTGGCCCCACGAGTCTGGTAAAGAACAAAGCAAGGTCATGCAACGATCCTCCTCCTCCATCTTTACACCAACGGATGTCAACTGTGCAACTAGCATGTAAAAAGCATTTAGGTGATCTGCAATCGATCCTCCATCATCCATCCTCAGAGAATATAGCTTCTTCTATAGGAATAACTTGTTTACTAGGGATTTAGCCTGATAAACGTCACCAATTTCTTCCACAACTCCTTTGCGATCTTCTCTTCATGAATATTCAACATGACAGAATCAGCTAAACAGAGTCTCACAAGACCCTTAGCTTTACGATCTTTGAGATCCCATTCATCTTGAGGCATTTCCGTTGGTTTTGTGCTGGAAATTGCTTCCCATAGATCTCTATCAACAAGCATATCTTCCATTTTGAGTTTCCACAACTTGAAATTATTGTCATTAAACTTTTCCAATTCAATTCTACTGGATGTGCCTGCCATCTTCTTGTTGCAATAAGATCATTGAATACTCTACACAAACTCCCACTCAATAGAATATTAGATCAAAAAACCCCTACCCAACAACTAGGATCATAGGTGATCAAGCTCTGATACTAACTGAAAGGAAGCAAGGTACATGGAACACACTTCCTACACCAATCTAATGAGAGGAATAGTATGCAAATTCATTTTAATCCTTACAATTGCAGCAATGTTAAACACATAACATAAAGATTACAATAGCAACACAACACATAAAGAAAGTGACACAAGATATACCATGGGGAAAACCTTTTCAGGTAAAAAACCCCACACTCTAAACCTGCACAATGTATTATCAAATATTTGAAAGGATTACAATACACTTGCAATGCAAGTTCTTGCAAGAGTCTTTAAATGTCATTTCTGGAGTGATTCCGACAGCATAACAGTATCTGTACAAACTCTATGTAACTACACCTCCAAAACAATGCATTATATAGAGTTACAAGGCAATATTGAGAAGCCTCAAGAGATAGGCATCCATCTTGGCCACATGGCCATTTTCCCGCATCAAAGGACACTTATCCAAGCTGTGAATATCTCTCTTACATCTGTCATAACATGGCAGATTTGACTTCCCAAGGATAGAGCGCTCCATGCTAAAAATAGACTATGACAGATGCTCCTATGCATCTTACAACTATCATAGATTTTCCCAACATAACAACCTTAAATGTTGTAAGAAAATCTGTTATACAAGACTAAATATGGCATATTCCTCTCACAACATGTCATAGCCCAACTTGGGCGCCCAAAGATGCCTTTCTCTCATGCAAAGATACTCACCGACACTTGTCCCCACTTGTCATAGGAATCTCTATACTTGGCTCTTACGCGTCATAGATTCTATCATACACAATAACATCTCTGTCATACTACAAGATGCCAACACATGGCATATTAGTGCCACCTCAAATGGGACGCCCAAATCCACATGTGTTTGACTTGATGATCCTTGTCACATTACAAGTAGAATGACATGTCATAATGCCACCTAATGCTAAATGACAAAATAGGGTGTGCAAGTAAATAAAAATTAGGCAATAAATAAATACACAATTAAAATATCAATGCTAGGAAATTGCAAAGGTTGAGACACCTTAATTCCCAACACCTTGGTTCATCATTTTGTCTATTTGCCGACAAAGTGACAAAAGGTGAACGAAAAAGTCTAAGGAAAGAAAGAAAGCGCCATGTCTTTGTCAACGAATTTGGTAGTTCGCAAACTGAAAGGTTCACCAATTACCGAGTTAGCCGATTGGCGGGTTTGCCGACAAAGCAATAGATGAAGAGAGGAAGAAGTATGAAAGAAAGGGAAAAAAAGCTTCATCGGCAAAGTTGGACGTTCACGAACTTCCAACTTCGCTGTGCTACAATGGAAAAAGGGAAGGAAAGAGAAGGAAAATGGAGTCTTGGTCGGCGGAACTTTTGGTTCGTGAACACAAAAGCTCTCTAACAATGGTTTGCAGACAAGAGTTTTCTCCGACAAAGGGAGAAACAAAGATAAAGAAAGAATATTTCTTCACTGGAAAAAGGGAGGTTCGCGAACCGTTAGGTTTGTCAGTAGGAAAGTTCATCGTGGGAGAAAGTTGTCGATAAAAAGAAAGTCAAAAGGAAGACAAAAGAGATAAACATAGGATAGTTCACTGCGGTGCTATTTTGCCAACAAAGGTAGAAAAAAAAAAGGGAAACAAGTCTTCATTGAAAAAAGAAAGTGTCCGCGAACTGTTGGGTTTGTCGATGATCAGGTTCGCCGCGGAGAAGATTTGTTGATAAAGAAGAAAAAAGAAGAGATCAAGTGGATGGTTCACCAACTTCATTTTTTTCTGATAAGGTAAATGGGGCCGATGGATGAAGACAAAGCATGAAGGAAGAGAAAGAGGATGATTCTGTGGTTCGTGAAAATGGAAAATCGCGGACAAAGGGAATGGAGAAGAAAAAGAGAAGACAAGAAGGCAAGAAAGCCTTTGTCGAATAAATTGATAGTTCGCGAACCTGATGGTTTACTGACTGGGTAGTTTGTCGACCAACGAATTGGCCGACAGGGAAAAGAGGCACCCAATGCAGAATGGAGATATAACCAAAATTTAAATGGCCCGATAAATCAAAAAATGAAAGATGAAGATCAGTCATGTTGAATTTCAAGTTCTCCAAAGACATCAAAATATAGCAAAATTCAAAAGGTCCCTATAGAGGAGAATTAAAGCCAACACTTTTAAAGTGTTGTAAAAGCTTCTTATGGGTGCAATTTCCTGGATACTGATGCAGATGCATCCACACTAAAACCTTAACACACAGCATGGATGTCCGCAACCCATCATCATCATCATCATCATCATCATCATCATCATCATCATCATGTTTTCATTAACACTATCAGCATCATCATATTTACTGTCGCCGACCGATATCCTCCTGCAGACAAGCCTTCGCCCTTTCGCCTGTCAGCAACATCATCATATTCGGCAGCATCATCATGTTTGGCAAGCGCAAACATCCTCCTGACGTCCACTGTTCATCTCACCGACAACTTCGACCTTCACTATCTTCAGCATCATGATGTTCAACATCATGTTAATCAGCAGGATATGGAACATCTGGTTCCTCCCATATATCCTGATGATGACAAACCTTAACTTGACGCACCGTCCCCTCGATGCTTACGTCACCCCAATATCCTGATGACGTATATCCTGATGACGATGACGTCACATGCAGCTCCTCAATATCCTGCTGCTCCAAAATATCCTGATGACGTATATCCTAATGATGATGACGTCATATCCTGCTGTTGGCCAAACTTAACTTTTTTTTCCGGCCGCGATCAACTTGATCTTCTACCTTATGCCGATACGCTCCTCCTCGGCACCTCCTGATGATGATCACCCCGACGCACTTTCACTTTATGCAATCAATAGCATCATGCTCATCTCCATCTACCCGGATGACGACGCCCAAAGCGACTGCAGGATATTCACCAAATTATCCTGATGATGCCGTTTTGACAAATTTCCAGCCTTAGCGGATTTTCACCGTTCTGATCCGCCGAACCTCCTGGGATGACCCGATCCACTCTCAGGGTGATCTTCCAAACTCTCACTATCAGCTCGACCTAGCACATACCCATGCTAGGGTTCTCAACATCTCTCGACGGCGATCCTGCACACCTGCATGCAAACAGAAAGCAAACTAAAACCTAACCTACTGTACATCGCCATTCCACCGATCCGACGAATCAACCGGTGGAATGGATCAGCGAATCCATGAAACCACCCAAAACAGCAAATCGATCACACAGTGGAGACCAAACAGAAAATGAACACAACAGGATCTCTTATTCAATTTCAAAAGATGCTATTACAATATTCAATCTCTCTCTTGCAAAGTCTGATCGATCGATCTCCAATACCAACCGATCCTCAGGCATAAATAGGTTTACCTGCGAGTACTACCACTCGACTCCAAGCGGCTGGGAAATCTCTCCAGGTGGCTGGGAGATCCAACCGGTCCTACAGCATGACAACTGTCCTAACAAACTACCTAAAAATAACAAAGCATGGTCAGCATGATCTTAGTACGGTCAGCATGACCTTATTACATGCATTTGGTCTTATCAGACCTTCTTGGAAAACATTAACAAGACTCAAATTAACTAACTGCCTCATGAAGGCCAGCTGTCAGGTAGGTGCTCCTGCACCATACTCCCCAACAGAAAAGAACTCATGTCCCATGAGTTTAGTATGTGGAAGTCCTCCACCTTTACACTTTGCCTTGGCAGTGTTCTGACCTGTTCCAGCTTTATCCTCTGCTGTCTCTTGGCTGCTCCAAGACTTCTGAACTGTAACTTGTTTTCTGGCAAGTAAATCCTCATGCCTGTCAATGTAGGCCTTTCTCTCATATACCTTGTGTTTGTCAGGTTGTCTGACCAGAATCTCTGTCTGAACTGCCTCTTGAACTTCTGAACTGTTCAATCCTATCTTTCTTTCAATCCTTATAGGACAAACAATAGTCCCAACTATGACAACATCCTTGTCATTCCTCTCAACTGGTTGCTATGTGCAAACCTGTTTCTGCACCTGCTGCTGACCTCTGTCAGTCAAAACTGTAACTGTCTTCAACCTGTTGTCCTTAACAACTCCTTTCCCTGCAGTATCCTCAACTGCCTTTATGCCTGCTCCTATAGGCATCTGTACAAACTCCTTCTTTCCCATTAAAATGATTTTGGCTGCCCCCTGTGCTGCAGCATCTGCCTGCAATGGCATCAACATAATAGTCTTCCCATCCTTCTTGATGGTGTAGGTATTAGCATACCCATCATACAGTACCTTTCTATCAAATTGCCATGGTCTACCCAACAGTAGGTGACAACATTCCATGGGCAAAATGTCACACAAAACTCTATCATGATATGCTCCAATCTAAAAATCCACATATGCCTGTTCATAGACAAAAAGTGATTGACTATCACTCACCCAAGATGCCTTGTAAGGGTGCTGATGTGGAATCCTTTCCAAATTCAGTTTATCCACCATTTCCTGAGATACCATGTTGTCTGTTGAACCAGTATCAATGACAACCTTACATACTTTACCTTTGCTCTTGCATATGGTCTTGAAAAGAGCTCTTCTTTGCATCATATCCTTTGATGCCTGCAAACTAATTCTCCTGAGCATCAATGCTTCTTCCTCCTCAGGATATGCATAATAGTCAGGATCCTTATCTCTTTGATGAGTGTTTGAACTCTGCACACTTTGCTCTACTTTCTCTTCTGGTACAAGTTGTACTCTCTTGTCATTTGTTCTATCATTTCTGGATGATGAACTTTTGTTTTCTGGACATTTGAAAGATGGATGACCAAACTCACCACAGGTGTAACACTTGCCTGAAAATGTAGTAGAACCTCTACCACCTCCAACTCTGCCTCTATTACCTTTCCATCCACCTCTGAAATCAGACTGTCCCTGTCCTTTACCAGTGTCTTCTTGACCCTCATTGGTTTGCCTTTGTGTAGGGGCTGATCCTCTTCCCCTCATATTGTTTCCTCTTCCTCTCATGGACTTATCCTGTCCCCTATTCATCTTTTCTTCAATCCTGATTGCCATTTGATAACAATCCTCCACATTCTTAGGGTTAGCTAAAACTAACTCATCCTGTATATTCAATCTCAAACCAGCCAAGTACCTAGCCACCTTTTCTACCTCATTCTCATGATGACCATATCTCATACTCAACTTATAGAACTCCTCAGTATATGCCTTCACATCCCTTTCCTTCTGCCTTAAAAATTGCAGCTTCTTAAACATCTGAATTTCATAATCCCTTGGCAAGAATTTACCTTTGATCCTTGCTACCATTTTATCCCATGAAGTGATCTTTGACTTCCCTTGTTTCCTTCTCTCAGATTGTACATAATCCCACCATACCAAAGCATGACCTCCTAACTTGGTCTTTGCAATCTTTACCTTCTGATCCTCAGCAACATCTTCACATTCAAAGTGATTATCAAGTGTAGCAATCCAATCCAGCAACTCATCTTCATTCAAGCTTCCAGTATACTTGGAAACATCAACCTTTACCTTAGGTTTATCACTCTGCACTGCCTTTAACAGTTTTGCAAATTTCTGGTCTTCAGCATCCAGATCTTCAGCTACCTCTTCATACTCTTCAACAGCATCTTCATCTTCTTCAGACTCACTGTCTTCCACTTCCCTCTTTTTGTTCTTTTCCAGGGCTACAAGCCTGGCTTGAAGTGCTTCAGCAAGCTCCTTCATCTTCCTCATCTCTCTGGCATGTTTTTCCTTCAACTCCTGCAATTCCCTTGCAGTACCACTACCTTTTGGAGGCATTTTTTTAACCTCTCACTCAACACACAATCAACTCTACCTCTGCCCTTTCGGTGATAGAATCAACACACAACAGCCTAGACCTTTTGCTGAGCTCTGATACCACTATGATGCAGAGGCATCCACACTAAAACCTTAACACACAGCATGGATGTCCGCAACCCTTCATCATCATCATCATCATCATCATGTTTTCCTTAACACTATTAGCATCATCATATTTACTGTCGCCGACCGATATCCTCCTGCAGACAAGCCTTCGCCCTTTCGCCTGTCAGCAACATCATCATATTCGGCAGCATCATCATGTTTGGCAAGCGCGAACATCCTCCTGACGTCCACTGTTCATCTCACCGACAACTTCGACCTTCACTATCTTCAGCATCATGATGTTCAACATCATGTTAATCAGCAGGATATGGAACATCCGGTTCCTCCCATATATCCTGATGATGACAAACCTTAACTCGACACACCGTCCCCTCGATGCTTACGTCACCCCAATATCCTGATGACGTATATCCTGATGACGATGACGTCACATGCAGCTCCTCAATATCCTGCTGCTCCGAAATATCTTGATGACGTATATCCTGATGATGATGAAGTCATATCCTGCTGTTGGCCAAACTTAACTTTTTTTTTTGGCCGCGATCAACTTGATCTTCTACCTTATGCCGATACGCTCCTCCTCGGCACCTCTTGATGATGATCACCCCGACGCACTTTCACTTTATGCAATCAATAGCATCATGCTCATCTCCATCTACCCGGATGACGACGCCCAAAGCGACTGCAGGATATTCACCAAATTATCCTGATGATGTCGTTTTGACAAATTTCCAGCCTTAGCGGATTTTCACCGTTCTGATCCGCCGAACCTCCTGGGATGACCTGATCCACTCTCAGGGTGATCTTCCAAACTCTCACTATCAGCTCGACCTAGCACATACCCATGCTAGGGTTCTCAACATCTCTCGACAGCGATCCTGCACACCTGCATGCAAACAGAAAGCAAACTAAAACCTAACCTACTGTACATCGCCATTCCACCGATCCGACGAATCAACCGGTGGAATGGATCAGCGAATCCATGAAACCACCCAAAACAGCAAATCGATCACACTGTGGAGACCAAACAGAAAATGAACACAACAGGATCTCTTATTCGATTTCAAAAGATGCTATTACAATATTCAATCTCTCTCTCGCAAAGTCTGATCGATCGATCTCCAATACCAACCGATCCTCAGGCATAAATAGGTTTACCTGCGAGTACTACCACTCGACTCCAAGCGGCTGGGAAATCTCTCCAGGCGGCTGGGAGATCCAACCGGTCCTACAGCATGACAACTGTCCTAACAAACTACCTAAAAATAACAAAGCATGGTCAGCATGATCTTAGTACGGTCAGCATGACCTTATTACATGCATTTGGTCTTATCAGACCTTCTTGGAAAACATTAACAAGACTCAAATTAACTAACTGCCTCATGAAGGCCAGCTATCAGGTAGGTGCTCCTGCACCAGATGCCTGAAATCACGCCATGATTGCAGGATAATATAGGTGTCCATTGGTACCCAACAATTAATATTGTTGGCCAAGGTCATACAGGTAGTTGAAAAAATGAAGATTTTCAATGCACCAGTACACAAGGAGGACAAAGTGGATGAAACAGATATTACAGGTACCAGGATATGGATTCAACCTTCCCTCATTAATGCTCCAGGTACCTAAGGTGTGTGGGTAATCTTCCTCTTCAAGTTTTCAGACATGTCAGGGTATGGGCATTCTTCCAATCATACATGTTTTCTAATAGGGCCATGGGCCAGATTTAATGCGGCATGGATGTACTTGTTGATTGAGTTTTCAGTGCCTAAAGCTACACAAAAAAGAGAATGTTATATATACATATTTGAGAGATGTTTTAGTTGTTGGTCATTTTGTACAGTTTTTCTCTATAGGTGCAGGGATCCAGAGGTGGTTAGAGCAACAACCAGTTTTTAGTTTGTGTTCTTCAGGAAGCAGTTATCAAAAGTGCATGTGAAATATATTGTAATCTTTAGATTGAATCATTGTTTTTCTCCACTGATGTAAGTGTTCTTTTCAAGAAATCTCTATTGTAGTTAAGGTCTTCTCTTACTACATTTAGTGGTATGATTGTAAAATCTGAGTTGAATGAATGTGACAATTCCTAATCCATTTTCAAGATCTGTAAATGGTCATTTTAGTATTACATATGGAATAATGTTGTATGGCGTTGGATTATTAAGTATTCTCATGGTTTGATATTGATCTTTATGTATTTGAATCTTCAAATAGGCAGTCATACATTTCCTTGTAATTGTGTTCCTTTGATAAACATGAGACTCTGCAACCTGATGGATAGGCACCGGTCTGAAAAGCTTGTGATCACCCAAACTCATTAAAAATCAAAATAATATATCAAGTTTTAAATGCAGTTACAAATCCATAAGCATCCTCCTTCTGTAGGTTTGCTCCCATCAGCCTAAAATGGAGGTTATTAAGTGCTACAAGTGTGTTTTAGTTTAGTGACAATATTTGGGATCAAAATAGTGATCTAGGTATTGTTGCAAAGTCATAACTGAGATAATATATTTTGTTGATCTCAATTCCTATTGAGGGATACCTCCAGGATTACCCTCCTAAGTCTAGCTGAGATTGAAGTGTAGAGGATTCTACCCACTCCTGTAAGTTGGCCAAAATCACCCTTAACCTGTTGATAAACCTCTTTTAATCACCCTGATGACACCCCTAGCCTAGGTGATTGTAAAATGTTTTAGGGTTTTAGGTTGTAGTAATTCTGGAAACCAACACTCTTCATTGCCATGCTCACCAAATAAGATCTTCTTAGGTTATACTTGTCATAATCCTCATGTACCATGCTTTAGTTACTCCTCCTTAGGTGTGAGAAATCATTTGAACATGGCCTTATTTAACAATCAATCAAGACATTCATGTAGCATATTTTAATACTCAAATGTTTCTCCTATCTCAACTCCATGTAGCAATAAGTCTAAGTTCTATTGTCCATGCCCTTGCTTTAGCAATCTACACCCTCTAGTCACAATCTTCATTCTCCATGCATTCTATTGAACACCAACAAATGTTCTTCATTTTGAATAAATTAACATGATCTAAACATATAATTCCTATGAGTTTACTACTGGATGAGACAAATCTCCTATATCTATACACACACACTTGTGTGTGTGTATATATGTATGTATGTATACACATATATGTATATACACATATACAAGTATATGTATGTAGAGAACCCTCATGATTATATGACTAGTTGGGTCACTTTAGTGGTGATACAACCACCAAAAAAACCTTCCATTTACATCCTTGAACAAATAGTAAATTGAACACCAGTTCCAACAAATCCAGATGGATCACTTCATTAGTGATAGAACCACAAAAGAAAACCAAAAAAACTAGTTGTATCACTATTGAAGTGACCAAACCACACATAAAACAAAAACAACCTTCCATTTACGACCACAGACAACAATGTAAGGAAGAAATCCCATCTCAAACAGTAAAGAATGTTAAAACACATGGATAAACAAGAACCCCATTTAAATATAGAACCCTCATGATTACACAAGGTGTCAGGGCACTTCAGTAGTGATACAACCACAAAAAAAACCAAAAGAACCTTCCTTTTTCAACCATGAACACCACATGTGTGTGTGTATATATAACCCATGATGATAACATTACATTCTTATTTAAAGAGCTTGATATATGAAGCAAAGACACCCGAAGGTGTAACGCTCACCAAACGAGTAGTCAAAACAAGAGGACATAAATCAATCAACTGTCAAACTTATTACCAAATTCTAATTTTTTACATCCATCAAATCCATCCCTGATTCTCACATGAATCAATCCACATAATTCAATTTCAATTCCATACCAAAAAAGAGGACATAAATTTAAGACTTCAGACCACACAAGCATTCAACCTCTCACGATAGACCTCTCCATTTTTTCCATTTTACTCTAGAAATAGGGGAGAGGCCCCCATAGTGGGTCACCCTAACTTTTGGGGTCCATTTGGAGTGCCACGTTAGTAAAAAAATTTAAAAAAATTATCTGCCACTTCTGTAGTGAGTATTATTGAGTTTTCTTATTCATAAATATTTTTATTGCATTTATCTTCATTTCAAATATGAAATTAGTGAGTATTTTTATTGTTTTATGAATGAGATTTAACTAGGTAATGTAATTGTTATCTTATACATTTCCTATATATTAAAAAAAATTGATTGTCCTTTTGTTATACATTTCCTATCTCATATACATTTCTTGAGTTGTTTTACAAACTTAATTGTCCTAGAAAACTATCATATAGCATGAATAAGTTGTCAAATAGATGGCTTCAAATACTTGAACTTAAACATGAAGGAACCTATCAACTAGGACAAGAAACGAGGTTAGAGAAAACTATAATATAGCATGAATAAGTTGTCAAATGGATGGCTTCAAATATCTGATCTGAATGCATGAAAGAACCTATCAACTAGGACAAGAAATAGGGTCAAAGAAAACTATAATATAGCATGAATAAGTTGTCAAATAGATGACTTCAAATACCTGATCTAAATGCATGAAGGAACTTATCAACTAGGACTATATTCTACTAGAGAACGTGACTACATGAAGAAACCATTCAAATACCTAAAGTTAAACATGATGAAACCTAAGCTAGTATGAGGTGGTAGCATTGGGGAGACTTGGTTTCCCAAAGGCATTTTGGGTTAGGCTGTGTTGCAATTTATATATCAAACTGATTTGTGGATATCTGCAACATAGCTTAACACTAAAAATGCTTTAACATTATCAAGTCTCCCCATTTGAACTAGTGTGAATTAATAGAGAGCCTAAGTGAACATCTGTTGGTGCATACATCAACGAGCATTCACGAAGTTGAGCCTCAGTAGTGAGGTGCCGACGATTGTTTAATGGAACGCATTAGAGCATTGAAGGCTCCATTGCTTGGAATTCTTGCAGCATGCCAAACAACTAAATGCGAATGGGAGAGAAGATAATGTGGTGGATGAGAATAGAAACAGGTGGTGTTGAGTGTTTAATGTGAATAAGTAGGAAAAAATGATGGCGATCTATTCGCATGCCACACGACATGCTGAACACTATCCAAGAGAATTTGGAGTGGGACCTGGGTTCCTCATGACCAACTGTTGGTCAACCTTAAAAAGGATTGGAAATTAGATCTCACCACCATTTTCATCGTCCACATGGAAAAAAAAACCTCCAAAAGAAATATTTGACATGTCCATCTCACCGCACATGTGTTTGAGTCAAAATTTGTAGGACAGAAATAAAGAAATGCCATCTAAAATAGTAAATAATGTGAAGCCCACGTCAACCTCGAAAGTTAGGTTGCACCATGCTATCATGTCCTCAACATATGATTGTACTCAAACAAATTTTATGTAATGTCCCGAACTAGGTTTTGACCAAAATTTCTAAATTTTCAATTTTCCAATTGTGAAACCCTAGGATTGAATTCTGATTTTATTATATTAGATCTGAACATACACTTATTTCATCCTCTTATCATGCAAAATACATCATAATCAACATGCCAAAAATATACAATCAACCCTAGTTGAATTACATAATGAATTACACACAAGGATGATAGAAAAAATGAGGAACAACTCAAATCAACTCTGCTGTTATGAAATCAGAATTATCAAATGTTGTATTACATCAATTGCATGGCTCCATCTTGGCCAAAATTACATCTAAGGTTGCTGCTACAAAATTCAGAGATAAATGATGAAATTTACATACCAAATGTGATGTCAATTGCAAATACAAAGTGGCGAAACTCTTCCAATCGGATCTGCCTTCAAAGGAATGATGAAGGGTGCCAATGCAGTCTTCAAAACAATGGTTTATGATGTCACTATCTGTTGGTTTCCTCCTTCACAGGACTGCTATGCAAACCAACCTCCTATTATATTGGCAGACGCAATATTGGCTGATCAAGTGCAATCCCAACATGGGTGAACTCCTCCAAATTCCAATGTACCCTAGAAGATGTATGATGCAGAATAGGCGGTGGCTGATAAGGATCTTATCATATCTACAATAGCATGAGACCCTCACCAAAAATAGAGCTTAAATGATGAATATCTCCTTCAACAATTCGACCTTCTATGCATGATGATGCTCTTCACAAAATCAACACCCAAATGATGCAAAAGGGGCTTCAATATCTTCGCTTAGGTCTGAGATGAAATCACTACTTTTATGTAAATTAATCTACCATGAAATCTGCCATCAACCTTCATAAGATCGGCACCTTAATCTAGTTTTCTAGATCTGAATTTGTCTCTCAATGATGGCGCGTTATCATGCAATGTAGTCTTCCCTCAATTCGTCTCTCAACATGCAAATGCAAAGAACTTTCAATGTCTTCAACATTTATCTACTATAAAAATGTAACAGGAATGCTCCAAAGTCCTTTGGAATCCTCCAATGAAGTGTAATTAGACTCCCATCATGAAGCCTCCTCAAGACGAGCTAGGTTTTTCGTCCAACCCACCTAATATTGGCAAGGGTTTTCATCCTTGGAATAGATGCAACAAAGTTGCAGATTCACAAAGGGAAAAATAAAAAATTCAACTAGATTCATAATGTCCAAAATGCTTTCACCAAACTTGCTTTTATACATGCTTTTCCTCTTTTTGCCTCTTGTTGGCTGACCACTTGAAAAACTATTATTTTATTAATTTTATGGCCGACCCTTTTATTTGAATTTGGCACTCAAATACCAATGATTTAAATTTAATTGTCTTCCTCTAAATTGGCTAACCTAAACCTTTTTTTATTTTGTTTTTCACTTGGGTTGACCTTCATTAATGATAAGCACTTCAAATAAAAAGGAATTCATTTTTCTTTTACACTAAGGCCAACTTAGCCTCTTCAAATCTTGGCATCAAAAACTATTTGTTTGACTTCTTTTAAGGCCGACCTAGATAGTCCTTTCACTAGGCTGACCACCTTCAACTTGGGCTGACTTGAATTTTATCTTTATTTGATTCTCCTTAAAGAGGCCGACTAGAGATTAGAGTCGACCTTGATTTCAAATAAAAGATTTGAAATCATTCTTTTCTCTAAATTACATATCATTTTTCCTTCTCCAAAGGGCCGCTCTTCATGAAAATAATTTTATTTGCTCAAGGATAATACATTGAAACGCCTAGAAAAATAAGACAATTCATTTCCCAAACTCAAATGGCCCATAAAAAAATCTTGAAGTGTGAAAATTGGCTTCCAAACCTTCTTTTGTGATGACTCTGATAAATGGGGACATTACAGTCCTCCCTTCCCGAGATTGCTTGTCCTTAAGCAATGACAAACCTGCATCCTGCAACATACTGTCAAATGACAAGTATCTCCATCCAATCAAATGTCCTGTGATCACACAAATCCTCAACTTGTGACTGCAACTCCCAAGAATAATATGAAGAATGCCCTATGAAGTGAACTCCATCGGCGAAAGCCATATATACCCTCAAGCTCAACTCGGTCCGTCCTCCAAAGAATGCAATGCTCTCAACCACAAGCACCAAAATCTCCAAGTCCTTAGAATATCCATCCGTGAATGCAAAATCCATCAAGGACCTCACACTAAACTAATCTGAAACCCTGAGTAAAACCATGCCTGTCAACAAATGATGAATAATGTGAACTCTGAAACACAACCACAAATCTCCAAGCTTTCGTTGCACCGCTCTATCAAAATCATCATCAACGCTCCATGAGTTGTGAAGCAACTCATCACGATCCCCATGAAGTGATGTGCCAAACATGCCACCACCTCGATCCCAAATCACCATGTCATCACATACGACAAACACGAAGAGATGAAAGCAACTCAAAGTGTTAACAACATAAAACCAATCTCCAACTCTTGTAGATCTCCCATGGATGTGAATAATACCCATCATGGGTACAAGAAAATGTATATTAGCTCCTCCTGAGTCGCTAATATAGAATAGAAAAACAACCCCATGACTGAAAATCTAACCTATGTGAATGCAAATATTATTGCCAAAGCCACAAGATGATAGAGTATCAACCCTATACCACTCTCCGATGATGATGAAAAGATGATGCAACTCTCCTCCAACCTCTTGAACAACCGTTGTCCTCCAAAATTTATGCAAGAAATCCATGTCCTGTGAAGTAGAACAACTAACTCCTACCCAAGTATGGGGTAGAACTCCACCAACTAGGGCTAGAATACCAATGCCATCACACTCACTTCCAAACCCTATACCATGATCCAGATGAAGCACAAACATTAGTGACTCAAATTCAATTATCATAGCAATGCCTCCATATCTTGTGTCATATTTCTGCTGCAATTCCATTCTCCCAAGTGTATGTTGACAAAAGACAAATGTCACCATCAAAATCCTTTGACGTAGGGAAGCTGCAAACTCTACCAAAGATTCATCCACATGATGAGACTCATCACAAACAATCTCTCCAAGTGCTCCATGAATGATCGAGGACCAAATCAAATCTACATCTCTAGCACTAGTGGTTGAAAACATCCTTCCAAGAGTTACCAACACAGAAGAACTCTAAAGTTTGCTTAAAATCTACCTCCAATCCACTTGCAGGAATACAAATGAACTCATGAGATGATTGCAATAAGAGATAATAGTAGAATTATCATTGATCTAGGGTATGTTTCTTCCATCATCATTAGTCACCAATAGCCCACTAGGATGATCCATTGCATAGATACTTACTCCAAAAGAAACTCCGCCGTGTTGATGCCGCACTACTCTAATCTTCATGTGAACTCAACCAAGAGTGTATATGATGATGCTTGAAGCTTCAACATCAATGGTCTTCATCCCATCACAATAGTACTCCATTCCTCGTGGTATACCCACAAAGTCAACCATCAAACCATGATGATCCAATCCAATCAGGTTCACTAAAGGAAACCAACCATCAACCAATTCAACATGTTCCACTTCAGAGTTACACACCACATCTAGATCCCACGTATCTCTTGTATTATCAAAATCAAGAGGTGCTCCATTATCTGACTCAAAGAGTGGACTATCAAAAGTTGTTTCATGATCCATCTCAAACAATGGGCTATCAACACACTGAATATTGTCATTATCCTCATGCTCGATCCAATCTTCCTGCTGATCTAAACTTCCACATTCTAATCTCCTGGAGATATGAGCTAGATCAAAATCCACTTGAATTCTATCAAGGTCTTCAATCACTTGTTTGATTTCCTCAACCATTTCCTTATTCTCTTTCTCCCTGGATTGTCTGGCTACATAACTTTCTGCTTCTTAAAGGGCCATTTGCATATTCTCCAAGGTCTTCATAGTATCCCTAAGCTCCAAGTTGAGCTTATTAACTTCATCCTCTTTTCTTTTCAAAGCATTAGCATATACTTCAACAATCCTGAAGATATGATCCCTGTTTGAAAGTAATTGCAAGAAATTTGATTTCATTGGTACCACGACTTTTTTGATTACCTGTAAATCTGTAAGAGAAAATTTGCCATCCATGCCCTTCTGTCTCCTCTCAATATGAGCCTTCTAGTAAAGATCTTTAATGATCTTGTGAGTGTGATCAAAATGTACTAAGGCTACAACAATAATATTCTCTATGACTTTCAGTTGATCCTTCAAACTACCAGTCTCTAGATCATCATCTTGAAGTGCATTTTCTGATTGGTCCACATAAACATGCTCCTCCCAATCAGTTTCCTCCATGGCCTCTTCTTCATTATACCCATGTGTAAAAACTAGACCATCATACTCCATCAAGGGGTCACCACCAAAGTAGTGGGTAGAATCTCCCACAACATGACCTTCTATAACGGTTGATCCAAAAAGAGTGTGCACTGCTATATCCTCCTTAACCACCAAGGGATCCTTCAAATATTGCAATGTCAAAGCAATCTTATCCAATTCACTTTGTTCATCACATATTGAATTTTCTGAATTGTTCACATAGGTATGAGCAATGTCCCATACACCCAAACCACAATTTGATTCCTTGCAAAATGTTGTAGTAGTGATGAAGCAATGCTAGGCTCAATCAATGGGACATCACAAGAACCCAAATCTTCATGTAGTTGATCTAACTTGGCTAGTTTTAAAAATTCCATGGCGGTATTCTCTTCAATCTTCAAGTGTTCTTCATTTGTAACTTCAATAGGTGATTATTCTTCAATCTTGTCCTTGTAGAGCTGACGTAAACTTGTGTCTACATCTTATTTAGGGTTGCATGTTGACTGATTTTTGTTCTCCTCACGCAAGTCACAATCAAGTGGTTCTTCTTCATCCAAATGTTTTGCTATGAACTCTTCTTCATCCACATAATCCTCATTAACCAACAAAGGTTTCAACTTCTTCTCACACCAAACCATCAATCTTTTAGCCAAGTCCCTTTTGATAGGATCATCCTTCTTCCTGTTAGCTCGTAGAATAGAAAGAAGTGATTGTGCACTACAACAAATCTATGTGATTAGCTCTCTTTTTTGCTCCTTTTTTGCTTCCACCCACTATTTTAATGTATTTTTCTCCAATTTTTTGAAAAAGTCGGCGCTATTTATCGGGATGGCGCTATTTTTGGCATTTTTTTTGTGTTGAACAGAACAAGTAGGCACTAAATTAGGTGCAAATTAGCGCCTCATTTAGCACCTGATTTAGCGACTAATTTAGCACCTGATTTAGCGACTAATTTAGCACCTGATTTAGCACCTAATTTAGCGCTTGATTTAGCACCTGATTTAGCGCCTGATTTAGCACTTGATTTAGCGCCTGATTTAGCACCTAATTTATGGTTACTTGGGTTTAGGACTATTATTTAGGGTTTAGGGTTTATGGTTTTGGGGTTAGGGGTTAAGGTTTAGGGTTTAGAGAGAGATAGAGGACTAATAGGGAGATATAGAGGAGACCGAGGGGAGAGATAGGGAGATAGAGTGAGGAACATGGCCAGAGACATAGGGAGAGAGATTAAGAGGTAGAGGGACAAAGGCGACAGGGAGAGAGGGGAGAGATAGGGAGATAGAGGTTTAGGGTTAGTTAGGTTTAGGGGTTTGGGGTTTAGGGTTTCTCAGGTTTAGGGGTTAAGGGTTAGGGTTTAGGGGCATTATTTAGGGTTTAGGGTTTATTGTTTAGGGGTTAGGGGTTTAGGTTTAGAGGTTTAGGGTTTATAGAGAGAGAGAGAGAGGAATGATAGGGAGATATAGAGGAGACTGTGGAGAGAGATAGGGAGATAGAGAGTGAGGCACATGGCCAGGGACATAGGGAGAGAGATTGAGAGGTAGAGGGATGATAGAGATAGGGAGATAGGGGAGAGATAGGGAGATAGAGGTTTAGAGTTGCTTGGATTTAGGGTTTAGAGGTCTTGGGGTTTAGGGTTGCTCAGGTTTGGAGATAGCTAGATAGAGAGAGAGAGAGAGGAGATAGATAGGGAGAGATAGAGGAGACAAATGGGAGAGATAGGGAGAAGGATTGAGATGTAGAGGGACGATAGAGATAGGGAGGTAGGGGTTTAGGGTTTCTCAGGTTTAGGGTTTAGTGTTTAGAGAGAGGACCAATAGGGAGATATAGAGAGTGAGGTACATGGCCAGAGACATAGGAAGAGATAGGGATATAGAGAGTGAGGGACATGGCCAGAGACATAGGGAGAGAGATTGAGAGGTAGAGGAATGATGGAGATAGGGAGATAGAGGTTTAGGGTTGCTTGGGTTTAGTGTTTAGGGTATAGGGGTTTAGGATTTAAGGGCTGGTTTAGGGTTTCTTAGGTTTAGGGTTTAGGGGTTAGGGCTTAGGGCTTAGGGGCATTATTTAGGGTTTATATATGTTTTAGGGGTTAGGGGTTATGGTTTAGGGTTTAGGGGCATTATTTAAGGTTAAGAGGTTTAGGGTTGCTTGGGTTTCAAGTTTACGGGCATTATTCAAGGTTTACAGTTGCATGTCAAAAGAAGTCTCTCTCTCTCTCTCTCTCTCTCTCTCTCTCTCTCTCTCTCTCTCTCTCTCTCTCTCTCTCTCTCTCTCTCTCTCTCTCTCTCTCTCTCTCTCTCTCTCTCTCTCTCTCTCTCTCTCTCTCTCTCTCTCTCTCTCTCTCTCTCTCTCTCTCTCTCTCTCTCTCTCTCTCTCTCTCTCTCTCTCTCTCTCTCTCTCTCTCTCTCTCTCTCTCTCTCTCTCTCTCTCTCTCTCTCTCTCTCTCTCTCTCTCTCTCTCTCTCTCTCTCTCTCTCTCTCTCTCTCTCTCTCTCTCTCTCTCTCTCTCTCTCTCTCTCAGTTCACCTTGGGAATTAGATTAAATACATCTAAAGTTGACTGTAAATTAACAACATGGTGAGCATTTTATTGATTTCCTTGCTTATTTTCACCCTTTTGAAAAATAAATTTTCCTATTGAAATTTTGAAGGATGAGATCCATATTTAAGTGCATTAGACTTAAGAAGTTTCAATTCAATGTTTCTTACATTTGCACACAAATCCATGGAAGAATAATAGTTGTTTAGGTACATTGTCTCAGCTTGGATAGTAGGTAATAAGCCCTTAACAAATATTCTTTGTAATTCATCATTAGGAATTTGATAGTGTATATTTGTTGACAAAGTTTGAAATCCAATAACATAATCATGATTGCACTCATTTGATCCTTGTTTACATCCTACTAAATCTAATATTGTAACCTTAAACCTGTTAGGACCTCCCTGAATTTGCTTAATCCTATTTGGTTTGATGCTCTCCTTTTCCTTCAATCTATCTTGGAACCTATACTTTTGCCAAAATGCTCTAACATCCAGTCTCTGGAATATATATCATGGCCATTTTAAAACAATCTTGACTATTTTTAACTATATGAGTGTTTTTGTTTATCACCGCTGTCCCGCAGGTTAATTGAATATCTTTTGTAGTTATGCAGGAACAAGAGGAATGAAATACGGCACATACTGCATTCCTGCAGAGCATAAAAGAATAGGTTACGGGTTAGCGGTAGGAAGCGGTTGATATGAAGAAGCTACCGCTACCCTGTGGACGGTTCATCTCACATTTGCGGCTTAGCGGTGTTCAGGTGTAGATAATCTCTTTCTGCGGTCTCGTAGAGGGTTGAAAAGTAACTGGCGGCATTGCGGTAATAACATCAGGAGGTATCACTTACCCCATCCCTGCAAGGGTTTCAATAGAGGCCCACAGAAGAGTGGCAAGAGGAGAATGTAATGGGTTTTTGCCCCGCCGTCCTGCGATGGTCATTCATAACATTTGCGGGTGAGCGGTAAACAGAAGGACATCAGGTAATAATTTCCCATGGTCCCGCAGGGGTCAATCTAAGCATTTGTGGTCTGGCGATAAAGGATGAAATATAAGTGTAGTGGCTATAAGCCCCCACTATCCTATAGACGGTTTGGGTGAGCCTTGCGGTGACGTGGTAAAAGAAATAAATGGCAAGCACATTCAATGCAGGGTCGCAGTTATCAAGAATTGCTGTCAAATCTTGATATGCATACCCAGTCGTCAGATCAAATCAAATCAATGGCCAATATTTGAAAGGAATTGAATGTTGAGATTTCATGATCTCATGACATGAACCGGAGTAATGGTGATATGATGAACTCCTTGGTTGAATAAGATTCAAATATTTCTTGGCATTTGCTCATTTCAAAAATTCAGACGCAACTTGGAGAAGGTGCAACTCAACTCAATGTTTCTTGCAATTGACTGGGTAAGTTCATTCCTGCACTCTCTGATTAGAAGTTGGTGTATATTTCACTCTTTTTTTAGTTGTTGGTACAGGAAGTTGAATTTTGAAAAACCCTATCTTGTTTAAGTCATTAAACATGGCACCCAAGAGGTCTGAGTTTGCCAGTAAAGGTAATGAGCCTGTAGTTCCCAAGAAAAGACCACTTCAACAATCTCTGCTAGAAGTATTGCCCCAGTCCATAGACAAGGGTCCAAAGAAGATGTTCAGAGACAGAACAGAAGGGTGTTGGGATGCTACAATCCTTATCTCTGGGTGGGATTTGTTTTGGTATTTTTATGCAAAAAAGGATGGTGAGGGACTAGTGGGAAATCTATGGAAATTTGATTTGGCAAAGTTGGTGGTGCCCACTGTATTTGTGGATGTGGAATTGATTAGGGCATGTTGGCCTCATTTTCAAACTCATCTACACCTCCAACAAAGGGAGCTCTATTATCATCGGCTAATGCAATGTGTTCTTAAAGTTTGCTTTCCTCCGATAAGCTTTTGAAACATACTTTGTATACCGATAAATCCTTTCAAAAGATTACATTTCGGGTATATAACTTAGTTTTATAACTCTTATCCGTGCTGATTAAAGTTTTGAAAATGCCTAAAGTTACCGATGAAGACTTAATAAGAAGAGGATTGAAGCAAGTAGTTATCATAACTACTCAAAGTCGTTATCATAACTACTCAAAGCTGTTATGAAGGAAAACCATTCTTGGAAATACGAATTGAAACATAATGAAAAGAAGATTAAGTTTGAGCAAAGCATTCGAGTTGACAATATGAAGCTTCGAAGAAATGACAAATTTGTTCTCCCTGCCAGTGTCATAGAAGTGTAAATGTTTAAGACCAGATGCCGCTACCATTTGCCAGCACTTACCAATATCATTCTCATGGCATCATTTAGAGAGAGCTAGTGGGAGGAGGCACAACACATTCAGCTACTCTGCATATCTTTAATCATTGTAGACCACCTTTATCAAAAATATGTCAAAGAAATGATGCACATAATACCTTAAACAGATGCAATCTCATGGATTGTAATGAGCACACAATGTGAACAAAATGGTTTTGTTGAAGAGGCCATGGAAACTTTAAAGTAGATGTAATTCGCAGTTGTAAAGATTTCTCTATAAAAGTATTGATCAAGGCTCCTGCTTGAACCCAAACTCCACAACCTTCGCAAGCAATCTCCCAACTCGTGCAAGAAGTTAGGAATTTGTGGTAAAACACAATGATTGCAGGCTATACACTAAATGGATTTGTTATAGAAAGTTTCAAGCGAATGCAGGTGTAAAGTTGAATCCCACAGCCTTCACATAGACAAAGAAAGCAAAACGTTTGACAAAATGCTGCAATAATATTTAGTGATCTTTATATGCGAGCATTATAATGTTTGGAAAATCATCTCATGCCGTAAAAGAATTCATGTAGGAAAACTTTCTAAACTCGTCAGTTGTTTCTATCAGCATATTCCTTGAGCCTCCTATGGGTGCAAGTGTTAGTTGAACACTTTAGAGGCTTCTAAGGAAATGCAATTGGGAGATGAAAAACTAACTATGCCAGATCAAAGAGATGTCATCTCATGGAATACAATGATTGCAGGAGATGTACAAAATGGGTGCATTGAAAAGACTCTACAATCTTTCAAGTGAATGCAATTGGTAGGAGAAACTAAAATCATTTGCAACAATCTCCTTTCCCATGCCAAAAGTAAGAGCTTCGCACTAGTATATGGATAGCCATCAAAAGACATGCACAAAGCGAAAGCATAAGAGAAAGCGTGTGGAATCTTGACAACGAACACAAACTGTTTGACAGTTTGTCTCAGGCCGTCGATTGTTGGTAACGGTGAATTCCTTGAGCCTCCTATAGGTACAAATGCCATCTTAATTTGAAGTTCTTTGGCAAACTAGTATACAAAAATGTGGAAACATATGCAGAGCACGTGAATAGTTTGACAAAATGGCTTAGAGAAACGTGGTGTCATGCAACTTTCTAGTAGGGTAGGGGCATCCATTCAAGCATAATGGAAGCAAGAATTTTGTCAGATTTATGATAGTTGGAAATGGTCTTCTCAGAGAATGCAATCATTGTTGGATATACACAAAGTGGTTTTGGAGAGAACACCATTAGAGGTCAACAGGACAGATTCTATATGGTTACAAATCCCAATGACTATGACCCCGTCAATCCTCGGCCTGACACTTTGTGCCACACTGTTATTCAAACTGAGCCCCTATGGATTTATTTCCCAAAGAGATATGGTTATTCAGCTCAAGGAGGAGCTTATCATGAGCATCTATAAGATTATTGATAGTAGAGGAGCCAATGTTCATGGAACTTGCATTACAATACAATATCTAAACAACATAATCATTCATGGAGTTCATATCCATGACTATAAACCTGTGGGAAATATGAATGTTAGGAGCTTCCCCCGCCCATTATGGGTATAGAACTAGAAGTGATAGAGAAGTTGCAAGTTATGAAAAAGTTCTTCACAATCATGGAATACGCGATGTAATTGGAATATACAAAGATATTGTGATGTTTTTCTTGTCATATGCACAAGGGATGGAATCACTGATGAGGTTTCAATAATCTCTAAGATTGATGATGACAAATTATTAATAATGTGAAGATATTTTCCTATATTTAATCTGCCAACTTCAGCTACCTTACACATTGCCTTTATTTATGTTAGACAACTACTTACTGGGTTACTACTATTTAAAATGGGTTCACCAAGAAAGAAGACATCCATTGGAATGAGTGTATAGATATCTATCAAAGCATCAAGTTGCTATCAGATGAGTTGACATGTATGCAAATTATGAAACCATTGACAAGGGATATGAGTTGTTTGGCCGCATGAACAAGATACTTAAGGAGCTTCATAAATCCGATCGTAGAGAAGATGGTTTAGATGATCATAACAAAGTAACTCAACTTGGAGGTCTATGCTATTAATATTTAAATATAAACTATATGTTCTTCCTTCAAATTAAGATAAGTCATTTAGTTGCTTTGAGAAGCACTCTAAAGGGAATGGATCTAAGTTGATGCCTATGGTGAAATGAAGTTCAAATGCTAAGGGAATTCTGTTACTCCAGCCATTAGACTTTTCAGAATGTTCAAAGAAAAAAATCCGGTCAACAGAATTAGTATCCAAAATCAGCAGCTCCATCAATGGCACCATCGACAAGCAAAGAATAAATGCAGTTGTTGCATATTATATAGTTCCCATTTTTTATGTGTTTGTGTGTGACTCAAGTCATGATTTTGGCTTGTTTTGTAAATAATTTTCATGATTGAGTTTCTCCTGTTCAAGTCTAGTTTTCTATCTTTAATTGTAAAGTTAGGTTCATCCTAACTCTTTCTTACAAAGTAATTATTTTAAGTGCCTAAGTTAGGTAGTTACTCTAAGTAGCTATCTTTACAAAATGATGCAGAGGTAAGGTAAGAGTAGTTTGAAATTCACTCAAATGAGTTTAAGTCATTCAACTCCCTTCTTCACTCAAATGAGTTCATTGAAGAGTTGCTACTCAATCCCTCCTTTCTACACAACCACCTTGATTTGACTCACAATTTTCCTACCCACACCTCTACCAACTTGGACAATAACACAAATCAACTTATACTAATTTATGGCATGCATGAAACTGACCCCAAACTCTCTTTCCACTCCTCCAACAGCAGAGGACAACAAGTTTCTGTATGACTGTCTTAAGGAAGCTTCTATCATGCACCTTTATGAACAAAACTAGTGTTGATTCCACTACTCACAATAACCTTCACATGCATCTATTAAGGACAGCAACAACAAGAGTTTTCTTGACAAAAAGGTTATAAACTATATAGGACTGTTCACCCAAATGACTGTCTTGCAGCAGAGTTAAAGAGGAAACAAAGACTTAAACCTTCAACACCCTTCTAGGACTTCAGATGAACATCAATGCTTAATGCCTACTCAACTTTTAATGTGAGAAAACAGCCAACTACTCATGTGCAGGCCCACACTATGTTTAAAAAGGCAGGGGACAGCAAATAGGAGGATGACTATCCTATGACAGTTTTTGAAGTGTCCATTTCTTCTTATCTCCTTTGAGAAGACTCCAAACTACAATCACTCCTCCAACAAAGATCACAAAATCACATGCAACCATAAGGACAATTCCCTACTGTTTTGACACTCACTACAGTACTGCACTGACAGAAGAAGTATGACAGATTAGCTGTCTTCAATGAAACAATGTTAGAGAGTAGGTTATCTTTGCAAACAAGGAGACATTTGACACCAGGTTAACCATTCACAGACATTCTATGATCTTCATTGCTTGGAGCAAGAAACAAAGACAAAAAATTAGAGTGTTACCCTCCATCAGCCCTGCAGGCCGTACTGTACCCACGTGCAAGACAGCAGGCTATTTTTTTTCTGTCAGCATTTGGTGTTTGCCTTCTAAAGAATGGTTTAGGTTGGAAATAGAGAAAAGAGGTGAAACCAGATCCTTTGTCTGAGTAGTAGGGCTCTTGTGCAAACCTTTATCCTCCCTAAAACACAAAGAACAACTCCATTCTATCACACCTATGACTGTTTTCTTCCTATAGCTGCTGTCCACTGTTTATTTCTCAACTAGTCAGTGTTTTGACTAGCTAGAAGCATGCTAAACATCTGGAGGAGTCTTCCACCTGTACAACATGGAAAAGAGCAAAATCTAATCTAATCTTCCCCATCCTACTGAAAATGATTGAACTCTCAGAGGATAGAGGAAGAATCCATCATTTTTGTGCACAAACCCTAGTTAAGAGGGTTCCAAAACAAATTCTATAAATTAAATTGCTTCTACCTTCTATAGGAGTGTCAAGAACTCCAAATGGATGCAAATGAAAGGTGTTTTGCAAACTTAATAAATTTCCAATATTTCAGCTCATGAGAAATTCGTACCAGGCCATACAAGATGCTGTTTCTAATCAAAAAATACAGAAAACTATTTTTCCTCCTTAAAAAACTCCTCCTTACTGTATTATATTTGGCATGTTTTAACAACTGATGTATATAGGAAGTTCCAAAAACTCTTCCACTTCCCATTTGTCCGTACAACTGCCTAGGAAGGTAGAAAATCAAATGGAAAAGGCAGTTTTAATAAAAACAAAAAGTTTCTAAAAGAGAAAAACCTATAAAATAGGTCTTTCAAACCTTCTAGTGGACTAGTCAAATAAAGTGGACTAAGTCCTTATTACAAAACATCAAAATGGCTTCCAAGCCCTTAGATAAAACCAAAATTAACAAGGTCATCAAAATATTATATTTGAAAAAGAAATGTAAATTGAAGCTCCTACACCATACTCCCCCTGTGGGAAAAACTCAAGTCCCTTGAGTTGCCAATTGTTGAAGTGTCATGCCATGCTTCAAAATATCTGCTTCAGTCATCTAGGTGGCCTCTGAGTCAGGGAGATCCTTCCATTTCACTAAGTAGTCCTTATAGACACCTCTCCGAGTCTTCTTAATAACTTTGGAATTTAGAATGCACTCCAACTGTAAAGGTTTGCTTGGAGGCAAATCCTTGATCCAATCAGCATCTTCAGCCACCACATCTGATCCACTTTCATCAGGCAATGGAGGTCTAAAAGGAAAAAGATCACAAACATTGAAAATAGGAGAGATACCCAGGCCATCTGGTAGCTCAATCTCATAGGCATTTGGACCGAATTTGTGCACTATCCTGCAAGGTCCAATCTTCTTCATCAGGAGTTTAGTTGGCTGACCCTTTGGTAACCTTTCTTTCCTCAGATATGCCATGACTAAGTCACCAACTTTGAACTGTACTTCTCTTTTCTTCAAATCTGCCTTTTCTTTGTACTTTGTGACTGATTTTTCTAGTTGCAACTTGACTTGATCATGAACTATTTTCATGGAGGTAGCAAACTCTTCACCAAGTGCACTCCTTCTATCCCAACCTTGGAGATCCTTTAGCTCAAGTGGCCCTCTTGGATGAAAACCATAAACTATCTCAAAAGGACTTTTACCAGTGCTCCTATTCCTTGAATCATTGTAGGCATATTCAGCCTAACTGATAACCAAATCCCATGCCAAACCATGCTGCTTTGTAAGGCACCTTAGAAGGTTTCCAAGAGACCTGTTAACCACCTCAGTCTGACCATCAGTTTGTGGATGGTAGGCTGATGAAAAGGACAATTGTGTGCCCAGCTTCTTCCACAAGGTCCTCCAGAAGTGACCTACAAACTTAGAATCTCTGTCAGTTACAATGGACAATGGTAAACCATGCATCCTTACTACCTCTCTGAAAAATAGACCTGCAACATGAGATGCATCATTTGTGCATTTACATGGCACAAAATGAGCCATCTTGCTGAACCTATCAACAATGACGAACACACTATCCACCCCTCTGGCTGTCCTGGGTAACCCAAGCACAAAGTCCATGCTGATACTTTCCCAAGGTCTGTGGGGAATGGGAAGGGGTTGGTATAGACCTACATTTGAAGACACACCTTTGGATCTTTGACAGATTGCACAGCTAGCTACATATTTTCTCACATCTGATTGCACCTTTGGCCAAAAATAGAACCTTGTGACTTGCTCTAGTGTTTTGTCCAAGCCAAAATGTCCTCCTAAAGAACCATTATGCTTCTCCTTGATGATGTTGTCCCGCATAGAGCACTTAGGGGCACACAGCAAATTGCCCTTAAACAAGAGGCCTTCCTGCAAAACAAAATCTGCATACTCTCCATGGAATGTGTTAGCCAAGTTCACACAAACATCATAAGCCTCTTTGAAATCAGAATCTTCTTTATACAGCTCTTTTAAACAGTCAATACCCATACTTTCTAACTGAATTTCCTGAACAAGAAGCAACCTCCTACTCAATGCATCAGCTACCTTATTAGAGACACCTCTTTTGTGCTTAATTGTGAAAGTATAAACTTGTAGCTGTTCCATCCATTTAACATGTCTATGGTTTAATTTTTCTTGACTGTTAAGAAAGCTTAAAGCATGATTGTCAGTAAACACAATAAATTCTTTGGGCAGCAAATAATGTCACCACTTCTTAAGAGCTTGCACCATTGCATAGAGTTCTAAGTTATAGGTAGAATACCTTTGCTTGGCTTCATTCACCTTTTCTGAAAAGAATGCCACTGGATTCCTTCCTGGCTAAGAACAGCACCAATAGCTTGTTGACTTGCATCACACTCAACAACAAATACCTTATCAAAATCAGGGAGTACTAAGGTAGGTAACTCAGCCACCTTTGTTTTCAACAACTCAAAACTATCATCAGCTTCCTTTGTCCACTGGAATCTACATTTGACTCCACCCTTGATGGTGTTGAGGATGGGAGCACTAATGTGACTGAAACCTCTGATAAACTTCCTATAGAAAGTCGCCAATCCATGGAAACTTCTCACATCTCCCACTGTTTTTGGGGTAGGCCAACTGAGAATAGCCTCAACCTTCGAGGGATCCATCTTCAAACAACCATTAGAAATGACAAATCCCAAGTATACAAGTTCAGTTTTCATGAACTCACATTTGTCTAAGTTGATCATCAACTTGTGCTCATGCAGCTTCTCTAACACCTGACCAACATGCTTCACATGGTCTTCCCTTGTCCTGCTGAAGATTAGTATGTCATCAAGATAAACAATAACAAATTTACCAATGAATTCAACTAATACCTCATTCATTAGGCGCATAAATGTACTTGGTGCATTGCTAAGACCAAATGGCATAACAAGCCATTCATAAAGACCTTCATTGGTCTTGAAAGCAGTCTTCCATTCATCTCCCTGTCTGATCCGGATTTGATGATATCCAGATTTCAAATCAATCTTTGAGTAATAGCATGATCCTCCCAGGTAATCCAAGAGATCGTCAATCCTTGGCATTGGAAATCTGTATCTTATGGTGATTTTTTTATGGCCCTAGAATCTGTGCATAGCCTCCACTTTCCATCCTTCTTAGGAGCCAGTACACTTGGAACTGCACAGGGACTTAGACTCTTCCTAATCAGCCCTTTCTCCAGGAGATCTTGAATTTGCCTTGCCACCTCTTCATTTTGCTGTGGAGTCAGCTTGTATGCAGCCTTGTTAGGCAATGTAGCACCAGGTATTAAGTCAATTTGATGACTAATATCCCTCATGGGTGGTAAGGAGTTGGGAACTTCTTCTACCACAAGGTCTTGATACTTATCCAGGAGTTGCTATACTTCCAATGGAATCTCCTTCTGTTTTTGTTCTTGCTGATCTAATCCACTCTTGGGCTTAATGACCAAGGCATACCCCTGGTTGTCATTCTCCTTCAAGATATTTAGGAACTCATTTCCACTCACCAACATGACACTGCTGTTATTTTCCTTTCCCCTAGGTTGCTCCAACAAAGGATCCATTTTGAATGGCCTTCCATTCTTGGTGATGACATAAGTGTTCTTCTCACCATCATGCTGAGCTTTAATATCATACTGCCAGGGACGACCAAGAAGCAGGTGACATGCATCCATAGGGATGATTTCACATAGTACTTTGTCCTTGTAGTCACCAATTGCAAAGTCAACCCAAGCTTGTTCCTCCACCATGAAACTTTGGTTCTTGTTCAACCAAGAGGTCTTGTGAGGACTGATATGAGGTAGCCTCTTCAACTTACACTTCTCAACCATCTCAGTGGATACCACATTCTCAGTAGACCCTGAATCCACTATGATTTTGCAAAGTTTCCCATAGGCTAGACCTTGGGTTCTGAAAAGATTCTTTCTCTGAGGAGGCTCTTGCTTCAAATGCATCTTCAGCATAGACCTTTTTATCATCATACTCTCTCCATCTAGAACAGGTACAACACTTCCCATTGGTGGATTCACACTTTCACAGTCATCGTCTTTCACTAACTGATTTCTCTTTCCACTGTCATGAGAGCTGCTGGCTTTCCCTGGACATTTGTTCATTGTATGGCCAACTTGGTTGCAGCCATAACATCTTCCAGTGAAGACTCCTGGTCCTCTACCACCTCCACCATTTCTGCCTCTACCATTATTTTTTCTACCACCTCTGTAACCTCCTCTATGCTCTGTTGCTGATTGAGTTTCTTGTTGGCTGTTATTTTCAGTTTTGTTGAACTGTCCACGGCCAAAATTGCCTCTACCTCTTTGATTTCTGCCACCTCTACCTCTGGCACTTTGGTCACCCTTCCTTCTCAGCTTTTCCTTAGCTCTGGAGGCCAACAAGAAACATTTATCCATTGTCTTTGGTAACACCAAACTTATCTCATCTTGCAAATTGCATTTCAGTCCTTTCAGGTACCTAGCCACCATCCCTTTTTCATCTTCATTATGATTTGCCCTCATACGTAGTCTATGAAATTCTTCTGTGTAGGCAGCCACATCCATATCTTTTTGTCTCAAATTCTGAAATCTCCTTATGATTTGAATCTCATAGTCAGGTGGCATAAACTTGCTTCTGAGCATAGCCACCATTCTGCTCCATTTAGTGATGGGACTTTTTCCCACCTTCTCCCTCTCACTTTGCATATAGTTCCACCATACAAGTGCAGAACCTCTTAGCCTTGTCTTGGCAATTTTGACCTTTTTGCTATCATTGAACTCCTTGTAATCAAAGAAGTTGCACATAGCTTCTATCAGTCGGTGAGAACATCTCCATCCAACTTGCCATGGAAGGTAGGCACCTCCATCTTGGGATCACCACTGTCTCCATGAGCACCCTTAAGTGCATTCAAGAAGGCTTTTTGATCTGCAGACATATCCTGCTCCTGAGGATCCTCTTCTGCCTCTGTTTCTTCATTTGTGTCTGAAGAACTTCCTTCTTCTTTGGTCTTGCCTTTAGACTTCTTCTCTTCCTGCAATTTTGTTTCTTGCAGTCTTGCTTCAACCATCTCTTCCACCAACTTCTTGATGGCATCTTGACTCATTGTCTTGGAAGGCATTGTACTAGCCTCTGTTTCAATTTCCTCTTTTGACATACACTTGCTTCTAATCAGAATATTGGCTCTGATACCAATATGATGCAGAGGTAAGGTAAGAGTAGTTTGAAATTCACTCAAATGAGTTTAAGTCACTCAACTCCCTTCTTCTAGGTTTACAAGAATGTTTGTGTTTACCAAGCCTAACAAGGCTATTTCTGAGATTTATCTAGCCTAGGACCACTATCCAATGTCCTTCTCACAGGCTATCCAACTCTCACCTTGAAGAGTTGCTACTCAATCCCTCCTTTCTACACAACCACCTTGATTTGACTCACAATTTTCCTACCCACACCTCTACCAGCTTGTACAACAACACAAATCAACTTATACTAATTTATGACATGCATGAAACTGACCCCAAACTCTCTTTCCACTCCTCCAACAGCAGAGGACAGCAAGTTTCTATATGACTATCTTAAGGAAGCTTCTATCATGTACCTTTATGAACAAAACTAGTGTTGATTCCACTACTCACAATAACCTTCACATGCATCTATTGAGGACAGCAACAACAAGAGTTTTCTTGACAAAAAGGTTATAAACTATATAGGACTGTTCACCCAAATGACTGTCTTGCAGCAGAGTTAAAGAGGAAACAAAGACTTAAACCTTCAACACCCTTCTAGGACTTCAGATGAACATCAATGCTTAATGCCTACTCAACTTTTAATGTGAGAAAACAGCCAACTACTCATGTGCAGGCCCACACTGTGTTTAAAAAGGCAAGGGACAACAAATAGGAGGATGACTGTCCTATGACAGTTTTTGAAGTGTCCATTTCTTCTTATATCCTTTGAGAAGACTCCAAACTACAATCACTCCTCCAACAAAGATAACAACATCACATGCAACCATAAGGACAGTTCCCTACTATTTTGACACTCACTACAGTACTGCACTGACAGAAGTAGTACGACAGATTAGCTGTCTTCAATGAAACAATGTTAGAGAGTAGGTTATCTTTGCAAACAAGGAGACATTTGACACCAGGTTAACCATTCACAGACATTCTATGATCTTCGTTGCTTGGAGCAAGAACCAAAGACAAAAAATTAGAGTGTTACCCTCCATCAGCCCTGCAGGCTGTACTGTACCCACGTGCAAGACAGTAGGCTATTTTTTTCTGTCAGCATTTGGTGTTTGCCTTCTAAAGAATGGTTTAGGTTGGAAATAGAGAAAAGAGGTGAAACTAGATCCTTTGTCTAAGTAGTAGGGCTCTTGTGCAGACCTTTATCCTCCCTAAAACACAAATAACAACTCCATTCTATCACACCTATGACTGTTTTCTTCCTATAGCTGTTGTCCAATGTTTATTTCTCAACTAGTCAGTGTTTTGACTAGCTAGAAGCATGCCAAACATCTGGAGAAGGAGTCTTCCACCTACACAACATGGAAAAGAGAAAAATCTAATCTAATCTTCCCCATCCTACTGAAAATGATTGAACTCTCAGAGGATAGAGGAAGAATCCACCATTTTTGTGCACAAACCCTAGTTAAGAGGGTTCCAAAACAAATTCTACAAATTAAATTGCTTCTACCTTCTACAGGAGTGTCAAGAACTCCAAATGGATGCAAATGAAAGGTGTTTTGTAAACTTAATAAATTTCCAATATTTCAGCTCATGAGAAATCCGTACCAGGCCGTACAAGATGCTGTTTCTAATAAAAAAATACAGAAAACTATTTTTTCTCCTTAAAAAACTCCTCCTTGCTGTATTATATTTGGCATGTTTTAACAACTGATGTATATAGGAAGTTCCAAAAACTCTTCCACTTCCCATTTGTCCGTACAACTGCCTAGGAAGGCAGAAAATCAAATGGAAAAGGCAGTTTTAATAAAAACAAAAAGTTTCTAAAAGAGAAAAACCTATAAAATAGGTCTTTCAAACCTTCTAGTGGACTAGTCAAATAAAGTGGACTAAGTCCTTATTACAACACATCAAAATGGCTTCCAAGCCCTTAGATAAAACCAAAATTAACAAGGTCATCAAAATATTATATTTGAAAAAGAAATGTAAATTGAAGCTCCTGCACCACAAAAGAAGGTTATTTATTCAAAGTTAGTGCACTTATGAAGGCAGTTATACCAAGTAGTTACAGAAAGTGGTTAAGGTAGATTCCCTAAGTGGTTACTAACCTCACCTATAAATACAACATTGTAATTCAATCAAAGGGTTTCCACTTTTTCGCAAGGCATTGCATGAAGGACTCAAATAGTATTATTCAAGTAAGAAAGCAATAGAGAAATGCTTTGGATGTGTGTTTAATTCAATCTTATGTGTTGTTGTTTATATTCGTATGTTTCATCAATGATAACCATTTGCTTTCCTTTAAACGTTGCATGTGGAAAAGATTATCATGTCGAGTTTTGGTATCTCAACTTGAATGTGTGGAACTTGAATCGATAAGATTGCTTCTCATTTATTTATTAGTTTTCATTATTCAATTTGTTCTTAACAACCCCAGAAAATCCATATACCCCTATCATACGAGGGAGCTGCCCCTCTCAAACATAGAGAGGAATCAACATAGTCCTGCGATTCTTCAACTGTTGTGAGCAGGTTGTTGTTGATCCAAGGGTGAAACAGAGTTATTCATGAAGGTTATTTAAAAGCAAAAAATCTATTTACCAACAGGGCACTAGCACAATATTACCATCCTACCACTAAAATAGTCAGAATGCCAAATGGATTGTCATTGGTGACAATAGACAGGAATGCAATTGTTGACTGTTTTATGTTGAACAAGCAAGCTCTCACTCAAGTGGATTTGCAAAGAAGTGAATGAGATTATGCAAGCCCGAGGAAAACACTTAGGAGAGATGAATTGCCAATATATATGAGAAGGGGGGCCAACAATAGAAAAATTGAGATTCCATCAAATGCTATTGAGCCTTTCCCTATGGAAGAATTTGTTGTATATTTCAAGAGAACCTATTTTGCACTGTGCCAGGTCTTGGGAATTGATGCACAAGGAAGAATTCCAACTAGCTTAATGATGATGGCTATGAAAATACAACATCCTAAGGTGAACAGTGAAAATGACTTTGCATCTCATATTGAGAAAAAATTGCATGAAGGATTCTTGTGTGTGAAGGAGAACAAGCAACCCTTAGATTTCAAATTCTATTATTTATTGTGTCACTTGATTCTATATCAGAACAGAGGGAGATGGTTAAGCAAAATGGATCTGAGTATGGTTGATGAGAAAGGACAAAGATTGTCGACTCAGTTTTGGTGTTATAAGTGGGATTCTTGTTGTTAGAATAGTAACTACATTATATTTCATGATTTGTTTGTTGTCATGATATTGAATTCTCTTGGTATCTGGTTTCCTAGGTTGACTAAGGAAGTCATGGTAATGCTGAGGCCGCTTGCACACAAACCAGAGCAGGGCCACAAACATAATTTTTCTGATTGGCTTTTTATGCCAGATCATACTATAATTAGAGTGTATGGTTGCCCCTAGCCACCTCATATATTGCCAAAATTTGTATTAGACATAATTGTATTCACGAAGTTTATGTGGCAAATGACGTGGATGGAAAAGGAGGTAATGAAAAGACAAAAGAAAGGTACATTTCTTCCTGATGCTACAGTTTTTGGTGATTGGTCTATTGGCTCTGACACTCTTGAAAATTTGCAAGCCTTTTTAAAGGCAAAATATTCTTTGAAATTGGGCATCGAGAGGAATTGTGACCCTGAGGGTCATATGAATCTTGTGAGACAATCAATTCTGACTAAAATGACCGCATCCCATTAGGTCCTATTTGATGAGGATCTGATAAGAAATTTTGTCACTTTTGATGAGGTATACAATAGGAAGAGAAAATGGGATATCTTGGAAAAGATTGAAGAGGAAAAGAAAAAGCAGAATCCCCTATTTCTTGGATTTTTGTTGAAGAAAAAGACCCTCTAAAGAGAATTGATGCAATCATTGATAATTTTGAAAGTATTTATGGTAAATTTGAGAAGCAGCCTCCTAAGGCTACTAAACTTCTAGTGAAAAGGTCTGCAGGGATTGAGATTCATGAGTCTGCTCCTAATGTTTCGTCAGTGCAAGATCCACAGGTCCCAAAATCACCACCAGCAAAGAAGAAGAGGACAAAAGAGGTATCTCCACTTGTCCCCTATGAAATGACTGAAGAGGTGGGGCATACTGATGAGGTGGCTAACATCTTGAGGCACATGGGAGATGAACAAGAGATTGATCAACCATTGGTTCGTCAACCCACTAATGCACATAAGCATGAGGCTAGGAAGGGTGAGCAAACCCAAGCTGAACCAGAGTTGGAGGATGATGAAAGGATTATAGCATCCATGAGGTTCATAGAAGATAACGACTTCATCAAAACTCCAGAGTTTAAGGATTTTTAGCTGAAAATGAAAATGAAAGAATATAATGAAAAAGTGGCAATAAATAAAATGGGTGCTGATGAAGCACAACATGATCAAATCATTACACAAACTTTCAAAGATTTGAAAGTAGATGAAATTGATGTGAGTCTAGAGGAGGCAAGACAAATGGTCTTGAAAAGTAATATGCTCATCATCCCTGGCCTTGAATTGAAAAAGCTATTTTTGCTTGACCAAGTTAGAAGTCAGGATGATCCACAACTTGTTTCAGAGTTTGATTATGAAGATGGCATAAGTGGATGTGGTTTTAATCCGAAGACAGAGACCCTTGCAATCTGGACTACTCAGAAGAATACAAGCAAACCAAGATTGCTTGATATTGTTCAAGAAATGAGGGGTACAGTTGTGGTAAAGACTTTTCAAGATACATTAGAAACAAAAGTAGCTGCTCTCAATGTTCATACTGCTATGTTTACTCATGCTACTGTGAAGAAGTTAGAACAAAGGTTGCAAGATTATGAGCAAACTCAGAAAGTAATGAATGATGAAGTAAACAAATTGTCTTTTGAAAATGTGAAATTAAAGAAACAATTGCAAGCTATGAGTTCTTCTCAAGGTCAAGCCATTGTACCCTATCAGCCCCTTGTGCCACAAACAGCCAGTGATGTCACAGTGTCTACTGAAGAATTTAATGCATTAAGATTGAAATTTGAAAAGGAAATTGAAAGTTTGAATAAACAAAATGAAATGACAAAGAATGAGGCAAAGATGAAAGTTTTTAAAATTTTTGAGAAAATTTTGGAGCATAGAGTACAATTGGTTGTGGATAAGCTTGGGAGTGTGCATGATTGCTACTCTTCTTTATCTCAGGCCATTGAGCAATTGAAGATAAACTTTTATGTTTTGGATTTGTTGTATAAAAAATGGCAACCCTATCATCACACTTTGGTTACAATGTGTTTAGTAGTGCAAAGGAATCCTGATGCCCCTACAACTTTGAAGCCCACTAAGCAAATGGTCAAAATGATCATTGATGAATACCAGTATGTGAATGGGGAAAGCTAGAAGATGCAAGCAAAGGTTGAATGTTTTACTACATTCAAGCATGAATTTATTCCTTTCATATTGACAAAAGAAGAGAAAATCAAAAGTCTTGACACATGGAAGATAGAATTCGGCCAAACAATATTCCAAGTTATGGATTTTTTGAAGAAGGATGAAGATGTCAGCATTCTCAGTTTCAACATGATATTGGATCAAGTAACTGCCTTGGATGCTGGGTATGGAAAATTTGTGATGGTTGTCAGAGCTTTGCTTGATAAAATATGGAAAGATCACTAGGAGAACTTGCTTCAAATTCAGGCTTACCAATGGCCTGGTGATTTTACAATATATAAATGGGAGGATAAATAACTTAGAGATGAATCATCAGTAGCACAAGTTCAAGTGCAAAGGAGCAATCAGCATTAAATAGCACCACCACATCTTGAACGCTCTCCTTTTGTCTCTTTATGTTTTCTTCATGTTTTCAAAATGTATTCAAATATATTTGAAAATCTAAATTAGACTTATAAAAGGCAAATATTGTAATATCAAGGGTTAGGAATACAAAGAGCCATTTTGAATGTGAAAGGTTTGAAGCTTGTTGCTTCCTTTATAAAAAGAAACCAAGACCTTATGGCTCGGGATCTATCTGGGATTTTGATTTTTTGAAAGAGACATTGTACTGCCTGTACTTTGAAGCAAATCAATATAAAAGATGCTATTCTCTGGTGCTCAACTTATGGTTCTCATTTGTTTGTTGAATTGGATTGCTAATAATTTATCTGGTTGTCTCCAATTTACTTTTTCTTTGTTATTCAAATCAACCTATCAAGTATATTGTTGATTTGTCAGAACACATTTGATGTTTCTTGTGTGGTTTGTTTTATTGGGCTCCTTCAAGAAAGGATTAAAATCCTATAGGTGAATCACAGTAACTTTGGAAAGTTAAATTGGATTGTTAAAGAACCTGATAACTTACATATTTGCATGTCTATGAAAGTCATAGACCTAGAATTGCCAAGAAAATTGAGTTGTGGCTAAAAGGGAAGCACATATTCTTATTAGAGTGAAAACTTCGTAACACAAAGGTAGGAACTGGTCATTCTCTTTTGAAAATCATGCCCTTGTATATATTTTCAAAATCCAATTTTGTTTTTTTTTGTTTTAGGGGTAGGGTTTAAAGATTTATAGAAAACATTAATCCAAATCATATGCCAGATTGGGTTAAGTGAAGTGGATGATTTAATTGACAAAATTACATAAGCTCCTTAATCTATTTTGAAGTCACCAGCAAACTTGAAAGTAAATTGTCATTGGTGAAACAAGGTAACACCCACCTAGGCTTGAATAGAGCCTAAAGTGCAGAGAATTTTGATTAATCTGATCAATTCTATTAGTTGGCCAAATTCACATTTCAAACCTAATCATAAGATTTGGCATATCTTTAGGGTTTTATAATTTGCAAATTTAAGTACCAACAAAATCAATATTGACATTAAAGTGATGTACAAAAGCATTGGCCAAATCATTGAAGGAATGAATAGAACTATGAGGAAGAGAATAAAGCCATTCAATTGCATAATCATTTTAGTTTCTAGGGAAGAGCTTTGTAAAAAGTTTATCATCATAACCATTATCAAAACAAACTCCCAATTGTGTCATAAGGTCCCCTTTACCACTATACATTACAAAACTAGGGGCCGCCGAACAAACAAGAAATGGATAAGAAATAACTCAAATGAAAGTGGATTATGCTTGATTTCTCCTATGATATCCTTTGATTACTAGGGGTAATGCATCAAATTTACTTTGCATCTCATCAATTCTTTTAAGGATGACATCTATTTTGGAAGGATGAACATTAGGAGTTATGATTAAAATGGGAGTGGAAATGGCAACATGAGATAATACGTGGAGTGTAGGTTGATTGGGGGACAAAGAATGAAGTTGGAATGACAGCACTAGAAGTGGGAACATGAGTAGGGGGTGAGAAGTAAACACAAATAGGGGATGAGTGGAAGGTACAATATGAGAAGTAGGTACAATGAGAGGATCAATGATAGGAGCTATGAAAAATTGATAAGCAATATAGAAAAGAGAAGAAATATGTGGCATGGCTAATGCAGGAGAAGATGTGGAAGGAGGCACACTAGACAAAGACACTTGTGAAGGAAGGGGAGGAGACACACTATTTAAGGAACTTGATGAGCTTATCCTTTGACCTATATCACTTAATACTTCCATCACATAAGGATTATCCATTAACAAGTTATGAAGAACATCAATCAAAATTGAATAATTAACATTATTTCTCAAATTCATAAAGGTCTGATATAAGTATTTGTGTAGTAAGATTCATGTCTTGCCTATCCATATGTGCAACATGTGCATCATGATGAAAAACGTCTTCCTCATTAAAATATGTAGTAGTCATCAAATCCTCAATCATAACTTCCTTGCAATGAATCGAGGCCATTGTAGAGTTAAGCCTAAGGTTTCTTCTTAGTGCAAAATGAGGATTAGGTTGGGACCTTGACATTCAAGCAAAATATAAAGCAATGTAAAGGAAATTGCATCCAAGTAATCCTAATTTTTTTTGCCA
Source organism: Cunninghamia lanceolata (assembly GCA_027924645.1). Lineage (NCBI taxonomy): Eukaryota > Viridiplantae > Streptophyta > Pinopsida > Cupressales > Cupressaceae > Cunninghamia > Cunninghamia lanceolata. The sequence continues at coordinate 5,530,046 of BSBN01000394.1, forward strand.
ATGATTCATACCAAAGATTGAACAATTTAAGGATATTGCAATAGGTAATTTGTATTGACACAAATAATATTACTAAAGCATTTCAAAGTTTAGGCAATAAGAATCATCATTTTTTAAACATGGATTGTAAATAATTCTAAAAATTTAGAAGTCTTAGTTATTAACATTATTGTCTGCTACAATGTCATCCAGTGTATCATTGTCAATGTTCATATGTTCTTTCAAGTATTTAATATTATCATCATCCTCATCTTGACCTGCATCATCTTCATCATCATTGAAATTTGATTGTAGACCATCTACATTGTTACCAGATGTATTTGGATCATCATTTTCTATACCATCCATATTGTTGTCTTCTTGTGCCTGAACATAACCATCTTCAACATCATCATGGATGTCAATTTCTTCGATGTTCTCTAATCCCTCTCTCATTTTGTTGGCCATCATTGTTTTGCTCAGTATCCACTAATGCATCATCAAATACATGCCTTAATCTTGGATCATAATGTATGACAAATATCCATTTCGGGTCCAAAATATCTTCATAGAAAAATACATGCACATGAACGACATCCATATATTAGACATATGGTCTAACAATTTTATTGATTAATAAACACATGTATATATTCACAATAAACTATGAATTAATAGATTAATGATCACTACCGCTTCTTGTTTGAGTTAAAGAAATACCTACTCACAATGAATTGGTAGAACACAAGGCTCCTTATCCTCTGGTAGGAAACATGAGGAATCTATAGAAAACAATCCACTATGGGTATCATGTCTTCGTGTCCTCTCAAATGCTTCATACCATCTACACTTAAAAATACAACATTTAAAAGAGAGGCAATCCAACTCAATAATTTATTATATTTTCCCAACATATTGTAGATTCCCTTCAATTATATTCTTATCTTTTGAGCTTGATCGACTGGATTAATTGAAGTCAACCATGATGCCATAATCAAAGGATCGTCTCTTTACATCTACACTTTCTACACAATAATGTTGACCATATGCCCACATTGTTGGATATTTCCTCACCTATGAAAGACCATTTATTTCAGTGAAAACAAATACAATGACGAATATTAAAATAGTTAATAGTGTCAAAACTGTAAGGAAACAACATTTTATAAAATTCCAACTGTACCTTTCTTTCACATCCTCTAGACATGTTGATTTCATCTCCTGTTATGTTTGAATCTATGTCTGCATCTTCTATTTGATTTTGAATTTGTTCAGTAACCCATTCTAGTGTGCAATCTTTGCCCCATTCCCCAAGAAGATCAATGGGAAGTGGAGTATTCCTTGGGTTCGATCTCTTAAATTGTCTCCTTGCTTCTAACACTTCTCTCTTTTTATCATACAGATCAATCCATTTGTTCATAAAGTCCATGTAGTACAGAATGAACTTGTCAAGTATAGTACTTTCATCTACACCTATTACATGTCAACATGTTTATTTCAAACTCCAAATGTCATGCTGTTAATTTGACAAATAAATTACAGAGTAAATTAATGATTGCAAGAAAAACAACCACACTGATCATGAATTTACTTACTAATTTCTACTTGAACACCATTAGATTGTGGTTTTTCTCTATCAATAATATTTGATGCTCATTCTTCATCCCAGAAGCATGGCCCATCTTCAAAATCCTTACCAAGGAATTCACACAGAAAGAAAAATGCTTCATTCAATACATACCCTTCAGCCATGCAACCCTCTGGATGTGCCTTTTATCGGACATATCTTTTTAGAGTTTTCATATATCCCTCAAAGAAAAACATCCACCTCGTTGATACGACACCCGCCAATTCAATGTCATCGACTACGTGTATAAGTAAATGGACTTGTAGGTCCATAAAACTTGTAGGGAGCTCCTTCTCAAATACACATACAATTTCTACAATTTCCTTCTTCCATTTTGGCACTTCACATTCGTGGATCTCCTTAGAGGTCACCCACCTAATATAAGAATAGTAAATTAGTATGAACCTTTATTCAAAAATTAAAATGCAATATAATATCTCTATGTCACTCACACATGAACATTTCATATAACCACATACCTTGTAAATGCTGACAATCGTCTTATTGAATTCCTTAAGTCAACTGTAAGACAGGAATCCCCCCTAATTGCCAATGGCATGATATGCTATCAAACACATTTATGAAAAGGTTATTAGTAATTTTTTCTCACACAACAAAATATCAAAATATATTTAGTACTTAATCAATGTTACAAGTAGATGTTACATGATGATATATAATACCTTCATAAAATTATGAAAATCATGTGTTTTAAATCCTGTGATATGTCCATCAACTGTAAAAGCTTTAGCCAATGATGACCCATAGCTAGTAGGTGTCCTTATTGAACAAATGACATTTTTTAGTTGGTCTAGCTCTTTTTTTTTTCAAAATCATTGGAGCTTCTACATATGTTTCATTTTCCCTGTTTGGCCACAAATGTTTTCTATCAATTTTGGTACGTGAAAGAGCAATATCTCTCCTCAAAGACAAGGTGTCCTTCTCTTTGCCTGATATATGTTGAAATATAGAATCTGGGACATTTTTGAAGATGTGCATAGGATGTAATAGGTGAGATATTAATAGATCCTTCTAGTAAGGGAGCTCATAAAATATGGGTTTCCTTTTCATTCCTTTTGGCATATTAACTACAACTTGTTTTGGTTCTTCAATTGAATCACCCCGATCAAAAAAATCCTCCCAAGCTTTCAATTCAACATCTTCATACTTCTTAAGCCAATCACCTGGACCCATAATCATGGGAGGGCCTCTATTTTCAACTTTTCCATCAAATTGATTCTTCACGTGATTTCTAAACTTATGATCTAGTGGTAGAAAAAGCTTCTTGTTTGCGTAAATAAATTTACGTAGATCTTTAGAATACTGCCCTTGAAATTGTTCTGCAAATTTTGGACATGAAAATATCCCCTTTGTTTGAAGCCCTGCAATTTAATAAGTAATGTTAATAACATCAAAAAAATAGTATAAAACTAAGTATGAAAGTTGGGATGAAAATAAATTATAAGTGTAAATATTTTATCTTACTAAAACAAACACCAAGTTCTGGGAAATCATGAATATTCCAACATAGCACACCATACAACATGAAAGACCTACTTGATGGGGGGTGTGACATGTCATACATTCTTATGCCTTTCCATAGTAGTTGCATCTCATCAATAAAAGGCGTAAGATAAACATCCATCTTTTTAACTTGATGTTTTCCTGGAACAATGAGAGTTAGCATAAGGTGCTCTTTTTTAACACTCATCCATGGGGGAATATTGTATACTATCAATCCAACTGGCCAAACACTACAATTTGAGCTTAGGAAAGAGAATGGGCACACTCCATCAATTGCAAGACCAAACCTGATACTACGGGGTTTATCTTTGAATTTTCTTGGCTATTTTTCCTCTATGTGTTTCATTGCTTTGGAGTCAGCCAAAATTTGTATGAATCCATTTTTACTCCTATTCTTTGCATGCCAGTCCATCAATTGTGCAAGTTACTTGCAACAAAACATTCGTTGAAGTCTAGGTATAATTAGCATGTGACGTAAAACCTTCTTTGGAACTGTAGGACCTTGTACATCTGTACGATATCTCTTCTCTTTGCATAGAGGGCATTCTACCTTGTTTTGATATTCATCTCTGTATAAAATGCAATCATTTTTACATGAATGAATTTGCTTATATTCAATCCCCAACTCAACCAACAACAGACGCGCCTCTTTGCAAGTTGATGGCAACACATTCTCTTCAGGGAATATTTTAGTTTTTAGTGCCCTGTAAGATTGCCAGAGATTAAATCAATTGAATATTTGACATATGATGAACATGTTTATATACAATATATGGTTTTAAAATTCCCTTAAAGAAATATAAATGAAGTTGATGAATGTTTATGAATTATGTACACTAATTGACAATGCAAAGTAAAAAATAGATCTCAACTCACTTCAGTAGGGTAGTGAATCCTTTGTCTGACCAACCAAATAGTGACTTAATTTCTAATAATATTAATGTGCATGCTAGTTTTGAGATTCTACTTGTACCCGATTTGATCATGGGTGTCTTCGTTGCTTTCTTGATGGAGTCTCTCAAGTTGTTATCATCAACATTACGTTGGTGGTAATTACCCCTGCTATCATCGTTACTGTCAACCATATGATCATTATTGTCATCATTATTTCCATCCCCAAAGAAACCTATAAGCATTTCATTCAATCCTTCTTCATGTACTGCATTTTCACTATCATGATCATCATCATTAAGGCTAGGTGGCATGTCAACAGTGTGTGTGAATCTCATCAGCTCTTCAAATTTCTCAGCTAGTAGTATTCTCTTCAATCTTGTTTTTTTCACCCTGGTATTGTTTAAAGGATGGTTTGGATCATCCCGTCCAAATCTTAATAACCTAGTTGGATCTTGGGTATTACTATGTGTTTTATCAACATCTTCTACCTATCAACAAACACAAGCATTATTTAATGTTTGGCAACAATTGGATAAATCATAAATGTATCAATTTCAAAGAAATATAATAAAATATGACTTAAAAAATAAAAATATAAATTGTATGAACATATATACATCAATTGAATAATGGAACATTATTTTATAGACTACCTTTTTTATACAATAATTTAAATAAAACACAATTTTGACAACATAGTTTATAAAATATTAGTCCACACTCATTTATTATTCTTTGGTTTTCTGCCCTTAAGAACATCCTTAGGGAGACCTTGTTCTTCCCTCTTCTTTCGTGTAGGAGTGCGTTTTAAGAAGGGGTAATCAATCAATGACTCATCCCCAATGGTAAGGTCCATAATAGCCTCAACCATTATCAATCTATCAACCTCTCTTTCCATATCTCCATTTTTATCATTTATAACCTCAACAAATTGACAATTCAGTCTTACAGTAGGGTCCCTTCCCTTACTACTATTTATAAATCCTGCAATATTTTTGTGTGTGTATGCAAGTCCATCTATATACATAATATGACCTCTATTCATTTCTTTTCCACTTTCCAATTGGAGACGATGTGTATACATATTTGAATTTAGACCATATGCTGACATGCTAGGCTTATATTCTACTAGCCTTCTCCATTCACCACTGTAATGTGATGGACCATAATATGGCATTAATCTCCTAGTGGTTTGTTCTAAATTGTTTCAATGTTTAGATCCCACATGTACATTTTGGATAATAAAGAGGCCAAGATTCTCTCCATGAATATTGGAGGGTCGTATCATGTAGTTGTATCCCCAAAATTGAAACATCTCGTACACTCTAGGTAGTTGTTGATCACTAGGCCAAGCACAATATAGTCGATGATCAAATGTCTCTTTGTAAATTGATCTCGAACTCAGGGGCAATTCATCATCTCCATCACATTCATTCTCATAAGGTATGTAGTCCACCTTCCCCTTGTCTTTAAGCAAATTATGCATCTTTAAACTGATTCTTGTTTTGTTGCTTGTTTTCATCAATTCCTCATCTTCTGAGCTGGTATATTGGCACATATTTTTGTTAGATGTATCATCTGATAAATGATCATTGCCCTCTAGGCTAGAAGTTGGTGATCTAGGAAACTTTAAACCAAGAACTCTATCCTACAAGTATCTACTAAGAAAAAAATTAGTTATTTAAATAATATAAAACAATGTTTAAATGAAGTATACATGTTATTTATATCAAATTGGAAAATTCCTTACCACAATTCCTATTGGATTTGAATCGATTGTAGGAGGCATACTACCGAATGGAAGCTCATCATATATGTAATGTCTTTGTACAATCGTTTGTTTGAATTGTTTCTTTCCATGACATACAGAACATCCACAAACAACAATTTTCTCAAAGTATTCATCCCACGTACTATAGTCCTGACCAACATCTTGTTCAGTGCAATCATTTGTTGTGTCTGCAGGATCCATTGTTATATCCTCTTCCACCCACTGTCCTCTACGTGATTTAACAGTTTTAGGTCCACGTCCACGTACATATCTTTTTCTTTTGCTAGTTGAACGCCCAAGCTCTGCATTTGCTCCAATATCCATCTAAAATAATCAACATCATGCATTAATTTATGTCAAGATTGGATAATACATTATAAATTTCAATAATACTGTAAAAAAAATGGATGTATCACAAAATGCCATTAGATCATTTTTTCCTAAGTTAAGTCAAAATTTGAGTACCTGATGTCCTGCTTCATCCGTTGTGTCCTCATTTGATATGACACGATCTGTTGCCATGGCCTCGTCTGGCCCCTATAATACACAACATAGTAAATAATGTTCAGTACACCAATTATATCATTTCAACGAATATGCTATCCAACACAAAACCTCACTTTAGTCATATATTTGACATATTGATATCATGTTTTGGCCATCCTAATTTTCAAACTTTTCCCTTGATCATAGAATCACATTTAATCACCATTCCTGTGCATTTTCAACCAATAAGTTTGACCTTAGAGGCCTCATGGACAGAAAAATAACTTTATCTCCTCTATGTTGTAGCATTTGTGAATTCATAAACACCTTCCTCCTTTGGTTGAGGTTGCTTTCTCTTCTTACCTCTATTGTATCTGCAAATTTCGTTGTCATATCTATTTCCACCCACTTTCCTGTCTATGATTTAGTAGTTCTACGCCATCCACATCATCTCTCCATGGCCTGCTCTGGATCCTGTAATAGACAACAATGACAATAGTCACATAACATCTATGCACCTTATTCTTGATTGAAACCTACTTTAGGATGGAATGATGAGATCTAATAGATAAGGGATAAGGAATAGATAAAATAGGGAGCCATGATTGCTCCCTTGGAACATATGAAGATGAAGTCAATTTACGATATGTTTAGGGGAAAATTGGATTTGTTAATGTTTTAGCGTTTTGATGTTTAAATCCACATTTCCACTTTCCATTCAAGGATTTAGGGTCGAGTGGTGAGCACTATCATACCCTAGATCACTTGTGAGATGTCAGGAAACTTGGATTAGGGAATTTAATTATCAATTATTCTTCTCTTATGTTCAATTGACCATTAAAACCCTAATTATACAAATACAACAATAAACTGACGAATAACAAAAAATTCTATTATAGATGGACGTAAAATAGCAAATCACAGAATACCTATTTTTAGGGTTCTGAGGCGGGACAGTTGGGGACACTGGAGCAGGTGCCCAAGTCCAAAGTACCAGTTTCTTCGTGAGATCCAGACCTCCTTCCGACACTGATCAGCCCTGTAACTTCTATTTCTAGAAATTTATCTGTGGAGGACACTAGAGCAAGCACCCAAGTCCTAGAAATGCTCCAGTGTCCTACTTTTCTTCAGATCCTGAATCCTTGATGCCTGCCAATCCTTCCTGCAACTTCACTTTTTTCAAATGCGACACCTGTAACTTGCAATCATAAGACTTGGTTTGGGGGTTGTGGTGTTTAGAGGCTTGCCTCAATCAAGCCCCAGAGGGCACTTAAGTCTCTGAACACTGTTGTCATATAAAGATTGTGTGCCCTTGTGAGGTAGAGGTAAAAACCAAAGGAATCAATGATGAAAAACACAATACAATGTCACCTTGTAGTGAAGCTCTCATGGGAGAAAGATGCTCTTCATTCCATGAGGAAATTGATGCTCAAATATGTAAACAAACACATAAACCACACAAGTCTGATCTTGTAACACAATGAAAGCCTTGAATCACCTTGAGAACACTTAAACATCACAATTGCCATCTAATTAAAATCTAGTTTACAAATGAATGCCTAAGCATGCTTATATATGCAACTACAAGCACTCCCGCCAAGATTTCAAAAATCAAAACTTACCGTGTCGGCAAAAGGACCAAATAATGGTCATAAGCTGACACTTAAAATTTGGGCCTGACCCAAAATAGGGAAGGACTAGGGCACGGGTGCCCAAGTCCTCCCCCTATTTTGGGCAGGGTTAAGGTCAAGGGGTCCTCCTAGGTCCACTTTGCCATGAAACCTAGGCCTCATTCCATGGGGATGCCAAAATATGAACTAGGATGTCCTAAATGCATGCTAAGGACCCAGGAGCTAAACCTTATGAGGGAAAATCTCCAAGGGGACATTTTTTGACATTACATTTAGCCCCCACTTTAATGTATGTATAAATGCAAGGCCAATACATGCATTAAAGTAAGGTCACAAACACAACAAACATGCCAAGTACATAGAAGACACACCAATCACATAGAAGACAGTAACAGGCATGTAAAACATGGGGAAGACAATTATAGTCACACAGAACATAGAGAAGACAGTCAATGCACTGAAGACACATCAATGCATGGAAGATAGACATGATTTTCTTTTCTTGTCTTTTTTCTCATATATATATATATATGAAATGCAAATGCAAGTACTAGAAAGTAAACAAACCTCCCATAATACAGGATGCACTACCCTAGGGCACAGGTCTCCGTATATATGGGGCAACACACACACCAGACACGCAAAACCTCCCAAAATGTAGGAAACACTACTTGAAAGTGCTGGTCTCTGCATATGGGGCAACAAACATGCCACACAAAAAAAACACGCCAAAACACACACACTTGAAGACATGGAGAAAACACGGTAGACAAGCAATGGAGTGTACCTATTTCTAGGTCCAACACCATCTTAGGCACATTATAGGCACACACCGACAATTGGGCTTTGCCACAACAATTGTCAAAGACACGCTTAAGGGTTGAGTTAGTCACATAACCGCTCCCTGCCTTCGCAGAGGACTTTTGAAAATACAACCCCACCCGCGTCATAGAGACACCTTATAGTGAAAAGGAAGCACGAGCTTAGAAGTATACAACCCCACCCACATCACGGAGATGCCTTATGGTGAAAAGGAGGTATACACAATAGATTTCAAGATAGATTGATTGATTGCAAAGAAACTCAGGATGCAGGAAGTACTCATCGCACTAGTCTGCACTTGAGGACAAGCACATTGCTAACATCTACAACAGATAGCTTACCTTATATGCCCCCACCTTAAGGTGGTTGATATCATGCATCGATATCAAGCACATTAAGGTAGGAAGAAAATGCACAAGGGAACATAGACTTTCGCAAAGCCCATGCCCCCCAGAGGTGACATGTACTTTACAATCGCCAAATGTTACCACAAACACATCCTTGCAAGAAATATGTTAGTGTCTACATAATCATGATAAACAATGCATATGATTAATCACACAAAGATTCAAAGTTATACAACGAATTCAGAGTTCGAAGATAACCATGGGGCTATATCATGAAGCTCTCCAAATCAAGTACCACCAAGGCTAGATTCAAAGACAAATATAGGTGCATAGAGCAGCAGTATTGTTAAGGTTTGTAAATGTGATAGAAACATCATGAAAATCACTACGTGAAAAGCACAAGTTCTTCCACTAGCCAAGTGTCGGATAAGATATACAACCCCATCGTCATATTAGGAACTAAGTCCATTTTTTGATTGCTCTCGAAAGGGACACTAGGTCCGCATCAATATAAATGTTTTTTGTCATCCGCCCGCTAGATGGAAACACTAGAGGAAGGGAAATAATAAATAAGAGAGGAGAAACAAGTATCTTAGGGACAGTCACGTAGGAGGGTGCCCCCAGTGTCACCAACTGCGACACTATGTCCGTAAGACACAACACACAACAATGAAATCAGAGAGAGAGGCAATATAGAAGAATGATGATACAAATAGAAGAAGGCCACAATAGAGGCGGTCTCCTGGTATCTTGAACCTTACGAGAAAATCCGAGGTCATCCCAGGAGGCCTAAACAACACATAACACATCACGGGGGAAGCACATCACGAGAGAGATAAAGGGTTAGAGATACTTGTTAGCACCATCGTTAAGAACATACACACTTAGGATATCTCTCATGTTGTTTTAAATTTGTATTAACATTAAGTTTAGGACAATAAGAGGCTTTGGTGGGTTTCAAAGAGCGGTATCCTATACTTGTTGTGTAGCTAATTCTAGCAACTTGTAAAGGTACTCTAATTCCTTGTTGATTTACACCACAACCATTACTGACATAGTTGTTATTTTTGTACAAGATTTGAAATCCACGACCATATAGAGAGTCCATTTCTTTAGAAGAAGGTGAAGCCTCATAGGTATCATAATTTGTAGTATAAGTGAGGGTATTGTCTTTATTTTCAACCAAGGAAACTTTGTTTTTCTGAGATGTTTCAAAAGATGGTTTAGACAAGATCGATGCAATTTTGATGTGTTAGGTTTATTAAATTTGTATTCCCTTGTACTGTAAGGATTAAAATCTAATGAACCCCAATCATCACCAATAAGTGTATTCGATGGTTGAGAGTCTTGCACAACATTAGTCATTGATGGATCACCTCGCAAATTGTTTAAGCTCATATGATTGTAAACTAGTTTTTGCATTTCAATGTGTAAACAATTGTTTGGTTTAGGATTAGCATGAATAGTATGAAGTTTACCTTTGAATATAAATTTGATTGAACGATGTAGAGTTGAAGGGACTGCCCCCAATGCATGAATCCAAGGTCTACCAAGAATCATGTTGTAAGATAAAGAACTAGGCATGACATGAATCAGGGTAGGCACAATCATAGGCCCCACTTGTATAGGTAAAGTTATAGTACCTATGGATTGTCGTCCAACATTGTCAAAACCATAGATACTTAATGGTTCCAGCTTGATGGCAGATGTATCAACTTTAATCTTATGTAATAAGTCAATGCCACAAACATTAAGAGCTGATCCATTATCAATCATAACTCATTTTACCAACATTCTATTTATTGTGACAAAGATTATAAGAGGATCATATTGGTTTTGAACTTCAATTGATGGTAATTCCTATGGTTGAAAGAGAATATCTATTTTTGTCGCATGAATACTATCCAATACGGCTGCTACATCATTAGGCTTAGTAGTAGGTGGGACAATCACCTTTTGCAAAGCTTCTTGGAGCATTCCACGGTATGTAGGTGATGTTTCTATTAAATCCCAAAGAGAGATCTTAGCCAGAGTAGCGCGAAGCTGTTTGACAAGATCATACTCTTGACCGCTTTTATAAGTAAGACAAGGTGGGTAAGGGAGCATAGGTTGAGAACATGGAAGAGAGACAGGCACATGCGATGCTTGGTTACTTTGCTTGTTATTACGAGTGTTATATGTGTGAGCAATCACATTGTGGTGTGGTTGTTGTAACACATTTTGAACACCTTGAACCGTAATCACCAGCTTTAAGCAAGAAGGTACATTAGGTGCTCCCTACACAACCATCTTATGAATAGTGCTACCAAGTCTATTAATAAGTATCGAATTAACACTGTTTCCCTCTTGATTACACCCAACATACATCCCTAAAGTATTTAATGTGAGAGACCTTTTCTCATCCACTAATGCTACATCTTGGCCAGGGAGAGCAATGGGATGAGAGGACGGTACATCGTCATCATCATACTCTATGGCAGAAAAAGGCTTTTCACTCTCATCTTTCTCGTGAGTGTTCCTAGAGATGAATTTGGTTAAATCTTTTAATATCAAAGGATGTTCACTCATGAGAATTAGGAATTTGTCAAAATCAAGATCTTTGATAAATGCATGCAGAGATACCATAGAAAAATGGCATGAGGGTGCCATTGCATCATTTTCAATGTAAACTCAAATTTTAAAAGCTTTTCAAATTTGATGCAAAAGACAAGTGCAAAAGAATGTATGAAAATGACTTAAAATGCTTACTTCTTTGGTACTTTCTCAATGTAAATAAGTGAAACAAAGGGTGTTGTAAGGATTTTGATCAAAGGCAGCAAACTATATGTCTAATATCAGTCTAAAACAGCAATATGATCCTTCTCAACACACTCTTGATGCAAATCCAAGATGATACCAAGTCAAACTATAGTGCAAATATGTCGAAATAGGCACTTTTTCCACCAAAACTTAATGCAAAAGAGAATAACAAAGGGTGTTGTGAGAAAAGTTATGATGGAAAACAAATTATATCAATAATAAGAACCAATTAATGTCAAAATACCCAATACAACACACTTTTAGTGCCACTTAAGGTTAAACCCTAGTGAAAATATAGCAAAAATAGGCTATTTTTCATGGTCTTTCAATTCCAAGACCTAGTAAAAGAGTTGTTGTAATGAGTTTCAGGAGGTACAACAATTAAAATCAATGAAATCAGTCACCTCAATCCATAAAATTGATCACAACACACTTGGAGTGCAAACTAGGCCAAGCCCTAGGGAAAAAATAATCAAAATGTGTAGTTTTTCGCCAAATTTTCAATACAAGAGCCCGTTAAAAGGGTGTTGTGAAGATTTTTAGGAGGGGAAGAAAATTATTACCCTGATAATATACAATTAATGTAAAAATACTTTTCACAACACACCTATGGTGCAAGTTTATAGAGTCTATAAGGCCAATTTTAGTGAAAATCATTGTTTTTGAAGCCCTAAGTTTGAGATCTTGGGACAAAATGCTATGAGAATGTTTTGAAGTATGATTTATGATGAAATTGACTTAATCTAAAATCTAAAAATTATTTTCAATCTTGAACATGTAAAATGGCCATACAAATTTAATGAAAATGCATGAAAGTTGTTAGTTTTTTGTTGAAATTTTCTATGCAAAAATGCAAATATTTTAAATCTAAATGCAAATTTATACTAAAATGCAAGACTACAACAAAATGTTAATTTTAATGAGCCTTTAAAATCAGTATAAAAATCTGAAAAAAAGATTTTGCCTACTAACCCTAGTTTTTGGAATTACTAGGTTATATGAAAATTGTCAAAATTTCTACAAAAACCTAGCAAATTAATAATCAAAATGCAATGCAAATTTTTGAATTTTTGGATTTTTCTATATTTTATATCAGATCTGATGCACAAATCATGAATTAGAAAAATTTAGAAAGAATTGATGCAATTTAGTAAGCCAAACAATGCAATTTTTTTGAATTTTTCAAAATTTTCAATTTTTTTTTGAATTTTTCTGAATGCGATAAAATGAATGACTATATGAATGAATAAAATCAATCCATATCTAAAGACCAACACTCAAGAAGTTGTAATTTAAGTCCAAAAACACAGGTTCACCAAAATGTTTAGGGCAAAATTGGGATTGTTCAATGTTTAGTGTTTAGATGTTTGAATCCTCCTTTCACCCTTAACATTCAAGGATCTAGGGTCGAGGGGTGACCACTATCATACCCTAGATCACTTGTGAGATGCTGGGAAACTTGGATTAGAGAATTTAATTATCAATTATTCTTCTCTTATGCTCAATTGACCATTAAAACCCTAATTATGCAAATACAACAATAAACTGATGAATAATGGAAAATACTCTTATAGACGGAAGTAAAATAGCAAATTACAGAATATCTATTTTTGAGGTTCCGAGGCAGGACAGTCGGGGACACTGGAGTGTGTGCCCAAGTCCAAGTTACTAGTTTCTTCGTGGGATCCAGACCTCCTTCCGACACTGATCAGCCCTGTAACTTCTATTTCCAAAAAATTATTTACAGAGGACACTGGAGTGAGCACCCAAGTCCTGGAAATAATCTGGTGTCCGGCTTTTCTTCAGATCTTGAATCCTTGATGCCTGCCAATCCTTCTTGCAACTTCACTTTTTTCAAATGCAACACCTATAACCTACAATCACAAGACTTGGTTTGGGGGTTGTGGTGTTTAGAGGTTTGCCTCAGTCAAGCCCCAGAGGACACTTAAGTCTCCGAACACCATTGTTAGATAAAGAGTGCATGCCCTTGTGAGGAAGAGACAAAAACCAAAGGAATCAATGATGAAAAACACAATATAATGTCACCTTGTAGTGAAGCTCTCATGGGAGAAAGATGCTCTTCATTCCATGAGGAAATTAATGCTCAAATCTGCAAACAAACACATAAACCACACAAGTCTACTCTTGCAACACAATGAAAGCCTTGAATCACCTTGAGAACTCTTGAACATCACAATTGACATCTAATTGGAATCTAGTTTACAAATGAATACCTATGCATGCTTATATATGCAACTACAAGCACTCCCGCCAAGATTTTAAAAATCAAAACTTACCGTGTCGGTAAAAGGACCAAATAACGGTCATAAACCGACACTTAAATTTTGGGCTTGATCCAAAATAGGGCAGGACTAGGGCATGGGCGCCCAAGTCCTCCCCCTTATTTTGGGCAGGGTTAAGGTCAAGGGGTACTCCTAGGTCCACTTTGCCATGAAACCTAGGCCTCATTCCATCGGGATGCCAAAATATGAACTAGGATATCCTAAATGCATGCTAAAGACCCAGGAGCTAAACCTTATGAGGAAAAGTCCCCAACGGGACATTTTCCAATGTTACAGGATCAATTTATTTATCAACTTCCAAGCAAATACATCATTTTGCACTGATAGGCACTAATTTAGGCACACTTTACGCTACCATTTGCGCCCCAAAAAAATTACATTCAGGGCTAAAAATTGGCGCTAAAGTTAGCGTTAACTACACCGACTATAGCGCTGACTACTGAATCAAAAAACAAAAAATAAAAACTTCCCGTGTGAATTTAGAGATGAGAGGAGAAAAATTCCACATGAAGGAAGACAAGAGAAAAAAGGGAAAAATGTCGCGTGAAGGAATAGATGAGAGGAGGGTGCCCTCTGAGGGATCGACTATGAGCAAGTAGATGAGAAATTTGATTTATTTTGTGACACCATAGGTAAGGTTACAATTTGTTTTTTCGTTCCCACAAATATTTTTGTTTGGATTAAATGGAGAGGATTGTGAAGTAAGGGTTGTGAATATTGTTTTGTTTACAGGTGAATCGTTCAAGTCTCATGTGGTTGCAAAGGAGGAGGGTAAAATTGTAGACATTGCATTATTTCCTTTGCATCTGAGAGTAGTGAACGCATTTTTGAAACCCCAATGCCCTAGTTTGCTTATCATTCCCATCCATCACTTGCTCCCTAAAAAAGTAGTCGAGTGCTTTCAAGACAAGTCGTTAAACTGCATCCGCCCCACTGCATCCGCCCCACTGCAACCAGGTCCCATGGGAACAGAGGTTGATCAAGACAATACGAGGAGATAGGGCTTTTGAGACGAGGGTGAGTGAACTAAAATTAGGCTCAAAACTATATATTCCCTCCCAAGGCAGCAATTGATTCATAGGCAATTGTTTCATATCGGTAGTGTGTACTTTGTTTGCCTCCATAGACTAGACTAAAATAATTTGCCCTAGGTCACCTCAAAATGTCAAGCAATAGAAGGAAGAGAGCAAAGGGAGCAGACTCTGGCCACAATGAGGTAATTCATTGTCAATTTATAGATTTGTAAATGTTTCCCTTGTTTCTTTGATTTTTAGTTTTTAGTTTTTTATTTCTAAATTTGAAAGAATAAATTATATATATGTGTGTGTGTGTGTGTGTGTGTGTGTGTGTGTGTGTAGGGACATGAGACTGACAGAGATAAAGAGGCATTGGCTTCCATATTGGGGTTAGAGGTAGTGAACAAATTAGATGGTGTGGACTTGACAATGCTTGCCAGATACATAGAAAAATGATCTAGTAAAGCCCCTGAAACATTGCAACCAAATCAACCATGTCCAAGGGAATCAATTGATTCCCCATCCAATCCTGGATCAAGCAAAAGATCTAGGAGGAAATCAATAACAATAACCTCTAAGAATGTGGAACAGGGAGTAGAGACTTCCAATGTCCCAGCCACTCTTGGGACACAGACTTCTTCGACCACCATGCCATGTTTTGCATCTTGCATTGGTACCTACGATACCAAGATAGAATACGATGTGGTTTTAGGGGAAGTCTGAATAACAGATGCCAGAAAAATATTTGTGAATAGGTTGAAGGAATCATGTTTTCAATGGTTCAAAGACCATCTACATTTGCCATTCTTAAAGATACCCATGCACCTACAAAAAGTAGTTATCCATGACATGGAGACTGAATTTAGCACAGGTTGGTTTGTAAAGAAGATAAAGCTACGAATGTCTCAAAACTGCAAGAGATTTCGGTGCAACCAAACAAAGAAGATAAAAAAATCCCTCCCGAGTTAAGGCTCAAAAAAAGGCCAATTAATGTAATTGTGAAAGTAAGGAAAGAACTTGTAAAAGCATATGAGAAGTCCGATGCACGGAGGAAGTTCAGTGAGGAGAGTACCCATGTATTTGAATTTATTCATAAGATTATATCAAATTTATTAAATGATTTTTAAATTTTATTTGTGCATAGTTAAATTAAATTAGTATATGTTTCAGGACAAGGCCTCCAAGGCTAGGCTTGACAAACTTCGTGCCACGCATCACAGTGGCCAGAAAGGTTTACAAGCCTTGATCTATACATTTGTAAGTATATTTAATATGTTAAATGATATTTTTTTAATTTCCTAGGAAAAAGTAAATGATTGCATATTAATTAGTTTAACTAGTCCATGTGCCATGTTTTGACAGGAGGAGAAATACGGCCGACATCAAACACAATTTGAAAAAGCAATGTTACAAAGCAAAAAGTGGACTGATTTTGTAATCTGGATGGAGAACAAGGTATCAATAGTTGAATTTTAATAACTTAGTTGGATATTGTTGTGTTAATATGTCAATTTGCATTTCTTGTGTTGAGTTGTTTATTGATGCGTAGGATGAGTTATAAAGTGCTTCTCTATTGGCCCTAGATCTCACTCAATTGTCCCATTATTTGTAGTCCTAGACATGTGCACATGTCCCCCTAGTTACCTTATTGTAGTATTGAGATTTGAACTTCAGTCACGCTCATTATGAATGCACCTTTTTACCTTTACAGAACAATCCTTGGACATTTTTCACAATAATTTTAATCCACAAAGCTCAACAACTGTAAGGGTAATCACTTATATAGAAACGTGAGTTATGTGAATAGGCCACTGAATCATCCACACATTTGTTTATATTGAATTAATATATAGACAACATATCCTTTATTGAATCATTAGGTGGTGATAGAACTTATGAAAATGATGAGTCCCTTATCAAAGGCACATCATTGAATATTCCAACAGTTGCAACAATGTAGGGCAATCCTCTATCTTGTGATCAACATCATAATAAGTATACATTGGAAACTTTGTGCAACTACGCGAGGTATGCCCAGGTTCTCCACACTAGTAGAAATAGATTCCTCTATTGTATACTCTACCATGGCCTCTTTGATTTCCTCCATGCTCCATATATTATGGCTCCTAATAGCACAACACCATCTATTGTGGTTGTGATTGGGGTTGCGTGGTTGTGTTTAATTTTGTTTTCCTCTTGCCTTGTGGAGGACTTGTACTACTTTGTAGGTGGTAGTGTCATGGGTGGATGTGTGACAAACCTTGCACTAGTAATTGATAGGATCATCCTTTCACTTATGCAGTAGTGGACAATTTCATGAGTCTCATGACATATGGTGCAATTAGGTATGTGTTGAGCAAGAGGGAACTATGTGGCATTAAAGATATCAGTTTTATATGTTCCATGATTTAAATCAATTATTTTGTGGTTCTCAGTATGACAGAAAAAAGGATGTTGCTTCTTAGTCTTGTTGCACACCTTGCACTAGGTCCACAGGCTGGTGGAATGGTATTCAAGGACATAATGGCTCTCATATCATAATTTTTTGCAAGGAATCAATTTAAAATGGTCTGAGGCCTAGATTTCATTCCAACCTAGGATTCCATCACAATAATGTCATATTACAGTCTTTAGATATGTGTATAGTTTATGTGCATGGTAGAAACCATTTAGTAATAATTCCTCACACACCACACTGTAACTGAGATATGTGAATGCCCTAAAACTATACAGGTTTAGTCCAAACACTATCATAAGATCATACTTGATAACATCACAGATACATCATAGTTTAGGTGTGGGTAGGACTTCCTTAGGGTAGGTAGGACTTCCTTAGTGTAGCCCTAACTATGCATTGTAGTAGAATCATTATATTGACCATTCCAAGTTCGGACTAACAGAGACAATGGAGTTTCAAGACCCTTGCCAGCCAAGGGAAGGTTGATATAAGAATTTTGAGGGACCTAGGGTAGTGACAGTCATATAGGACTGGGTTTGTGTTATGTTTGGAACCCATAAAGCCTTGAGGTCTTCTTAGGGGGTGATATGTGACTAGGGTATGAAGTCTAGGACTTTGTATGTAATCTTAAGCCTTCCTTTTGGATTTGTTGGAAGCCTTCTGCACTGATACATAAGGACTATCAAGACTCCTATGATAGTGCATTAGAGAGGCATTGAAATCACAAAGGAGATAAATGTTATTAGGCCATCACCCATTGGAGAAGGGATTGTCATAAAGAGCATAACAGTCTTACCTTGTCATAGTCACAAAGGGGATAGTCTTTGTGGTGGTAATTATAGTCACTAAGTTTACATCCACCTTCCTAGGGTCTGCAGAAATGCCTGAAGTTGAATATGCCTATTTTAAAGATCTTTCCATGAGTATTTTCCATGCTTTTAGCCCCCTGATGATCTGAAGATTGAATATAAAGGTGTGGAAATTACTGACTAACCTTACTACTATCACAGTCAATTTGCTAACATGCAAGACAGTCATGAGGTTTGTCTTGTTTTATTCAAGATTTATATAATCTTCCTTATTGATAAGATGGGGGTCTGCTATTCCCAAATTGTCTATGACAAAATACCAATGGAGACCTCCCCAATCCTCATCTCAAGTTTCAAATGCACAATGAAACGATGGAGGACAATCATAACTGTCATAATAGTACATTAGTATTTTTTGTCTCAAGGTGGCCCTTGAGACTGCCAAGGGGATGGATATAGAGTTGGGATTATGGTTTTTGTTTAAAAGCTTTCTGTCATTGACCTAATATTTATTTGTGGCAAGGAGCCCAATGGTCTAAAGATTACAAATTGTTGGCAAGAAGGGACTATCATAGTTAAGTGTAGTACAGTGATACAATTTCATCTTGGTTGAGTATTGTTTAAATCTCAAGCTATTTAGAATGCATGGGGGTATTAGGGTGTGGTATCACTATATAGGTAACCATCAAGTGATTTCTTCAACCCAATCTTGGCCTATATAGTACCCAGTGTGAAGAGCAAAATAGTGTTGTCCAAGAACCTTGTTACGGTCACAAATGAGGGCAGTCTTAGCTATTGTAACCATAGTTGGAATCCCTTGTTGTTACCATAACATATGTGACCTAAACCCATGACTCTATGAGTATGAGTTGTTTGAAACTCCTATGAGAAGATTCCACTATGGGAATGAATCATAATTTAGTGTTAAATAGGATTGTTGTCATTACAAAAAATCTAGGGCAGTCATTGTATCCTCTCATTGCCATCATAGAATTAATGCAACTATAGTTTTCAACACCAAAGAGGTGGAATTGATGGTAACCATAAGGTCTGTGTTGACTAGTCTCAATCATCCATCCCTTGATGGTATAAAGTAATGTCCCAAAGGAGACAGTAATGATGATACAAATGCAGACACAAAATAAGACCACTTTATATTCTTCTATTTTAGAGGACTGTCTCTACATTGCTGGTCTAGATTAAGGAAGACACAATTTAAGAGTTCATTGGATTTGATGGCTACAAGCCACTCATCAAATCCACACAAGGTGGAATGGTCAGGTTTATGAATGCTTAAGTCCTCCTTTGTCAGATGTTGTAGTTGCAACTGCCCTGTTAGACATGTATGCAAAATGTGGAAGCATAGACAAGGCACATGAACTGTTTGACAGAATGCCTCAAAGAAATGTAGTCTCATGGACTGCAATGACTGTAGGATATGCACAAAATGGATTTGTTGAAAAGGCTTTAGAAATTTTAAAGAAAATGCAATTGGCTGGTGTAAAGCCAAGTTCCACAACCTTTGCCAGCATCCTCTCTGCCTGTGTCAAAATGGGAGCTTTGGAATAGGGTATGGACATCATCAATACATAAAGGATAGAGGAATTTTGTTAGATGTTGTAGTTGCAACTACCCTGTTAGACATGTATGCAAAATGTAGAAGCATAGACAAGGCAGGTGAACTATTTGACAGAATGTCTCAAGGAAATGTGGTCTCATGGACTGCAATGATTGCAGGATATGGACAAAATATGGAATCATAAACAAAAAAACATGAACTGTTTGACATAATTCCTTAAAGAGATGTCATCTCACGGAATGCAATGATTGCAGGGTATGCATAAAATGGATTTTGCATGGATTTTTTATGATCTTTACTAACATTTTTTAGAATTGTTGCATGTTTTACGTCATTGGAATGACATTATAGCTATAACTTTTTTGAAATTTTATTATGGTATGTGCACTTTGATATGATGTAATATGATTATGGTTTCGTTTCATATGTTGTAATATTAGATATATAACTGAAAAATAAATTATTGCATGAAATAAATAATAACTTTTCATTTTAAATTTTTTTTTTGCGGAACACAGGTCTTCTAGAAGATCAAGATGATCCTCATGATATAGATCCAGATTATGCTAGTTTTGGTAGAGATCACATGGCAGAGGATGATGATAACATAGATACAGAAGAGACCGAGGCCGATGATGATGATGATGACGACGATGATGATGGTCATTATGATGATGATGATGATGGTGATGATGATGATGAGGCATTTGCTGGTAGAAGCTAGTGACATTCATGATCATATAGACTGCATCATGGATCATTGCTGATATATCCTTATGATGCCTCTTTTCATGGTTACTATCATATGTATCATTTTCACAGCCTGCAGTACCATATTATTGAGTTGTATCATTTTGACTTATATCATTTGGACATGTATCATCTTGACTTGTATCATTTTGAGTTACATAATTTATCATTTTTACTTATATCATTTGTGCATGTATCATTTTGACTTATGTCGATTGTTGGACATGTATCATTTTGACATGTTATTGATCTACTAGCATAATTGACTTTCACTTGTTTTAGTTATATATGATGATGATCTTATCAGTATTGACTTGTCAATATATATATATATATATTGAAAGTGGTCGATGATTTTTGGATGGATATTTATTACATATGATGATTTTAATTTACTGCTCAGGATGGATGTTGTCAAATTCAAATTAAATTATAGATATCTGACTCACTTGTTTTAATTATAGATGATGATCATGTTATAATAATTATCTTGTTATTTAATCATATGAGTTAAATAATTAAATTACTTACTCTATAATTGTATGAGTTATTTAAGAGGCATGATATATTTAACTAATTAAATTGAAATAAAACATATTGTTTAATTTACTTACTCTATAATCACATGAGTTATTTAAGAGGCATGATATATTTAACTAATTAAAATGAAATAAATCATATTAAATTAATAAATGTAAGGAAAACAAGAAGCATTTTTAGAAGCAAAAAAGGAAGCAACAATGGAAGCCAAACTAGAAGCAATCTTGGAAGCAAAACTTGGTGTTATCTAGGAAGCAAAAACAAAAGCAATTCAGGTAGAAAACAAAGAAGTAAAAATGGAAGCAATTTTAGAAGCAACAAAAGATACAATAATAGAAGCCATATTAGAAGCAACAAAAGACATAAAAATTGAAGCAAAATTGGAAGCAACAATCAGCGTTATATCGGAAGCAAAAATGGAAGCAAAACTAGAAGCAAAATTGGAAGCAAAAGTGGAAGCAAAAGTGGAAGCAAAATTGGAAGCAAAACCGGAAGCAAACCTGGAAGCAAAAATGAAAGCAAAACTGGAAGCAAAATTGGATGCAACAAGCGACATTATATCGGAAGCAAAACTGTCCAAGTAAAACCAGAAGCAAAACCGGAAGCAAAATTGGATGCAACAAGCGACGTTATATCAGAAGCAAAACTAGAAGCAAAATTGGAAGCAAAATCGGAAGCAAAACAAGAAGCAAAACTGGAAGTAAAACCGGAAGCAAAATCGGAAGCAAAATTGGAAGCAAAATTGGAAGCAAAATTGGAAACAAAACTAGAAGTAAAATTGGAAGCAAAATCGGAAGCAACATCGGAAGCAAACTTGGAAGCAAACTTGGAAGCAACACAAGAAGCAAAACCTTATGCAAAATCGGAAGCCAAACTGGAAGCAACAAAATTTGGTGCTAAAGTGAAATGCAGTTTGGCGCTGAGTTTTGCGCCGATAGAAGTGTCTAATTCATGAACTCAAATGTACTAAATTTTGGCGCTAATTGCCTCTTTTGTTGTAGTGGTGGTACCTCATCACTCTCATTAATAGTCATAACCATGATGGTTTGTATGGATACAACAACATCATCATCATGTTATTTTCTGACTGTGGCAAAGAACTGGAGAAATATCGTGTTGATCAAATCATTCAATCCCAAATACCACATAATGTTGTCCAATATGACCTTTGCAAAAGTTTCAAGTATAACAACCCTTATGGGAAAGTGAAAACATGTGATGTCATCAAGATCCTGGAAACTCTCCACCATCAGCTGAATTACCTCTTTCAATGTGTTATCATTGCAAGGAGCTTTAGGTGTTGAAATCCTTAAGATTTCGCTCAAACATGAAGTAAAAAAAAGTCTTATCTCCTTATCATTATGTCTTAACAACCTTTGCCTACCTAAGGAAGATGTTGCAGGCATCAAGGCTGCTCGCATTACCCGAGAGAGTAACTAATCCACCATGTGAAGACATCCCTCTATTTCCTCCAAGGTGCTGAGAAGTGCATCTTTTGGCTGGGATAGAATATAATCAAGTCTACTGAATGCTCTATGAAGCTTCTTTCTCACAACTTCTTCATTGAATGATGCAATAATTCATACCCAAATAGATATGCAAACAAGCTGATTTATAACTCGCTGCTGAAACTGATATACCAATTAACCAATAAGCTATCAATAACCAAGCTTGAAACCAATAGGTTGGCAAGATCTAAACTCTAACCAATTAGGTTGGCAAGATCTAAGCTCTAACCCAACAGGCTAGCAGGATCCAAGCTTTGATACCACTATTATGTCTTGAACTAGGTTTTGACCAAAATTTCTGAATTTCCAATTTTCCAACTTGAAACCCTAGGACTGAATTCTGATTTTATTATCTTAGATCTGAACATACACTTATTTCATCCTCTTATCATACAAAATACATCACAATCAACATGCCAAAAATATACAATCAACCCTAGTTGAATTACACAATGAATTACACACTAGGATGATAGAAAAAATGAGGATCAACTCAAATCATCTCTACTGTTATGAAATTAGAATTATCAAATGTTGCATTACATCAATTGCATGGCTCCATCTTGGCCAAAATTACATCCAAGTCTACTCCTACAAAATTCAAAGATAAATGATGAACTTTACATACCAAATGTGATGTCAATTGCAAATACAAAGTGGCAAACCTCTTCCAATTGGATCTGCCTTCAAACTAATGATGAAGGGTGCCAATGTAGTCTTCAAAATAATGGTTTATGATGTCACTATCTATTGGTCACCTCCTTCATAGGACTGCTATGCAGACCGGCCTCCTATTATGTTGGCAGATTGAATATTAGATGATCAAGTGCAGTCCCAACATGGGTGAACTCTTCCAAATTCCAACGCACCATAGAAGATGTATGATGCAGAGTAGGTAGTGGCTGGTAGGGATCTTATCATATCTGCAACAACATGAAACCTTCACCAAAAATAGAGCTTAAATGATGAATATCTCTTTCAATAATTTAGCCTTCTATACATGATGATGCTCTTCACAAAATCGACACCCAAATGATGCAAAAGGGGCTTCAATATCTTCGCTTAGATCTAAGATGAAATCATTGTTGCTATGTAGACAAATCTTCCATGAAATCTGCCGTCAACCTTCACAAAATCAACACCTTAAATATGGTTTTCTAGATTTGAATTTGTCTCTCAATGATGGCGCCTTATCATGCAATGTTGTCTTCCCTCAATTCGACACTCAAAATGCAAATGCTAAGAACCTTCAATTTCTTCAACAAATCTGCTATAAAAATGTAACATGAATGCTCCAAAGTCCTTCAGAATCCTCCAATGAAGTGCAATTAGACTCCTGTCATGAAGCCTCCTCAAGATGAGCTAGGTTTTTGTCCAGCCCACCTAATATTTGCAGGGGTTTTCATCCTTAGAATAGTGCAACAAAGTTGCATATCCACAAAGGGAAAAATCAAAAATTTAACTAGATTCATAATGTCCGAAATGCCTTCACAAAACTTGCTTTTATACATGCTTTTCTTCTTTTTGCTTCTTGTTGGACGACTACTTGAAAATCTATTATTTTATTAATTTTATGGTCGACCCTTTCATTTGAATTTGGCACTCAAATACCAATGATTTAAATTTAATTGTCTTCCTCTAAATTGGCCAACCTAAACCTTTTTTTATTTTATTTTTTCACTTGGTCCGACCTTTGTCAATGATAGGCGCTTTAAATAAAAAGGAATTCATTTTTCTTTTACACTAAGGCTGACTTAGCCTCTTCAAATCTTGGCACTCAAAAACTATTTGTTTGACTTATTTTAAGGCTGACCTAAATAGTCCTTTCAGTAGGCCGACCACCTTCAACTTGGGCCGACTTGAATTTTATCTTTATTTGATTCTCCTTAAAGAGGCCGACTAGAGATTAGAGCCGACCTTGATTTCAAATTAAAGATTTGAAATCATTCTTTTCTTTGAATTACATATTATTTTTCCTTCTTCGAAGGGTTGCTCT
Organism: Cunninghamia lanceolata; assembly: GCA_027924645.1. Classification (NCBI taxonomy): domain Eukaryota; kingdom Viridiplantae; phylum Streptophyta; class Pinopsida; order Cupressales; family Cupressaceae; genus Cunninghamia; species Cunninghamia lanceolata. The sequence goes on from BSBN01000394.1 coordinate 5,554,885, forward strand.
TCATGAAAAAAAAAGTATTTTCTCAAGGAGAATGCATTGGAACACTTAGAAAAATAGGACAATTCATTTCTCAAACTCAAATGGCCCACAAAAAATCCTAAAGTGTGAAAATTAGCTTCCGAACCTTCTTCTGTGATCACTCCAAAAAATGGGGACATTACATTTTATGTTGATCATTGGAGATTTACAAAATGCATATCATTGACATATTGCAAACATAAATCTGAAATCCCCTTTCATTAATATAAGTCAAAATAGAAACCTTGGTAGTACCTATCATTGGGATCGACATACAAAACGCAAAAAAATGCCTCCCTAGGCTGCAATTTCAAACTTATTTGTGTACAATGATTGGTTGCTTCCAATCTCACTAAAACCATGGGGGAAAAGCAAGTGGACTTGATGTGACAAAGCTTGTTGTTAACTAGCTGCTTGACAAAGTAATCCCACCCATGTTCTTCTCCCTTGGTGGTGGAATTGGAGTGTTGCTTACATAGGATGGGGTTAGAGTTGGAAACGGAGTACTGCTCACATGGGATGGGTTCAGACCTATAGAATTGATTTCAACATAATAGTTAGGGACATGAATGTTCATCATGTCCCTAAACAATGCATGATTTTCTAGAAAAAGGTTTAGTGTGTTGCTTAAACACCTTTGTCTCTAAATTCCTCCTTTCCATTTCAAGCTCTCTTTCCCTTTTGTCTTACTCCCTTTGAATCCTCTCTTGCTCCTTTTTCTACTCTTTTTCCTACCTTTGTAATACTTTTTATTGTTCTTTTGCTTGCCTTGCAACATCTCTATCTAATCTAGCTTGATCCTTCAATTCCCTTGCAACAACACGTGCTACCTTTCTATCCTCAATTTGTTGTCTCTTTTGGAATTTTATCTCCTTGATTTATTTCTTCCTTTGCTCTTATTGTATTAAAGGAGTCATGTATTCGTCTGTTGTTAAAAGCTGATACTATTGACTCAACCAAATTCCACTATCCTCTGTAGTCTTGGGTCTTTCCTTCACAATGTGAATGGGTAGTTTAAGGAATTTGCTGATGTGTGAATCGCATTGGGAACCCAATGATTGGTTGAATTATCTATGAATGGTATGTTTACCTTCGTTGAAAACTACCTCACTATCCTAGCTCAAATCTGCAATATCTCCACCATCAACTTTTTCACATTTAGCATACTAATGTTGATTGTCAGGAACACTGAGAGGGGGGGGGGTGAATCAGTGTTCTATACATCTTTTCTTGTACTTTTACTTTTAACCATTTCAAAAGAATAATCCAATAGAAGCAAAATATACAACTGAACAACATCCACAAAAGCATGACACATAACACCAAGATTTTAAGTGGAAAACCCAAAAAGGGAAAAGCCATGGAGAGGATTAGCTCTCATAAATATTGCAATCTTTACAAAAATGATGTTTAGGCTTGGTCACTCCACGGGCCTGGAACATGCTGGCTTACTGCCATGAAGTACAACTAGATTTAGCAGGCTCATTACCTCAACCCTAAACCTAGCAAGACTACAATAAGGGTTGTTAAACCCTATTGGATGCTCACTGCTAGCTCACTACCTTGATGATGAAAGCTTGCTTCCAATCATATTGCACATGAAAACTGAATACTACTTAAACATCTGCCACTATGCTAGGGTGCAGTCATTTAGCAACAGAATTTTGAATCCCAAGTCTTCATTGTTGCTTCTCTTCTAACTCTGCTCTCCCATTCACATCCTCACATCACATACACACACTTCTTCACCACACACACACTTATCAAAAAATCATTGCTCTTATATATATATATATCTGCATCATGATTTAATCCATAATCAGGTCGGCATCCAAGAAATGAAACGTGTACATAAAAAAATGTACCTTGTCGCTCAATCCAATGCACTATGTGTTGCGCGTACCCAAATCTTTTCCCAAACATGTTCATATATGTTGGCTCTAATCATTCAAATACTTGAATAGATCTTTCACACACTATCCTTTCTCCACATCCTAATTTATCTCACCAGTCAACCTATTTCATAAGAGCATGCTTAATAGGTTCATCTGCTAACATACAACTTCTACTATGGATCACAAAACACTTCCAAAAATGTATCAAGGACTCTTTACACATTCCTAATCATACCCTCATAACCGCAAGGTATTATATCATCTTGCAGAGAAATGCGGACCATCAGAACTCAGACTCTGTCTCTGTCAAACTCTGTCAAACACTGTGCCGATACTTAGCAGCTTGTAGCTAACCTTCCGGTGGAATTTAGATCTCCTAACTCTAGAATAAGACACTTCATATAAGTGTGTACAACACCTTAAAACCACATAACAAAATACTTATCTGCAGAGGAATGTAGACCACTGCACTAAACCCTGTTCACTGTTCCTGCTATACCTTTGCTTACCCGGACTTGGACAATTCTTCAAGGTGACTTCCGGAGGAGATCAGGACTTAACCTTTGAATCATAACACTATCAATCAACTAAGAACATCATACCTGAACCACATTAACTGATCATCATCTGTGGAGACATACTATCTGACTTACTGTCCTCTACTCATAATACGTCTCATACTTAGCTATTTTCTGTCAACCGGACCTGAAATCTAACACGTTCTTCTGAAGATATCTCTTCTTGTCATGGTTATAGGATCTCTGAACCTTGTTTCCACCAATGACAACATACAGGTCCATACCGGAGCAGTGTCTTTTGCCAACAATCTCCCCCTTTGGCATTGATGGCAACACTTAGTGAAAAATGCTTGACTGCTCCCCCTTACTATATACACTTTATTTTCCTACTCCCCTGAGATGATTATCCATTTTTCACTAATCTTCTTCTCTCCCTTTAATGTCAATGGCAAAGGGTGTGATCCAGAACCAAAAATTTGTCAAAATTTCAAAATTTTATGTACTTTGCTGCATATTTACAAGTACAATCTTCATCTTAATATTACATGTGCTTGAGAACATCATTGAATATGTTTTTAATCAGTGACCACTCCATATCCCAACTTTTCTTTCCATTTTCTAGAATCTAAATTTATCTGCTAAGAAGAAAAACTAAGGCTTCTACCTTTTTGGGATCATAAGTTGTGTCTGCTTGGACGGCTAACTTGGCCTCTGCAATAAGATTTGTCATTGAGTCTAACTTTGGACAAACTAGTCTTCTGATTTGTCCCATCCTACTTTTTATCTGATATTTCTGATTTATTAAGTCAGTCAAGTCATTGTGAATATTGATGACATCTGTTTCTTTCTTTATGACTGAATTTGCTTCCAAATCAAATTTCTCAGAAATATTCAACAATTTTTGTTCCAAATCTTTGATCTTTTCTTCAATCTTTTGAGTAGTTTTGGGCCAGGTCAAACAAAACTTGTACATATCTCCGACATCTTTCACAACTTTCTAAATGTTGGCTATTTTATTATTCAATGAAGTTTTGTCATTTGCTATCATTATTTTCAATTCTTCAAATCGTTTCTCATCAAACTCTTGTCTCACCTTTGTTTCTGTAGATTTCTCAAAGGATTCAAACTGTTTACTTGCGGAACTTATTAACCCTTTCAGATCACTTACTGAGGTCATGGATGAATCCCTTTTGTAGGTAGGTAGCAGCTTCTCCAAAATCTCAGATGCTTCATCAATCAGTTCACTATCCTCAATGTGTGATTTTAATATCTCCTCTTGAGCCTTTGCCTGAACAATTGTAACCAACTTAAACTTTTGTTTTAATGACATTATGTCCAAGTTTATTGTACCATTTAGAAATTTGGGCTCATCCAAAACTTGTTTTCTTTTCTCCAACAATTCTTTTGCAGGCTCCGCAGTGTCTCTTGCTGTGACAAAGACTTCTTCTTTTTGGCTTTGCTCTGGATAATCTAATTCCATATCCTTATTGGTGTCCTCTTCTTGTTTAGGTGGAGGATTTTCCACTACCAATTCTTCCTCAATCCTTTCTTTGCTAGTAACATTCTCAGAATGTTGTGCCGGTGAAGGTTTAACTAGAGAATCATCAGTAGGTGCCTCTTTCTCCTTAGATGCTTTGCCATCTATACCTGTCTCTTCACCCAAGTTTATTTCCAGAATAGATGAGTTATCAGTAACATCATTTTCTTCATTAACACTTACAGTGGGAAGATTGTGTTGCTTTAGGGCTTTCAATATAATATCTTCTATTTCTTTCACCACTTTATCAATTTCACCTACCATTAACAAATTCATCCTTGTTTCAGTTCTGAATTGATCCTTGGTCTTCTTGGAGATCAGATTTTCTTCCTTTGCATTGATTTCCAGACATAGTCTAGTCAACACATGTTTTCTAAGCTCAATATTTTTAGCTCTGACATTCTCTTTTCTGATGCTCAAGATATTAGCTAGACTTCCTGGGAGATCAGAGATGATCTCAATGAGGGCTTTGCTGAAAGTGTTGAGATAGTTTATAGTGGCTTCCTCCAGACTCCTTTTGTCATCGTCACTAAATTCATCATAGTGCTTAGTCATAGGTTTTAGATTCCCATCTACAGTGACAACCTTTACTATATCTGCAAGTGCTGGAGGCATTTTCTATCTTTTACTTGACTTATCTTTTCTGAAGGATTTTTCTTTAGTGCTTTCAGAGGCTTTGTCAGTCTTAATTTTCTTTTTTGATCTCTTCATCTATCTCTGTCTCCTCTTCATCATTTTCACTTATACTAACATATAATATTTTTCCCTTCATCTTCTTTCTCTTCATGTCTTTGGCTGAGGATTCTTTTGATGTTTTCTCTAGGTTCATTAAGGCTGTGGCACCAGAGGAGGTGGTAGAGCTTCTGGTAGTCCTTTGAGCTTTCTCCTATTTCATCTGTGGTTTTTTTTGGAATCTGCACCAGTTCATTATTTTGCTTTTCTTCTACTATTTTCTCTACTTTTTCCCTTACTTCTTTGAGTTGTTCTTTGGTGATGCCATACCTTGCAGTGACCTCTTCCACCTCTTTTTTGACTTTTCTAGTTGATTCAAGTTTTCTGAATTCAACATGAAGTTTTATGGATAACTCTTCATAAGTTCCAAACCTTTCTTCCCTCTTGTCCTTGGGTTTTCTCAACATGTATTGAGCATAGCTCTCTAATAGTTGCCCATCTACTGCATACCCCATTGGCATTACCTAGACAGTCCTAGGCTCAACAATTTCCATTAGGCATTGGTCTTTTGTAACCATGAAATATATAGTATCATTATATTTGTCAACAATTTTCCTACGAATTCTTTCTCTAGCCTACATTATGCTTTGAAAATTTTTGAAGTATCCCCATAAGGCTATGTTTTGCTCATTAACACTTCTAATGCTATTTAGATGGTTTCTGATTTTGACAGCTACTAGTTTACTACTTAACCAGATCAAATTCTTCATGTTTGGTAGCTCATTCATAAAATAAAAGAATAAGCAGATGACCAACGTACCATATTTGAAGGGGTAGTTCTTGCTTTCCTTTTATCTTCTTCAGGTTCTCTAGTAGTTGGGTTAGTAGTAGTTCACAAAAATCATAATCTACATTCTCTTTGACCATTTGATATGCAGTATAGATTGTTGTTCCTGAGATGAATTCTCCCGATTGGAGAAATAGATCTTGTAGCCCAAAACCATTGAGGCGAATCTTACATCATGATTTGTGATATCATTGATAGTTAGTGCCCTCTTGTCGAACCTTGCTCAAGTGGCCTATGTAACAGTCTAATTCTTCACAGCCTTCAACAAAGGCACACCTCCGGTGGAACTTAATCTTGTCACTGCCCTAATTGCATCCTTGGTGATTTTGAAGGGCTACCCTAAGCACATGAATTCATCATGAATTTGACTCAGAACGTACCTTACCCATTCATCCTCCATAAATGTAGGAAAATCCACTAAATAAACTTCTTTTCCTTTAGGGTTTTGTATTCCTCTTTGAGGTCAAACTAGTCATCAATTAGATGCTTAAGATATAAATCTGTCAGACAAATGCTGTTGTGTTCATCTAGGGCAACATGAATATATGCCCTAACATCCTCAACATATAGGACTCCATAAGGTAAACTTAAAAATGCACCTATTTGATCCACTTTGGTTGCTTTATGCGGGTGTTTCTTGAACTTGGGTTGAGGGCGTTCAGTAATATCTACAATTTGTGGAGTTGCCATAGCAAGAATTTAATAGATTCACAATTAGGGTTTCTATGGAAATACCTTGTTTTGTTGAGTGAGGGTTTCCTTTCTTCGAATGCTTCAAATCTTGGTTGACGCTACTTTAGCTTCGACTACAAAGTCATTTTGAAATCAAACAAGTTCCTTTTTATCCTCCACATGGCTTGACCTAGTCGTCATAAATGCTTATTTCCAAAAGCTGCCAAAACCTCACTATATAACACAGTCGATTAGGATTACTCCGTAATATGCCGTATTTACCCTTTTTATTCCAATTTTTCTTCTAAGAGGTACATGTCACATTAGATTCCATTATACATCTTCGTGCCTAACTCTGGTACCCACTTTTTGGCTGGGGGTTTTGAATTTTCAACACTGCTCCCCCTGAGCCAGAGCTCTTGATTTACTTCCCGGATGAAGTATCTACACTAGATATTGGTGCAGATTGATCCCTAACTTCTATTACTTCTTTCTTGATCCATACCTTGTTCATTTCTTTCTTGGTTTCAACCAGATCAACTTTCTCTTTTCCTTTATCATTTCTCTACTCTGTTTTCCTTTCTTCAGAATAGTGATTTCTCTTCACATTTCTGCTTCTGCAAAATCTTGCAACATGTCCAAATTTATTGCAATTGAGGCACATCACATTCTTTTGACCTTGATTCCTTCCATTGATTGAATTTTATATGCATTGATTTGCCATATGTCCAAATCTATTGCATGCAAAACACTTTCCATTAAATGATTGACCGTTCCTTGTATTTTGAAAGTTAGTTCTTACTGAGCTTCTGCATTCATTTGATTTGTGTCCCATTTTATAGAATGCATTTCACCTAATAGAATTCTGACTTACTTTACTTCTGCATACAACAACTTTATGACCAATTCTATTGCAAGTGAAGCATTTACCTTTGAATGATTATTCATTCCTCCCATTGTTGAAACCTTTTCTGATGTGATTTTGCATTCATTTGTTCTATGACCAATTTTCTTGCAATTGAAACACTGACTAGAGAATGATAGAATTTTTTGATTTATTCTGCTCCTACACTGAGTAGCCTTATGACCATACTTATTGCATTAATTACAAAAACCATTGAAAGATGGGTACCTTTGAGCATTTGGTTGTCTGACCAGAGGTCTTTTAGGTCTTCTTCTTTGATTTCTAAACTGATATCCTTTGTTTTCCCTTGACTCAGTGCTCATTTGACCAGAGTTTGAACTTTCTCCTTTCTCAAATTCTAAACCATGTTTGTCATCGACATTCCTCAGGCTAGCAATCATTTCATCAAGCTTTGTAGAACTTATCTTAATTTTTTCTTCAAAACTTCTGGCCTTTTCCAAATCATTTTCAAACTTATAATTTCCTTTCCAAGTTTTGCACAATCTTCTGATCTATTCTTCACAATCAAATTTAGATCATCTTCTATTCTTGTTCTTTCTAAAACTTCTACTTCCAAATTATTTAGGGTTTCATTTGCTGACAACAATTGGTCACTGACTTCTTTGTATTCGTCTTTGAATTTCTTGACTTGCTCTTTCAACTTTAAGATGCATTCATTGGCTTGTTGCAAGTTTTCTTTCAGATCCTTGACCCCTGCTTCAGAATTTTCAATATCCACAAGAGCTACTTCTAGTTGGTTGTATCTCTCATAATTTCCATACCTTCTTGTTGCCATGATCACACTATCCCAGATCTTCCTTAAGCTGTTAAAATTTTTCCAAGGAACCTTGCTCTGATACCAATTGTTGATTGTCAAGAACACTGAGAGGGGGAGGTGAATCAGTGTTCTATAAACTTTTTCTTGCACTTTTACTTTTAACCATTTCACAAGAATAATCCAATAGAAGCAAAATATACAACTGAACATAATCCACAAAAGCATGACACATAACACCAAGATTTTACGTGGAAAACCCAAAAAGGGAAAAACCATGGAGAGGATTAGCTCTCATAAATATATTGCAATCTTTACAAAAATGATGTTTAGGCTTGGTCACTCCACAGGCCTGGAACATGCTGGCTTACTGTCATGAAGTACAACTAGATTTAGCAAGCTCACTGCCTCAACCCTAAACCTAGCAAGATTACAATAAGGGCTATTAAAATCTATTGGATGCTCACTGCTAGCTCACTACCTTGATGATGAAATCTTGCTTCCAATCATATTGCACATGAAAACTGAATACTGCTTAAGCATCTACCACTATGCCAGGGTGTAGTCATTTAGCAACAGAATTCTGAATCCCAAGTCTTCATTACTGCTTCTTTTATAACTCTGCTCTCCTATTTGCATCCTCGCATCACATACACACACTTCTTCACCACACACACACTTAACCAAAAATCATCTCTCTTATATATATTTGCATCATGATTTAATCCATAATTAGGCCGGCATCCAAGAAATGAAATGTGTACATAAAAAGATGTACCTTGTCCCTTAATCCAATGCACTATGTGTCGCGTGGACCCAAATCTTTTCCCAAACATGTTCATATATGTCATCTCTAATCATTCAAATACTTGAATAGATCTTTCACACACTATCCTTTCTCTGCATCTTGATTTATCTCACCAGTCGACCTGTTTCTTAAGAGCATGCTTAACAGGGTCATCTGTCGACTTACAACTTCTACTGTGGATCACAAAACACTTCCAAAAATGCATCAAGGACTCTTTACACATTCCCAATCATACCCTCAGAACCGCAAGGCATTATATCATCTTGCAGAGAAATGCGGATCATTAGAACTCAAACTCTGTCTCTGTCAAACTCTGTGCTGATACTTAGCATCTTGTAGCTAATCTTCCGCTGGACTTCAGATCTCCTAACTCTGGAATAAGACACTTCATATAAGTGTTTACAACACCTTAAAACCGCATAACAAAATACTTATCTGCGGAGGAATGTGGACCACTGCACTAGATCACACTATCCAAGATCTTCCTTAAGCTGTTAAAATTTTTCCAAGGAACCTTGCTCTGATACCAATTGTTGATTGTCAAGAACACTGAGGGGGGGGGGTGAATCAGTGTTCTATAAACTTTTTCTTGCACTTTTATTTTTAACCATTTCAAAAGAATAATCCAATAGAAGCAAAATATACAACTGAACAGAATCCACAAAAGCATGACACATAACACCAAGATTTTACGTGGAAAACCCAAAAAGGGAAAAACCATGGAGAGGATTAGCTCTCATAAATATATTGCAATCTTCACAAAAATGATGTTTAGGCTTGGTCACTCCACAGGTCTGGAACATGCTGGCTTACTGTCATGAAGTACAACTAGATTTAGCAGGCTCACTGCCTCAACCCTAAACCTAGCAAGATTACAATAAGGGCTATTAAAATCTATTGGATGCTCACTGCTAGCTCACTACCTTGATGATGAAATCTTGCTTCCAATCATATTGCACATGAAAATTGAATACTGCTTAAGCATCTACCACTATGCCAGGGTGTAGTCATTTAGCAACAGAATTCTGAATCCCAAGTCTTCATTACTGCTTCTCTTATAACTCTGCTCTCCTATTTGCATCCTCGCATCACATACACACACTTCTTCACCACACACACACTTAACCAAAAATCATCTCTCTTATATATATTTGCATCATGATTTAATCCATAATTAGGCCGGCATCCAAGAAATGAAACATGTACATAAAAAGATGTACCTTGTCCCTTAATCCAATGCACTATGTGTTGCGTGGACCCAAATCTTTTCCCAAACATGTTCATATATGTCAGCTCTAATCATTCAAATACTTGAATAGATCTTTCACACACTATCCTTTCTCTGCATCTTGATTTATCTCACCAGTCGACCTGTTTCTTAAGAGCATGCTTAACAGGGTCATCTGTCGACTTACAACTTCTACTGTGGATCACAAAACACTTCCAAAAATGCATCAAGGACTCTTTACACATTCCCAATCAGACCCTCAGAACCGCAAGGCATTATATCATCTTGAGGAGAAATGCGGATCATTAGAACTCAAACTCTGTCTCTGTCAAACTCTGTGCCGATACTTAGCATCTTGTAGCTAATCTTTCGTTGGACTTCAGATCTCCTAACTCTGGAATAAGACACTTCATATAAGTGTTTACAACACCTTAAAACCGCATAACAAAATACTTATCTGCGGAGGAATGTGAACCACTACACTAGACCCTGTTCACTGTTCTTGCTATACCTTTGCTTACCTGGACTTGGACAATTCTTCAAGGTGACTTCCAGAGGAGATCAAGACTTAACCTCTGAATCATAACACTATCAATCAACTAAGAACATCATACCTAAACCACATTAATTGATCATCATCTGCGGAGACATACTATCTGACTTACTGTCCTCTACTCAGAATACTTCTCATATTTAGCCATTTTCTGTCAACCGGACCTAAAATCCAACATGTTCTTCTAGAGATATCTCTTCTTGTCATGGTGATAGGATCTCTGAACCTTGTTGCCATCAATGGCAACATACAAGTCCATACCAGAGCAGTGTCTCTTGCCAACAACTAATATACCATTTTATTCACATTCAACGTGGGTGGTGGAGAATGGAAGGAAAATGTGTTGTCTTCTTGCTGGGAATGTAAATTAATTCCTAAATTCATGGCTCCCTCAACCAACCATGATGACTAGCTTGGATAAGATGGAAGGCTAAGTCCATCTTCACTTTGTTCATGTTGACTTTCTTCAATGTCAACACACAGTTGAACCCACACCATAGGTTCAGTTGAATCATGAAACACACTTTGAGGTGAATCCTGTAAAGTTTCCTCTACCAATATGTATGTCATTGTAGGATGTAATTCAACATCTACAATGCTCCATAACAAAGTGTTCACCACTTCCACTTGTGAAACATCAACCCCAAAAAGACAAAGGATATTCTACACTACAGAAGCACCATCATGCACGTTGAACTGAAATGTGTCGCCGAGGTGCATGCCCTCCATAAGTGCCTCTGGATTAAGGGGCCATTTACCTGTTCTTTTAAATCCAGTTGTGATGTTTAAAACTATCAATGCTTTATTAAATGACTTGTTGCCCAATTCCACCAATTCTGCTCTTTTTATTTCAATGTTCAAAAACCTTGCTAGCCACATTGCTCTTTCAGATTTGAAGTATGATTTAAATGCTGAAAATACACTCACATCCAATGGCTGTAATTTGTGTGATGTGTGCATTGATAGTGTAAGCAAATCAATATCTAATGACCTAGCTTCTTGGATAGTTATCACAACTACATGGCTTCCATGGCCATCAAATATCAGCAAGTGCCTATTTGTTGGTGATACACCACCTAGAAATGATTGTGCAAAATGATGCAGCTAGTTCATAAACAAATCTTTAGTCATCCACATGTGGGGTTGGACAGCCATACACACACACACTCAATTCATAGCTAGCAATATAATTTTTAAGCTACTTTTTACCTTTGAAGAGATGAAACCCCAGTATACTCTATCCAGTAGCATTAACACAACATATAATGGTTATCCATTCCCTACTCTTCGGTATGATGTAGGAAACACTTCTGCTACCGCTTTTTCCCAATGCCTGCATGGTTCCATTTCTCCTTGCCTAAATGCTAGTTTCATCACAATTCTAAATTCTTTGAGATCCATACGGGTTGGCCTCATAGGCTTTGGATAATGTCTCATAGAATACAACAACTATAGGCATGAGGTTTAGAGCTCTATCTCTATCAAGGCCTTCCGCTATCCTCAATGTTAGTTTAGGATGGCGCCTTTCAAATCTAGTCCACCATGAATTACTAAGCAGTCCATCCTTAAATGGGTTTAGTTGTGTTTGGAAAATTTGTGCAACTTCTACCTTGAGATTAATAATATCAATTCGATGGCCCACTATAGCCATCTCTTTACACCATTCGACTATTAAAGCCTCTTCATTTGCTGTCAAGACTATGGGAGGAACTTTTTTTGAAGTTGAGGTTAAACCGCCTAACCAGTTGCTAAGTGTTATGGTAGGAATTCCCCATTTCTTTATTGCATTCTTTGTGGAAATCCCATTATCCTCCACATCTTTAAGAGTTGATTCCCTATCCTCTTTCGTCCACTCTCATTGAACTGAAACCTTCTTGATTCTAGTAGCTGCATTCACCTGAATGACTACCTCAATTGGTTGTGGATTGCTCTCATTAGCAACTTGAGTCTCTTCATCTGATGGGAATCTAACTCCTCTTTTTTGTGGAGGCATGGTTGTCCTCAGTCTCTTCATGCCATGTTGGGTCCACATTTGAGCTTTGTTCTTCATCTGCACATTGGAACAAACACCTTTAAAAACCAATTTTGAAATTTGGAATCTTTTGAATCTTTTCAGTACAAAGTTAACGAAATAAAGAGCCTTAACAATTGAAATGGACATTCCACCAACTTGTGTTGATTAGGAGAGAGGCATGCAGGGTGGTGTAGCCTAACTTTCAGGTTCCACTTGGGCTTGTATGTGATAGGTTGACAAATATTATTTACTCAAGTACGGGTGCAGTGAGGTTGACAGTTTAAACTTTTTAATGCAAGTTAACATCGAAGAGTAACAATAATCTCAAATGGTTTTAATAATATAAGCAATGAAAATAAATTTTCAATATCTTTCACAAACAATATAGCTTTTGTCATATTATTTTCTTCATCTTTGAAATTGTAGTTTGTAACTTGAGTTTTAAAGTTGAGTTTGAGAGTTCACAGTGATACTCTTAACGATAGATTTTTGATGTTCTATGTTTGATGTTTACAATTTGACATTTTGATGTTGAATGCTTGGTAATTTGATGTTTATAGTTTGACATTTTGATGTTGAAAGTTTGACAATTTGATGTTTACAGTTTGACAGTGAATATTGAAAATGTTTACAGTTGGATGTTAACATGGAAGATGTTTTCATTTTTATGTTTACAATTTTTTAGGATATATAATACAATTTTTTCTTTGTGATATTGAAAGATCATCACTATTGGGCATAGAAATGGATTGATTGGCACAAACAAACATTGTCTTGCATACTTAAGTGCAAATTTCATGATTCAAACACCTCCCCACAAACACGTCTCCCAACAAAATTTGATGCCTAACACCACTTCAATAGACTTGTAGTTTGTAAAATAAAACTTAGAATCTTAGTTACCCTCAAAAACACATTCATAATCTGAAGCAAGTTTGTGGTCACAATGAAGAAGTGCTAAGGGAATAGCTATAGTATGCATTCTACTAAAAATAAAGTTTAAAATACGAACTGTTACAAATAGACACTATAGTCCATGCTATATTTATTAAATAAATGAAGGATCAAGATGAAAAACCCTTAATTATTTTGAGGAGTTAGATCATACACATAGGAAAATTATACAGACAACTTCAACATAAAAATCCTAGAATGAAATACAAACCTAGATAGTATGCTTGTGCAACTTTGCAATGCTATAAATAAAAAATATAAAAAGAATAAGACCTAACATTAAAGTTGGACTTGATTAGAAATAAGGAGAATGTTTAGCTCAAAAGTAGATAAGGTTTGGGCAATAATTTTGAATTGAGATTCTAGAACATACTGACCTATCCATACTAATACAGGTCAAAAAAGTAGAAGACATTTGGAATTGAGTTAAGGAACATAGAATAAAAATGATAGTTTAGCATAACAAAAAATAAAAGTTCAGCCTAGAAATAGATAATGATTTAAAAAATAGTTTCTACAGATTCTAGAACATAAAGTTCATCATTTGAAGCTATAATGGTCACAGAAGTAGAAGAGACACTTTTAGGTAGATTAGAAACATAAAGTAAACATGATAAGATACAAAATCTCATGCTGACAATGAACTAGAGATTATCCTCATAAAAATTCTTAATCTTAGTCTAAGCCTCAATTAGTAATCTTATGTTTACAGTATGTAATTATTATGAATACTCTTGTTTAAGTTTAGAAACATGATTATTATTACTACCCTTCTTTGTTACAATATAGGCAAAATCATTGGTATTTGTACTTACAGTTTAGGGATTTACAATATAAGTAAATACAACATATAGTATGTAAGTGCAAATTTATAAACAAAAATAAAAACAATAAAAAAAATTAGTAAAGGTAGAGACAAGGAGGGAAAACTTAAACAATATAAACCAAAAACTCTAGAATGCTTCTCACAAATATGGGATACCACATTTACTGTAAGTGCAAATATAAACAAAAATAAAAATGGTATAAACAACAACAATATAAATTGATACAATATAAAGAAAAAACTATAGATAGGTTCTCACAAATATGGGATACATCAACTTTATTGTTGCATCAAAACTTTGAAATCCTTAACATAAAAATGCCACTTGTAGTCCTTTAGAATGTCAATAGATATGAAAACTCTAACCTTGTAATATAAAAAATCTTATTAAATCAAAAAGCATAGGTATTTACATTATATATTATAAAAACTATAACAGATAGACATTTACATTTTAAGCAAAAACAACATATTACATTCTAATAGAAAGGCATTTACATTTTAAGCAAAAACAACATATTACATCATATAGAATAGGCAGACATTTAAAGTATAGTGTGAACTAACAATATTGTTGATAGAAGTGTGCAATTTGAACTCTACAAGACTTTTTTGTATGGGATGTTGGAAAATTGAACTAGAAAAATGGGGGTATATGTAAGAATCTATGGAAGGAAGTGTTGGTGATCTGTGCACTTTCATTTGATTGGTTCAAATTGTTTAGTGTGGATTGATTCATTTGAGATAAATAGATGGATGCCAAAAAAAATTGAATTTGGTAATAAGTGTGAGAGGTGATTGATTTGGTCAAATGCTTGTTTGGTTTGAAGTCTTAAATTTTTGTCCTATTCTCTTGATAGTTTGATTCGTGAGCCTTAAACCTTTGATTGTGTTGCTTGGAGTGATCTAAACGAGATTTGGCAATAAGTTTGAGACTTGATTGATTTAGTTGAATGCTTGTTTGGGCTAGAGTATTTAATTTCTGTCATCTTGCTTTGATGGCTTGTTTGGTGAGCCTTACACCTTCGAGTGTGTTGTTCATTGTAGATATTCACGGAGAAGGGACAATAGTTGGTCAAATTTGACTTGAAATTATGCACTTAAGGAGGAGATATGGGATGGAAGTGTTGAACACATCCGAAGACTGAGAGGGGGAGGGGGTGAATCAGTCTATTCTTAAACTTTAAAACACAAAGATACCAATATTTTTACGTGGAAAACCTAATGAGGGAAAACCCACGGTGAGGATTAACTCACAATATATGAAGCTCATTGCTTATACAAATTGCAATATTGTTTTAAGGCTCACTGCTCCCTAATGGACTTGTAGACTAAGGCTACAACCTTAGGGCAAGATATAAGGACCTGCTGAAGAGACTCACTGTCTGATAGCAGGATACATGAAAATTACAATGAAAACATGAACATGAACTGCTGTAAAGAAGGCATCTATCATATGTTGATGTTGCAATCTCTTATTTCACACAATTACTCCATCATTCTAACTTTGCACACTTCATTCTTAACACCCTCCTCAAACTATTCTCAACCACACATTCACAAATGATTTTGTTCTTCTATAAATACCCTCCGCAACAACTCAAAATCCCAATTAGGTTGGCACCAAGATGACCTTTGGATGAAACGTATGATACTACATGGGTTAGCTCCAAACATATACATTATGAAGAGAAAACAAGTTGCAGATCACAACACATGATATAATAGGGCCCAAATACATCACAACACATCTTTCAAAGCTAAATTAACTAATTAGGATCAACCGTAAATGAAGGAACTTGACTGTCAGCCCGAACAACATCAATACTGCTAACTGTTCATCTTCACACCATTGTGGAGAAACCAAAAACATCATGTGAACCAAGATGTGAGAAATATATTTTATCAATAGTATACTTACAACCTTCTCCTAAAGTATCAAATCACTATATGCTATCGCAAGAAGAGAAACATATTGAATTGATGAAAACAAAGCATCTCGGACTGGCTGTAACACATCAACACTTGGGATATTGCATTGCGGTTAACCAAAACTTCTGAAACACATATGGATGAACCCATACACCACTCTAAACATATCCCCAAGTCCCCACAACCATATCTATCACTCTGAAGGAATGTGAAGCATTCTGAGACGCTTAACATAGTTATACTGCAATCCAGAGAATAGTCACATATAACTCTTGCTGTAGAAATGTTCATGACATGAAATTCTGGAAATAGCTTCTTTGCAAACTACCAAACTTCACTCCAGATCTGCACAACTAGATCATACACTATGGAGGAATGCAGACCAAAACACAGGGTCACTGACTTAGGAAAATATGCAGTTTTTACCTTAGATAGCTTCTCTCAACAACATAAGTATGAACAAAGTCTCAACACTATTAAGTAACATACTTCCAAACATCTCAACATCTGCTAGGTCTTCTAGACTAACTTGCCTTAAACATGCTGACCCCATGTCTCTAACTATGTCAAACCATCTCTCTCAAATCTTCCACTGTATCAATCATGCTGACCCCATGTCTCTAACTATGTCAAACCATCTCTCTCAAATCTCCCACTATCCATCAACTATATCAACCTATCTCTAATCATTTCTTAGCCTCTTCAACTTCTATGCAAACATGACCTAAAGTTGACATTAATGACAACACATATTGAGTTGACATTAATGACAACACATATTTCCAACAATCTCCCCCTTTTTCATTGATGGAAACATACATTTATCTACAAGTCTTCTTTCCTCCTTTCTTCTCTCCTAATTGATAAGGCAATCATCAACACATTCTCCCCCTTTGACATCAAGGACAAAGGGCATAATATCTTCTACTTATAACAACCCAAAAACTATATGTACTCCCCCTTACTGTATGACTTCTACAAACAAAACTCCCCTAAGATGGAGATACCCCAAAAATTGATGCTATGTACATGGTATTTTAACCAAAAATGACACTGCAAGCCTCCACAAGTCTATACAAAGCCAAAATTGTCTTATATACAATACTCTTGCAACTCACTTAGAAGGTAGAATGCTTTTGTAGATTACCTTGAGTTGGGCAAGAGTAGATATCGAGTTTGCTTTTATTGAGGGAAGAATGTAATTCTGACATTCAAATTGCATGCATAAATCTTCAGCCTCATCCACATTGGTTGGAGTCTTCATTTTCTGATCAATCTCTTCTACTTCAGCTAGTAACCCAGATAATAAAGCAAGTTTCAAGTTGACTGCATCCCTTAGCTGACCAAACTGCTTCTTTATTTGTTCTCTTTGATCCTAAAGCAATGCCAACTCCACATGAAGCTTTTCTATTCAAGCCCTAGTTGATCCATCCTTGTCCTTTGACAAATCATATATCTCAACCAATTTAGTAATCTGTGACTCAATGGAGTCAATATGATTTTTGATGTTCTTAGTTGAATTTGGCCATTTCAAGAAAAACAAATATAAAGTAGTGACTTCATCAATGTATTCCTTAAACATCTTCATGTTTTCTTGCATTTTGTTGTATGCATTAAGACACCGGTCAGATGCATCAGCCATTCTTTTGTCATTTATCTTCCTCAAGGCCTCTTGTTTTGCCTTTTGCTCAATGTGAGAGGAATTATCTTTGAAAGAATCCATCAAAAGCTTCAATTTTTGTTTCGGAGGCAAAGAAGAATCAATGTTTACCTCAAGTAAACTCTCTTGAATAATCTTTATTGCATCATCAACTAATCCAGTCTTCTTCACATGTTCCTGCAGAAATTCCTTCCTTGTAGAAGCATGTAGAATATCACCAAGCTGTAATTTATGAAGAGGAGAAATATTTGACAAGTCAACTTGTCCCTCATGAGTAGGAATTTGTAGGAGTTGGGGTATCACCATAGGTTGAAACTACATTTGCATCCCTAATAGGTCCTTGAATGAATATGAAGATGAAGATGAAGAATCCTGACCTATATCCATAGAAGCATCTTGCTTCTCAACTATCTTCTCGGTTGCATCCTCAACTTTTTCATGATTTTCCTCTTCCTTTTGTTCATCATTTCCTAGGTTCTTCGAAGGAGGAATGTTATGTTCTTCACTAGGATTAGTGTTCCCCAGAGGGGCTACACCCACTTCACCTTGATCTCCTGCATCTGTATTCTTTGGGTGAGCAGTTTCTTCAATCTACATATTATTTTTCTCTGCCTCATCACCACCTGTTACATTACCTTCAAAAGCTGATAAATCTATGTATTGAGTAGACACAGTAGGTATATCCAAAGGAACTTGTTTCTCAATAGTCACCTCAACCTTCTTCATTTATTCAAGAATTTTGGTTGTCTTTTCTTCTGTCTCTTTTTCCATCCTTTCTATCTCTTCTTTATCTTTCCCCATTAGAGTATTTATCTAGTATTTGGTTCTGAACTCTTGTGCTTTCCTTGGAGCTAGTTTAATTCTTTCTTCATGAGAAATGGATGAGCTAGATTTCTCTAATGCTTATTGACTCATTTTAGCTTCTTCTACTACAACTTCATTCCTCTTATTACTGAGTGTATCTGCAAGACTTGTTGGAAGTTGATCAATAATCTCATTTAGACCCACATTAAATCCCATCATATACATAACTATAACTTTCTCAATTGTAGCCTTGTAAATAGGAGGCATCTCATTATAAAGATCTACAACCTCTTTTAGTGCACCATGCAGTGCAATTGCATTAATAGTAGCCTCAAGTTGTAGGTTCAGGTGCTTCTGAAGGAGCCTTCTTTGTTTTCTTTGGTTTTTCCTTTCCTTTTCCTCTAGATGTTTCTTCTTCTTCTCCTTGTCTTGTGCTCTTCTTCAATATAGAAGATTCCTTTTCTTCTTCTTCATTGTCTTCATCATCATCCACATTCACCAAATTAATCTTTTCCCTTTTTTCCTGTTTCTTAGGTCTTGGTTTCTTCTTCTCTCCAGTCTTGGTTTGCATCGGTACATTAGTAGCAGTCCTACTTGGAGGAGTTTGAGTAGGTCTGAAAGATTTAGGAGAAGTGGTAGTGGAAGATGCATACCTACTTGTCCCTCAAGGAGTAGGTGTGGTAGAAGTGGTTTGTGATTCTTCTTTTGCAAGTTCCTCAGGATTATCAAACATCTTTTACAACTTTGTTTTCATCTTCTCCACCTTTTCTTCTACCTCCTTCTTGACTCTTTTATTGATTATCTCATCATATGTGCCAAATCTCTCCCCAGAGGGATCCCTAAGTTTGTTGAGCGGGATTTCAACATATCCAGTCTAGTTAGCTCCAAAGACCTCATAGGGCAACGTAGTTATCCACACAGTTCTTGGTTCAACTGCCTCCATGTAAGAGTTGTCCTTATCCACCATAAAAATGACATCATTCTTGTATTTCTCCACTATTTGCAGTGGTATCCTATCCCTCATTTGCATATCATTTTGGAATATTTTGAAGAATCCCCAAAACATTGTGTCACATTGTTTGGTATCCAAGAAACTACGCATGTGGTCCATAATTTGATGAGCAATAGGAATGTCTCTTCTCTAGACCACATTCTTCAAACTAAGAAATTCCTTTAGGAAATAGAACATACGACAAATGATCAAAGAACCATACTAAAGTTTGTAGCATCTCTCCTTGGTTCTCTTCAACTTATCCATCAATTGCTACTACAAGAGCTCACAAAGATCATAATCCTTTCCTTCCTTCATCATCTGATGAGCAGTGTAGATGGCAATGGCAGTAGCAGACCCTTCTCTATTTGTATAATAGACCTTGTATACAATGCTCATTGTGGCATATCAAACCCCTAAGTTAGTGATGTCATCCACAGTATGGGTTCTTTTGTCAAATTTTGCTCCCTTAAGCTTCATAAACTCTTCATTCTTTATGACCTTCAATGCTGGCACAAGTCCGGAGGAGCATAACCAATCACAACTCAGATAGCCTTCTTTATGATCATGTAGGGTTGATCAAGGCAAAATAAATCTTCATGAATCTAGCTCAAGGTGATTCTGACACATTCATCTTCATAGCTAAAATTGGGGAAACCCTTCCATACATCTAACCATTTTACCTCAACATTTGCATACTCCAGTTTGAATTGAAAATCATCACCCAAGAGATGATTGATCCTGAAATGTTCCAACTTTAGATGATTGTACTCATCTAGTTGCGAGTGAATATATATGCAGACATCCTATGTATGCAACACATTAATAGGAACATGAGAAAACACTCCATACTTATTAGTCACGGTAGATTTATATGAATGTTTCTTGAATTTTGGCCTTGGCCTTTCCACAATGTCAATTACCACAGGTGTTGCTATGATAGCTCCTTTTAAAAACTAGGGTTTTACAAACAATTATGAGAAATACCTGTGAATGTTACCATTAGGGTTTGCACTTAAGATTTACTGAAAATCTTCTTCTCTTCCTTGGCTCTTGCATAAACTTGATATCGTTTAAATGAGATCAATCTTGATCAAGTAGGGACTAAATATGCTTCACACCTACCCTAATTTCTTCGCATTAAATGTAATTCTTTGTTCTTGACACAAATTGTCCTGAGATAACACAGGGATCCATGATCATTCAATAAATTTCTGCAAAGAGTGTATTTGCTCTGGAACTTTGAGCAAATGTCATAATATCACTTGCCAACCATATCCATGTCACCATTAACCATTATGCTAAAGATTTCAGCATCTTATGCTTTATAGGGGTTTGAAAAGATTTGTAATTGCAACTCCCCCTGAGCTAATGCTTTCTTTCAGTTTTTAGAGTATCCATCTGCACCAAGTAGAGGTGTAGATTCATTCTTTAATTCACTTTCTTCCTTCATCCATATCTTGTTCATTTCCTTCTTTTGCTGATCAATGTCAATCTTCTTTTGAGGAGCAGAAGATCTTACATTCTTTCCCTTGCAAAACCTTGTAATGTGTCCTAATTTATTGCAATTGTGGTAGGTGATACTAGATTGCAGAGCATAATCATCTATTCTCACATTAGATCTACAATCAACAACCTTGTGACCAAACTTGTTGCATGTGTAGTAGTAACCATAGAAGGATTGAGAAGTCATAGCATTACTCTTGTTCATGAAATTATTCCTCATCACTTTACTTCTATATTCATTAGCCTTATGACCAACCTTTTTGCAAGCATAAAACTAACCATGAAATGAAACAACACCAAATCTTTGAGGCACAAATGGTCTTCTACTCATGAAATCATTTCTTCTTTGCCTAGGTCTACAATCAACAGCTTTATGCCTAAAATTATTGTAAGAAAAATAATGACCTTGAAAAGATTGATTGAACTTGGTAGGGGCATGCTGTCTTGTAGGTGGAGGACCTCTGAATTTTCTTTATTTTTGGATAGGAATGAATCCATCTTATTTTGCATCTTCGGAGGCATTCTTCTTAGGATCTTTAGTGCAAGCTTTTTCCTCCTTTGTTTTAGAATGTCCTTCTAGTTTGAAGTTATCATATAAGTTTGTAGATGCACTAGTTATAGGACTTTTCCCTTTTTCAAAACCAAGACCAAATTTTACTTTTGATGGCTTTTGAGAGTTAACCAACTCATTAAGAATTTCAGAACCTCCTTTTAGTTTTAAACCCTTGTCAATTTATTCTTTTGCTTTTTCCAAATTTTTTTTAAGAGTGACAACTTCTTCCTCAAATTTTGAACATTCAACTACTTTCTCATCGAGCTTGGTGTTTAGGCAATCTTCAATCCTCTTGCCTTCTTCAACTTTGACTTTAAATTAGAGATCACATCTTCTACCTCCTTGAATTTAATTTCCTATCTTTATCTCCTTCTATTTGAGCTTTCAGTTTGCCAAATTCTTCTTTTGATTCTCTAACTTGTGTCTTCAATTTGACAATTGTTTCCTTTAATTTTCAAGTATGACCTCATATTTCAGATTTAGTGTTCTTGCTTCATCCAAATCTTCAAGAGTTGATCAGAGTTCTTCTTCAAAGTCTACCTCACAATCATCTAGATTTAAGTCCCAACAGGTTCCATTGACTCTAGATCCATTTATGGAGAAAACATATAATTAGAGATTGTTTTAGATTCCATGTGATCAAGTGCACGATCTACCTTAGCTGTTAGGCATCTCAAAGGAACTTAGCTTTGATACCAATTGTTGAACACATCTAGAGACTGAGAGGGAGGGGGGTGAATCAATCTATTATTAAACTTTAAAACAATTCCATTTATAGCTTAAACATCAAATCAATTTAACCAAAAGATGAAGAGCAAAAAGAAAAGCATGCACCACACAAAGACACCAAGATATTTACATGGAAAACCCAATGAGGGAAAAACCACGGTGAGGATTAACTCACAATATATGAAGCTCATTGCTTATAAAAATAACAGTATTATTTTAAGGCTCACTGCTTAAGGAAGCTCACTACTTCCTAATGGACTTACAGACTAAGGCTACAACCTTAGGGAAAGATACAAGGACCTGCTAAAGAGACTCATTGTCTGATAGTAGGATACATGAAAATTACAATGAAAACATGAACAAGAACTGCTGTAAAGAAGGCATCTATCATATGTTGATGTTGTAGTCTCTTATTTCACACAATTACTCCATCATTCTGACTTTGCACAGATCATGCTTAACACCCTCCTTAAACTATTCTTGACCACACATTCACAAATGATTTTGTTCTTCTATATATACCCTTTGCAACAAGTCAAAACCCCAATTAGGTCGGCACCAAGATGACCTTTGGATGAAACGTATGATACTACATGGGTCAGCTCCAAACATATACATTATGAAGAGAAAACAAGTTGTGGATCACAACACACGGTATAATAGGGCCCAAATAAATCACAACACATCTTTCAAAGAAAAATCAAGTAATTAGGATCAACAGCAAATGAAGGAACTAGACTGTCGGCCCAAACAACATCAATATTGCTAACTGTTCATCTTTACACCATTGGGGAGAAACCAAAACATCATTCAGACCAAGATGTGAGAAATATATTTTATCAACAGTATACTTACAACCTTCTCCTGAAGTATTAGATCACTATATGCTACCGCAAGAAGAGAAACATATTGAACTGATGAAAACAAAGCATCCCAGACTGGTTGTAACACATCAACACTTAGTATATTGCATTGTGGTTTACCAAAAATTTTGAAACACATATGGATGAACCCATACACCACTCTAAACATATCCCCAAGTATGCTCAACCATATCTATCACTCTAGAGGAATGCAGAGCATTCTGAGACACTTAACATGGTTATACTGCAATCTGGAGAATAGTCACATATAACTCTTGCTGTAGAAATGTTCATGACATGAAATTAGAAATAGATTCTTTGCAAACTACCAAACTTAACTCTAGATCTGCACAACTAGATCATACATTGCAGAGGAATACAGACCAAAACACAGGGTCGTTGATTTAGGAAAATATGTAGTTTTTACCTTAGACAGCTTCTCTCAACAACATAAGTATGAACAAAGTCTCAACACTCTTAAGTAACATGCTTCCAAACATCTCATCATCTGCCAGGTCTTCCAAGCTAACTTGCCTTAAACATGCTGACCCCATGTCTCTAACTATGTCAAACCATCTCTCTCAAATCTTCCATTGTATCAATCATGCTGACCCCATGTCTCTAACTGTGTTAAACCATCTCTCTCAAATCTCCCACTGTCCATCAACTATATCAACCTATCTCTAATCATTTCTCAGCCTCTTCAACTTCTATGCAAACATGACCTCAAGTTGACATTAATGACAACACATATTGATTTGACATCAATGACAACACATATTGCCAACAGGAAGAGTTTATTGGATGTGACACTTGGGACACTAAATTTAGATAACAATAATTTATTCTAGGACATATCATTTTCTATGATCAGTCACTTTTTGATGTTTTATGTTTAGAAATGATTTTGTTGAAGTAAAACAATACTTTGTAATGGGTGGTCGTTGGATTTGTAGTTGGAAGTCAAGTACTCTATATTTTTAATATATAGTTTGTATATTATCCTTTTGTCTCATGATGTATTCAACAATGTATGTGTACAAGTCATGTTAGTTGCTGCATTTTCTGGTAGAGCAGCCTTGTAATAAGGCTGAATGTTTTTCTTTGTGTCTTATATTCCACCAGATTGACCTTTGATCCCAAATAGTTTTTCTATCCAAATTGACCGCACCTCTGTCACTAATGAAGGGCTTGGCAAATTCCCAGGCTTGCCATATACTGTCAAAGATTACAGATCCCCTAGGCTTAGATTTGAAATCCCCTAGCAAAGCATCATAAAAGTAAACCTTCCCCTAGTCTTTTTTCTTAAATGGAACTAAGTTTTCAATGTTATTTCTAACCAAGAATTTCCAAGGCTCATCCCCTACCAAGGAACTGATTATCCATTTTGCAGCTAGAGCAATACCTTGGATTCTCAGGTCCTTAAGTCCCAGGCCACCTTGCTCTTTACTAACACAACACCATTCCCATCTTACAAGATGTCTTTTTGAATTCCCCTTCCCATCATACCACAAGAAGTTTCTAATAGCTTATGAATAATATCAAATTGATACTTGGCAAAGAGCCACATTGAAGAGTAGAAGATTGAATAAGCAGAAAGAATTTTTTGGCAAACTTGAGTCCTGCCAACCAATGAAAGATGCATTCTATTCCAATTTTTTAGTTTCTTTTCAATTTTTGTGAAGAGCCAATCCCACATAAGCTTCAGTGTAGGGCAAATGGCAAAGGGGATCCCAATAAACCTGACTTGTTTCATAGGCCCTCCCCACTACCATTTGTCAGCATCAAGCCAGCTAGGCACTGAGTTATCCCAAGTTAACAAAATTGATTTAGAAGAATTTTTTTTTTCCCTTGAGGCTAAGAAAAAAATATCTAATCTCTTCTCCAAGTTCTCCATTTCTAATTTGTCAGCTCTAGGAAACAAAGCAGTATCATCTACAAACTGGACATTCAGTAGTCTATCCCCATTAGGCAAAGAAATGCCTTCCATCTTGCCTTCAATTAAGTCTATTCTCAAGATGTAGTGGAGGGCCTCAGAGGCTATCACAGACAAAGAAGGGGCAAGGGAGTAACCTTGCCGAATAGATCTACCCATCAAAAAAGGGCCAGATAGTTGACCATTTACTTCAACTTTGGCATAAGCATCAACAAAGAGCATCTCCACCATTTTACAAAAGAATTCAGGAAATCCTATTGCTCTCAAAATATTGAAGATAAAAGACCATTCAACTCTATCATAAGCCTTCTCAAAATCTAAAAGAAGGATACCCGCATTTTGATTAGTGTCTTTAGCCCAATGAAGAGCTTCCCAGCTAGTAATAAGATTTTTTAAGATATACTGACCTTATAATTTAATAGATTTGTTTGAAGAAGGCTCTCTTAAAGGATGAGATCTAATAAAGGACCAATTTCATTTGAATAAAATGAATGTCAGAACATTTTCTACTATAAACAAGGCCTTGATGAGCAAGATAAATACAAAGATGTTGATTGTTGGGGAAAAAACATTGGAAATTTGAAATGGGAGGATGGCACCTTATTTTTCAATATGAAACCCAAATTGATGTACGAAATGTTTACCAAATCCAATGACATTTCCACAACATCAACACTACTTGGGGTGACATCCTGGATCACAAAGCATTGACCAAAAATTTTAAACTGTTATGGTCTAAAGTCCTAGAACCAAAGAAGGCATGTTTTAGATGGCTATTAATCTTAAACAAGTTGAGTATTGGTACTGAGTCTATATTCTGCCCATTGTGTAACACACCTGAGACTGTTGCTCATATATTTCTGGATTGTTTCTATGCTAGATTAGTATGGTCCATGTTTATGGGTAATATTAGTATGTGGAGTCCCACTGTGAATAGTATTAGGAAAGAAATTATTTGCAGTTTTGTTGATGACTTAAATGCTAAAGATAACTCATTTTGTCTTTCCCTATCAACTAAAAATCTCTGGTTCAAATGGAAAAAAAGGAATGAAGAAAGGTTTCTTGGCAGGGAGAGGGCACCCACTGGGATTCTTTTGAATCTCATATCTTTCAAATTCTTTGAACAGGTTACTGTCACGTTGGAGATTTTTATAAGCAGATTCAAAGAGCTAATGGAGATAGGGGCAACATTCTACAAAGATGATATAAAAGAAACTAATTTTTGTGCCAGGAATTCAAGGAAATTTGACCAGAGGTTCTTCAATACATACACAGACTTCCAAAACTTGTACAACAAGCTCAAACAAAAGGAGATAAAGGAAAGTGAGCTAGGCAAACAATGGGAAAGTTCTTGCCAGAATTACAATATTAGTTTAGACCAACTCAAAGCCTCTCCAAGGTTGGGAACTATACCTAGGATAGATTCCTGTGATTATAGTGATAATAGAATCCATATATGGGATCACGAAATGGGTTGGCAGGAAGATCCAAGGTGGGAGCTGAGAAAGGGCAGTTCAAAATAGTCTAAGCATGAAACAGAACTTGATGACAACCAAGGATTATACTATCAATATATGGAAATGGAGAAAGATGTAATGTCAGTTAATGAAAATAGGGATACAGATCTAGACCAAATGGAGGCAGAATATAATGATAATGAAGACATGCAACAGGTCCATAATGAAAAGACGGATATTAGCAGTGATAGGGAGAACTCTCAAATTGCAAGAGACTACTAAGGGTGGACAAAATTTCATAGCTTTGTGAATATTTTGAAATATATAGGAGAACAAGACAGGAAAATAAGTTGCTTCTCTAATATTTACTATAGTTTTGAAAATTGTAAAAGTTTTCATTTATATTAGGGAGAAATAGTTTTTTTGGATTGATGTAAGTTGCATCATAATTTTGCTGTGGTCTTCTTAACTACTCTCATGTAAACTGGTTTTATTTTGAATATAACATTTATGCTCAATTCTCAATCCAAAAAGTCATGTCAGTTGCTTTTATGTTTTAATCTATTGTAAATATTTTATCTATGCCGCCTAATATAAACAAATAAATACTAATGAGTAAACAAATATAATTTGTACATTGATTGGTCCATGTTTGTGTTGTTTTAGAAAAAAAATAAATATTAATTGTTGAATAAAATACTACAACTGGCTCCACTTTGGTCGACTCCTATACCCAGTATAGGAGCCCACCCCACTATGGGGCCCTCTCCCCTACTTTAAAATGTTTAAGTGTAGCAATGAACTACTTTGTTTTATATTTGTTTTAGTGTTTAAATATGATTTAGATTTTTTTTTAGTATTAATTCTTTTAAAAATATTTTATTTAAGTTGGATATGATCTTTATATTAGAAATATTTCAATCTACTCATGTTTACATGTGTGTCACCTAAGGCCATGGTCCCATGTAGCTACTTGATTTTTTTTTAGCACCTATTGCTCAAATTTTTAAGGAGTATTTTGTGGATGTAGTGGTCCCATGATTATTTTTTCTTTATTCTAAGCAATTATTTTAAATTATATATTTTTTACTATATAAACTTCAACAACAAATTATTATCAAAGAAAATTTAGGAGATAAATTTGGAGGGAAATAAAAAAAAAAGAGGGAAGGAAATATATGCAACCATGTGGCATATTTTTCATTATACAGTTGCATAATTTCAGCCCTCCCCCTCCTCCCCCCATTTTGTCATGGCATAATTTTAATTGCAAAAAATTCTAAATTATCCTTTACATTTAATTTTGTTTAGTGTAAAAAGAGGGGTTTTCAATTTCAACGAATGTGTAGACTAAATCCTCCTTTCACACCTTACATTCAAGGACATAAATTGAGTCAAGCCATAATCTTTACAAGAGGGCTCTGCTTTAGATTTAATGTCACTTGGAACGAAGAGGAAACTTGGAATTTGCTAATTAATTGATTAATTAAAGCCCAATTATGCTTAAAACCCTAATTTCATAAAATCGTAAATAAACAGACGAAACACGACAAATGTTCACAGACAAAGATATAATATTCAGAGTAAATACATACCAAACTTTGAGATTCCAGATGCAGGAAAGTCAGGGACTAATGAGCAGGCACCCAAGTCCAAGGTGCCACTTTCTGTCAGGATCTCTGAAAGTTGTCTGTAACCTGTTTCTGCTGTTCTGAAGATTTCTGTGTCTTGGGATCTAAAGGACATTGGTCCAGGCGCCCAAGTCCAGGTCCTAGTTTTCTTCTTAGATCTATAATTTTAACACTTTGTTATGCCTCCCTACAACTCCACTCCTTCTGCTTTTGTACTTGTAACCTGTAATCACAAAAAAGGGGGTTGGGGGTTGTGGTGTCTAGGAGGTTGCCTTAATCAAGCCCCAGAAGAACATTCAAGTCTTCCAAACATTGTTGTCAGACAGAGAGTGAGTATCCATGTCAGATAGAGGCAAAAACCAATTGATAAATGATTGAAAACACAAATAAATGTCACCTCAGAGGTGTATCTCGCATATAGATGAAAATCCTTCACATCATGAGAAGATGAAGCCAAATCTGCATAACAAACACAATAACAAGACAAGTTTACTCTGCAACAATGATTACTTTGAATGCTCTCAAATCATACGTGTGCCAAAAGTTCATAATCATCTTCTAGTTTACAAATGAATCCCTAAACATGCTTATATATGCAACTAAACACATTCCGGCTTTAATTTCATAATTCAAACTTGAGATGTCGGCAACAGAGACTTCTAACAGTCACATAACTGACATTTAAAATTTGTGACCCCACTAAATAGGGCAGGACTAGGGCACAGGAGCCCAAGTCCTTAGCCCCTATTTAGGTCAAGGTTAAGTTCACAAGAGTCCCTTAAGGTCCATTTTGACATGGGTTTTTAGGGTTTTTCCATCGGGAGTAAAAATAAACATGCATGATTAATTCTAAAGACTTGGGAGCTAAACATAGGATGGAAAAAGTGCTAGGGAGACATTTTTTGACGTAACATTTAGCCCCCACTTTAATGTATGCATGAATACAAGGCTCATACATGCATTAAAGTATGGTCAACAAACACAACAAACATGCTAGGTACTTAGAGCTAATGTATACACAAAGATTGAGAACTATTTCTAGCCCCCAGTCTCAGATAGACATTAGAGAAGACACATCACATACACACCAAACACAATGAAGATAGTAACATGAATGAAATACATGGAGAAGATAATAACAGTCATGTAAAACATGGAGAACACAGTATTTAAGACACTCAAAACACAGTGAATACAGTGAATGTAGTGATTATTTCTTTTTTATTTTCATATATATGAATGCAGATACAAATGCATGGAAAGTAAAAATGCAACACACCACCCAAAATGTAGGAGGGGCATTTCACCATGCTCTTTAGACTACATATGGGGCAATAGACACGCAATATAAATCTCAATGTAGGAGGGACTCATCGCCACATGTCTTTAGACTACACTTGAGAACAAACACGCCATACAAATCCCAAAGCATAGGAGGGGCATTTCGCCACACTCTTTGGACTATACTTGGGAAAAAACACGTCATACAAATCCCAAAGCATAGGAGGGGCATTTCTCCACACTCTTTGGACTATTCTTGGGAACAAACACACGGAAAACATGAGCGTTGTATAGCATGCCAGACATACTATATGTCTAAAACATGACAAACAAGGTGATGGAAGGAACTTATTGCTAAGCTCCACCATCTTAGGCACATTACAGTCACATTTGACAATTGGGATTATGCCACAACAACTGCCAAAGACACGCTTAAGGGAGGATACACCAACCTTGCCTACTCGGAGGACTTTTAGAATAAAAAGGATGTGCACTAGCTTAAGAGATACACCATCCCCGCCTCCGCAAAGGGCTTTGAAAAAAAGGATATGCACGATATCCCACCTCCACAGAGGGCTTAAAATAAAAGGATATGCATGATATCTTGCCTCTGCAGAGGGCTTTCTCATTGCAATATAAAATAAAGATGTGTACTCATGCGGAGATACAACATCCTGCCTCTGCAGAGGGCTTACAAACATGCTTTGTTAGTACCAAAATCATTAGACAAATTACCTTATATATACCCCCACCTTAAGGTGGTTGATATGGTGAATGGATATCAAGCACGTTAAGGTAGAAAGAAAACACACAAGGGAACAAGATCTTTCACAAAGCACATGCCCACAAAGGTGACATGTACTTTATGATCGTCGAATGTTCCCACAAACACACAATTTCCTTCAAGAAGAGAGGTTAGAAATATTTCTCTAAGATAATAACCACATCACATGATAAATGTAATGCATGTAATCATTCACATAAAGAGCCAAGGTTGTACTACGGGTTTGAAATCTGAGTATAAACATGCGGCTATACTGTAGAGATCTCAAAACTGAGTGTAACCAATGCGAGATTCAAAGATAAACAAAGTGCACAGAGTAGATATATTGTTATAGTTTGTTAGCATGATAAGACAACATCAAATATCACATGGAGTGATTCTAGTAGCCAAGCATCAGATAATATATATCAACTCGTCGTCATGTATGGACTAGGTCCATTTTTGCTTACTCGCTAAAGGGACATGCTGTCCATATTAGTATATGTTTGTTTTTCATCATCCACCAACTAGATAGAATCACTAGAAGAAGGTAAACAATAAATCTAGAGAGGAGAACAAGTGTCTTAGGGTCATAATGTAGGAAGGTGACCCCAGGTCACCAACCGCAACGTTCTGCCCCTAAGGCACAACACACAACAATGAAAATAGACGAGAAGCAAGATAGAAGAATGATGATACAAATAGAAGAATGGTCACAATAGAGGTGGTCTCTCGGCATCCTTGACCTTACAAGAGTATCAAGGGTCATCCAAGGAGGCCTAAACAACACATAACACATTACGAGGAAACACAACATAGAGTTAAAGGGTTAGTAATACTTACCTGATACAACACAATGCTAACAACATACATATCAAGGAGGAGGCCACCCTTGAGAGAACTATAATAGGTGCTACAATGAGTGTGGCTTAGGGAGGGAGAAATACACTTATTCACTATCCTCTTAGAAGGTGGAAGAAGTAATTTGTTTTGAGTGATCTCAACATCCATCCATAAGGGATTTAATGTGAGAGACTTTTCCTCATCCACTAGTGCTACATTTTTTGGAGAGAGAGCATAGGAATTAGGGGAAGGTAAGGTGTTGTGAGGATAATTATTAATGTTTTTATCTTTAGTGATGTTAAAAGAATACTAAAGGAGAGGTGTCCAAGGTTTTCACATCCTTAATGATATCTAAGGGACTTGAACATTCAACCAAAGGAGGGAGATCAAGGATCTTCACTTCCTTAGTGATGTCCAAAGTACTTGAATATTCAACTAAAGGAGGAAGGTCGATAGGATGATCTATAGAGGTTTCATGTACTATGGTAGGGTAAGAATTTTTAATATTGTTGGATGAATGCTCATTATCTATCATTGGAATGTTCTTTGTTAGAGGGGGTTCTTCATTCACTAATGCTTCATCTTGGCCAAAGAGAGCATTAGAATGGAGAGATGGTGGTGATTCTTCATTCACTAACGCTTCATCTTAGCTAGAGAGAACATTGGAATGAAGAGATGATGATGTGATGTTAAGGGATATGTCAATGAATTCATCCTCTTGCACCAACATTTCCTCATAAGTGGGAACAACTTTGGAAGAGAGATCATAAGGTAGAACTAAGTTCCCATCACATGTTTTAGCAACAGGAGTCATAGTGGAATGTTCAATAGAGATAAAGTCATCTAAGGTTTCATCTAACATATTGAAGTCATCACTACTAAATGTATTATTGGCTATAAATTTAGTGAGATCATCTAATATCAGAGGATATATTCCTATGAGATTTGTGAAGCTATCAAAATCAATTACATAGCAGAGAATTTCATATGTGGAACACATAGAATTATCAACATCATATATGCATGCTATTTTTTTTAAGACTTGAGGATATTCATAAGTAAATTTGGAAAAAATTATCAATATCCATGATGTATGCAAACAAAGCTTCCAAATATGAATAACAAGAAGTATCCATGATGTTAATTTGAAAGAGCTGAAATACACACGAATTTCACAACGATCAACAAGGCAAAATAAGTGAGATGACTATTTTGCACCAAAGTACTTGTTTGAGGGAAATGGGTACTAAAAGACACATGGAGTCCACAAAAAACACAGTGGGTAGGAGGAAAGAATACAATGCAACAAGGCCCAATTGATGATTTTAGAGGTTTTTCTCAAAGGATGTGAATGAAGTGTGCGAACAACTAGTGTTGAAATACACACTGCGTAATTAAAAAGATGCCAATTTTCACACAATTTAATGAAATAAAGCCAAATTGTCAAATGATAATTGAATGAATGATTTAATATGAATTAAATATCTGAAATTAAAGAGATTTAGGGTGAATGTAATGAAACAACACCAATTTATGTTTGCTTATGTGCCTAAAAATGCTCAAATTTTCCACTTTTGTCAAAATGTTTCAATGCAAATGCCTAAAAGAAAAGGTGTTGTAAGGAAATTGATGAGGGGAATAAAATAATAACCTTATTATCAGTCCAATAATTCATAAATATCCTTTACAACACACCTATGATGCAAATCTAGATGAAAATGAGTCAAAATCTAGTGAAAAATGCAAGGATTTTAAACCCTAATTGTGAAATTAAGGCATGAAACTATGCCAAATGATGAATGAATTATAATCAGATATATGATGTGAAACAACTCATCTCAGATCTGAAAATAATGTTACAAGTTCTACAATGCTCAATGCAAGTGCAATTTTAAGAAAAATGAATGAAAAATGCTAGTTTTTGTTGAAATTATCTGTGTAAATGAAAAATTTTGAAATATGAATGCAAAAACACACAAAAATGCAACACTACAAAAAAAATCAGATTTGAATGAGTGCCTAAGATGAGTAGTAAAATCAAAAACAAGATTTTAACTACAAACCCTAGTTTTTGAAATCACAAGGTTATAAGAAAAATTCAAAATTTCAAGCAAACCCTAGCAATTTTAATATGAAAAAAGCAATGTAAAGAATTATAATATGATGAATTTCTATAATTTGTATCAGATCTAACTTAAAAATCATAAATTAAATGAATTTAA
Source organism: Cunninghamia lanceolata (assembly GCA_027924645.1). Taxonomy (NCBI): domain Eukaryota; kingdom Viridiplantae; phylum Streptophyta; class Pinopsida; order Cupressales; family Cupressaceae; genus Cunninghamia; species Cunninghamia lanceolata. The sequence continues at coordinate 5,588,277 of BSBN01000394.1, forward strand.
ATGTAAATTAATTCAAATTATTTCAATATGCAAGCCTAAAATGTCACTTTTTTCAAAATTTTCAAAGTTTTCAAATGTAATATGAAAATGATGAATGAAATTAATACAAAAATGAAGTACAACACTTAGCAAGGTGCAAAATTAAAAAAAAACATGGGTTCACCAAAATGTTTAGTGTAAAAAAAGGGGTTTTCAATTTCAATGAATGTGTAGGTTAAATCCTCCTTTCACACCTTACATTCAAGGACATAAATCGAGTCAAGCCACAATCTTTACAAGAGGGCTCTGTTTTAGATTTAGTGCCACTTGGAATGAAGAGGAAACTTTGAATTTGTTGATTAATTGATTAATTAAAGCCCAATTATGCTTAAAACCTTAATTTCATTAAATTATAAATAAACGAATGAAACACGACAAATGTTCGCAGACAAAGATATAATATTCAGAGTAAATACATACCAAACTTCAAGATTTTGAATGTGAGAAAGTCAGGGACTAATGAGCAGGTGTCCAAGTCCAAGGTGCCACTTTCTGTCAGGATCTTCGAAAGTTGTCTCTAACATGTTTCTACTGTTCTAGAGATTTCTGTGTCTCGAGATCCAAAGGACACTGGTGCGGGCGCGCAAGTCCAAGTCCTAGTTTTCTTCTCAGATCTGTAATTCTAACACTCTGTTATGCCTCTCTACAACTCCACTCCTGCTTATGCACCTATAACCTACAATCACAAAAAGGGGGTTGGGGGTTGTGGTGTCTAGGAGCTTGCCTCAGTCAAGCCCCTAAAGGACATTCAAGTCTTCCAAACACCGTTGTCAGATAGAGAGTGCGTATCCCTATGGGACAGAGGCAAAAACTAATTGATAAATGATTGAAAACACAAATAAATGTCACCTCAGAGGTGTATCTCACATATAGATGAAAATCCTTCACATCATGAGAAGATGAAGTCAAATCTGCATAACAAACACAATAACAAGACAAGTCTACTCTACAACAATGAATACTTTGAATGCTCTCAAATCATAAGTGTGCCAAAAGTTCATAATCATCTTCTAGTTTACAAATGAATCCCTAAACATGCTTATATATGCAACTAAACACATTCCCTCTTTAATTTCCTAATTCAAATTTGAGATGTTGGCAACAGACACTTCTAATGGTCACATAACTGACATTTAAAATTTGGGATACCGCTAAATAGGGCAAGACTAGGGTGCGGGCGTCCAAGTCCTCAGCCCCTATTTAGGTCAGTGTTAAGCTCACAAGAGCCCCCTAGGTCCATTTTGACATGGGTTTTTCAGGGATTTTCCATCGGGAGTAAAAATAAACATGCATGTTTAATTCTAAGGACCCGGGAGCTAAACATAGGAGGGAAAAAGTCCTAGGGAGACATTTTTTGACGTAACAAATTTAAAACTTGTGAGAGCACCCGTGTTGCTAAAATTTAAGTAGTAAATCTAAATAAACAAATTACATAGATCTTAAAAGACTAAAAAAATAGCATATAGCCTATCCAAAACATCAAACACTAGTCCACTATAAGACATACAAAAATAGGTGGGGAAGAGGCCAAACAACTCAAACCCCTCCACATACAGTAAAAAGATAAAGACATAAACATATAAAAAGGGGGCAAATTACACCACCATAAGCAAAGGACTAGAGGATATCATATAGGAACAACAAATAGAAGAAATGGCAAGAGCAATCATGAAGAAATAGCACACGAAACACCACCACATGAAGATAAAGACTCATTGATGACACTTGAGCTATCATTATCATCATCCTGCAAGTTTCTGCCTCTGAGGAGGGCCTCACTAATTAAGAAGGAAAGAGCATAAACAATCAATCTTACCTTGCCCAGCAAGAAACCACAAATTTCATTTTCATACAGACAAAGAGCCCTATTAAAGTTGACAAGAGATCCCAACACCAGGCCAAACACTGCTTTCTTGTAAACACAACATGTCATGGAAGATTTAGATAGCACACTACCAGGAAAGATTCCCCTAATGTCCCAATGTCCCAATCACCAATATCCAAATCATACTCTTTTAAGGTATTAACAAGTTTATTTCCTAGAATTAGGCAATCCTACATTCAAAAGTGTATGCAAGAAGCTTGATCATATCCACATCTCCAAGAAAATCCATAGAATTAGATAGGAAAATTGAAGCAATATCACTGAAACCATTTTTTTGAGGGAATTCATTTAAGATGGCATGTCCCACAATGTCTCAAATGGCATATTCAATCAAAGTAGGCCCAAGGAGAAGAACTTTACCTTATTTATATTGGTCATATCACATCATATTTGCCTCCTCCCATTTGCATGGAGCCAAATACACCCTTCTATTTGCAGGAAAAACCATGTTGAAAATTTCTCAAAAATATGAAGAGAACTAAACAGTCACATAAGAGGAAACTGTAGATGGGACTAATGTTTATAGATAGAAATCAAGAGTGATCACTACATGTATAAAAGCCATCTGCTATATTCCATAATCGGCAATGATTAAACCAAGTTGATCGTGAGGTACACCAAATCAATTCTTCATAGATTATCCATGGCATCAAAACATACAGTGCCAAACTTAGTAATGATGAAATTTTTTTGAGATGCCAAAGTCGTAATGATTAAAAATCCTACATAAAGAACGTAGTTAGTAATATAATTAGTCATTTCACCACATGATTCTTCTTGAATTACCATTTAGCAAATATCCCTTGGCATCGAACTAACATCACGACTGCATAAGTAGAGGTAAGCACTTGTGAAAAGTAAATCACACTAGCATGGATGAATGAAGGCCAAGGAATATTTAATGATTGAAGTCCAAACACCAATTCAATACACATGTTTAACACCCAAGATTAATTCCAATCAACTGAGCACGAATCTTTCTTTTGAATTATGAAAAGAGAATCACCACCCCATATAGATAAATCTAAACTGGAAATAAATCCACTTTCTTTGTCTATAGCCAAATTAGCCAATCTATCAGCTAAAGAATTTGCTTCCCTATAGCAATGCCTGCACTCAAATTCACCAAATGATTCTAAAATTTCCCATGCATGGGATAATATGTTGCTTAATTTCTAGTTAAAAACCTGATTGGATTTTATCATATTAGCTAGGATCATCGAGTCAACTTTAATGCAAATCTTATTGATCTTGAATTTACTGCAGACCTTAAGACAAAGATCTTAAGCTTAGGATTTCACTTTATTGTTATTACCATCCATTAATCATTATGAGGCAGCCAATATGTTGTTACTATTCTAATCCCTAACTACGCATGTACCGGATGGATCCAAATTACCTCTTTATGCACCATCAAAGTTTACCTTGTAAACATCAAACTTGGGCAAGGACCATATGACCAATGAACGGTCAACCTTGAACTTACCATCTAAGGTGTAATAGAACACGCTAGTGTCTTCTTAGACACAAGTGTGTAATAGTGTTCCATGTATTCAAACTTTTGTTTCCCCACTTAAACACTGGCCTTTTCTACTAAACCCTAACCCTAATTGGTGACTAATACTCAAATTGACCTGAAGCATGCTTATTTTAAATAGATACACCTAAAATGGAATGAAACATCTAGCATGTTCTCACTTTTACCTACACACTTACCATTTTTAAAAACCTAAGGCATCTATTATTGCAATTGTTGTGCACACCTACCTACATAGTCATGGCTCCCTACATCTCCACTTAGGGCCACACACCTACAAATTTTCAACTACTTCAAATTGAAATATGTTATTGAAGACTTGACTAAGGCAAGCTCCCAAATGTGCCCATTGTTCACAAGATTATCCAATCAAGGTCATCATTGAGCCACCACTACACCCACAATTAATGACAACATGGAAAGTTTTGTTAATGTGGGACTACTTCAACAAAACAATCTTTAAAGTATATTGGTTCGTTCTATTCTAGCTAAGCCTCCTTTTAACAAGGGAAAAGGGATAGAAAGTGCTAAAAGTAAATGACTAAATAAAAAGGAGGTGATGTGTCAAATAGATCACTTTTCACTTATACAAAGATTGTTAGCACGAAACTTAATAGCCAAAATAACAAAAGATTTTAGCATAGTTACATAGTAGAAAAGATAAGCATTCATCCATAGACAATAACAAGGGAAGGATAAATAGAATCACAACCACTTATATTGAATATTTTAAATCTATACATAATTACATTTCATGAAAGGCTGGTAGAAGTTCTATGTTAGGAAAGGTGTCTCAACCTTGAAACTACAAAAGGTTTCTATTCTTCTCAATTTTGGTCTTTTCGAATACCCTTTATCTTGAAGAATGGTTTAGAACTTTCAAAGTTTCCAAAAGGGCTAGAAAAATGGTAGGGGTTACTATTTTTAGTAACTCTACATTTGAGCACATATGGACCCAAAATTTTCTCAAAAGGTGCAGAACTACCAAGTAAACATCTTGGGTGAGTTTTGACTCAAGATCATACCTAGATTACAAGATATTAAAGTTTCTATTTTTTGAAACTCCCAGAAAAAGTTTCAAACTTAGATTTGAGGCCTTATAGGTCCCTAAATGCCCTAAAAGTTGTTGTAACTAACAAAGTAGGTTATGTCTTGATAGATCTCTTCATGATCTTTCCAACACATGAAACAGTTCGTCAATTGGACACCTAGATCAAAAGTTATGGCCTCCGGAAGTTGGACCTCCTGTTTTGGGAAATGTGAAAACATATTGGACACTTAAAAACACTGTAAAGGGGAGAGTTACACATGTTGGTGTGGACTTGGCACATCACAATGCATCTTTTATTGGAGATAATTTGTGCTCCACTTTTGGGTGGTTTTGGTTTATGGTTTTGTAATTACCAATGACGATTTACTGTATTGTATCTCTGATATATTAGGAGCTTGAGATGGAGGTTATGTGTAAGAGTCTTATACGTGTTGAGTTTCCTCTGGATCTCTGGTTGGTTATACTCCTATGAAATCTTCCTCTGCAAGTATATTGTAATCTTCTTGGGCGGCTTTGGAGTGTGGGGTTTTTCTCCCAAAAGGGTTTCCCCACGTAATTACTATGTTGTGGTATGATTGCTATTTGTGTTTATTTCTGTAACTATTGTAAAGATCTAATTTTTTTTACATATCACTCCCCTCAAGATTAGTGTAGGAAGTTGTTCCGCTACCTTAGCTTCCTTACATTCTAGACACATAAACTAAGTCTCTTATAAATGACAAGGCAAGAGACAAAGATCTGCATACAAGGCTCTTAAATCATGGGTCTACAAATTTTCAATTTGGTTCACAATGAGCCCAAGGCTCTTACTTATATAAGGTAATATAGACATAACACTTTGAAACAACTGTGGCAATCGATGCCCTATCAAATGTGTAGAAGTACTCCTTCAAGAGGGTGTGGATGTTTGATTTGAATTCTCATTTAAATATCTACCACTCAACACATGCAACTAGTTGAATTTATGATTATAATGGAGGAATGGTTACATGCTCATGCATGTATTGTTAAAACCATTTGAATTTCAAAAATTACTAGTATCTCAATCTACATTCAATTCTCCTCTACATGCTCTCATTAATATTTTTGGGTCATTGAATCAAAAGATTGATGGCTATCACTTTTCTTTACTTTATCATAATCAAGCTTGGGCCTAAAAATTGTACATCGTTAATGTAGACACCTAAAATTCACCACTGCATCATAACTAAATTCCTATCATTAATCCCCTTGTTGCCGCTTACAATTCCATGCTAGGTTTAGCACTCGGTTTAACATGTATGTTTGTCTCTGCTTGATATGTGCACATTTCACTACTTTGCTAAGAAACTTGGTTAAGTCCCTTGTTAATGGGCCTTTTGAGGACACTTTTTACCATGATACTAGTGCCCCGCACTAGCATCTTGTCCATTGGTGCCAAAAGAATTTGAATCTCAAAACGTCAGACTTGTTGCATTGAGTGATGCACCTTTTCGTCCTTACCCAATCAAACCCTGAAAAGTACTTGGGATTCATATATAAACAACCCTCTCTCTCTCATTTAGATAAGAGGACACATAGTGACAAGATTTACAACTTCTAGGATATGAATTCTCTCTAGCAAAGCTCTCTACTTGTAAAGATTATTATTGTTATTGCACTAACACTTGCAGGTATTTAAGGAAGGTTCTCCCCCCTCCATCAACTCCTTGTGGGTGATTTGTGTTGTGACATCAATCCAAAAAGGGTTTCATAATTATGGTAAAGCCATTTCATTTTGTTTGTTTATTGCAATCCTTATTAATTGATTTTCCTCTTTCTATCTACTCTTTGGATGTCTATCTTTATCCTTTGTTTTAGTTGCTTTTCTTATCCCTCTCTTGTTTTCTTCTATTGAGGTTAAACTCCATGCCCACTCCTCCCTCTCTTTTTAAGGAACTTTATCTGTAATTACAACTTACTCATTCTCGTCTTTTCATCCTGATGATGGATCACGGAGTGTGATCCGAAATGTCGATCCAAAAAAGCAACACATAGTCTCTTCTAAAAGCAATATACAATATGATTTACCTCTGTTCATCGTGAACACACACTCTATATCATCATCATCATTTCTGTTGTGGAGGTGGGAACACCAACATGGGGTTTGACTGAGGCAAGCCCCTATACAACACAACCATTTTTCCTCTTTTGTGTATCATGTGCAGATCCGAATAGGGAGTTTCAGACATCGAGGAGTGAGAGAAAGACATAAGGATCTAAGACAGATTGTTGATAGAATTTCTATCCATATAGAACCCTAAGGATCCTAGCGTGCTGCGCTAGTGTCCTACCTAGTTAGCTCTTGCTTTTGGTGCCAAGTTCTATTTGATCTGCTTGTTTCTATTCTTCTCTTATTTTCTGAAAACTGTAATAGTAGTCTGCACATTTACCCAATTACCCAATTTGGTCTACACATTGCTTAGTTTGATCAATACATTTGTTATCAATCTTTCATATTTGCTGCAACAAAGGAACAAAGCCCCCACCAACATAGCTTGGCTCTTCTCTAGGGACATCAACCAAGCATACAACCATTGGTGGCTTGTGTTCCAATGTTTGATAGGAAAGATTGATCTAGTTAGTTCATAATTGATTGGGCTATCTTTTCCTATCACACACCCCTATCCATCCCTCCAGTAATTAATTAAATAAATTATTTAATTATTTAGGTTATCCCTTTCCCATCAACTAGTTAAATAAATTTTATTTAATTAATTTATCCTAACATTAGTTAATTAAATTTAACCAACTAAGCTAATATCCTAACATTAGTTAAATAAATTATTTTTATTTAATTAACTAAGCTAAATCCACATCATCCATTTTCTCTAATTAAAAATTATCATTCCTAAAATCCACATCATCAATCCTAAGTCAAAATTAATTGTAGACACTTGAAAATGCCTTGACCCCACAAGCCACTTTCTCGTATCCTTGCACCACTAGTTATCCCTTCCACCAAATTAATTAAATAAAACCAATCTATTTAATTAATTTACCCTAGCCATTCATCTCAACCATTTATCCCAATCACTCATCTGTAATAAATTAATTTAATTTATTACTATACCTTAACCATTGTCCATAATTAATTAAACATTCCAATAAGTATTTAATTAATTCTCCTTATCCCCTAACCTAGATTAATTAAATAAAACACACTTATTTAATTAATCACCCTAGCCTACAACCTAAAACTAGCTTAATTAAACAAATAATATTTATTTAATTAGCTATCACACCCTACATAGCCCCTAGACCCAAATTAATTAAGTAAACCCTTGCTTAATTAATTCTAACCACTAATTAATCCCTTCACTAATTTCCAACAACCATATTAATTAACTAATCACTTAATTAATAAGCCTAAACCTTCATTATCCCATCTCCCCACACCCTTGGAATAAAAAGTAATTTTTTATTTAAAGGGAATCACATTTGTCTCTACCTCACCTTTCCTCTTTCATGCAAGAGTATTTTTAATATAAAATGCTCACACATGTCTTTGCTAAAAGCATGCATGTGTCATTTCTCATCCTGCTCACCCATAAAGCTCAAATTTTTATTACACCCTCTCCCATATGAATGAATTTTGTATTCATTCATATGTCTTAATCCTCATTAATGCAAAGCCTTCCCAAGGTTAATTTAAAATTCAAAAATAATGAGAGCCATTCATTATTGTTGATCAAATTTTAGCCCTTGATCTCACCATTTCATCTCCACCCTTGGATCTCAACTTTGAATCTACACCATTGATTAAAAAATCCTCCCAAAAAATCTATAAATACAAGCCTCCTCCAAGCATTTTTCAACTCAAGCCATTTGCATCCACATTATGCCAAATCCATAGCCAATATTTAGTCCAAATCCCTTACCAAATCCATTTTGTGTTGATCCTTAGAGCAATTCACATCAATTTGGAATTGGGTAAAGATAGGAGATAGATTTGGGTGCACTATTTCCTCCACCTTATCAAGGAGAAGAAAGAGCTTAAAGATTTAAGGTATAACTTGTTTGTTTGTGCTTTTATTTGTGTTCTTTCATCTTTTATCTTTCTTTCATCTTTATTTGGCATACCCAGTGGGGCCCACGTCCTTGTATCTAACTTCTTTTTGCAAGTTTTTATGAGTTCTTGACGTGCAGGTCGTATTAGCGCCTTCGACATCCAATTCAATGCCTACGGTCTTTTGTTCAGCACCTATGGATCCTCTGTCAGCACCTACGGTTTTAAAACTAATGACAACCTGTTTTGACAATGTTTTATAGGTTTCAACGCTTTCGACTCTCTGTTTAGCACTCCTAGGCTCTCTATTAGCACTAGTGGTCCGTCTATCAATGCCTGTGTTCTCCCGTTTAGTGCCAAGGGTTAGTTTGTCCGCGCCTGCGGCTCATAATTTAATGCTTCCGGTTAATGGTTCAACATCTCCGATCACGACAGAGAGTTCCTCTTTGTTTCAAAACCATTTCTAATATTTGGTTTCTCACAAACTAATGCTTGCAGAGTTTTTAACTTCTGATGTGTAGATTTCATAGGCCTTGAGATCTTCTTAGAAAGTCATTTAGCCTATCACATTTAGAAAAATCATTGAGGGCTATTTTAACTTTGCAAAATTATTATCATTAGCTCTCCTTTTGGATTAAAAATACCTTCTATTTTTATTGAGCTAACCCTGCATGCTTTTATCATTTTCCTTTGATCATCTCGTGGTAAAAATAACTTGGTTTTGTGTAGGGATCTCTTCTCTGTCGTATCAGTGCCTCTGTATCCCATATCAGTGCACTCAGTCTCTGTGATAGCATGCAGGTATAGTAGTTTTTTTCTTGTTTAATAGTAAAGTAGTGCCTTTGGTCATTATTTTAGCACCTGTGCAATTTTGTTTGGCACTTCTAGTTTCTATTTTAGCACCATAGGTATCTGAGTCAGCACCTTTGGTCTGATAGCTCTGATTTCAATTTTTGGGACACTAACACACTTTTTGTAGGTAGCTAACATTTTGACCAAGCATTTTGAACAAACTACTAACCCCTTTTGTGCAGCACCATGGTCAAAGACTTTGTTTTCTCACTAGCATAGTTGCACATTAATTAGAGTAGGGGTTAAAGAATTTATGTGTCATGCTTGTGTTTGCATTTGGACGTATGTCTCCCCTCGCACCTTAGGGTTATCTTGGGGATCAATGATGGTGTCAGATTGTCATTGATGTCAAAAAGGTCTTGCAGAAGGTAAGTGCAAGAGGTTGATGCTTCATATGTGTGTTCATGCTTCATCAAGGGTTGTGTGAAGTTGTTGACAAGAGTTGTCATATCATAGCTTGTTCAGTATGGTAAAGTGTTGTGTTATTCAGATTGAGTTGATGATAATATTGATCAGTGAAAATGTTTCTTTAAGGATATCAATTGTGTTTGTGCAAAGTCTTCTTGAATAGATTCTCAAGATTGACTTACATCAGAATGTTCAATGAAGTATTCAGATGATGGTTCTCGTTCTTATCATGATCATGATTTAAAGGAATAGGCTTATCAAAGATTTCGCATGAAGATGTTTGGTTGATGGTGTTTTAGTTGATGACCTTTCTAAGGATGCTTCAAGATGTCTGTATATTTAGGAGATCATGATCATATGTGATTATGTGATCAAGAAGTGCTAATGTGGTCAAAGGTTTTTTGAATAAGATTTAAAATCATTTATATTCTAACATAAATCTTAACACTATGGCACTTTTGTTATATTCCATTGGTGACTTTTGATAGAGAGTTTACAACTTAAAATGTCACCATGTGGAGGGTTCAAGACCATAGGGCAACCGGCCCCTTTCCTTCTTTTCACCGATGGAGCGAGTCTTGTATATGGGCAGGATTTCAATGTTTTTGAATTTAAAATTCTATCACAGCCAAAAGTTGAAGAGGGCACGGGTTTGTGGGAGCCCGATGCATTAAAGAAAATGCTTTATGATATAAGGCATAAATCACATAATATTCTTTTAAAGCCCGAAAATAATGATTTTCATCTTAAGCATAGAATTGCCTTTTTAGGGGAGGATTTAATGTTAAAGTTTCTATTATGGATACAAAGTCACTAAGCCTTTTATGGCTCTAGTTTTTTTTTTAGAAACTTTATTTAAATAATAAGTGGTCAGCCCATACCAAATTTATGAGTTTTTTTTGTGAGTTTTATTTGGTGATTAGTGGGTATTAAATTAGAAATTTTTAAGAGATTTTTCTTGAAGGCAAATATCTATGGAGAATTGGAAATGTGATTTTCCAGGGAAGATAAAGTTTTTGGAAATGATTTTTGAGAGAAGACAAAGAGATTTTTTGCAGATGAATATAAAGTTTTGACAGAGATTTTTTTATGAAGACTTTATACAAGGCAAAATGATTTTTGAAGATGAAGAATGTGAAGGAGAAGATTGAAGGGTTTTGTAAATTTGTGATATATGAAAAAAATTCTATTGAAGGAATTTGTACAAAGAAGAAAATTAAATTGATTTTGTTTGCATTCAGATATTGGGTTTTTGCAGGAATATGAAGCATCTTTGAAGAGATGAAGGATCTTGTTGAAAAGATTAAAAAGTCTTTAATTATGCACAGATAAATATGAAGATCTATATTCTTGCAGGAAAATGGTTTTTGTAGATAGAGGAATATGATTAGTCAATGAAACAGATGGATGTTGTTTTGCAGAGAAGAGGAACATCAAGAGTCTTGGTATTAATGCAACTTCATAATTTAACAGAGATGAAATATACAGAAGATGAAAGGTGAAAAGACATTCAATTTGTATAAAATTGTTTTTCAGGTGCATTGATGGATTACTAGTAAGACAGAGAAGAAACATACAGAGTATGCAGTACACAGGATTGATTTTGAATATCTGAGTTTGTATATGATTTGGGTTCATAAAAAGAATGGCCATTTGACAGATACATGAGACAGAAGAAATGTTTTGTATTGAAACAGAGAAACCCTTTGAGTTCTTGTTTTCAGTTTGTTCTATTTTAGGGGTTGGTGCTCCTTTAAGTTGGTGCTTCTAAACATTGTTGCCAGTGAGGCACACAGTATGCCAGTGAGGCTTGTAGGTCAGTAAGACCTTTCAATTGTCAGTGAGACATAATATTCAGCCAGTGAGGCTTTGTAAGAAGTTTTTAAAGTTAAGCCAGTGAGGCACTTCATGAGTGGTTTTTCTACCCCGAGAGGGTTTTCCTCTCTAGAAATTTTTGTGTTATAATTTGTCTCTATGTGTGCATATTTGTGTTTTGTTGATAAGTTTTTTGGTTCACATCTTTCACTATCAGTCTTGTGCATATGAGCTCAATAGATCATTAATGTCTTTCTTTCTACTTGTCTTGTAAAGTTTGCAAAAAGTTAAGAATTTACACAACACTGATTCACTCCCCCTCTCAGTGTTGTCATTGACTCCTACAATCAAAAGTCCTTGTGCAATTTTTTTGTTTATTTGTATCCCGAAGTGGTCACTATTTTCACGTATGCTCTCCCCTTGCGCTTCGTGTGACCTTGGGTGATCAAAAGTGAGTAATGGTTTCTTCTTACAGGGCCTGCTTGGGGATTTCATCACCCCAAGGGATAACCTCAACCACACATACCGACATGGTATATCAAAGGGGGGAGAAGGAAACTTGTACCCCAATTTAGTCACATTGTCATTGGGACAGCCTTGGGGCCTCGGGTGATTCCAGACATAAGATGAAGTGGTACTTGCTTACTCGCTTATGCCACATCCTTTCAATGGGCTAGTGTTCATGGTTTGTGCCCCATGTACCTAGCATATATAGGGGACTCCCTAGTAACTTGTTCAAGCCTAGCTTAAGACCTTTTGGATGTATGAGATTGTAATGCACCAGATACTAGTTAGGCCCGAGAAGTTACTCACCACACAAGCCACATTGATTTTATTTCTAAGTGCAAATGCCCTCTAGAAACAGGCGTGCATGTCGTGTATGCTCTCCCCTTGTGACATAAGAGTGATCTTGGGTGATCAAAAGTAGTTAGTTTCTTCCTCATGGGACTTGCACGTTACACCTAGATAAAGGCATCGAGGTGTGCTTATGGTCTCATACACTCCTACTTGAATAATCATAGGGATGTTCATGTGATTGGCATGCCTTCTATGTCAAGACCCATGAAAGAAAAAAAATGATTTTATACATTGAAGTCACTCAACCATTGTGTTTACATTATCTACAAAGTCTCTTTCCAAAGAGTTGAAACCAAAAGAATAAAAAAATTCACACAAACCAAACAATTTTAACACCCTAGAACAAACTGTTAACGCCTCTGGTCCGTCTGTCAGCGCCTGTGGATAGACTGTTAGCACCTTTGGTCAGACTGTCAGTGCCTAAGGTCTTCCTGTCGGCACCTACATTTGACATATTAGCACCTCTAGTCAGTCTGTCAGTGCCTATGGTGCTTCTATCAGCGCCTCTGTTTCTAGTGTCCTACAAGCACCCATTGACCAATATTTGATCTTCCAAGAAAAAAATTGACCATCCTTAGAATGTGGCAACTTTTGAGAATCATCCAAAAATCGTCCATCCTCTACTTAAGCCATTTTTTGTCAAAATTCCATCATTACACACCTCCCATTTGACCTTAGAAATATCTTGATTTCATCTTTGGACTTCTATCTTCACCCCATCCATTTCACTAAATTCTTCACAAACTTTTCATCAAAACTCTCTCCAAATAAAAAATCCTAACTCCATCAAAACCATAGTCAAAATCCAATCAAAATCAACATCATCAAAACCATAATCAAAACCAATCAAATCAACACGCAATCACTTTCCAAATCAAATTTGTGTAAAATTAAATCTAGATCTTATCCTCATCCCCTAATTTATAACAAACCTAAGAACTTGTCTATCTTAAGTTTTTATAAATTAGCCCTATCAACCTTAGATAAATTATCTTAGGGGCTTAGACTACTCCTAATTTAGTGGACTCTAAGGATCCTATTTTTCCTGGTGTGTCTTGTCTACCCCAAGTAGAATAATCCCTATCCCCTTTCTTGCTTAAGTGTCTTGTCTACCTTAAGTAAGAAGAGGAAAATCCTTTTGAAACCTACAAGATCTAGATTTATCTAAGCCTTCTTTTGATTTGATATCTTAATCATCCTTTTCAACATCATTCAAAAATCATCCAAAGTATCCTTTGATCATCAACTTTATCCAAAAGCATTCACACACCATCATAAACTTGTCTATTGACTCTTCCATTTTGGTCCAAACTTTTGAAAACTAATTCCTAAGGTCACATCCTTCACCCACACCTATCACCACAAAATCAACCCAAAATTCTCTTTTGTATGCCACAAACAAGGTCACAAGCTAGGAGAAATCAAGAGATGGAACCAAATAGACCATATGGGATGCCTCCTACCAATGAAAACAATGTCATGATAGATCCTTTTGGAAATAAAAAACAACCATCTAATGATCACCACACTGATCAAGAAGTCATGGACTTTATGCAAGACCCTACCTCTATGGATTTATTGGATCAAGTCCTAAAATCTGATCCCAATAGATATTGAGACTTCTTGATCCAAAATGGTGCCATAGTATCCAATATCCTCAACACTTCACAACCATCATCATCAAATAATTTGCCCAACACCTCAACGTCAACATCAATTCCCATATTAATGCCTATATCAACCATATCCACATCCATTCCACAAATCACCCTTAACATCCTAAATAGCACAACCTACACAAATGCTTCCACTAGTGTACCCCAACTTGACTCAAATACCATCTCTTTCATATCCCCTTTTCTCCCAACCATAAAACAATACATTCAACAACCTTAGCAACAATCCACAAACATCTACCTTCACATACGCACAACCTCCTATTTCACAACCACCCATATCATCTTCCACTCAAAACACTAACCAAACATTTCTCGAACAACTCAAACAACTCCAAATTCAACAACAACAAAACCAAAATCCACAACAACAACAAATATCACAAAACATCCTTTAACAACTCATCACCCACCAACATCAAAACCAACAACAACAACAACAACAATAATCACCCAATTTCCTCCAACACCTCATCCATCAACAACAAACCAATATACCAAAGCCACCTATCATAGATTTATGACAAATTGTCCAAAATTTGATACAAAGGGTAGATGACATCCAACAAGGACACAAAAGGAAACAATATTCCTTCGAGAATATTTTCCCATATCCTTTTGATCACTCCATCAACATGCCACTCTTTCCCAAGAGCTTTGAAACACCTAAATTTGATAAATACAAAGGGAAAGGAGACCCTCAAGAACACCTAAGGGAGTTCTACATTGCTTGCCTAGAAGTCTCTTATGATGATACTTATCTCATGAGACTTTTCCTAGGAGCTTAGGAGGACAAGCAAATGAATGGTTTGCACACCTTCCCCCCGAAATTAAAACATTTCATGAACTTGTAGAAAAGTTTGTCAATCACTTCTCCTAAAACTTTGAGCACAAAGTGTCCATGATGGATCTTTGCAATACGAAACAGAGAAATTCGGGAAACCTTCGCTGCCTTTTTGCAATGATGGAGAATCCTTGAAAGCAAACTCCCATAGCCCATCCTGGAAAAACAATTGGTCACTATCTTTGTGACAAACCTAAAACAAGAAATGGGATTCCACCTACAAATTCAATGTGCCTCCATGTTTAAAGAAGTCATCGACAAAGGTACCATGATTGAAAGATCTCTCATAGCTAGGGGAGCTATTAAAAGCTATAGAGAAAATAATGATAACAAAACCAACAATAAAGTCAACAATATCAACAACAACAACACCAACACCAATAACAATCAATCATATGAAAAACCCCACTTTTGGGGCAAAAATAAAAACACTCTCAATGATGGTATGACCAATGTCAAAAATTTCCAAAACATACAAAAACCTACACCATCTAACCCACCCCCAAACAATTAAAATAACATCAACATTCCCAAAGGCCAACCAAGAAAAAACAATGCACCTAGAAGAAAATTCAAACCTTTAGGGGAGCCCATTGAAAATGTCTTACGAAACCTTTTTAAAGTTGACCTGGTCACATTACCTGCCATCCTCCCTTATGATGACAACCAATTCAAACCCTCATGGTTTAATGAAAATTCCTATTGCGAATAACACCATTTAAAAGGGCACAAAACATATGACTACATGAGGTTAAAGAATTACATACAAGATCTTGTAGATCGTAGCGATATTACAATCAACAAACCTCCCAAGAGATCACCTAATGAGAACCTAGGAGCATACAAGCACTTATTGATCATAACAAGCGAAAAGCCTCTAGCTCCAATCAAGCATACAATGTCATTCCCCCTCCCTCTTATTTCAACTTCGTTGTAGGTCATATAAAAGAATGTCCTAACCGTGTGGCCACTATCACCATACGGGCCAAAAACCCCAATTGCGCTGTCACCACTCGTCATGGCTGGATATCCATTCAAGGAGCCCCAACTGAAGAGAAAGATACCACCTGCACACCCACAAACCTCCCACCCACTAACAAATACAACCTCCTTGAACACCCTGGTAAAACCCCTGCACAAATATCCATTCTTGAATTGCTTCGAACATCACCCCTTCATAAAGAGGTCCTGGACAAAGCATTGATGGAAACCCATATCCCCAATGACCTGAATGTAAATCAATTCTGTAAATCAATTCCAAGCCATGGTTGGAATTTTCTCTTCATCTCACCATCTAACATTTTTTGAACAAGGCCTCTCCATCTCCAACCCATCACATAATGAGGCCCTACACATTGAAGTTTGTATCCATAAACACACTATTAAACGAGTCTTAATAGATGGTGGTTCTAGCCTAAACCTGTGCACTTTAAAATTAATAAAACATTTGAAATATTCTGATGTGGTTGTCGACTCACAGGAAAGCATAACATCAAGCTCCCAGTACAAGTGGGACAAAAGATTTTGGAGACAAAAGGTGAAGTGCTAGATCTTGATCTCCCATATAACATCCTCCTCAGCCACCCATGGATCCACGCCATGTAGTCCTTCCCAGCCACCTTCCACCAATGCCTCAAATTTTGATACAATGGGATTGAGGTTACCATATACATCGACCCTCGTCCTTTCCAATACTGTAGTTTTTTGGAAGGACATAATAAAACCTTTTGTCCATACAACAATGCCACTAAACCATCCACCTCCTATAATAACCAAAAATCCTCCACTTCCTACATTGATCCATCCAACATTGCATCGAACTCTCAACCCTCACCACCACTCGAGATGAAGATCAAGGTTAGTGACATAGGATGTGCAGAATACAACCTACATGGTGCATTTTGTGTAGGACAACTTTCGACATCCCCTAGAGCATTTGGCAAACCTAAGTTAGAGAAATATCTAAAGTTGTCATAAAATGCAAACCGTCTCGAACCTTTGAGTGTAGGAATTTAATGGAGCAAGATATTCTTGAAGATGTATCATCCTGGTTGTATAAAGATGAAGAAGAAGAAAATAAATCTTCTATCTTACCTACTGAGATATATGGAAAGGGTCTCACTATTGTCAAAAGCATGGGCTACAAAAGACAAGGCAGTTTAGGCCTTCATGAGCAAGGAATCCTCGAGCTAATTCAAGCTACTAAGAATCCTTACCATCAAGGCTTAGGGGAAAAAAAAAAAAGAATCTGCCCCTACAGAACTAGAGAATATCTTAAGTGAGGTTGCTAAAGCCTTTCCTGCAATTGAGAATACTAATGAAGAGGATCATCCAGACTCTTTCGAAGACTTTTCCAAACTATTTGAATCATCCATTTGCACCATCTATACCCTTTCAACCATGCCATCACCCTCCAAGGACCTTCCACTCATTTACCCCCAACTCATCGATTGGGACCAACAAGGACCTTCGATCCTAGATGTTGTTTAGAATGATGAAGCCATAGCAGAACTAATGGGGGTAAGGGAACACATACACTTGGGAGATCATAAAGAAGGATATATCATAGAGCTCAACACATCTGCTTACTTTGGAGAGACCTCCCAGTATCTCAGTCACAAAAACATAAAATAAAAAATACATCCCCTAGTGAAAACCACCATGTGGCACTTTTGGATGACAAAAAAGTAAAAATAAAGGATGTATCTTCTGGTGAAAACCTTCTAGAGGCGCCAGAAGATGAGAGAATGGACCTCCCAAAAGTACCAAAACTATATCAAGAAAGGTCTCCCATTCTAGTGGAAGACTCACAAGAAATGAATCTTGGGACAAATGAGTCATTGAAAATAACCTTCAGAGCTGCTTCACTCACCCCTGTAGAGCAAGCGAAATTTTTAGAATTCTTCAGACAAAGAAGCCAAAATTTTGCATGGACATATGCTGACATGCCTGGTTTGGATCTAGCACTAGTGGTACATCATTTGGAAGTACAACCTGATGCAAAACCAGTCAAACAGAAACTTAGAAAGATGAATCCACAAATAGTACTTCTGGTCAAAGTTAAGCTCAAGAAACCCTTAGATGTTGATTTCATCTGACCTATAGATTATCCTGAATGGGTCTTAGACATTGTATCGGTAGCAAAAGTCACTGGGGTCATCCGCGTACGTACAAATTTCAAGGACCTAAACAAAGAATGCCACAAAGATGATTCTCCCATACCAAACATTGACATCATAGTGGATTTAACAACTGGACATGAAATGCTATCTCTTATGGATGGTTTTTTAGGGTACAATCAAATAAGAATAGCTGAATAAGATCAACATAAAACCACATTCATTTGAGCATGGGGCACTTACTGTTGGCTAGTCATGCCCTTCAGGCTTAAAAATGCAAGAGCTACTTATCAAAGGGAAATGATCATAATCTTCCATGACCTATTTCATAAGATCATGGAAGATTATGTGGATGACTTATTGGGAAAATCAAAGACAAGAGAAGAACACCTAGGTGTACTAGCCAAAATCTTTGACTGGCTAGAAGAATATAAAGTGTGTCTTTGGAGTTACTTCAGGAAAACTCTTAGGCTACATTGTATCTCGATGAGGCATATAAGTTGATCCAACAAAGGTGAAATCTATAGTTGAAATGCCTCCTCTAAGAAATCTGAAATAGCTCCATAGTCTACAAGGAAAGCTCCAATCTATTAGATGCTTCATTGCACAACTAGCTGACAAATGCCACCCATTCCAACATCTCCTCTAAAAAGAAGTGACATTCACATGAGATACGAATTGTCAAAAATCCTTTGAACAACTAAAGGAATACCTTGCAACACCACCAGTTCTCATGCCACCAAAACAAGGACAACCTCTATTATTATACATCTCAACAATAGAAACAACAATAGGGCATTCCTAGCACAACATGATGATAACAGAAAAGAAAGAGCCATATACTACATCAGTTGTACCTTAGTGTGGGATATGAGCTTAATTACACATCAATTAAGAGGGCATATCTTGCAATTGTCTTTTCATCCCAGAAACTATGACACTACATGCTTAATCACAAAACCAAGATCATTGTAAAAATAGACCCACTAAAGTATCTCTTGTCAAAAGCAACTCTCATAGGTCGTATGGCTAAGTGGGTAATGATCCTCAATGAATTTGAAATCGAATACACATAAAGAAAGGGTATAAAAGCAAAAATCATAGTAGGTTAGTTAGCAGATATGCCTATCCCAATAGAACATCTGCTTCTTTCTGAATTTCCAGATTAATCCATCTTCACAGTCACACCTACACAGGGATGGGAAATTATTTTGATGGATCATACACACATCATGAATCAGGGGTAGGGATCCTATTTATCATGCCACAAGGAGATTTCATCCCTAAGTCATACAAAATAACATTTCCTTGTACCAACAATGTAGCAGAATATGAAGCACTCATCACAGGAATACACATGGAGATTCAATAGAAAATAGAAAATCTAAAGGTCTATGGTGATTCTCAATTGGTCATAAAACAAGTAAATAATAAATACAAGACAAAGGATGACAAGCTCCTGCCTTATAAAAGGATTGTGGATGATTTTAAGGAATATTTTTCTAAAATCCAATTTGAGCAAGTCCTGAGACTTAACAACAAAGCAACAGATGCAATGGCCACCATAGGTTCTCTTGTGGATATGCAGAAAAATAGCCAGCGGTATGAGTTCCTCATTGAAGAATTACATATGCCAGCCTATGATATCCCATAATCAGAACTAGTCTATGACATCATTGGTCCCTTATCCCCCTGGTACCAAGAAATCTACTGCTATCTCCATGATAACATCATTCCACTTGATCTATCATACACCCAATGTGATACATTCATCCACTGAGCTTCCTGCTTCACTCTTATCAGCGATACACTATATCAAAAGAGTCTTGATGATACCCTTTTGAGGTGTCTTGATTTGTGGGGCACACTCTAGTGGAGCTATCCTCGCAAAGAAATTTTGAGAATAGGATATTATTGGCCGACTAGAAAAATGATGCTCACCAGTTTGTTAAGAAATGCCTTCCTTGCCAACAACACGGGGACTTGATTCATGCTTCATCACAAGAGTTGCAACCCATTATGACTCCATGCCCCTTTTCACAATGGGGGCTCGACCTCATTGGTAAAATCCATCCACCATCATCTAATGGACACAAGTTCATTATTACTGCCACCAAATACTTCATAAAATGGGTGTAATCCATTCCATTGACCTACACCATAGGCACACAAATATCCAAAGTCATCCTCCATTACATTAAATTCCGCTATGGTATCCCCCTCGCCATAATCACTGATAATGGGAAACCATTCAAGAATTAAGAAGTCTGAACCCTTTGTCAAAAATTTCATGTCCAACACCATTTTTCTACTCCATACTACCCCCAAGGCAACAATCAAGTAAAAGCTTCAAACAAAACTATCTTAAGAATCCTGAAGAAGACAGTTAATGAAGGTGGCCGTGACTGGCACATACAACTTAACCCTGCCCTTTGGGCTTATCAAACCAGCATCTATACCCCCACAAGAGCCACTCCATATTCCCTCGTATTTAGTTTTAAAGCCATTTTACCTATCGAGGTCGAGCTCCCCTCTCTAAGAATTTCATTAATGAGGAGTTTCAATTTGCACATCTGCATGAGTTAGAACTTCTGGATGAGAAGCACCTCAATGCTCTCAATCACTTGCAAGCCTATCAAAATTGCCTTCGCATAAGCTATAACAAGAAAATCAAGACCCACTGATTTGAAATAGGTGACCTTGTACTAATGGAAAATCAAAGGAACTTGCAAGAGTGCCACAAGAAAGGCAAGTTCGAACCAAATTGGTTAGGACCCTTTGTGATAACAACCATCTATGGATTAGGAGCATACCAGCTAGCAACACTTGAGGGACAACCTCTGGATGAGCCAATGAACATCATGCACCTCAAGAAGTTCTATGCCTAACCCATCAAATATCCCAAAAAAGCAAAAAAGAACAAAAAAAGGAAAAAATTAAGAAAAAACCAAGTGCAATAAAGCCATCCAATGGTGAAAACCACCTTGGTGGTGTCCTGGATAAGTACCATGGTGAAAACCTTTTTCGGACACCATGAGTAGTGGCCAATTCCACCATCTAATAAGTCCTCGATCACACAAATCACTCCATACTGCCTCCATCCCATGGCTTGGTATTGTAAACACTCAGTACCAAAATCCCACCATTCACAACCCACCTAAGGCAGATCCCTGAATAAGTGGATCCTTGTATGCAATCCTTGTATATCAGAAAATCCAAAAAAACCCAAAAACATTTAGAAAATCTAGAAAACTGAAAAAATCAAAACATTCCAAAAATTCCCAAAGCAATAAATGTGAAGCAACATGTCAAAGCAACTGAGCACAAACAAAACTAGTAGAAATAACACACTATAATCAACCCTCCAAATCACCACACAATTGATCTCAAGCCCATTTGACAAACATATCAGCCATCACAAAACTATGCCTTAGGATATAACGTTCCTACAATAGGTATGATCCAATCACTTCCACCCAAATTCTTGGAAAGAGACTCAATGGATGTCAGTGCATCTGTCAGTTGATTTTCTTAATTTTTCTTTGAATACCCCCTCTATGCTTATTCAACAACACCACATTGATCTCCTATATCTTGGTGTGTCATTGGATAACATAGAATGGGGTAGAACGTCATTTGTTGTTGTATGTTGTGTTTGTTGGATGTTCTTATTACTCTAACTAGTATTCATATCTTGTAAGTGGTCAGATAAGCTTCATGAATTTCATCCCTCCTCAGTTCATCTAAGGCCAATACCTTCTATGCATAAGGAAATGAATGTTCTAAGTCCTCTCCCCCACCTAGACAAGGTTGTACTATGTTGGGCATGTGTAAGCACGCCCTCTTGTTTGCATGTCTAGTCCATACAAAGGATGGATATACATCATCACCGTGGTCTTTTATACCTTGGTGAAAATATCCTCTTTGCTATAATAAAACTTAGGATTTCTCTAAAACATATCAGCACAATACCCACCCTTAATCGATTCCCAAATCAACTTATCATCTATTAGTATGTGGTGACTGATCATGCAAATACTGCACATTCATAACGTATCCTTTCCAGGGTTCGAGGGCGCAACCTTTGATTTTTTTCCCCCTTTTTTAGCACGTTCGGGGTCAGTTGTTAATTTTTGTTAACCGACAAAAGAAAAATGACTTTGTAAAACCCTACTTCTAAAAGCTTCCAAAAGCTTGTTATAAGCAGCTGAGATGTATGTTGTGGGTGTGGAATTCATGAGATTATAATATGTTTTGCACTGGATAATAAATTCATTGGATGAGTTTCTGTGGATGTAGCTCATTTTGGGTGAACTAGGTTAAAATTCTGTGTTGATCTCTTTTGTGTTATTCTTCATTGTTATATTTGGGTTATTTAATCTGCATATAATTGTTAGTGTTTATTGCTCTGATTTGCCTGAACCCTAACAACTGGTATCAGAGCCAGGTTGTGTTTGATTATTTGTTGCAAGAAGGTCTCACGGTTGAGTAGGAGTCTCACAATTGAGTGGGAGCAATGGTGGACGAGGGTAAATTGAAGGTAGATAAATTCAATGGGCAAAACTATCAGTTATGGAAGATGCAGATGGAGGATTATCTCTATCAAAAGGATTTATGGAGGCCATTGGAAGGAAAAGCCAAGAAACTAGTAGCAATGACTGATGAGGATTGGGAACTTCTAGACAGAAAGGCATTGGGAACCATTCAGTTGTGCTTGGCACCATCTGTGGCATTCAATATAACAGAAGTGAAGACAACATATGAACTAATGAAAGCTTTGGCTAAATTGTATGAAAAACCCTCAGCCTCTAATAAGGTATTTCTCATGAAGCGTTTGTTTAATCTAAAAATGATTGAAGGTGGATCTGTGTCAGATCATTTAAATGAGTTTAATATGATTACCAGTTAGTTACCTTCTATAAAAGTGAAATTTTATGAAGAGGTGAGGGCTCTCTTGGTTTTATGTTCTTTTCCAAAAAGCTAGAATAGATTGGTAATGGCTGTAAGTAACTCTATCTTTGGTTCAAAAACTTTAAAATTTGATGATGTTGTTGGTGTTATCCTTAGCGAGGAAATGTGATAAAAAAGCACGGGTGAAAGTTCAACATCGGGTAATGCTTTGACTGCAGAGAATAGGGGAAGAACAAAGGAGAGAGGAAAAAGCCCAATAAATCATGGGAAGTCACAAGGGAAGTTGAAGAAAGGCATATCTAAATCTAGAGGAAGAATGGATTGTTGGCTCTGTGGAAAGCTAGGACACTTGAAGAAGGATTGCTAGTCTCGAAAGGGAAAACAAGGAGACGAACAACATGATGATAGTAAGGAAGCTAATGTTGCAAGTAATAAATTATAGGATGCTTTAATTCTGTGTTTAGATAATGCTAATGATTCCTAGGTAATAGATTCAGGGGCTTCATTTCATGCCACACCCCATAGGAAATATTTTGTAGATTATGTTCAAGGTAATTTTGGACAGGTATATTTGGGTGATGATGAACCCTGTCAAATTGTTGGAAAAGGAAAGATAAAAATCAAGTTGCAGAATGGAAATGAATGGTTGCTACAAGAGGTAAGAAATGTTCCAAATTTGAGAAGGAATTTAATCTCTGTAGGACAACTAGGTAGTGAAGGCTGCATAGTTACCTTTTCAAACAAAGTCTGGAAGGCCAGTAAAGGTGCATTAGTAGTAGCTAAAGGTGAAAAGGTAGGCACATTGTATTTGTGTACTGGTAATACTTATTCTACCTTAGCTGCTATAGAAATAGTTGCTATTGAGACAGTTATAGCACTTGCTACAGGGATAGAAAAAAATTGTGGCACCATAGACTTGGGCACATGAGTGAGAAAGGTATGAAGATCCTTCACTCCAAAAAGTTGCTACCAAACCTTAAGCAGATTGACTTGGAGTTCTACGAAAATTGTGTTTATGGAAAATAGAAAAGAGCCTGATTTATCAAAGTTGGGAAAGAGAAGAAGAGTGAGAAATTAGAGCTTGTGCATTCAGATGTATGGGGACCATCTCAAGTATTTCTCTTGGTGGGTCTTGCTATTATGTTACTTTTATTAATGATGCAACTAGGAAAACATGAGTGTATTTCCTAAAATAAAAATTAGAAGTATTTGAAACTTTTAAAAAGTGGAAAGCTTTGGTTAAGAATGAGACATGAAAAAGTTGAAGTGTCTCAGATCTGATAATAGAGGTGAGTATTGCAACAGAGAATTTGAAAATTACTGTTCATATAATGGAATCCATAGGCAAAAAATAGTTCCTGGAACCCCACAAGAAAATGGTGTGTCTGAGAGGATCAATAGGACCATTATGGAGTGTACAAGGAGCATGAGATTGCATGCTGGACTACCCTTACATTTTTGGGCAGATGTTGTACATACCGCTGTTTAGTTAATAAACAGGGGACCTTCAAATCTTTTGGATGGTGGCATTCCAGAAGAGGCATGGATGGGTAAAAAGGTAAACTATTCCTTTCTAAAAACCATTGGTTGTGAAGCTTTTGTCCATGTTGATATTGAAAATAGAACCAAGCTTGAGGCTACGTCTAAAAAATGTACCTTCATTAGATATGAAGTAGATGAATTTGGTTATTGGTTATGGGATTATGAAAATCATAAAATCATTAGGAGCAGAGATGTTATATTTAATGAGAAGGTCATGTATAAGGATTAGCTGCAGGAAAAGAAGTATGAACAAGCCAAAAAGGAATATGTGTGTTGGAAGAGATTCCATAAAATAAAATACCAGTGGTACCTGATGCTCAACAACAACAAGTTATCCTACAGATTCCTACAAGTGTTAGACATTCTACAAGGATAACTAGACCTCCAAACAAATTTTCTCCATCATTATATTCTATATTATTAATCGATTCTGGTGAACCTAAAGCTTATGAAGAAGCAATGCAGGTAGATGCCAAAAAGTAGTGGGAGCTAGGCATGAAAGAGGAAATGGATTCCTTGCTGCAGAACTAGACTTGGGACTTAGTCCAATTGCCTGTAGGTAAAAGAGCATTGCCAAATAAATGGGTTTACAGGTTGAAGGAAGAATATGGAGGCAAGAAAAGATACAAGGCTAGACTTGTGGTAAAAGGTTTTGCACAGAAAAAAGGTATAGATTTTGATGAAATATTTTCTTCGGTTGTAAAGATGACTTCTATTAGAACTATTCTAAGTCTTGTGGCTGTGGAAGATTTACATCTTGAATAGCTAGATGTGAAAACAACATTTCTCCATGGGGATTTGGAAGAGGAAATATACATGCAGTAACCACAGGGATATGAGGTCAAGGGTAAGGAGGAATTTGTGTGCAAGTTAAAGAAGAGTTTGTATGGCCTGAAGCACGTACCTCAACAATGGTATCTAAAATTTGATAGTTTTATGGCTGAACAAGGTTACAAAAGATGTCATTCTGATTATTGTGTTTATTTTAAGAAATTGGGTAATGGCAACTATATTATCTTGTTGCTTTATGTTGATGACATGCTTGTTGCTAGGTCTAACATGTAGCATATTAATGAACTTAAGTAGACATTAGCAAATTCATTTGCTATGAAGGATTTGGGTGCAACAAAACAAATCCTTGGTATGAGGATCACACGGGACAGGACAAACAAAAAATTATTTTTATCTCAAAGTGAGTATGTAGAGAAGGTATTGAAAAGGTTTAACATGTAGAATACAAAAGCAGTTAGTACACCTTTGCCTAGTCATTTTAAGTTGACTAAGGAGATGTATCCAAAGATACAAGAGGAGGAAGACAAAATGTCTAAGATACCATATGCATCAACAGTTGGTAGTTTGATGTATGAAATGGTATGTACAAGGCTAGATATTGCACATGTAGTGGGAGTTGTGAGCAGGTATATGAGCAATCCAGGAATAGAACATTGGAATGCAGTAAAATGGATTCTCTGATATTTGAGAGGAACAAATTCTGCTCTAAAAGGATATGTTGACTCTGATCTGGCAGGTGATATTTATATCAGGAGGAGTACTATAGGGTATGTTTTTACTGTAGGAGGTATTGCAGTTAGTTGGATTTCAAGGCTATAAAAGGTTGTTGTGCTTTCAACACTGAAGCTAAGTATGTTACTGCTACGGAAGCTAGCAAGGAGATGATTTGGTTACAACATTTTCTGGAGGAATTGGGACAATGACAAGAAGATAGCCCTTTGTATAGTGATAGCCAGAGTTCCATTCATCTTGCTAAGAATTTAGTTCTGCATTCAAAAACTAAGCATATATAGCTCAGATACCACTTCATCTAGTTAATTTTGGAGGATGGACAGTTGAAGCTAGAGAAAATTCACACAAGTGAGAATCATGCAGATATGTTCACAAAGGTAGTTACATGGGAGATACTAATTTCCTCATCAGTTTCCATTGGCCTTCACAATTGATAATGGTGGATATAAGAAACCAGCCAGACCTGTAATCCAGTGGGAGCTGCAAGTGTAGTGGTGTTGTCAAGGATCAGTCTCCAAGTGGGAGATTGTTGGTATGTGGTGACTGATCATGCAAATACTATACACTCGTAACGTATCCTTTGCACTCTCAAAAATTTATTTTTCCCCTTTTTTGGCACATTTGGGGTCGGTTGTTAATTTTTGTTAACTGACAAAAGAAAATTGACTTTGTAAAACCCTAATTCTAGAAGCTTCCAAAAGTTTGTTATAAGTAGCTGGGATATATGTTGCAGGTGTGAAATTCATGAGATTGGAATATGTTTTGCATTATATAATAAAATCATTGGATGGCTGAGTTTCTGTGGATGTAGCCCATTTTGGGTGAACCATGTTAAAATTCTGTGTTGATCTCTTTTGTGTTATTCTTCATTGTTAGATCTGGGTTATTTAATCTGCATATAATTGTTAGTGTTTATTGCTCTGATCTGCTTGAACCCTAACATCATCCTCTACCCACATCTTCATCCACCCATCCTTGCAAACAAAAGCTAGGAATTTTTTCCTAGGGTTGGCAGAAAAATCTCTCGTGCAACCCACTACATAGAATGATTTATGGCCTATTTTTGGTAATCCTAACCACCCTTTCCCTCCTTGGAAAGTTTGCTCACCCAACAAACTTCCTCCACCAACCCAACAAACCCAAAACCAACCCAACCATGTGGTTTTTATAGAACTAATGTGACATTTTCCACCACATCACCACCTAAAATGCAACCATCTCACTAACCAATCCACATCCACCAAAATATAGGATTTTTTTCCTAGGCTTTGCAGGGATTAAGTAAAATCTACCCACCCCCAAAACCCCCATCCCCTGACTTACCAAACCATGTGGTTTTGATAGAAGTGATGTGACATTTTCCACCACTAACACCTAGCCATACATCATTCTCTATCCAACCAAAAAACCATATTACCCTAACCTTGGCTTTGCATTAATGACGACAAAGACCCAACCATTTCCCATAACCTAACCAAACCAAAGGTTGACAGAAAAATCTCTCTTGCCATCCAACACCTAAGATAATCTGGTTTACAACTTGATTCCAACCCACCCAAACCTGTATCACCCTTTCCTAGTAAGTGACCTATAAAGTGGCTTTATATTACATGTGCATAAAGTGACTGAGGGTAATACACCAAAAAGACCCCCACCAAAAACATCCCCAATCCTAACCAAAACTTGAATATAACCCCTCCAACCATCCACCAAGCCTAAATCTAACCCCCTAACCATCCACCAAACCTGAATCTAACCCCCTAGCCCCCAAAATTGATTTACATACATAACAAATGGCTTTAACATTCCATGTATCATGACTGAGATCCTCCATCCCCACCACATCCTGCATACACTACATCATCATTAGATCATAAACCATATCATAACCATCATAATAATCATAACATCCATCATAAACCAATCATCATAATCCACATAACATCATCCACACCATAATGCAACATGTCATCCATAGCGATAACATAATAAACAAACATCATAATCCATCCATAAATCCATACATTTACCATACTTCTATCCATAAGATCATAATACATCCATACCATCCATAAAACCATCATTAAATAACATAATCCACATCACATCATAACATCATCATAATTAACATCATCATAAATCATCACATCATAGCATTAATATCATCACATCATATCATTAACATCATCATAATCATATCATTAGCATCATCACATGACATTATAATCATAATCCACATCATAATCCATCAAAAACATCCATATGCATCACATAAATAAACATCATAATTGATCCATAAATCCATACATTTACCATAATTCTATGGAATAAGATCATAATACATCCATACCATCCATAAAACTATCATTAAATAACATAATCCACATCACATCTTAACATCATCATAATTAACATCATCATAAATCATCACATCATATCATCAACATCATCAACATCATCACATCATATCATTAACATCATCATAATCATATCATTAGCATCATCACATGACATCATAATCATAATCCATATCATAATCCACATCATAATCCATAAAAAACATCCATATGCATCACATAAACAAACATCACAATCCATCCATAAATCCATACATTTACCATAATTCTATCCATAAAATCATAAACATCCATATCCATAATATCATAAAAATACAATACATCCATAATCAAAAAATATAGTATATCCATCTATCATAATACATCATAAAAGCATAATCCATCCATCCATCACAATCACACACATAATCACAACTGCATCCATAACATAATCATAACATATCCATAAATGATCAATAGGCCAACAAAATAATCATCTCATATATAATCCATACACGTCTCATATACAAAAAATGGTCATGATACCTAAGACTCCGTAGAGCCATCAAAATACAAAATGTATCAGCAATCAAGAGGAGCTATCCCTTTGAGAAGTCCCTGACTGGGATGATTTTGATGGTCATGGCAGAGGTGGCCCCACAACTACTGCTATGGTGGTTGTTATGGTGGTGGATAGTATACAAAATTCTTAGACTACCTTGACCTCTGAGAAGTAGAGGCCCTCGAATGACTCTGATAGCTCTCTCTCTGCCTAGCTAGTACTAGGTGGTCATAGAGAGTTTGACAGTGCTGGGCCTCCCTCATCATAGAACCCCCCTAAGCCTAAATAGGTCTCAAACCATATGCCATCCTTGGGCCCATCATTTGGCATGCCTCCTCTCTCTCTCTCTCTCTCTCGACCACTGCACCTGGCCCTGCAGCTATAACACTTGTGCTTGTAGTTGTGCTATTTGGCCATCGACCACCTGTGTCTGCAACTATGCTACCTGCACCTGTTGCTGTGTCACCTATTGCTCTACTTGCTGCCGCACAACCTCCTCCTCCGTCTATCAACCCCTGAAGACACTACACCTCCAAAAGAGTGCTATCTTGCTCTACCCACAAGCCATCCTGCTCTGCCTGTAGCTGCCTCACCTGGTCTGCTAGGCTCACCACACGAGCCCTTAGAGTATCCGGGTCATCTCCATCTCTGCCCCCTCCTGCCAGTACCTCCACCCTTTGGTGCACTTGGCATTTAGAACTAGAATCAAATCCTCCCGCACCTAAGGGACCTGCACCAGAAGTCCCTGCACCTGCAGCCCCTACTACAACTGTTGCCAGAAGAGGAATACCTCCCTACCTCTCCCACACCCACCACCACCACCCCCACTACCACCCCCACCCCCTCTTCCTCCATCTCCATCCCCGTCATCATCATCAACATCTATCTTTACTATATACTCCTCCTCCTCATCATCTGCCCCTAGCTGACTTGCTGGAATGGTCAAATGTACTAGTTGATTATGAGCCCACTAGGCCTCATATGCTGGTGTAGTGCCTGCATCTATAACTACTGATCACCAGTCCCAATCAACTACCACCAAGCACTCAAACTCTACAATCACCATGGCTGACTCTAACTCAACCCTCCATCATCCACGATCTTGCTGCACCTGAGCAAAAACAACAGATACCAGTGGCTCATCTTGCCATAATCCAAACTGATGCATAACTTGATCGGGGAGGTATCGATCCTAAATGCAAGTTGTCCTCCCTATAAGATACCGCGGCTACCAAGTAAAAGGAATATGTACATCATCATATAGCCAAGGCTTGCATCTTATATATGGCTACCATACCACTAAAGTCACCTCATCAGAAACTCACCGCCAAAATCTCCTACTCCCCAACTATTGATGCTAGAGAATATAGGTATATGCAAAAACATAAGGATGAAACTATGGCCTTACATGCTGACATACCAGCTTGGTAACTACAATGTGCTCCTAGACCTAGACGTGAAGAAGTGTCACCCCACAGCCAAGGCTCACTCCACTCTAATATACTACCATATGCATATCATGGTACAAGTCAGCCAATAAGCATGGCCCCCACGCATACATTGCTCCCCAAGCCACCATATGCTCTACACAATCTCCCCACCCATAGGAAACCCACGAGAGCACTGATCTAGCATCAACACTCCTCTAATAAGTTCACAGATGTATAAATCGAAGTCACTGAGACCTCTCCTGAGGGCCGCCGACCAAAGCATCTCTCATCCATCGTGATCTATGTCCACCTGTGCCAGGGAAAACACACGCCGAAGCACTGCCAAACCTCTCGACTAATTGTATACCACCCTCTCTCCATGGATCAAGATCTGAAGGATCCTCCACACATCCTCTAGGGTGATTGTCATCTCACTCATCGGTAGAAGAAATGAGTAGCTCTCACTACACCATCTCTCCACCAAGGCCGTCATCATGGATCTATGCTCTCGCAGTTGAGGCATCTCTAAAATAAACCATAGCCCAAGAGATCTCAAGCAGTTCTACTCCACCTATGTTAACCTCTCCCTAACCACCATCATAGGAGGTCGCTGCTCTCACGACTGCAGAGTTGGAAGATCAATCTGTATCCAAGAAACCACAAAAATCAATCTTTTTTCTAAAAAAAGTGTAGAGGCACTATTCAATTAGCCCCTAGTGCTACTCCAGCTGAAGGCACTAACTAACTAACCTCTAGTGCTACTCCAGACATAGACGCTAATAGAGTGGCCTTAAGCTCTAATCCAGACAGATGCGCTAAAGAATTGACCATAGGAGCTAACCGAGATAGAAGCGCTATTTCAGAAACCCTAGGTGCTATTCCACTTGGAAGGCTTGAAAATCCTAAGTTTTGGCACTAATCAAGCCATAAGTGCTAATTCATTAGCCCTAAGTGCTAATTGAGATGAAAGTGCTACTACCCAAGGGCATGTACTAATCGAGATGATGGCGCTAAATCCTCATAACTCTAGTACTAAACGAGACGTTAGCGTTAAAACCTTAACCATAGGCGATAAACTAGCGCCACCTCTTATACAAACCTAATGCACTAATCTAGATAATGGCACTAAATCATAGACCATATGCGCTGAGTGGCTAGGTGCAGGTGCTAAACCATCTAACATACCATTTCTTAGCCCCATAAATGCCCCAAAACCTGAAAACGTACAAAGTAGGATTAGTTGACATACTTGTATGCCAACTGTGAGAGGTCTCTGGTACTCGTAGACTAGCTCAGATTGATGCTCATCACGTGAAACGCCTCCCTATGCCATCACTCTCGCTCTTCTCTATCCAACTCAGTAAGCTCAAAAGTGCAAATATGGCATGTTGGGCTCACTTTGGCCTATCTATATGAAAGGAAGCAAGGTATGCGAAAAATGCTTCCTACACTGATCTACTGAGGAAAGATTTATGCAAATTTTAACTTTTATAGTTACAGATTAAGATGCACATTAACAAAAAGATAATAACAACATTCAAATGCAATACTCACAACACAAGATATACATGGGGAAAACACTTTCAGGTAAAAACTCCCACACTTCAAAGCTGCCCAATATATTATTTAGGAATCAAGAAGATTACAATATACTTGTAGAGAAAACTTTCATAGGAGTATAACCAACTAGAGATCCATTAGGTAACTCAACATCTATAAGACTCTTACACCCAATCTCCATCTCAAGCTCTTGATATATAGGAGATACAATATAGTAAATCGTCAATGGTAATTACAAAACCATGAGACAAAACCACCCAAAAGTGGCACCCAAATTATCTCCAATCAAAGATGCCTTGTGATGTGCCAAAACACACACCAACATGTGTAACTCTCCCTTTACATCTCTTTTAAGTGTCCAACATGTTTTTACATTTCCCAAAAATAGGAGGTCCAACTTTCGGAGGCCATAACTTTTGATCTGGGTGTGTGATTGACGAAACGTTGAATGCGTCGGAAAGCTCGTGAACAGATCTATCATGCTATAACCAAATTTATTAGTTATGACAAATTTTGGGACATTTAGGGACCTCTAAGTGCCTCAAAACTAGGTTTGAAACTTTTTTCGGCAGTTTCAAAAAATAGAAACTTTAATATCTTGCAATCTAGATATGATCTTGAGTCAAAACTCACCCAAAATTTTTACTTAGCAGTTCTGCACCTTTTAGGAAAATTTTCAGTTCAATCCAAGGTCAAATGTAGAGTTACTAAAAATAGCAAGTCCTGCCATTTTTAGCCCTTTTGGAAACTTTGAAAGTTCTAGACCATTCTCAAAGATAAAGGGTATTCAAAAAGACCAAAATTGGGACGAATAGTAACCTTTTGAAGTTGCAAGGTTGAGACACTTTTCCTAACACTATAGTTGCCACATAAGCCCTAATTCACCATTTTTTCTCCCCAAGTCACAAAACCTACCTGTTTTCACCCATATTTTCTTCTATCAACCCCATTTCTCATCCTGAACCCCTTTTTCACCACCATTCCCTCCTTTTTGAGAGTTCACCTAAAAAACATAATTTTTTCGCTTGACCTCTCGACGGGGCATTCCCCATTTCCCTTCCATCTGTTAGTGGGGACAAAAAAATTAAAAAATTCTTTGATTTGATGCCATTCCCACTCGGTCACGATGCCACATCAAAGAGAGGCAAAATGTAGACACCTACAAATGCCTTGACCCCGCAAGCCACTTTCTTGTATCCTTGCACCACTAATTATCCCTTTCACCAAATTAATTAAATAATTTAACCAATCTATTTAATTAATTTACCCTAGCCATTCATATCAACCATTTATCCCAATCACTCACTTGTAATAAATTAATTTAATTTATTACTATACCTTAACCATTGTCCACAATTAATTAAATAAATATTCCAATACTTATTTAATTACTTATTCTTATCCCCTAACCTAGATTAATTAAATAAAACACAGTTATTTAATTAAACCCCCTAGCCTACAAGCTAAAACTAGCTTAATTAAATAAATACATTTATTTAATTAGCTAGCACACCTTACATAGCCCCTAGACCCAAATTAATTAAGTAAATCCTTGCTTAATTAATTCTAACCACTAATTAATCCCTTCACTAATTTCTAACAACCATATTAATTAAGTTAATCACTTAATTAATTAGCCTAAACCTTCATTATCCCATCACCCCACACCCTTAGAATAAAAAGCAATTTTTTATTTAAAGGGAGTCACGTGTCTCCACCTCACCTTTCCTCTTTCATGCAAGACCATTTTTAATATAAAATGCTCACACTTGTCTTTGCTAAAAGCATGCATGTGTCATTTCTTATCCCACTCACCCATAAAGCTCAATTTTTTATTACACCCTCTCCCATATGAATGAATTTTTATTCATTCATATGTTTTAATCCTCATTAATGCAAAGCCTTCCCAAGGTTAATTTAAAATTTTAAAATAATGAGAACCATTCATTATTGTTGATCAAATCTTAGCCCTTGATCTTACCATTTCATCTCCACCCTTGGATCTCAACTTTGAATCTCCACCATTGATAGAAAATCCTCCCAAAAACTCTATAAATACAAGCCTCTTCCAAGCATTTTTTTAACTCAAGCCATTTGCATCCACATTATGCCAAAATCCATAGCCAATCTTTAGTCCAAATCTCTTGCTAAATCCATTTTGTGCTGATTCTTAGAGCAATTCACATCAATTTGGATTGGGTTTAAAGCTAGGAGATAGATTTGGGTGCACTATTTCCTCCACCTTATCAAGGAGAAGGAAGAGCTTAAAGATTTAAGGTATAACTTGTTTGTTTATGCTTTTATTTGTGTTCTTTAATCTTTTGGCTTTCTTTCATCTTCACTAATCTTCAATCCTATCGATTCACTTAACCAATGTAATCTCCACCCTCCATTTCACATGTGATTATCACACATGTGCGATATCAATCACATGTCACAATCACACATCCCTATGTTTCTCACACGTGTGAGAAGTCCTACTTGTCACAATCACACCTCCCTATATTTCTCACACCTATGTGAGAAGTCCTACTTATCACAATCACACATCCCTATGCTTCTCACACATGTGTGAGAAGTCCTACTTGTCATAATCACACCTCCCTATATTTCTCACACATGTGAGAAGTCCTACTTGTCACAATCACACATCCATATGTTTCTCATACATGTGTGAGAAGTCTTACTTGTCATAATCACACATCCACATGTTTCTTCTCACACACATGTGAGAGCTCGCACAAGGTTCCAAAAAGTACCTTTTAATCCCCACCCTCCATCTTTTCCTAGAAAATTCTATCCATCCAAATCTCTTCAATTCAAACCCTCATCATGTGCATCAATCACCATGTGTCACATGGTGGCTTCTCATGCACCCTAATCTCTCAATCAACCTCATCTATTGATATTCCAAATCAATCTCAACCCTTGATCCTCTTCATCAAAAATCTATAATGGAACCCTCCATAAGTCATTTTCACAACCAAGTGGAAAGCAAAGGCATGTTGCAAGTTTAAACGAAATCACTTGAATGTAATGTCATGTTGTTGAGTTGAGCACTAACATAATAATAATCTCTCATCACAATCAATCTTGGAGCACAACCACCATGGCTTGTTGTAACAAGGAGGCTTATGGGGGAGAATTTGTGTTTGTTTTCATCCTTTTTAGCTAGTTTCCTTATGATTAAATTTGAGGTTGCTTGTATTTGTGAATAGAATAAGTTAGATATAATCTATATTCAATCTTCAGAATGGGGTGTTTACAATATCTTGTGAGATAATCCACACAATTTCTGATTGTTCAGATCGCATGCAAGCACAGAACAAGAGCATACTCTTGTGATCCTAAGACTCTTCTAGACTCTATATCTCCCCTACAATGAGGCTCAAACCTCTTATTTATAGGAGGAGATGGACCTCAAAATTATAAAACAACTTACAAGTCCGACTATACAAACTGGACACGTAACAAACACTATAGGAGAGGATCGCTGTTAGGCAGTCAAATCCAAAAGCACTAACTACAGTGGAAAGTACATAAAATATTCACATTAGACACACCGTATGTGAGAATGACCTGCTTTACACCCAAAAGCAGATATGGGGATTTTGCTTTTTGAGACAGGGTTGCTTCCTGTTGTCAAAATCTTAACGTGGCTGACATCACGGCATTGACAGACCCAAATGCTAGTCATTTTCATCATCAGTGCCATCATCATCAAGATTAGTGGGAGGCAAGAGGAATCTAGGAAGAGGCCTGAAAGCAATCTCGAGATCATCTGGTTTTCTGTGAAAAGTGTAGATAATTTTTTCTATCTGATCTATGTACGCCATATCAATCTCAGACCTGGCTGCAACTAAAGCTGGAAGCAAAGCAACCTCCATTCCTTCAATGGCTGCTCTGGGAAACCAATGGTGAGTTAGAGGATAATATTCTACTCTAGGGATGCAGTAATTGTGAGGATTCAGAAGGTATCCTGAAGGACCAACCATTCCTTCTCGTATTGCCCAACTGAAATTTGGTTGGATATAATCAAAAAATTCAACCATATCAGGTTGCAATATTTTCTCATCATATCCCACAAATATATTTGCATAATCCTCAAACTCTGTTTGCAGAATTGTGATGCTATTGATGAACCCGAACTTAGCACACTTCAACAAATTTTTCTTATTTCTGATAGTCCAGTTCATGGGCAGCAATGAAGTAATACAGATATCAAATGTTATTCCATTTCTGAGGGCAAAATAAATGTTTGCCTCTTCAAGGCCAAAATGTTTTAAAAACCTTTCTTGTTCATCATAAGTGAGAATACCTTTATCAAAATTATCCCTTACTATATTTCTTAGATCTTGCAGCCACTTATTGAGGAAATGTGCATGAAGTATTGGCGTGATAATTTCTGGTGGGAGTTGGGGAACCTAGATTTCTCTTCCTGACTCATCTGTGCTTTGAAAAACTTCAATTCTATCTTTTCTTACAAAAGTCTCTCCTGGATCTATTAACATACAGGCATGCTCTACTAACTTTGACATTTCCCTTGTTAAAGAATCTGCAAGAGGGTTGTTATCACCCTATATCCATTCTATGTCA
Organism: Cunninghamia lanceolata; assembly: GCA_027924645.1. Classification (NCBI taxonomy): domain Eukaryota; kingdom Viridiplantae; phylum Streptophyta; class Pinopsida; order Cupressales; family Cupressaceae; genus Cunninghamia; species Cunninghamia lanceolata. The sequence goes on from BSBN01000394.1 coordinate 5,624,849, forward strand.
AAGTCATAGCTGATGAAGTCTAGATACCATCTAGCAATCCTTCCATGTGCTATATCTTTATCAGGTTTTTTCTTTAACAAGGATGTCATTGGATGGCTATTTGTTCTTACAATGAAGTGAGTTGGCTTGAGAAAAATCTTGAACTTCTGAAT